>BRZY01000007.1:30976712-32226712 GCA_030159175.1 Glycyrrhiza uralensis | reverse complement strand
TAAACAAGTCTACTTACAACTTGTTTGGTTTGGTGGTGGAAAAGGAGTCACCACGTGTTGGGTGAATCTACTCTCAATAGCTTTCACGGTTGAAATGCACTGGGACACAAAAATAAACAAAACCAAACACGTGCTTTATTGGCATCACTATACAACAAAGTAAGAGTTGAAATAGAATGGTACCTCATGAAGAGGATTGCGTATAACAAGGGGGGAAATAGTTAAAGCACCATGTTCTGTTTCTGTACTTGAGTGGAGCGGGATACCATGGATTGTTTCCAGGAAAGAAAACAAATTATCAGAGACCAAATGGCAAGAGAGACATTTTCTAATCTTGAACATAGAAACTTAATTAACAAGCTCTTGAGACTTCAAGATCTCAAATACCAAATTGAGGGATTTGAATTTGGTGCAGTCATTTATCTGTTTCTCTCTCCATTGGCATTTTTCCTTATTTTTCAGACAAAATAAATGTACAGTTATGAATCTATGATTTTAAACGAAACAAAAGCAATGAGTAATGATTAAGATTGGATTGACTATAGTGACTACGGACAATCCAAGTCCATAGTAATACTAGTAAGGAAAACAATTATGTGCCAAATAAAATGAGCCGTTTATTGAGACAATATATATCTATAAGTGCCCACTTTAAAACAACCACAATTGACATTCATCCCTCCTCAATTCCAAATGTTGTAGACACACCCAAATGTCTAGCAAACCATAATTAGGAACCAAAGCCTAGCAAACAAAAGACAGAATTACACAAGACCTTATTACAGTATCTCATATTTAATTACTAGCAAATATATTTAAGGATTTGATTCAAGAAGTCCCTCTAATCCAATCCAAGTGCTTTCGTCATGCTCACAATATAATCATATACCTTCTTCTGATCAGGAAGAGTTTTGGACACGGTCTCTCTCTGCATGCATCTCTTGGCCCAAGCCATCAGTTTAGGACACTCTGCTTCCATTTTGAAGTTGCCATAGGTCTCAAAAGCATAGAACCAACTGTAAAAAGGGATGAGACCAAGATCAAGAAACCCAAACATGTCACCTCCATAGAAAGGTTTGTCACCAAGTGGCTCCTCTAGCTGCTTGAAGATGGAGATCAACTCCTCCTTCCCTGCCTCGTGCTCTTCTCCTTTTGAAAGCCACATTTTCCTCCATGTATCATACACCTGCATTGAATTTGAAGATCACAGATCATTGTTGGTATTGAATACAAAATTGGGTCAACACGGGACCCATAGAGAATCATATTGTTTACCGTGTTGAGAGATCAGAACCATTGGATGGAGATCAGACGACTCATATTTTTATATACTAAAACAGATTAAAAATATATACTCGATATATGAGTCATCTGATCTCCATCTAACGGTCTCAATCTCTTAACAACGTTAACTGTGTTCCTAACAGCCGTAAATCCATTTCCCTCTATACGAAAGAATTGTTAGCTTTTTAGTTGCTCAATTTTAAAATATCCTAGTTTGATCTCTGATTTTTTCTTGAAATATCTGAAGTATTTTAAGAGACTATCTTAAGCTTATTTTAGTAAATGAGAGATAAAAATAAAACATTTTAAAATCGAGACACCGAAAATAAACATTTATCTATTTATGGAGCGTAAGGAAAACAAAAATTAACATTAAAAAAAAAGTTCAAAATCCAACACTCCCCCCCACCGAAGCACAAAAATTACCACAAATTAATGACATATCAGACTCTCTTTTCTTTGATACAAGTAAATCATGTATTCACAAGAATGAAATTCAATTTCAAAACTTCTAATTCAGAATTAAGAAAAGATAATAGAATTTCCAGAACTTTGAAATTGAACAACCCACCAAAATTGAGGAGACAATATCTGTCAACATATATAATGGAAAAAAATCACAGCACAACAAATTAACCAAAGGAGCTACCTTTTTGTCAATGTAATCAACCCAGAACCTAGCTTGAGCTCTGTCATATGGGTCAGAGGGCATGATTGGAGCCTTGTCCTTCCAGACCTCATCTATGTACTGCACAATAATTGCAGATTCACATATGGGTTTGCCATTATGGATGAGAACTGGGATCTTCTTGTGAATTGGGTTCATCTGAAGAAGCAAAGGGCTCTTGTTTCTGAGATTCTCTTCCTTGTACTCATACTTAACACCCTTTTCAGCTAATGCAATCCTAACCCTCATCCCAAACATGCTGGCCCATGTATCCAACAGAACCACCTCGTCCCCCATCGTAGCTGCAGAGAAATCACCAACTCCAAAGTGAAGTTTTGAACTAGCTAGCTAGATCAGTGTATATTATTATGCTCTAAGGATGTGGAAAATTCTGAAATGTTCGATCTGGTTTATGTGGCGAATATATATGGAACTATCCATATGACGTTTGCACTTACGTCTCTTTTGCATAAAGACGAAGGTTGGTATTGCAACCACTCTACCAGTAATTTCTCTTTTGACAATTGACGTTATCTCTAGTGTTTGTTCTTTATAAATTTTTTTTTGATTTTAATGGAGGTTACAGAATCATTTTCAACTTTTTATATTTTTTAAAAAACCTTTAGAATATGACATTATTATAATTAAATGTCATTAACATGACATTATGTAAAAAGTATATAATAATAATAACATATCAGCATAATAATACTAATACTTTTGATTAAACATCACATGCTTGAAAATTGCACACGCAGTTTTTTTATAATTTGCCTTTGCCCTGTTCAATTTTTTGACCCTCTTGTTTCAACCGTCGCGTTTTATTTTTATTTTTATTTTTTGCATATTACCCTTTTCCTGCTTTTTAGTGTTTCATTTTTCGTATTACACATTTTTTACTGTCTACAGTGTCGTCCATCATTTATTCCTACTTTGACTTTGGACAAAGATGATCTCTTACCTCCAATTGTGCGAAGGGACAAATAAAAAAAATTAATGGGTGATATAATAAAAAGGAGAAAAATATAAAAATAATTATATGAAAAGTTGTAAATGAAAAAAACATGTGCTTGCATTTACATTAGTGACTGTGTAATAAAGTTTGAACAATTTTTCCTTCAAAATTATCTCATATATCATATTTTAGGAGCTTTATTAAGAATAACAATAGCAAGGTTGGCAATATTTTTAACTTTTCCCCACTCATCTTCTTGTTCCTCCAAGATGCTTCGGAACAACGGAATCTATAATAAAACTCTATACGACATGTGGCAAAACCTGCTTTATTCATAGTGCGGGGACCATGACTGTAGGTTCATTCTATTAATCAAAATCAATTACAACGTGAGAAACAAAATTGAAGGTAGGTTGCCACATATCATTGCTCAAATTAATTTGGTTTCATGGGGTTGATTTATTAATAGAGAGAGGGAAGAAATAGAGGGGTATTTTATTCAGATTGGTGTTCTGACTCATTGGAGCTTGAATTCTGTTAGATATTGAATTGTTCCTTATTCTGATGTAATGGGTTAGAGACTCGATTGGAAGTAGGGTGTTATGGACCCAATTCCTGGACCTGCTAGCCCAAAAGACACTGCCCAAGACACTGCCCAGTATGAGGAGCCTGCTGAATGCATTCCACAGATGAGGGCCAAAAGAAACCGCATAAAGCCCAAGTGGCTTAAGGACTTTGAGTTACCTTGAAATGTTTTCCTTTAGTGCTGGAACTATCTAGAATTTCCCTTGTTTTTACATTCTGTTTTGCTTTATTTTATGGATGCTTTATTTCCAAGTTTGTTATGCTTTTTGTCTGATGTATGGTACAACACGTATATGTACTGTGACAGTAAAGAGGAAATGCATCAGAAAATTATGAGGAAATTGTTTTGTTTTATCTTGGGAGGATCTCTCCTCTAAAGGAGTCTATTTTCAGCACTCTTTACTTTTCCCAAATTCTTTTTCCTGTTACCCTAAGTTCCATCTTTCTCATTGGTGCTTTCATTCGAAATGGCCTCTCCTCCTTTCAACACCGATGAGCTCCTTGATACAATGAGACAACTGCTGCAAAATCAACAAACCGTTCGAAATGAGCTTGCTACCCTTACAACAGAAGTCACCCATATGCGCACAAGGATGGGCCCTCCTGGCTTTGGTCCTTACCATCATGAACCCAACGTTCACCACCCATTTGCAGCAACTTCCATCAAGCTTGACATTCCAAGGTTTAACGGCACTGATCCACTTGGTTGGATTTTCAAAATCAACCAATTTTTTCAGTTCCACCACACCCCAGAGGATCAGCGACTTCGCCTAGCATCCTTCTACATGGATGGTGAAGCTCTCACGTGGTACCAATGGATGCACTCAAATGGCCAATTGGTCTCTTGGCCAGCGTTCTTACAGGCCCTAGAACTCAGGTTTGCCCCCTCCCATTACGAGGACCCAAAAGGATCATTATTCAAACTCTGTCAAACCACTACTGTTAAGGATTACCAGACTGAATTCGAATCCTTGGCCAACAGGATCGTTGGTTTGCCCCCCCAGTTCTACTTGAGTTGTTTTGTTTCTGGTCTCAAACCAGAGATAAGAAGAGAAGTTCAAGCCTTCCAACCAATCTCCTTATCACATGCCATTAGCCTAGCCAAACTCCAAGAGGAGAAACACAATGACCACCCAAAAACCCTAGCCACCAAAACCAACTGGAACCCAAATCGGCCTCCCTTTCACCCACCCACAACAACCGCCGCCATAACCAACACAACCACCTCCTCTTCACAACACAAAACACCCCCACCAGTGAAACGCCTTTCCCCCACCGAACTCCAAGCACGCCGCGAAAAAGGGCTGTGCTACAACTGTGACGAGTGCTTCCATGCTGGTCACCGTTGCAAGAGGCAGTTCCACCTCTTGGTCGCTCTACCAGAAACACCTGACCTACCCGATGACCCATTGAACCAACTATTGCTTGAGTCAGCCACCCCTAACCCACCCGACCCAAACCCACCCACAGAAACCCAACTAGCCCAAATTAGCTTACATGCTCTAATGGGCCACCCAATCCCACAAACACTTCGCGTCCTAGGCCTCATAGCCAAACAACCCATAGTAGTTTTGATAGATGGGGGAAGCACCAACAACTTTATCCAAGACAGAGTTTGTAACACCCTTCTCCCCAGAGGGCATTACACTTAAGTAACCAACCCTCTAATGCGGAATTAAAATTTTTCTTCTGATCTTCTTTTGGAAAAATACTGTCAAAAGGTATATTAATTTTCACAAATGGATTTTTCTTTATTGTTATTATTTTTTTTTAAAAGAAGTACTTCTGTGAACAGACATCAAACAGTAAATAGCATAGGGAATAAAAATTCATTTATTATTAATAAAGTGTATCATATACAAGGACGCTTTCTCCCAAATAAGAACAGACTCCCTATGCTGGTCAAGCACTGAAAATGCTACAGATTCCAACAAGAACCCAAATTTTTGCTCCTCACGTACACGGTTTCCACCGTCTCAATGTACCCTCGTACTTGTATTCCCATAGACATCTAGCGATGACTAATCCGCCGAGCTAATGGTCCATCTATATGAATCATATTCCAAAGAGCACAAAACATATAGGCAAGGGTGAGAACTTTCCTTTTACAGCTATCGCCACAATCATACAAGTAGCACATTATAAAAATTCATGCAAAACCGTATCTTACCATATATAGCAGAAATCACTCACACATGCACAACATAGCATGTCCATTATATGTCACACAGACGTACCTTCACAACTTCACACAGAATATCACCGTTTCACACAGAAACATATCACAAGAATTCCATATATATATACACACGAGACATTTCTATTGGCCATTTCTTTATAATAGATTCGACACACAGTCACGAGTACGTAGCCCGCACTCCATGGAGATTACTTTTCCCCAAACTCCTCATTTATTCGACACTCAGTCACGAGCATTTAGCCCACACTCCATGGAGATTACTTTTTCACATAGCACGAAATGTCACTTAGCATTTCCCGAAGCACTGTGCGCACAGCGCTTCGCTCACAATATTTGGCACACAACCCTTTTGCACATAGCATGGCACACAACTCATTTGCACACAGCATGGCACACAACCCATTTGCACACAGCATGGCACACAGCCCTTCACATAGCACACAGCAAAAATGGCACACAGCCTATGGCACAATCCATAGATATTCAATCCAATGACACATAGCAATTCTCCCATCACACAGCTTTTTCTCAGTCACATAGTATTCACAGCACATAGTATCAAATAGCACACAGCATTGCTCAATTCACATAGAATTTACATCACTTAGCACGTGTCACACAGTATTTATGTCACATTATGTACACTAAGTAATTATCTCAAGCATTTCTTTTAGCTTTGGTTTCTCTTGTAATTTCATTAATCTCTTCTCTAGGTTATCTCTTGCCCATCACCTATAGCCTTCTCTCTTGGTTATAGTATTCTTCTCTCTCATTATATTTCCAATATGTCTCTTCCTCTTTCATTCATACCCTTTGTCAATCTTTGCCTTAACAAAAATAGCATTTTCCAAATCTAATGTTTAAGTTCTAAAATAAATTAACTAAAATACTTGCCAATCTTTAAATTCAAAAATGACATTTTTCCATTAAAAATATTTGTTTAAAAATCTGAAAGAAATAATTTTCGCAAAATCCTACACTATTGAATTTCCAGATTACAGAACTGTTCACAGGCGCGAGAGTTTTCACACCCGCGGTGTAAACGGATCTGTCCCCTGTTTTTCAGCTTTTCCCAGCTTCGAAAATACTCACACCCTGGGCATGGCAGGAACTCGATTTTCCAAAGTTTGAACCAAATAAATCTTTTCTTTACATAGGTAAAGACCTAATGAACCAAAGTGACCAAAATAATCTCTTTGGATCAATTACAAAGCCTATCATGCATCAACAACAACCTTGGGCTTACTACCATTCCAATCAAGTCTTTAACTCCAAGGACAACCAATATAACATCAATCCATTAGTTTATTTTAACAAGACTTGAAACAAAATCACCACACACCAAACTTAGAGCAAAATCATCATCAAGAAAAAATCAATCTCAATCACACAATAATCAAATAATCCATATGAATAAAAAAACACTTATCTTCATGGTACAAACATACTCTAATTAAACTTGCAAGCTTCTTGCCAAAAATCACATCAAGCATACCACTCATGCATCATCCAAACACTAATAACCATAAACAAGAAAATCTCCCCTTACCTCCTTCCTTTATCTTATCCAAGAAAACCCTAGCTCCAAGCTTTTCTTCTTCCTCTTGATTGTTTCCTTCTAATCCAAACACAACACATCCAAATACCCAAAATAAGTTTACTCATCCATGGATAATCCTAGCACTTGAAAGATGAATTTATGATGAACCAAATACAACCCTAAGCTCATAAACCATGAAGAAAACAATGAAAACTAAATCTATGAAGTTCTTAGCAAATACCTTGATAGCTTGATGATTCCAAAATCAAGAGCAAACCCTTAGAAACTTTGATTATTTTGAGTAAAACTTAAAGAGGAAAGTGGAAGGATGGCTATGGTGTGTGAGTAAAAGAGAGAGAAAAAATGAAGCAAGACTCCTCCTCCTTCTCCCTTGTACAGCTCGCCTCCCTCCCTTCTCCTCTTGTCCAGATTTCTTTTGTTTAAGTTAATCATTACACAAGCATGAGTCATAAGTTAGACTAAACTTGGGTTATCCTAATTGGCTAACAACTATGACTCAATGATATCTTTAAAATTTCTACACACTTCTTCTCATGGTTGGCTGGGCGCTGCAGCTGTCTTTAAGGATGGGTTAAAATGATTTTTCACCTTAACCATGGTAAAAGGTAAGTCTCCAAGGTAATTAAGTGTGGTAACTTTTGTATTTCATAGTAAAAATTGTCCAAAAATAACCTATTGAGGTAAAAACTCTTATGAATCTTAAAATAAGTCCTAAAACACGAAAATAAGGTGCCACAAAAGTCTTGGTTCATAGAAATTAAGTTTAGAAGCATTACGGTAATTTTCGGTTTTACCGAGACCCGTAAATTAGGGTTAAAATCAACTTTCTCTGAAAATTCCCAGAAAATTCCTAAAAATCATAAATATTATAAAAACATCATTGGTTACTCTTTTGGTTGATTGTGGATCATTTCCCAAGCTTCTGGCCTACATCTGTTCTCCCGTTTACCTTGTTCTCGATCTACAATGACCAAAACTGCAATTCTTTGTCTGCTATTCTAAAAATTTCTAAAATAATTTCTAAAATTCTAAAATAATATAAAACATCATTTGGCATATCCAAAAATATTTCTTAACTTTCTTTGACCTCCAAACCCACTCACAGTTCAACCTAGTCAAACTACAGGGACCAAAACGGTAACAGTTTTATCCGTTTCTCAGAAAATTCCCAAATAAATTTCTAAAATCCTCAAATATTGTAAAATCACTATTGGTATCCTCAAATCATTTTTCTGACTCCAATTTGGGTTTCTATATCATTATATTCTTATTCTGACAGTCAAATGTCTACAGACTCTTCCGTTTGACTTTCCACGTCAGTACTAAACCATCCTTAATCCTATCAAAATCCTAATATTAACAATAATCCTCCCTTATTAACACTCTATCTTTTAGAGTAAAAATTTGGGACGTTACAGAGTTGCTAAGCAACTGGGCCTTTCTCTTACTCCAGCCCAATCATTTCATGTCTTAGTAGGAAATGGTGAGGAGTTACAATGCTCTTCAAGCTGCCAACAAGTCTCCTTGCAATTGGGCTCACAAACATTTTTGGTGGATTTATACGTTGTCCCACTAAGGGGAGCTGAGCTCGTTTTAGGAGTCCAGTGGCTCAAATCACTTGGGCCAGTCCTAACAGACTATGAACACCTTACTATGACCTTTGTCAAGGACGGGGAAGTGATCCAACTTGCTGGGGAATCCAAGCCAAGCCCTGAAGAAGCATCCCTCCAGCAACTGAGGCGTCTAGTGTCCACTGATGCCATTGACACATTCCTGCAACTCCAATTCATCCCTTCTTACCCTCCACCCGAACCCACACCCTCTTCCATAACTTGGCTCGAACCACTCCTCCAAGCTTACTCCCACATATTCTCTGAGCCCAAACACTTACCCCCACCACGCCCAACCAACCACACCATCCCCCTACTGTCAGGCACCAATCCAATCAATGTTAAACCCTATAGCTATCCCCACTTCCAAAAGCAGGAAATAGAAGCACAAATCAGAGAGATGCTCACTCAAGGTATAATACGCCCCTCTTCTAGTGCTTTCTCCTCACCTATGTTGTTGGTCCGCAAGAAGGATGGAACATGGCGCTTCTGCGTCGATTACAGAGCTTTGAATACAATAACGATAAAAGACCGTTTTCCAATCCCAGCAATTGATGAACTCCTAGATGAGCTCTATGGCACCAAGTGGTTCTCCAAACTGGATCTAAGGAGTGGTTTCCATCAAATTCAGATGGACCCAGCTGATGTTTACGAGACCGCGTTCCGCACCCACCAAGGTCACTACGAGTTTCTTGTAATGCCGTTTGGCCTCTGCAACGCACCATCTACCTTCCAGGCTACAATGAACCTCCTTTTCCAACCTTATCTGAGAAGGTTTGTCATAGTTTTTTTCGATGACATTTTAGTTTATAGCCGCACCCTGGAAGATCACCACTCCCACCTACAGTTGGTTTTTCAATGTCTGGTTGACAATCAATTTTTTCTCCTAAAATCGAAATGCACTTTTGTTCAACCCTCTATAGTATCTTGGCCACATCGTTTCTGCCCATGGTGTTGGTCCTGATCCAGAAAAAATTAACGCTATGGTAAACTGGCCACCACCTAAAAACACCAAACAACTTAGAGGGTTCCTTGGGTTGACTGGATTCTATCGGAAGTTTGTGCGGAATTATGCCTCAATTGCTGCTCCCTTGACTGAACTGTTGAAAAAGGACTCATTCCTCTAGTCCGACTCAGCCCAAACAACCTTCGAAAAGCTCAAAAAGGCCATGACCAAGGCTCTAGTTTTTGCACTACCCAACTTTGATGATGACTTTATTGTGGAAACTGATGCTTCAGGGCTTGGAATGGGTGTTGTCCTCTGCCAAAATGGCCATCCAATCTGTTATTTCAGCAAGAAATTATGTACAAAAATGCTGAACTCGTCCACCTATGTAAGAGAGCTATGTGACATCACTTCTGCTGTCAAAAAGTGGCGAACTTACCTCTTGGGCAGGAAATTCACTATATATACTGATCAGAGAAGTCTTCGTGAGCTCATGACCCAAGTGGTCCAAACACCAGAGCAGCAATTCTACCTTGCTAAGTTGCTGGGATATTCCTATGAGATCGCCTACAAACCGGGTGCCCAAAACCGTGTAGCCGATGCTCTATCAAGGGTCCATGAGATTTCCCCACAATACTTTTCCATCACTATTCCTCATTGGGAATTTTTGGAGAAATTGAAGGACTCATTCCAGCAAGACTCGCAGCTGAAGGAGCTCTTACGGCAGGTCAAGAACAATGGCCAAGAATTTCCACATTTCCAAGTGCTTCGTGACCTGTTGTTCTTCAAGGGTAAGCTATACATTCCCTCCACTTTGCAATTAAAAGAGGTCATACTTGAAGAATTTCATTCTTCATTGTTGGGTGGACATAGTGGGATCCATAAAACATATGGCAGACTCAAGGAGAATGTGTATTGGGAAGGTATGAAACAAGATGTCATTAATTTTGTTAATTCATGTCATATTTGTCAGCACACAAAAATCCCTGCTCATTTTCCTTATGGATTACTTCAACCATTGCCAATTCCACAAGGTGTTTGGGAGGATATTTCCCTTGATTTTATCACAGGGCTCCCTTCCTTCCAAAACCACACAGTAGTGCTTGTTGTGGTTGATCGCTTCTCTAAAGCTGCTCATTTTGGCATGCTGCCTTCCAACATTAATGCTAGTAAAGTGGCTGATTTGTTTACCAAGATGGTTTGCAGGTTACATGGTATGCCAAAGAGCATCGTATCTAATAGGGATCCTATTTTCCTAAGCAAATTTTGGCAAGAGCTCTTCCGTTTAAGCGGAACCAAGCTACGCATGTCTACAACTTACCACCCCCAAAGCGACGGACAAACGGAGATAGTTAACAAGGCATACAACAATACCTCCGTTGTTTCTGTCATGAACAGCCAAGTACATGGGGCAAGTTCCTTCATTGGGCCGAGTGGCACTACAACACCTCCACTCACTCCTCTACTGGTTTTTCACCATTTCAGGTGGTTTACGGGAAGCCTCCTCCTTCCCTTCCCCATTACATAGCTGGCTCAAGTCATGTGGAAGCCATTAATTCTGATCTTACCAACCGAGATCACATCATGGAAGTGTTAAGGAAGAAACTCGCAAAGGCACAAGCGACCATGAAAGAATATGCTGGCATGAAAAGGATCCCACACAATTTCAAGATCGGTGATATGGTTTTTGTCAAGCTAAGGCCATATCGTCAAGTCTCAGTAGCAGGGCATAGAGTACACAAGTTGTCCAAGCGATACTTTGGACCATTCAAATTAATACGCCAGCTAGGGGAAGTTGCCTTTGAACTTGAGCTAACACCTTCCAGCAAAATATACCCCATATTTCATGTCTCGCATCTAAGCCATGCCATGATGCCACCACTCCACCAAGGGATTTACCACCTGAAGCTGTTGACAACCAACCTGTGTTTCAACCATTGACAGTGCTCGATTGGAAGGCTGGAATCAATTCAGCAGATCACAAAGTCCTCATCCAGTGGGAGAACTCTTTCCCTGAAGATGCAACATGGGAGTCTTATGAAGAGATCACCAAGGCCTACCCGCATTTCCACCTTGAGGACAAGGTCGGTTTCAATGGAGGGAGGGATGTTATGGGCCCAATTCCTAGACCTGCTAGCCCAAAAGACACTGCCCAAGACACTGCCCAGTATGAGGAGCCTGCTGAATGCATTCCACAGATGAGGGCCAAAAGAAACCACATGAAGCCCAAGTGGCTTAAGGACTTTGAGTTACCTTGAAATGTTTTCCTTTAGTGCTGGAACTATCTAGAATTTCCCTTGTTTTTACATTCTGTTTTGCTTTATTTTATGGATGCTTTATTTCCAAGTTTGTTATGCTTTTTGTCTGATGTATGGTACAACACGTATATGTACTGTGACAGTAAAGAGGAAATGCATCAGAAAATTATGAGGAAATTGTTTTGTTTTATCTTGGGAGGATCTCCCCTCTAAAGGAGTCTATTTTCAGCACTCTTTACTTTTCCCAAATTCCTTTTCCTGTTACCCTAACTTCCATCTTTCTCATAGGGGTTCTATATGAGGTGTCAGTGCATGGTGCCAAATCTGTCCTTCATCAAGTTGTTACAGGGATAATAAAGAGTTGGTGCTTTGGATTTCCTTTTTGTGTTGCGAGGAGCAGAGGAATTAAATTTGATCTTATAGCCTGTTTCTGTAGTACTTCATGCTACAGGGAGCAAGGTCTGTAGTTACTAGTTGGGGAGGATAGCAGGAAGCAGATTTGTGGCAGTAAAATTCACACCCGGGGTGTGATCCTTTTCACAATATGGACCCTTCACATGGATTTTATTCCTTGCATCCTAGAGAAGTTCAATTGAAACACGTCCAGGGTTAATTTAAATAACATATCAACAAAATTGATTGAGCAAAAAATAATTTTATATAGACATGCAGCAGTTCTTTATTGAGTAAACCGTCACTTTGGTCCTTGAGAGTGTCAAGCGATGTCACTTTGGTCCCTAACATATGCGAATTAGTCACTTTAGTGTCTGCTATCAAGAAAGTAATCATTTTCAAGGACCAAAATGATATTTAAGTAATCACTTTTAGGGACCAAATGACAGTAAATAATCCTTCAGGGACCAAAGTGACTGTTTACTCGTTTTGTAGTTGACCACGTCTTGAGTTCATTGCTTTTTTATTTTAAATATTAATTAATGATTCTCTTTGGCTTGCTCTCTCTTGGAATAATGCGATGTAATTGATTTTGACAATGAAAATTTCATCGTGGATTAAAGATCCTAGGGCAAGATATTTTCTTTAATTGTTTATAAAACTTGTTAACTATAAAGTAATTTAAGAGATATTTTGAATTTAGATTATATTTTCAGTTACAAGGTGAGACAATCCCCGAGAGGGAATCTTCAGGCTAATTTTGCTTTAGGACTTTGGTAAAATTAACAAATATATAGCATTGATCCTTACCGCCGTATGCTAGCTTTACATAGTCGTTTAGGTGGTCCATGCATAGGGTAATTTTTATGTTTTGCCATAAATTTGGGAATCTTTATAAATAAAAAAGGAGAGTATAGTCTCACCCAGTACAAAAAAATTCCCACCTAAAACATGGACAAAACCGTAAAACAACACGAGTGTAACTTTTCAAATATACAATGATTTGGTCAGTGGGTTAATAGTGTGCTGGACAAAACGCCTTTGGTAATTGCAGACACGCATTGCCAAATACACCGCGGAACAGTGTGTACTCAGACAAGAATTACATTGTGGAACTATTAGTTCCACAATGTAATTTCTTGTTAGAGTTACATTGTAGAACTATTAGTTTTGCATCAACAAATACATTGTGAAACTATTGTTATATTGTGGAACTATTAGTTCTGCAGTGTATTTGTTTATGTAGAACTAATAGTTCCACAATGTGACTTTGATTCTTATGCATTTTGTTTGCGTATGTGTAATGTAATTTTTATACATTGCAAAACTAATCTATTAGTTCTGTATCAATTTTGTTCATGTGGAACTAATAGTTTTGTAATGTAATTTTTTGTCAAATTTACACTACGGAACTATTAGTTCCGCATCAACAAATACACAGCGGAACTAATAGTTCCGCAATGTAACTTTGTGTCAAAATTACATTGCGGAACTATTAGTTCTGCATTGTATTTGTTGATGTGAAACTATTAGTTCTGCATTGTTAGAAAATTACGAAAAAAATAACTCGCAAACGAGAATAGTTTTGTCATTTTAGAAAAAAAAAATTAAGTGTGTATGTGCAAAGAAAAATATGTATGTGCAATTAGAAATGCCCCTTTGGTAATTGCATACGCACACGGCCCACGTAATTTGTACCATTGCACTATTACGAGAATTGGGGAGATGAATGGATGTTTATCTCTTTCCATATATATTGTTTAGTGGAATGTATCTTTATAAATAAAAAAGTAGGAGAATATGGCGTCACCCAGTGAAGCAAATTCCCATCCAAAACATTGACAAAAACGTAAAACAACACAAGTGTAACTCTTAAATTAAATACAATGATTTGGTCGATGGAGGGTGTTGGATTAAACGTTTTTGGTATAAATGCCTTCGATTGTATGACGTCACGGCCACCGCGCAAATCCCCACCCAAAACAGGGACAAAACGTAAAACAACACTAAGGGTAATTCTGGAAATACGATACTTTGGTCAGTGGGCTAATAGTGTGCTAGGTTATGCCTTTGGTATAAGTTGCGATGCACCACCCACAAAATCTGCATCATCACTGTTATGAGAATTGGGGAGACGAAACGATGTTTAGTGGGAATGTATTTGGAAAATTCTTTGACCGTGAGTCTTGGAAGTGGGGTTTATCCAGATCGAGGTAAATAGGTTTTCTTTCATCTGTTTTCTTCAATTGTTTTTTTTTTCTATTCTCAATCGATGACTGCTTTCGTGTTTCAATGTTGGACCCAAAGTGGGTATATTAATCTTCTTGACATGGTAGTAGGGGTATTCGCGGCTCGGTTAGGTTCTTTTTTGAGACAAAAAGTCATATGATCCAAAGTTTAAAAGAGTATACAGCTCGATTTGTATTCTTAAAAAATCCGATCCGATTCAAACCAATATGGTTCAGATTGGATCGATTTTTTATTTTTTATGGATATAATTTTTAGAAAAAATAAATATCAACTAGAATATTATTCCTTAGTTTCACTTCTAATATATTATCAAATACCAATTAACGATCTTTGTTTTAATAATTTTCATTGAGTTATTATTTTTAAAGCCAATATCTAAATACATAAAAGTCATTCCTAAAAAAAGATATAGAAAATAGTACTCTCGAAAGACAATTCTAAACAAATAAGATAGCCATAAATAAAAATCAGTTTTTATCGATTTTCAATTTTTTGGATCAGTTTGCAGTTCTTTGTTTGGATCGGTTTGGTTTTGAACACCCCTACATGGTAGGATTTATTCAGGGCACTCTATGCTTTGGAGGAAACCTCACTGTGGGTAAGGTTTTGGCTTTAAATGTTTTGTTACACCCATTTTTTGGAATTGTTCATATTATTGTTAATCGATGGCTTAACATGTTTGATTCTTCTTTACATGGTAGGGTTTTTGCTAGGTAGCCTGTGCTTTGGAGTCTCATCGTTGTGGATAAGGTTACGGCTTTATATGATATAAACATTTTGTTTTGCCCATTTTTTCAATAGTCCATATTAATGTTAATCGATATATAACTGATTTGTAATGCAATCTTGGACCCAAACTAGTTACATTTTTCTTTACATGGTGGGGTTTTTCCAGGACGGGTTATGCTTTTGGAATCAGTTTTGTATTTTCTGACAAGGGTGTACGTTGTAAATCATAGGAATCTGTTCCAAAGATTTGTCTTCTCTCTACGCTCTATTTTGTCTATGAATTATTTAAAATGTTTTTATTTCCTTAAACTCTGATTTTAATATATGATTCTGATTGGTTTCTTCAATCTGATGTAAGAGTTTGATCATTTTGAATATTTCACTTTGCTTTGTTTTATGTTAGGAAAGATTTATATTTTGTACGGGTCAGGTCCAACAATTTTTTTTTGAATAAGCTAAAAATATTATTGAAAAAGATAACTAATTACAAGGGAGCGCAAGGTGTGTCCCCCAGTATCAAGATTTGGCTATATAACAATAAGGAAGCCAAATTATTGTGATGGAAAAACAAATAACGTGTAACATTTAATTCTATATGGCCCAATTCCAATCTACAAGATTAAACAGCAGCATCCACAACTTTGAGAAAATTCACAACCCCAATGTGAACGTCACTTATCCAGGCTTAATGTAAGCCCAAAAGAGTCACACCTATACGATAATACTGACACCCTTGATGTGAATGTCCCAGTATACCTGGCTGGAAGGAGATCCGACCCATTCACACCCCCTGTTGTGGATGTCAATGATCCTGATGCTGTTTAAACCCACTACTTCACACCTGTGATGCGGCTTACATCCCTGCTGTGAAAGGAGTCTGGTCCATCAGCTAGTTAAAGCTAAAGCCATGAACATAATATCACCAAAAGCCTAACTACGAATCTAGGCAGTAATGAAATATTCTTCTTTCTTTATTTAATTTTACACAAGTACTCACAAATATAACACTCATTATTAATTTATTTCCCAATGATCTTCACTCAATTTTAAACCTTTTCTTTATCTTCAACACGAAGTCATAGACTTTATGTGGATCAGGAAGCGTCTTGGAAACACTCTCCCTCAGGTTACACCTCCTTACCCATTCCATGAACCTTGGGCATTCTTTCTCTATGCTAAATTTGCATAATTTCTCGTCTGTGTAAAACCTGCACGTGATTGGTAACAGGGCTATATATCCAAAAGGCCAAAGTAATCACCGGCAAAATAAGGCTTGTCTCCAAGTTCAATTTCCAAGAGTTTCAACCACTCCACAAACTCTTTCTTTGCAGCCTCTTGGTCTTCTCCCTTGCTAGCCCAAATCCTCCTGCCACAATCAGCTACCTGCATAAAATCGAGTTTGACACATCAAATAGTGTCTCTACATTTAGTTAAATGCGGCAATATGGCCCTGTTTCGCATAACAGCTCATTCTACAACTTATGGCATAAGCTGTATAAGCTATTTTTATAATTGAAGAAAAAATATGGTGAAACTTATTTCATATAAGTCATAAGCTGTTTTGATAAGCTATCCTGAGTAGCTTATGAAAAATAAGCCCAAAACAGCTTATGAACCAGTCATAAGCTCTGCATAAGTCAATTCAAACAGGCCCTATATCAAATAGTTGGATGGGCTAAGCTTATAAAAATAGTACATCACCCCAAATTAAGTTGTTATACAAGCAATTACCCAAAAAAACATAAAATAAAAAAAACTGTCAAGTTGGGAGCAAATTTTTATTTTTTGTGAATATAAATATATGGAGATCCCTATTCCAATATCAGGGCATTGCCACAAACTTCAGGTGAGGGAAGTAACATTTAGAGATGGCATATCAATAAAAGCAAAAACATTTATTGAAATTAAACTTTTTTGAAAATTGAAACTTTTTTCTAAATTGTGTGCCAGAGTTATTTTGATTAACATACATATACTCTTTTGACACACGAGTTAAAAAATACTTAATTCAGTTAAATTTAAATTAAAATATCACTATTTATTATTTTTTTATAATTCTTAATTACTCTCATTACTACTCTATTTACTTAATTAAATCTAATGTTATATATAGTTGAAAAAATGGTTAATTATACCTTAAAACTCTAAAATAACCAAAAGTTATGAAATAAAAAAAAGGTAAAACCAACAAAATTTAGGGAAAGTCTTGAGAATTCGCCCAAATCATAAATAAATAAGCTTGATGGGATGTGAGAGAGAATGAAGAGTAACCTTCTTGTCAAACAAATGGATCCAAAACCTGGCTTTGGCTCGGTAGTAAGGGTGATCAGAAAGAAGAGCTGTTTTTCTTGCTTCCAAACCTCATCAATGTATTCAAGGATGATGAGGGACTCGCATATGGGCCTACCATTGTGAATGAGAACTGGAACCTTCTTGTGAATGGGATTTGCTTTAAGGAGTTGATTCTCAAATATGTCTTTTTCTTCCTCGTAGTGGAATTGAACTCCCTTCTCTAACAAGGCAATTTTCACTCTCATAACATATGGGCTGGTCCAGAATCCAAGAAGAACTACTTGTTCCATTTTCTAGAGGAAAATGACAAACTCTCTTTTGATTCTTGTTTATCTCTTCAAGTGTTGCATTGTCTTGGTTATTCCCTCTTGTTTTCTATAGCACTATAATAAACGGACCACGTTCACTGTGCGCTAGGTCGCTGCAATTTAAAAAAGAAATTAAGAGTTTGAGTCTTTTGACAAGAAAAAAGTTGGCAACACTTTGACTGAAATTATATACTGAACACTCACATCTGCCTTCAGCAAAATAGTATTAAATATGGAAATTTTGAATGTAAAATATTCATATATAACTGGAGTTTTCTAGTGATAACACTCTCATGCAAGTTACATAATTTTTTTTTACTTGCTTTCTGTTGATTGGAAGTTAGGTTCAACTTTTTGTTATTCAGAATTCTTAATATATGCTGTCGTATAATTTTTAATTATCAATTTGAATTCTATTATAACATTGTCTCCGATCCTTAGTATGTTTTGTACTACATATACTACGCATGTCTAGTGTCTACTTCAAATTTTTAATTTCAGAAGTAACCAGGTATTTATCTACTATTTCTATGTATCTTTTTAACTTTACAAGTTGTGGAAGATTTCAAAGCCAATTACAACCGTTTCATTTGAAGCATTGTCATCATTGCTTGATATTGTGTACTATTTTCGTTGTATATATTTTACCTCTCAGCTCTCTCTCTCTCTCTCTCTCTCTCTCTCTATATATATGTGTGTGTGTGTGTGTGTGTAAAAAAGTTGTCATATACACACAAACACACACACATATGGTCTTTTAGTGTAAGGCTTAAATATATATGTTTCTAGTCCTCATAATATAGTAGTGTTTCAATCGGCCTACACATCGTTGCATCTGCCGATTTCAGGCCGTGCTTCTCATTGCACGCCTCTTTGTTCCGTATCAGTCTGTAGATGTCGTCACTGTCTAGAAACATGGCTTAATTATAGTATTATATTATAGACCCATATAACCCACATCCAAAATCGAATCTTGTAGTACATAAAAAGACCAACATGAAGAAATTAAAGAAAGAAAAAGGAAAAGCAAGAGAAAACTGATGATGGATGGACTATGTGGCGGGCATGCATGGAATGGATGCATATGATCAGAGAGGAGATCCCCATCATTCTTCTCCTGGTGAATCCTAACCCGATTGGAAGGGTAGGTGAGATCCTCATTTATGGGTAGCACAACTTCTCATTTCATCGGCAAGGAAGATTCTAGTGACCTTTCCCATCCACCACCCATCGTTGTCGAAGGCATCGACATACTGGTGGGTGTTGAACTCGAAGATGTAGACATGTGGCAGCAGGGGTCAAAGCGCCTTGGGGTAAAAGGTCTCCCTTAGAGACTTTTTGGACTCGTTATCCTCCACAAGCTTCTTGTAGAGCACCAGTACGTACATACCATTAGCCCAGGCGGGACTCAATGGTGGCCTCATAGTAGCCATTGGAACCAATAAACCCCTCTTCGTTGCTTGACACCTCTACCTTGTCCCCGACTTGGAGTTCCAACCTTCTCAGTGGAGGACATGTGGTTGCTTAGAGACAGAGAGAGGTTGGGTGAAAGAAAGTTATTTTTTGACTAGGTGGTTGAGATAGGGGGAGGAAGGAGGTGGGCGGTGGTTGAAAAAGGGTAGGGGAAGGGGAAAGAGAAAGAGAGAGGGTTTTGTTGACGTGGACAAAATGATGACAAGTTAGCTTAGGTGTTCAAGGCGAGGTGGATCTAAGTGAGTCATCTCACCATTTAACAGAGATCAACTCACTCAGAGACAAACAAAATAAATATTATAGGAACCAAATAGGTTTGGCTTATTTTAGGGACTAAAATGAAGATACCGCTATATTATAGAAACCTGAAACATATTTAAGGCAAGAATAAATTAGCAACCAAAATTAAAGAGCCAGAAATTAAAACTCGTCACTAATTCTGGTGTTACAAAATATAGTGATAGAATTAGAAACGTGTTTCATATTTCATATTTTGTGACGGGTTTACAACTTTGAAAAATGTGAAATACGTCTCTAATGGCATCACAAAATGTTGTAACACCGGAACTAGTGACGTAATTTAATTTTTCCCTCTCTAATTTTTTGTCACACATTTATTCATAGTTTAAATATATTTCAGGTCCTTATAATACTTGGGTGTTTTCATTTTAGTCCCTTAAAAAAATCAAACCTATTTTGTCACTATATTATTTTTTTTCCATTTTAGCCCCTAGGGTGAGTCGGCTGTTGTTTAATGGTGAAGTGACTCACTTAAATTCACCTCACCTTTAACACCACAACTGACACATCATCATTTTTTCCACATCAACAAAACCCTTTATCTTTCACTCTTTCCCCTTCCCCTCCCCTTTAACAACCATTGCCCACTCCATCCCCTTCATTTCTCCTCCCCATCTAGTCAGAAAACAACTTTCTTTCACCAACCTCTCTCTCTATCTCTAAGAAGTTATCCCACCTCCACTGAGAAGGGTAGATTTCCATGTAGGGGACAAGGTGGAGATAGTGATCATTAAAGAGGGTTTTATCGAGTCCTATTGCCTACTATGAAGCCACTATTGAGTCTCGCCTTGAGAACGGCATTTACGTGGTACACTACAAGAATATTGTGGAGGATGACAAGTCCAAAAAGCACATGAGGGAGACCATTTACCCCAAGGTCCCCTGCCGCCACGTGTCTACATCTTCAAGTTCAACACCCACTAGTACGTCGATGCCTTTGACAACGATGGGTGGTGGATGGGCAAGGTCACTAGAATCTTCCTTGCCGATGAAATGAGGAGTTGTGCTACACCATCTTCTTTTGCCCCATAAATGAGGTCGTCGCCTACCCTTCCAATCGGGTCAGGATTCACCAAGAGAAGAATAATGAGGAATGGCGCCTCTTTGAACATATGCAATTATGCATCCATTCCATGGATGGCCACCACATCATCCATCAATGCATCCATCATCAGTTGTTGCTTGTTTTTCCTTTTTCTTTCTATAATATCTTCTTCCATGTCTTGATATGTACTATAAGATTAGGACTTGGATATGCGTTATGTGGGCCTATAATATAAGGCTATAATTATGCCATGTTTCTAGACAGCGTCAACGTCTACACTGATATGGAAGAAGGAGGCATACAATGATATATATACAACCTGAAAATAGTGAATGCAACTCACTTCAGAGAATCTGTAAGTCTCAATTGGCCCTACGCGTCGTTGCATCCGCCGATTTCAAGTCGTGTTTCTCACTGTATGCCTCTGTGTTCTGTATCATTCTGTAGACGTCCTCACTGTTTAGAAACATGTCTTATTTATAACTTTATACTATAGTCCCATATAACCCATATCTAAATTCCAATTTTATAGTCCATATAAAGACCAACAAGAAGAAATTAAAGGAAGAAAAAGGAAAAGTGAGCAAAAATCGATGTTGGATGGATGGATGGATGGATTATGCGGCGGGCATGCATGGAACAATTGCATATGATTAGAGAGGGATTCATTCCCCATAAATCCACTATTGGTAAATCCTGATCTGATTAGAAGGGTAGGTGACGACCTCATTTGTGGGGCAAAAGAATACGGTGTAGCTAAACCTCTCTTTTCATCCGTAGGGACAATACTAGTGACCATTCCCATCCACTACCCATCGTTTTCATTGGCATCGCATACTAGTTGAAGTTGAACTTAGGGATGCGAACACTTGGCGGCAGGGGTCGAAGTGTAACATCCCAAATTTTTACTCTATGAGACAGAGTGTTAATTTTAGAGGATTAATATTGACCTTAGAATTTTCATATGAACAGTAATGGTTTAGAGCAGACGTAGAAGTCAAAAAGTATTATGTTGACGTCTTTGACTGTCAGAATAAGTTTACAACGATATGGAAATTTCAAAATTGGATTAGAAGAGGTATTTGAGGGTTGAAATAGTGGCTTGATATTATATGAGGATTTTTAGAAACTAATTTTGGAATTTTAGAAAAGAACATAAGGAATATTACCGTTTTAGTCCCTCTAAGATGAATCGCGTAATGCGTTAATTGGAAAACGGATAAATACCCGGACACTAAGGAAATGATCAAGATGAGAACTAAGGGGACAAATATAGTTTTCTCTAGTATAAAAATTAGAAGATTCTTTTGGTGTTGGGATTCAAATGAAAAACCAGTTTAAGCCTTATATAAGTTCCGTTTGTATTATTACCATCTTTATTCTGTTTTATTTGAATAATATGTGATATATGTGTTTATTGATTTATTTTCATCTTAGAAAAATGGTTTTAATTTACATATTCATTTTCTATATCGAAACGGATAGTTTTGGTTTGACGTTGAGTTTTAAACAGAAAACAGTTTTCGTCGTAACTGACGGTATAGGTTTTAAATAGCATGAACATGCCAAAACCAACCCAGAAAATTATCTTACTTAAAAAAAATTGTTTCTTTTAATATTTGTGATTATCTGAAATTTTTATGGAATTTTTGGAAAACTTTCAAAATTTACAGAAAAATACACTTAACGGACGCGAATAGCGCAAAGATCTTATTTTACAGTGTAAATTTTTGTGACGCAAGTACAAAACACTTTTATTTTTATTTTTTATTTTTTATTATTTATTTATTTGGAAATTTTAGAAATTATTTTTGTGTAGGTTTTCTAAAACATCGTTTTGGCTCTTATTTATGGTATATCAACCGAATAGAGACGAATAGAGAGTTAACGGGTATGAGTTATGAACTTAGAATTTTTTAGGGACTTTTATGCAATATGAATAGCGATTAGTCAACTATAGACGGAATTGTTGACCATAAATAGTGTAGAGACATTGTACAATTACTATTTTACCCTTGCTTGTACACTTGTTTACCAAAACCTAAAGCTTTTAACCTAGCTATCCAATGGCTTATCCTTGCCCTCATTTGGTCGACATGTTCAAGTGATTTTGGAGGCTTGGATTGCTTTTGGTCACTTGGATCCAATCCTTGTGGAATGCCTTTAATCCAATTAGGAAAAGGTTGATTTACCTAATTAACTAATTAAGTGTTTTAGGCCTCATGGCTTACATCATCCAATCTTTTTTCTTCCTTCCTTGTCCCTCCTTGGCCGCCCCCCTTCACCTATAAATACCCCCCTCCATACTTCATAATTTTCTACCCCAAATCTTGAAGCATTACCAAGATTTCTCTTTCTCCCTCTTTATTGTTTTCTTAGTTCTTTTCCAAAAGTTCTTTTCTTGGTCTTGAGTTTTAGAGTTTTGATCCTCAAAGTTCTTCATCTTAAGTGGTAAGGGGAAAATTCTTGAGAATTATGAGAGAATACATGAGTTTCATGTGTTTGATCTTACTTTCTAACCACTCAAGTGGTTTATGTGTTATAGCTTTGTTATTTAATTATTTATTGCTAATTGTTTTATAGCTTTATATATTAATTGTGAGCGTTTATTTTTAGTAATGTTATAATGGCCAATTTATTTATAAGTTTTAGTGATAGTAATGTTATAATGACAAAATTGGTTTTGAGCTTTATTATTTATATCGTTATAATGGAGAATTTTTAACTATCACAGTATAATTAAAACTGCAAAATTAGTGTAATCTATTTCTTTGTGAAAATCTTGAAATTGTCTTCCATTGATATACAGAAAGATGGTTGGGATGAAAGGATTATTAGTATGGTTCTGACTAGGAAAGACGGGTCTCTTAGCAGCTGCGGCTCACCTCTAGATCTTTCCTAGGAATCATACTGATATGTTGTTTCTGAAATCTTAACCTAGGGAGTCTGTATATACATGGCTAAGATAAATTGGAAAAGATTTTATTGGGATGATACTATACACGAATATGCGTTTAAAATAAATCTCTTCTCTCTTTAGATCGAGCGATGTCGGCACTGCCGTAAACTCGGTCTTTGCTTTTAATTGATCCTGAACTGTTAACAATGATTTCGCTAAATACAGATATACTGGCTGACTGGTATCCATCAATCCATCCTTCATCATTTGTTGCTTGTTTTTTGTTTTTCTTTTTTTAATTTCTTCTTGCTTGTCTTGATATGTTCTATAAGATTGGGGCTTGGATATGCGTTATGTGGGTCTATAATATAAGACTATAATTAAGCCATACTTCTAGACACCGACGACGTCTACACACTGATATGGAACAAGGAGGCATGCGTTGATAAACACGGCCTGAAAATAGTGGACGCAACTCACTTCATAGAATCCTGACATGGAGAAAATGATGAAGTGTCAGCTAAGGTGTTCAAAGTGAGGTGGATTTAAGTGAGCCAACTTACCATTTAATAGAGGTCAACTCACCCCAAGAACTAAAACGAAATAAATATTGTAGGAACCAAATAGGTTTGGTTTTTTTAGGGACTAAAATGAAAACACCCCAATATTAAAGGAACTAGAAACATATTTAAGGCAAGAATAAATTAGCGACCAAAATTAAAGAGCCAAAAATTAAAATGTGTCACGTTACAAAGCTTTGTGATAGAATTAGAGACGTATTTCATATTTCATATTTTGTGACGGTTTCACAACTTTGAAAAACATGTGAAATACGTCTCTAGTTCCTTCACAAAATGTTGTAACGCCAGAGTTAGTGATGAATTTAATTTTTCTCTCTCTAATTTTGGTTGCTAATTTATTCTTGACTTAAATATGTTTTGGGACCCAATAATATGTGTGTGTTTTCATTTTAGTCCTTAAAAGAAGCAAACCTTTTGTGTCCCTATATTATTTTTCATTTTAGTCCCTTGAGTGAGTTAACCACTGTTTATAAATTGTTAGGTAGCTCACCTAAATCAACCTCACCTTGCACACCCCAGCTGACACATCATCATTTTTTCCACGTCAATAAAACTCTCTATCTCTCCCTATTTACCCTTTTCCTCCACTTTATCAACCATTGTCCACTCCCTCCCCCTCCTCCCTCCTCCCTCCTCCCTCCACCTCGACCACCTAGTTAGAAGACAATTTTCTTTCACAGAACCTTTCTCTCTATCCCTAAGCAGCTATACGCCCTCCACTGAGAAGGGTGGATTTCCAATTAGTGGACAAGGTGGAAGTGGTGATCATTGAAGAGGTGGTTACAGGTCCCTACTGCCTACTATGAAGCCACCATTGAGTCTCGCCATGAGAACGGCATGTTCATGGTGCACTACAAGAACCTTGTGGAGGATGACTGGTCCAAAAAACACCTAAGGGAGACCCTTTACCCCAAGTTGCTTTGTCCCCTACTACCATGTGTCTACATCTTCGTGAACAACATCCACTAGTACGTCAATGCCTTTGACAACGATGGGTGGTGGATGGGCAAGGTCACTGGGATCTACCTTGCCGATGAAAAAAGGAGTTGTACTACACCATCTTCTTTTGCCCCAAAAATGAGGTCGTCACCTACCCTTCCAATCGGGTCAGGATTCATTAGGAGAGGATTAATGGGGAAAGATCCTCTTTGATCATATGCATCCATTCCATGCATGCCCGCCCCATCATCTATCAATCCATCCATCATTAGTTGTTGCTTGTTTTTCCTTTTTCTTTCTTTAATTTTGTCTTCCTAGTCTTCACATGTACTATAAGATTGGAAATTGTATGAGTTATGTGGGTCTATAATGTAAGACTATAAGTAAGCCATGTTTCTAGACAACAACGACATCTACACACTGATATGGATCAAGGAGGCGTGTGATACACACCCGGAAAACATTAGATGCACCTCACTTCAGAGAATCCGCAAGTCTCAATTGGCCCTAGGCATCATTACATTTGCTGATTTCAAGTCGTGCTTCTCATTGCGCGTCTTTTTGTTTTGTATCATTCTGTAGACATCGTCGCTGTCTAGAAACATGTCTTAATTATTATAGTCTTATATATTATAGTCCAATCATCTTTGAGAATTTGTTCTCTAGATCTCCCAAACTCTCGAGCTTCTCTGGTCACTTTTTCCCTCATCCTCTGATTCATAACACAAATAAATCATTTGAACACTGATGTTTGCCTTTAACAAAACAATATTAATTAATATACGAAATTTTGAATGTAAAATAGTCATAATCAGAATCTTCTAGTGATAATACTCTCATGCACGTAACTTACATTTTTACAAGCTTTCCATTGAATACAAGTTAGATTCACCTATTTTTTTATTCAGTCTCTTACTTCTTGATTAGCCCTTATTGGTAAACAAAGGATAAGGGAGCTAGGAAGAAGAAAAGGGAAGCTTGTGAGCTTGAGAGAGAGAAGAAACTCTCAAGTGGACATGAACAATTGACTAATTAACTACTCAAATTTGTGAGGCTATTACCATGCATGGGACATTTGTTTTTGGTCGTTCATGCATGGGACATTAAACGAGTACCAATCAGGAGTTACAAGCCCAAATAGAAGAGGCCCAAGAAAATATGTGGGCCCAAGAAAATGTGTTTGGAAATCACTTACACTCGCAATGCCCTTCGTCAAGTGGGACATGAACTTGTACTGATCATAGGGAAGGAAGTGAAAGAGATTTGTAGCACGTGGAAGCATACATCAATGAAGCCAACAGAAGCTGCAGATAACAATTCACTATCTTATTACACGATAATATTAATTCTTAAAATCTACTTATATTTTGACAAGATAGTGAAATGTAAACGTATGTGTAAAACTTGTTTTTTAGAGTGTCGGTGTTCTTAAACTTTTTACAATTTATATGTGTATATAAAAAAATTATTTGTCACTATCATTGCACTTATATAAATCTTCACATATATGGCTGGTTTATTTTGTGATCCTTTCACTTAAGGAAAAAAAGAAGAAATTAAAGATCCTATGTGTCCGCTTAATTAGAACTTTTTTTACACAGTGAATAAATTTAAAATATATAAGTATAACATTATTTTCAAGGTATAATTAAAATTCAATCGATGAGTTATACATTATGTAATACTACTACTAATTATCAAATATAAAATTTCTGTTTCTTATTTTTTTTACATTAAAAATACTCGCTTAAAAAATCACTTACTGATGACATTAATTAATTTTTAATTAACACTACTTGAAAAAAAGTAAAAAGTTAAATATCACTATATATTGTTAAACGTTACTTATAAAATATTAAGCAATGTTTGTGGTTATTGTAAAATGTATTTTAAAAACAATAATGAGAATATATTAATTTAGCTGATGATAGAAATATTAAAGATATTATTATAAAATAATTCATATAAGTACAATCAAAGTATAATTACGAGTAAAAAATTATTCACAAGAATGAACTTATTAATCATATACATGCCTTTTCATTACAATAAAAATAACTCAAATTTTAATTATAAAATTAATCATTAGTATTTGTAATTATACTGTAAATAAAAATAAATTAAGTTATTATAATTTTATCTAAAGTAAAATAAATTTAGATTAAAATTATAAAAACCAAATATTTCCCAAAAATACTACAGAAATCAAATAATTAATTTTGTAAGTTTTGTATAACATATGCTTATTAAAATATTAAAAGAAGTAAATTATTTCTTTATCTGACTAAAAGATAAAGTCAAAATTAATTATTTTAGTTTTATGATGATTGTTGAGAACAATTTAGTAAAATTATCAAGGCTTAAATATATTTTTATCCCTCGTATTTGAACAGAGTTTATTCTTAGTCTTTCAAATTTTAAGAGTAGTTTTTTAGTCTTCAATTTTATGAGAATATGCTACATTTAGTCTCTGATCAGACTCCGTTAAGGGTATAATTGCTTACGTGGCAAACGGCATTACACGTAAACATTTGCTATGTGTCTCACTTATATATCTTAATTGGTGTTCTAAGTGGGTTCAATGGTTGTGATCGCTCCAGCCCCACTCCCTTCCTTGTTCCCTTTTTGACCGTTGAACCCACTTAATTAGGACGTCAATTAGGATAAGTGAGACACACAACAAGTACTTACGTATAAGTTTGTTTGCCACGTAAGCAATTATAAACTTAACGGAGTCCGGTCAGGAGCTAGGTGTGACATATTTCTATAAAATTGGAGACTCTTAAATTTTGAGAGACTAAAAATGAACTTTAGTCAAACCAAAAATATATTTAAGTCTATTATCTATTACCACCATTTATTTATTGTCACTTCTTTTTATTTAATTCATTTAGGTTTGTAAACTTCCTTTTAATTTATTGAGTAACTAGGTTAAGTAAATTATTTATTGTTATTATTTTTATGTTGATTTAATTTGATTTCTTATTATGATTAAATTTTTAATTATAAATTTTTCATTCATATTATTAACTTTTAAATTTCAATATACATTGAACTAAGTACGTTAATTCAATAATTACTACTCTCCCCATTTCAAAATAAGTTATATTTAAAGTTTTTATACATGATTAAGAAAAGTAATAAATATAGTGAGACTTTTTACTAAATTATTCTTATTCTTTTTTCTCAAATTCTATAAATGCACTATTAAGTACCGCGTTTAGAAACTATGACAAATATCGTAATAAAAAACTATCACAAATATTATTTGTTTTGATTAAAAAAAAGAATAAAAAAATTAATACTTTATATGAAAAAAAAATTCTTGTGTTAAAATGTCACCCATTTTGTGTTAATAAAAAAATGTCACCCATTTTGAAATGGAAAGAGTAACCTTGGGGGTACTGCACCTCATAGCATCTTCAACTAAACACAACCTAAGGAAAGATGGAACCTCTTTAAAAACTGTCCAAGAAAACGGACTACAATGACCATGATGTAGCGGCTAAACTTCGAAATATTTCATTTTCAATGATAATTCCTCAAAAAATTGACAATTTTTATTATTAAATATAATAAAAGTACCTAAATCACAATAAAATATTATCTGAAATAAGTAATTTAATAAACTCTTTCTATCTATACATTGATTTATTTTTATGTTATACCTTTTAAAGTTAACAATATTTTTTCTCAACATATTCATTATTATAAATTTAAATTACAATATCACCAAAAAAAAGCAGCGTGATCATTTTAGCGTATTGTTGTTTCATCGCATTATTGCTCTCTCTCTATATATACTTACAAAATTACTCTTCATCCCAAATTCACTTTCTAAGACAATTCCTTTTGAATATTCTTTTATCTATCTCTAGCTTTCTTCAATTCTCTATCTTTTCGCTTGAAAACAATGGCACGAGAAGCATCATCGAATATGATATCCCTGAAGACAGCTGATGGCAAGATTTTTGAGGTGGAACCTGCTATTGTTAAAGAGATGCAAAGCGTACAATCCTTCATTGATGCAGATCCCACCATAGCTGTGACGACCATTCCCCTCCCAAACGTCTTTAGTCGCGAACTAGCCAAGATCATTGAGTATTGTCGGAAGCACTTCCTGTTCCGTCATGCTAACAATGGCACTAGTGCTAGAGACGCCAAGGATTTTGACGCTAATTTTGCGAAGGATCAAAGTGACGATGAGTTGAAGGAGCTCATCCTTGCAGCGAACTACCTGAACATAAAGGATTTTCTCAATTTTATGGGGCGAACTATCGCGGGTCGGATCCAGATCGAGAGCATGGAAATCGTGCGAAAGTTCTTTGTCATGCCAGAGGAAGGGGCCAAACTCCAGCAAGAAAATGCTTGGGCTTTTGATGACAGTGACGATGATGAGGAATGAACTGTGCTCCTAACACAGAATTAGGAATTCCAAAGTTGTATTAGAAATGAATTTTTTTTTTGAAAAATAAAATTTTATTAAGAAGAAAATAACTAAACTATAACACAAAATATGTCCAGATTTAACTATATGAAAAGAACAAAATTGGTTATTAGTACAAAGACGACCGATCTCCTACTATTAATATAATAGAGATAGCGTGCAAAAACATCACAATAGAGAAATGCATCCTAATTAAGTTGGCACCTCAAACCCTATTTATCATTTGCAGCACACCAAACCCACATGAGAAGCTAATAAAATCACCCGTGGTGTGAGGACTAACAAACAAGTATGAGATTACATAGAACTAGCCAGATCGGTTCACAATTGTGGAAAAATTTCCATCCACGGTGTGAAATCGTCAGACCCACAAATATAATCCAGAGCAGCTCACAATGGTAGAGAAAATCCCACTACCGGTGTGAAATCGTCAACCCCAAATGCGAAAGTCCAGAGAAGAAACCAGAGAAGTACACAGCTGTGAAAATAGGTTACACCCCCGATGTGAAATCGAGACACAAATGCGAAAGTGCAGAGAAGAAACCAGAGCAGTCCACAGCTGTAAAAAATGTTACACCCCTGGTGTGAAATCGTCTCAGAATTCAAATATAATCCAGAGCACCTCAATTAAGCTTTCTCTTAATGGTATAGAATTTTAACTTAATTAAGCTGCTTTGAAAGAGAAAATATGTGTTGTTTGCAATTTATATTTTTTTAAATTATTAAAACTAAAAATAAATAAAATACTTTAACAAATTAAATCTCCTCTTGATGATCTTCTTTGTGTTAAAAATACTCTTTAAGGTGGGTTTGGTTTTTCTTTTTTATCCCTAACTGGTGGATATAAAATGTCCACTCAAAATTGCTTTTTTTTTTGGTACAGTTCTATTTTTTTTGGTACAGCAACTCAATATAATATTGCTTTAAAAATGTTTTTGAGACTTCTTTTTTAAGTTATGCGTCTATAGTCTTTTATTTCATGGTAGACAATTTTATGGTGTGTTTGTTTGTACATGTGTTGCTCTCATGTTGCACTTGTTCCGTGACACAAAACATGAGAGCAGAAACTTTTCTCTGTGGCTCTAGCGCGTGTAAATGGGGGTTTCAACAAAAAGACAAAATAGACAGACAAACAAGCATACATTATAATTGTTGCATCTGGTATTGTTGAATGTTGATAGTGGTTGCTAGTAAATAAACTTGTTTGGATGTGAGAGAGAAGGAACGATGACCCCTTGTCAAATAAATCAATCCAAACCTGGCTCAAGCAGCTCAGTAGTAAGGATCATTAGAGAGAAATGTTTCATGTCGTTGTTAAATTAATTATCTTAGGACTTGGTGTCCAAAATAAAGTGACAAAAAAACTCATTATTTTTTGGTATAATCTCTTTATATAATTTGAGTCGAGTCAAGTGAATCCATATAAAGGGGTAAAGGCAAAGCTCTCTAACACTTATATTTTTCAATTCACAAGACTCAAATCAAGACCTTATTTAAAGGGAACTAAACTCCTTATCACTCGGACCAACAAACGTTAATAAAAAAAATTGTTATAATTCACTACAATTATTTTCTTTTCCATCATAGTCCTTTATTTCCTGTCTATCTCCACCCTCCGCCCACCCCAAAAAAAAAATTATGACTTTAAATAATTTAGATACTACAAATCTCTAAGATCAAAAGGCGTAGTACAGAAATATATATATACAATTTATATTTCTTCAAATTGTGTAAAATCATAAACAAAGATAGTCATCAATCATCATTAAGGTTCAAAGTAGAATGAACCTAAGAGTTAGGACGATCTATGTATGCTCAACTCGCTAGATGCCTAGATGGAGAAGATGAGTTTTGCAATGTAATAAAAATCATCACAAATACTATATTAGACATTTGGACTTGCTTGTTACCCGTTTGGATAAAAAGCACTTTTCAGATAGAGGAGCTTGCACGTGAAGGACACCTGATTGAGTTAAAGCATTAATTGCATTTGCTCCCTGAAACTGATTTGTGACACTCTTTTTAGCTAAAGCTATTTATTCAATTGAGCCATGGTTGACATGATTGGCCAAGATTCAAACATGTAGAAAATGATGGAATACCAAAATCACCCTCCTTGGAGGACATAGTGAAGCTTGTAATTTACAACTCAAGACCACCATCTGCACCAAGTATGATAAGCCAATAAGTTTTCTAGATATAGATAAATTGTTCCTCTATGAACTTCAATAGGTCACACCACTCATACCAAAAATGTATGAGATGAATTGATCCTCTATGAACACAATGTATGAAATTTTCAAGTGAGTAATAATTAATAAGGAAACATGGGAATAGATTCTCTTAAGATGAAATTTTTTTATAAGGGCATGTGAGGAATTTCATTTTCTCTAGGGTCTATTAAACTTTGTGAATGTCTAAGATAAGAGAGACATGCACAAAATTTTTCCTTACTCTTGTCAAAGTGAAAATCTCACAGGAGAGGATCAATTCCCTTATATCAGTTACCAAAATAATAACAACAATGAACATTTAAGCTTTCTAACCTTTGGAAGAAGAACCTCCATCTTCATCAAGTGGAGATTCTGAAGTAGGAGAGGTTGGTGAGTGGCTGACATATTCCCTAGCATCAATCAACATTGCAATGACCTCTCTCATTGTAGGCCTATTAAGTGGAGATGCACTTGTACAGAACAGTGCAATTTTGAGGACAAGAGACATTTCTTCAGCCGTTCTTTGTTCACTAAGGTCCAATCTCTTGTCAAATAATTCAGATGTAGGTACGGATGCTTGAATTGCTCTTCTAACCCAATTCACTAAATCACCACCCTGTTCCAACGGTTGAACCGGTGACCTCCCGGTAACTAGTTCCAGCAAAACTACCCCAAAACTATAGATGTCACATTTCTCAGTCACCTTCATGGTGTAAGCATATTCTGAAAATATAATCATGCAACCATAAGAAAAGCAAAAGGGTTCCATTCCAATGAGTCAACATTCTTAATGTACTTGGAACACTACTAAAATCAACTTCTTATATTGTGTATTAAACATCTTGATTTGCTTTCTAATAAGCTGTTTATAAGCATTAGCTCATCCGATAAAAATAAATATTGGAAAGGAGATTATAACAAAAGATTAAAAATGGGACTCAAATTGTTATAATAAATAAATATAATTAATTTACTGCACCTATGTAGTGAACTTATTCTTACCTGGGGCAATGTAGCCATATGAACCTGCCACAGCAGACATGGATTTTGAATAGGAAAAGTCAATCAATTTTGCCAAGCCAAAGTCTCCAACATGAGCCTGAAACACTTGATCAAGCAAGATGTTGTTTGACTTAATATCGCGATGGATGATCTGAGGTTTACAATCATAATGAAGATAGCATAAGCCTTCTGCTGCTCCCAGAGCTATTTTATATCTACTACTCCAGTCCAGTGCACAAGTGCTAGCACTTGAATGAAGTTGTTCCCCGAGGCTTCCGTTTTCCATGTATTCATATAAGAGGAGATTAGAATCCTCATGATAACAAAATCCATGCAGCTTCACAATATTCCTGTGCCTGATCTTTCCGAGGGTTGAAATCTCCGCGAGGAAGCTTCGGTCAACATTTGCTCCTTCTCCGTGTGAATTCAGCTTCTTGACAGCAATCACTTCACCGTCATTCATAACGGCCTTGTAGACAGTGCCGCAAGCTCCTCTTCCTAGAACTGCATCTTCTGAAAAATTGCCAGTGGCTTCCAAGAGATCCTGGTATGTGAAGCCTTCTTTAGGGAAGTAATAGTTACTATATAGGACATGAGGCTTTGTTTGTCCTTCATCATGTGAAACAAAAGAAGGGCTGCGGCGGCGCCTCATGGTCCAACAAATGCAGACTATGAAAATAAGAGAAACCAATCCAACCACCCCAGAGACAATGCTCACTAGCTTTTCCCTTGATGAATCATCTCTGATCCAGCTTGGCTTTGCATGATGAGATGGAGCTAAGGATGGATGACAGTGATAGGCACCTACGCGGCACAACCCGTTGTTGCCAGCAAAATTTGTGAGATCCATCTTTCTAAATGTGGTGGTGTCTGGAACAATTCCTACCAGCTTATTGTTAGATACATTGCATACTAAAAGACTAGGCAAGTCACCAATTAATGCAGGAATTTCACCAACAAGTTGATTGTCATTCAAGTAAAGGGATTCTAGCATTTGCAGGCTCCCCAAGCTGTCAGGAATTGTGCCAGAAAGTTTGTTGTGGCTCAGGTTAAGGGCAATCTGAAGAGCAGCAAGTCTTCCAAAGTGAAAGGAGATGCTTCCTGAAAATCGGTTGCCACCAAGCTCGAGGTCCGTGAGACGAATAAGGTCCCCCAAAGTGCCTGGTATTTCTCCAGAGAGCATATTATCAGAAATTTTCAGTAGCTCCAAGTTCACCAGATTGCCAATTTCATTTGGAAGCATACCAGTAAACTGGTTCCTGCTGAGGTCAAGCCTCTGCAGTTTTACACAGTTTCCCAACTCATGAGGAATGCTTCCGCTGAAACGATTAGAGGAAACATTGAATGTGACAAGCTGTGCCAGATTTCCAATCTCAGAAGGGAGATACCCGGCAAAATAGTTATCTGACAAGAGAAGCCTCTCTAAATTCCTAAGTTGACCTATCCCAGGGTTAATTAGCCCAGAGAACCGGTTCTGATAAAGTTCGAGTGCAGTAAGATTGTGAAGTTCATAAAATTCAACAAGTAGGCTTCCTGTCAACTGGTTGTCACCTAGCATTAGCTGCACAAGAGACTTGCATGTTTTCAGGCTATAAGGAATGTTTCCAAACAGCCTATTCGATCCGAGGCTCAGGAATTGCAGCTTCTGAAATTCACAAAGATGGACAGGTATCATACCGACGAGATTATTCGCAGATATATCGAGAATGGTAAGGTTTCTAACAGCTCCAAGATGAGGAGGAATCACACCCTCAAGTTGATTGTCAAATAGCTGCAAATCCTCCATGTATGTGAGATTTTGAAACTCCAGTGGAATTGTACCTGTTAAGTTATTCAATGACAGGTCTAAATTTTTTAGCAGCCTCAACTGTCCAAGCTCCCTTGGAATATGACCCTGCAGATTGTTCTCAAATAGATGGAGCAAGCTAAGGTTAGAGACCTGACCGAACTCTTTGGGAATGATCCCGATCAAACGGTTTTCGGATAGATCTATCTCAATAGCATTTGTGCAGTTCCCTAGCTCTGGTGGAATTGTGCCATTCAACTGGTTGGTGTACATGTAAAGCCTCTTCAACTGCGATAGCCTTCCGAGATCCTTGGGGATAGCACCAATGAATGAATTTTGATGCAAAGCAAGCAATTCAAGGCTACTAATATTTCCAATCTCAGGGGGAATCTCCCCAGAGAAAGAGTTTTGCCATAGAATCAAATTGGTAAGGTTCTGAAGCTTTTGAAGCTCCCTTGGGATGGAACCTACTAGCTGATTCTGTGCCAAACCCAATGTCTCCAAGCTCTCACACTCACTAATTTCTGCAGGTATTGGCCCTGAGAGGCCATTCAGACCTGCCCTTATAACTCTAAGCTGCTTCAACTTACTGAGTGTTGTGGGAATGCTTCCAGTTAAATTGTTGCTATAAATGACTAGCTCTTCAAGTGAGAGTAAATTCCCAATCTCTTTTGGCACTTCACCATACATATAGTTTTCACACAGGTAAAGCTTTCTAAGTGTTGTGATTTTCCAAATAGGGGTCAGAAGAAGTGGTCCATGAAGCCTATTTGTACAAAGGTCTAAAATCTCCAATTTACCACAGTCAACAAAGCCCTGAGGAATGGGGCCAGAGATGAAGTTTTTTGACAGGTTCAACTCAAGTAACCATGGGAGATCACAGATGCTAGGGGACAAAGTACCAGAGAGATTAAGGTGGTAGAGTTTCACAGAAGTTACCACTGAACCCTTGCAATACACACCAGTCCAATTGCAAGGAGTCAAATCAGAAGCATTCCAGTTAAGAAGATTGTTATTTGGGTCTAAAAGGGAACTTCTGAACTTCAAAAGGCTTGAACCCTCTTCACTAATGGAACTTACAAGGATGATGCCAAGGCAAAACAACAATAGCATCATGTACAAAAACCCATTTTTTGTGGAGTGGAAACTAAACTCCAATGCCATTTTCTCTTAGTAGGCAAACCAAAACAAAGCATCAAGGGGGTGGCTCTATTGGGCCAAGAAAAGAACAAGAGTTAAAATGATTATTAAGCAAATTGAAGATCAGAAAGCATAAGAGTAATTAAAGAACACAGCCCAAGAGAACAATATGGAACAGACAAGTGTGAACACGAGACAATTGAGAGACAAAAGCAGAATGAAGATGTCATAGAAAATAAGAATAAAAACGAAAAATAAAAATACCGTCTTGTGAAAGGAAGGTAGAGTTTGCTTGGTGGTAAGAACAACTGAATGAAGCAGAACAGAACCCCAATTGAGAAATAATAACCCGTTTGGTTGCAGAGAAAAAATAAATAGACCCACCAAAGCAATCAATACAGAAAGCAGAGGGATAAGCGAGAGAGAGAGAGAGAGAACACAACACAAGTTAACACAGTAACAGTGACAGAGACCTACCCTTGAGGCAGATAACGATTACAGACAGATAGAGAGAAAGTAAAAGACATAACATTGATTGATGAGGGCATGAAAGTGGAGCTGAACCGTGAAAAGATCACGATGTGAGGGAGAGAGTTGAAGTATTGGGGTCAACGCTATATATGGTAATGGCAGTGTTAAAAAGCTGCACTTTACAGCAAAGTGGCACAAACAAAACAACTAGTTGCTGTTGGAGTTGTGGCTGTGTATGTTGTGTTCTGTTCAGCTTTTGTTTTGTTTCCTCGTTTTCTTTTTCTTCTTCTTCTTCCTGTTGTTCTTCATTGTTCTGGCTTAATGAATCCACCACCGCCTTATTGTGTGGTCTTCCATGCAGTACTGTTACTATTATCATTTGTGTGTTTGACAGATATTGAGTTGACGGGGTAACAATAAACGGTGAGGATTGAGAGGGAGGAGTCGTTGATTCCTTAGGATCACAATCTCCGCCATTGTTGCCTACCAATATTGAAAAACCAAAAAAAGAAAAAGATTAAAGATTGATGGGAATTTTTTGGTATGGTTCATGTGTTGAAGTCACGGGTGTAATCATTTCTCTTATGGACTTCTATATATGGAGTCAGTGCCTTAGTGCCTAATCACAGTACAAATTTCTACCTCTTCCAGTCCTTTCTCCACCGCCTCACACACTTGTATTGTTGACATGATGATGCGTGTATTTATTCACTTCACATGCTGGTCAACACAATATTTTTTAGTTCTTATTTTTTCAACACCCATCTAATACAGCTATCACGGCTAGAAAACAGTTGATTAATGAGAGTAAGTTACTGATGGCCTTGTGGCTGCTGGTACACAACAACCGACGGCTCTTTGGTAATGGTTAAAGTAGTATGAAATGTTTGCCCTCAAAGATTACCGACGACTTAGCCATAAGTAGCACCGGTAAAGAATTCAGTAGATTACCGACAGCCAAGTCGTCAGTAAATGGTGAAAATTTGAAACCATAAAATTCCAAGATTAATGAGGGCTTGGTTGTCAATAAATATAAAGCCATTGAAAATTAAATGATCCTTGGATGAGTCGGTAATTAGTTAAAATAATTACCGACAGCTAAGCCATCGACAACTTTAATGAAACATAACCAGCCGCGAGACCCCTCTTCCCCCATTTCCCCTTTCTAAAATCCCTAACCCCTAACCCAATACGTATTTAATATTCACACCCAATTCTGCCCAAATAAAGTCATGTCTAACTTGTTTTTCAACCCCACAAACCCATTTGAACTTGTCTGCTTCACCAAATTTTGAATTGGATAGTTTGGATTCAGTTGGGTCCATTGTCTAAAAATCAGATTGATTAGAGCTAAACCGAGAATTAACTAGGTGCACAGGCATATTGCAATATGTAAACAACGTTCATATGTTCCCGTCGTTATCGTTATTGTCTTCAGTACTGTTGTGGTTGATAATAGCATAGACTGCATAGTCAAGATGTCATCCTAACTTGCACCAAAAATAGATGTCCCCCCCAATTCTGCCTACCTCTCATAGAAAGATAGTAAAAAGCCAATTCCTCATTGGATGTTTTGTATTGTTTTTCGCACAATTGACAATTATTTATTTTTAATTATTTATTTTTTTTACTTTCTAAGATATTCTTATATATATTTTTGATCAATTACTATTTAAGAAAATTAGACTTAGATATTTTAAGTTGTGACACGTCAACTTTCATACTATGACATATGTTATCTCTTCTTCTCTTTTTTAATTACTATTACTATTACTATATAAAAAAAATTAAACTCTAGTCTTCTGGACTGTGACACGTTCATCTTTAAAAAAATTTGTTTTCAAGTAATATTGTTTTGTTTGTTGACTTATTTTACTATTTTTGTTAAAATATAGTCATATTTTTTATGGGTTGGGTCCATATAGAAATTCATAATAGCAACTAATTTCAATGCAAATAAGGACCCTTTGCATGCACTTCTTCAAGTTTGAAAATGCAAATCTCTGAAACCCCTCAGTGGTATATTATTATGTCTTTTACTTGTGAATTTATTGGCCATATCTAATGATGTTGATTTTGTTTCTTTTTTTTTGGTCAAATTGATTTTGTTTCAAATAGAAATATTTATGGATCAATTCCCAATATTATCATTTTTTTTTTCAAAGGAGGGCCAAAAGGCCCCAAACCAAAAAAAAAATTTGCTCTCTAAGCTACGCGTTGACCCATATGGGGAGGGGCCTCCAAATCCAATATATATATATATTGGGAATTGGTAAATACACCCCAGTTTTTTGCCATACACCCTACATTTATTCAGGAAATTACTATTATACCCTCATTGTATGGGGTTTTTTTTTTTTTGATTTCGCTTCTTTTCCGGAAACTGGCCATACACCCCCAGTTTCCGGAATACAGAGTTTCCGGAATACAAATTGTATGGAAACTGGAGTTTGCAAATTTGCCTGCATTCCGGAAACTGGATTTTCCTGGAGTTTCCGGAATGTAAATTTTTTCTGGAGTTTCCAGAATGTATACATTCCGGAAACTGGATTTTCCTGGAGTTTTCAGAATGTAAATTTTTCCTGGAGTTTCCAGAATGCAAAAATGCATTCCGGAAACTCAGTTTCCGATAACAACGCGAAATTGAAAAAAAATTAAACAAATCAATGAAGGTATAATGGTATTTTCCTTTTTAAATGTGGGGTGTATGTCTAAAAAAATTGGTGTATTTACCAATTCCCTATATATTTCCTTAGTTTGGTAGTGCTGTGAGTTGCTAATCTGCACCAGCGGGCCGCTTGCCTCAGTGTTGTTGCCTCCAAAAGCCTAAAGCCTTTCTCCATGCATGCAAATTACCGACTCGCTACAATCAAAGGACCAAAAAGAGAATTCCACCTGACATATTTCCCAGGGTTTTAAATCAAGTTCCGCAACCGTGATTGCAGCCGCGATATTATGGTTTATGGTGAATCTGAAACCACAATGTGACAATTGTAGTCGCATTGGTCATATTTGTCCGCAATTTTTTGCAATATATATCAAGGATTGCGACGTAACCGCAACCCCGACAGTAATTTAATACCTTGATACTTTCCTAATCACAGACGCATTAGAGAGGTTTAAACATCCACCCAAACACGAAGACCAGTCCTGAATATATAGTTGGATCGATATTGTTCCCAAATTGGCTTCACAATTTGACAATCTTTTAGGATGTGCAAGGTCGTCTCCTCCATAGAACAACATAACGAGCAAGAGGGCAGATCTGTCAATTATCTATCCCCTTCTAAAAAGAAAGCCATTGATTGGGAGGTCATTTTTCAAGATCTTCCAAGTTTCAAATGAAGTACCTTTCGCGGGGATGGCCATCCCACCTCCAAACCTTCTTCCAAATGGGGTCTGGGTGGGTGTAAACTTGGTTGCCGAGCAACTGGTACGTTGACAACTTGGTTGTGAACGACCCCGCATATGATTGCCATATTTTAGGGGAATAATTAATGACATATATGTTTTCATTAATGAATCTCTGCAAGATGAAAAATGTTAGCAACACACTCTCTAACACACTCTTTCCAGCACATGCATTTTCTATGATTGGTTGAAATCCATATGATTGCCCTCTTTAAACAAATTATTAAAAAACAGAAAAGCATATATACAATATATAATATGTTAATATTCTAGGCATTTATTATAGAGTTTAATTAGTTGCTGCTTTGTGCAAAACAGAAGAGACAATCACAAAATATTATTAACCATGCTGACAACAAACTCTGTATACAAGTAGTATTTCTAGTTGTTCAGTGAAATATATATGAATCCAATTGCAAAATCACTAGAATTGATGTCCTATTTCAAAACTAAAAGCAAATCAAGTTATGTGCCTTGTAATTCATGCATGGGGCAAAATGTTATAACAACTCTTTGGCCTTAGTTGAATCCAATGGTAAGACTAAATAAAAGCAAATTAAGTGATCTATGATCTATATATCTTTACCTTTAGAGAAAAGAAAAGAACAATATATAAATGGGTGTATAAATTATGTCGTTCAAAAGATGATGAATTTGAAATAATAATATTAGAATATATGCAAAACGCTTTGGTGAATCATCAACAGCTGGTAGAAGAGCGTTCTAGAGTGATTGTGTGAATTATTGTTATTCTCTCATTCTGATCCCTTTTGGAAAGTGTTAAATATCTTCAGTTTGATTTTATCAATTGAGGGCAAAAAAAAAGCCAAAAAAAAACACCCACAAAAGCTTATACTTGTTGAATCAAACCAATAATTCATTTTCAGATGAAATTGGATACTATTGGATGGTTTATATATATACATCCTTTAAGTACATACATACATACATACATGTATGATGTATGTATTCTTTTTTAACAACCTTAAATAATTAAAAGTTACCTAAAATTATTTGTCAAATGGCTGTGTGTGTGTGTGTGTGAGAGAGAGAGAGAGAGAGAGAGAGATCAAGGCAAAGAGAAGAATTGGTTTGGTGTATGAAGTATCAATGTGATTCATATATATACAAACAGTCAATATATGTATGGTAACGTGAAAAACTACACACCCAAAACTGCAGAAAACTACGGTCATATGATCATCCTATGTTCAATGTGTGTTGCAACTCCAATATTCAAAATGCAAACTGAAAATTGGTGCTATCAATTGCACTTCACCTAACCTAAGCTTATAAGCTCTTATTAACGTAACGATAATAATTGTTATTACTATAGTTGGAAAGTAAACTAAATTTAGCTCCTCCTTTGTTTCTCATGGCAGACCCAAGTCTCTTCCACCACCACCACCTCCTGCTCACGTGACTCGTCGCAATATGTAAATGTGACTTGTTCCTCCTCAATAACCCCCTCACCTCATGCGGTGGCTTATACGTCCTAATCAAGGGCCACTTAATCCCATCAAAAAACGGGTGTCGTTTAACATCCGTGGCACCCCTGGCGTACCCTAGCCTCCTCCTAGGATCCTTCACCAACAACTTCTCTATCAAGTCCCTCGCCTCTACCATCCCTACCTCCTCATGCTCCCTCTCCGCCACGTGGCAAAACCTCACGTCCTTGCTCGACGCTATATTGCGCAGCGTGCCCTCCTTGCTACACCCCTTGAACGGCGTCGTCCCGTACAAAAGCTCGTAAACGAACACCCCAAACGCCCACCAATCCACGCCGTTACCGTGACCGTTACCCGACACAAGCTCAGGCGCCAAGTACTCGTGGGTCCCAACACACGACCGTGAAAACGCCGTCGTGGGTTCCGCAACGAACTCCGCAACAACAACCTCATCACGAGATCGGGATTTGTTGTAACCGAAACAACCGCCCGTGGGACCCACTTGGGTGGGAATGCGGCACTCGAACGTGGGTGCCACGCCAGCCTTGAAGCAAAGGTCGAAATCGGAGAGCATGACGTGGCCGTCCTCGCGTAGGAGCACGTTCTCGGGTTTAAGGTCGCGGTACACGATTCCAAGCGCGTGGAGGTACTCGAGGGCCACGAGGATTTCTGCGGCGAAGAAACGCGCCGCCGATAATGGGAGGCGGTTTCTGGGCTGTTTGCGGAGGAGGGAGTGGAGGTCTCCACCGGGGCAGTAGTCGATGAGGAGGCAGGTGTAGTGCGACACGTCGATGCGCGCGTAGAGCGTGGGGAGAAACGGGTGGTCGAGCGCGTGGAGGATCTCTGCCTCGGTTTCCGCGTGGGAGAGCTTCTTTGGGGTGAGGAGGTCCTTGTCGACAACCTTGAGTGCGAAACTCGCGCCGTCGTAGTCGCGGAGGCGGCAGAGGAAGACGCGGCCGAGGTCGCCGGAGCCGAGGTGGCGGAGGAGTTTAAGGTGGCGGAGGTGGAGGCAGCCGTCGGAGGAGAGGTTGGTTGCGGCCTTGATGGCGGACCAGTTGGGGTCGGAGCTGCGGTGGGGACGGCGGGTGACGGTGGTGGAAGAGGATGAGACGGCTGCCGAGGCGGTGGAGAGGCGGTCGTTGAAGCTGAGGGCGAGGCTGCTGGTGCGTGCTAAGCTAGTTCGAGCGCTGGAGGAGGTGGTGAAGGTGGTGCGGTCGGTGGTGGTGCTGGTGAAGCTGAGGTCGAGGTCTGTGTCTGGTGGTGGGAACAACAATGTGGGTTCCTCCATGGATTAAGTTAATGAATGAGAATGGTGAGTTTAGACTTTAGAGTAGTCTGTAGTCTATGGTGTTGTTTCTGAGACATTAACGATGGCGTTTGGGTTTTTGTATATAAAAGGATGGGAACATATAGAAGGTGGGTCCGAAGGTTCAAGAGAAGTTGACCCAACCAACTGGAGCTAGCATATGGACACTGACAGTAGTAGATAGATGCAGAGAGGTTAATTAGTTAGGTTGACCAACTGGAGTTTACATATTCTATCATTTTAGCATCATTTTCATTTTTTTTTTAAAGGAAGAATGATTATCATCGTTTTCATTTTTATACCATAGCGGAAGTTTGATTATTAAATTAAACGGGAACGAGAGATAGACCTTCATTTCACACTTATTATTTTATTGAAATGAGGTGTGAGATAGGTGATGGGTGGTCAGTGTATCACTGCTCTAAATTAAATTGTATTAATGAGAGAGAGAAATATTGATGGAGTGGTGATTAATGGATTTTGGGGGAACAAATTAACGGCTACAAGGTTAGGGGAGGGCGGTTGATTAGTGAAAAAGGATGGTCGCTTAATTTTGTTTGTTTCTTTAAGGATGTTCATCACTCGGTGATTGTGATCGGTAGTAGTATACTGTTAACAACTACTCCCTGCACAGAAAGTGACGAGGAATTAATTAATTGTTTTGTTTCGTTTGGAAAATGTGGATGTTTTGCATGGTTTTGATATATTTTTTGTTATTATTGCTAGAAAGGTTTTAAATTGTGATCGCGTGCGGTTTTGGTTTTGAAAACTTTGATATTGCAAGGAACTGCAGATAAATACGGCGCAATTATGGTTGCAACGTGGTTTTGAAGACTCGAAAAAACCTTGTTGTTGCATGCGGGTACGATCACGGTTGCAGATCGCAATTTAAAACCCTGATTGTTAGCTTGGTGCAGGCCATTTGGCAAACCTAGAATTTGTTACCAGAAAACAGGGAAGGTGTTGCATAGTTTGCATAGAATATCGGCTAGCGGTTTTACAAAATTATATACTTAAAGCACTATAGGGGCGATATAATAGCTAGTAGATAAGAGAGTTGGTAATATCATATCATGTGGGATTGCTGGAGGTAGTTAATTTTAATCAGTCAACATCATGTAAGAATTAACTGAAAGGAGTTGGTATTTGTCATTAGATTCATTTTTTTATTAAGAGTGTGTTTGGGAGAGGGTTTTTGGAGGGGAGGAGAATAGATGGTTTATTTCAATATTTTAGTTATATAGAGGAAAAGGATAGAGAAAATATTTTAAAGCCCTCCAAAATCCTCCAAAGTATTCTCCTCTAGTACATTTTCAAAAAATTTCCAATTTGAAAAACTCAAAAAATATACTAGAGAAGTGACTTTGGAGAATTTTAGAGGATTTTTACATATTTTTTAAATACTCAAATAGATAAAATATTGACTACAAACCCTTCCCTCTAAAACTCTCAAACACATAAAGGAATTCTTACTTCTTCATCATAAGTAAATTTTTAAATTGCGGTTGCAGCTATCTCATAAACTTTTATATTGTAAAAAATTGTAAATAAATGTGACTTGTGACCTCAATTGTGATTGTCATGCAATCATAAAGACTCCCAAAACCATGACATTGAGGGTACAATTGCAATTGCAGTTGTAGGGAGGTAATAAAAAGGATAATATGTTAAATTCAATTGCTCAAACCATGATATCCTTGTGTAACTAAATCAATACAATTGTTCATAATTAAATAATCCATTTGTCAGTTTTTTTTGAAAAAAAAATGCATCTATAATATTGGCTTTATTTTTGTTGTTAAACACGACCATTGAAGGCTAAAGCCTCGATCTGTTGATAGCTTGTAACCAAAATACAGAGCATCTATTATATCTAAACCAGACTATCCTAATTAACCAATTGAAGACGGTATCCTTCAATTGTATAACTGTGCATTAACAATCAAAATCAACGTACTGATTATTAATAGTTTATTTTGCGACAAGAAAGTAGAAAATGAACGAGAAAAATGGGTGAAGATGATGGTCCCATGTGATATGGTGGATCAATATATATAAGCGTTTATTTAAGCTCTTGAAAATGAAAGGGTTGGGACCTACCTGGGAGGAAAGGGGTTAGTGATGCTGTCTGCCACGTGGTCAACATTGGCCCTACATTGTCGCCTACACAATTCAATATTTCATTTTCCCCCCTCATTTCCTAAGTATATTACTAGTAGTATTACTATAAGAGCAAGCTACTCCTTCGGTCTCAAAATAAGTATCGTTTTAGGGTTTTTTTTACACAGATTAAAAATACAATAAAAAAAAGTAACAAATTTATCAAATTAATCTTACAATAAATAATGGAGTGAGATTTAATTTTTTATTATTCAAAAACTGATACATTACAATTATTAGGGGTAAAATAGAAATAAATTAATTATTATTTCATTAAAAACATAAAAAGATATTTATTTTGGGAGAAATACATTTTGCTAAAACGATACTCATTTTGGGATAGAAGTTGTATAATGTACTGAATACTCAGTTCATTAATTAATAATGGCCCCTCACCTTCCTTAGGTAGCAATACATGTATTTAGTGCTGCTAATAGTAATGGAGGCTGTACCAAAATTATGAACCTCCATCCCTCGTGATAAGAGAGATCCAACTGCTCTTCATTAATGAGGAAATGTTAAATTTAAGAAAGCAATATTCAATTGTAGTAGTAATGGGTACATGTTCCCCTTGCCTGACTAGCTAGCACACTATATATATAGTCAACTCCAATTTGATAAGGAATGTGATCCCCTCCAAAATTGACGAAAAAAATCATTTGTTTATAGTACAATTTATTGATCAATATCTCACAAATACCAATGATGTTGTTGCTTACTACTCTGGACTCATATATAAACAAAAAATAACTAATTCATGCAGATTAAGAAGGTTAGTTAACTGCATTTAATTTTTTTGATCTCATCAAAAATTAAGTTTTATTCCCTGTAATGCTCTTAATAAAATGAGTCATTGAAATTAAAACTTGCATTAAATGAAGGGTATTTTGTGGATGAAGTCATTAAATGATGTAAAAGTAGTTAAGATTTACTTATATTTTGGACCACCACACTCAAAATTTTTTTTACTTATAATTTAGCCTGGAGGGTGTACGAATTTTATGGGAAAAGATGTGGAATAATATATCACATTCAGCTTACATTCTAATATTTGTGCTAAAACACCAATGTGAAGAAGTTTTTTTAACTTGCTTAATTAATAAGTTTATGAGTTTCCCTTCAAAAAGAAGTAATTAGTTTACGAGTTTAATATTAATGATGCACTCGCAGTGTGTAAAACTTTTTTCGCAAACATTCAGTCAAAGTACTACTCTGACATTACTCCTCTACATGAACTTTTTTACTTCACTGATAATTAAATTTTAAGCATATATATTCTAGGGCTTATTTCTTTAAACAAAAAGAAGAAAACTATTTGTTGGTATCTTTGTTTTTAATTTAAACTGGTCAATTATTTTTATGACTGGAAACCGATCAATTACTTGAATATATGGCAGAAAGTTACTTAATTAATTGCTATTATCCCCGGTCCTATTTATAAGGAAAAAAAGTGATTTTTTTTGTCTTTTTTTTATAAGAAACAATGTTTTATTTTTAACAAAATGAATTGCTTCTTTCCAATATTACTCTTATTAATTATCACACCACTCAATTATACTATGCCACTTTTAGTCATTTATTGTAAAGGTATTTGTGTAAAACAATTTAAAATTATAACATCATTAATGAAAAATAACACATGTATATTTCAATGTATTCTTTAATCTATGTGATTTTAGTACTATATTTCTTATATGTAGCACCTGAGATAATATGTTTTAACTATTCTAGTATTTTCCAACATATATAAAATAATAAATAAATGTAAATATAAACCCCCTAAGTAAGTTGGCTAATTTCATTTTCTTTTCTTTAATTATATTATGGAAGTAATATTTTTTTCGAAGCCAATTTGTTTTCCTTAATTTCTTTAACCCAATAAATGTTTTATGAAGATGGCATCGGATTCTTCTTTTGCAAACACAGTCTTCCGGAATAAGAATAATATCTCTTGATCTGAATTATGCTCAATATTTGTATATACTCAGAACATTGCATATGCAACTTAATAAATATGCTTAACCACGTGGATTGGCATGCCCTTAGACATAACTTGTGTACGAAAGATGCATATTAATGACACTCAACTAGCCTAAGTGATTACTGCAGCTGGTATCCAAAGCAAAGTTTTTAATTATACCAGTTTCAAAATTATACATGAATTTTCTTCCTTTCATTAATTGACACTCCTAATATATTATATAATTGAACAGTAGTAGTAGTAAAACAACAAATTAACAATTTTGTACTTTGGTTAAAAAAAACAATTTTGTACTCAATACTATAGATAAAATAATATATATTCTAAAGCTAGCCCTCTAGATCGAATTTTGTATCCACAAACATTACGTGACAAGTCACTACACTGGGACACTCCAGATGTGAAGACCCTAAAATTTATTGGCTTCATCTAAATGACTCACTTCTTCGACATGACACAATGTGTGTCCTTAATGTCTTTTAACTTCTTAATATTTGTGTGGCCCATAAGCACATATATAGAAACAATTGATTGAGTTGATGGGCCAACAAGCTAATTCAGATTAACAAGCTATGTGTGTGTGTGAAGTGATAAGATAGTTTGGTGGTTAGGGGAAGAAGCATTGGCGGAGCTTCTAAGGGATAGAGGGGGGCCAGCCCTTTTCTAATTATATATATTGACGAGTTTGTAATCAGAGCAAAATCTCTGAGTTTTTGTAAGTTCCAATTTCAATCTTCAATTCAAAAAATTTCAATCTTCTCTTCTTCTCTTAAGATCCTACTTGGTTGGTTTAACCGCCTCGGGTCTTTCTTTTGTTTTCTTTATTTTCTGCATTTAAGTTTTTGCATCTTTAATTTATGTAAATATCAGTCCGTCTAATCCCCTACTTCTCTCTATCCTTTTCATCTCTCTCCCCTCTCCCAGCGTCCAACCCCTATATATATATATAATAAGTTAAAAAATATAATAATATTTCTAATTGGTTATGATATAATTATTGAATATTTCAAGTCACTTAAAGGGCACAGAGTTGCACTATAAGATAATTTTGTCATTTGTTTTGATATTTTTTTATAATCAAATTTGTGTTTACATTATACTTTAAATTCTAGCTAGCTATATAATATGATATTATATATTTGATTTATGCATTATGGGTGTGTTTTGAAGAGTTTATTTATAACTTATTTGGATTTATTTTATGACAGGCGTACTTGTGTAGTTGTTTAAGAAAGTTTATGAAAATAACTTATGACATGTCCACAAGCTATTTTTAGCTTATTTCAACAAGTTTTCCATAATGGTTTATAAAATATTATAAAAATAGTAATTTAATCTTTTTTTTTTGGATAAGGTAAAGATTTATTGATGACCAGAGCACAAGTTATGCCCGAAAAAAGTACATAAACCACCCAACACCTACATCAAGTGAATTTAGCGTGCATAGGCGGCATCACAATAGTAATTTAATCTTATTCCCTTTTTTATTATATAAACAACTTATTTATTCAATCGTTTACCTAAACGCACGCTAAATCTTATTTTGGAGCTCCGCCACTGGGGAGAAGTAATAAGGAGGTCAAGGGTACGAATCCTCCACTACTATAACATAATTACTAATATCTGTTTATAAAAAAAAAGTTGTGTTTGTACACAGATATTAATTATATATTAATTTGTTGATAAATATATATACTGAGTTGCTATAGATGATATATATAATATAAATCTTCAATATAACAGGTGAGTTCTAAACAAGTTTTTAGACATTAGAGACCTCGATCAGTGATTTTATGCTTGCAATACTGTACATTACATAGTTAACGCTCTTCCAACAACTATTGCTTAATTATTTCCTTTTGTTGAGGTAATCAAACATTATAATATAGGAAAAAATATACTTACCTCCCCTCAACTTTGTGTAAATAACACACACCTCTCCTCTAGTTTTGAAAAGACAATCACCTCCCTCGTAGCGTACACGCCGTTAGCAATCGTCAGTGTAAAAAAAATTAGAGCCTTTCTACCCCTGCTCGCTTACATTATGCTTTTCGCACCTTGCCAAGAAAGTCACAGAACACGCTAGTGTTTTTATTTTCATCTTCTTTGCCATTTTTGCTGCCTTCTAAAATGGTTTCACAAGAGCCGTAGAAAGGAGAAGGGAGAGGAGTTTTTCTTAGTGAGAGTGGGAGATAGAACTCGGGAAGGTGCAATTTGTTAGTGTGAGAAGAAGACTCTTTGGCGATTGTTCCGCAATAAAGGTGAAGGTAATATTGTTGATTTTATGGAGATGATGATGATGATTGGTGCTAATTAGTTACTGTTGAACCAAAATAAGACAAAAACAAAAGAAAACATAAGTAAGAAAGAAAAGTGACGAAGAAGGAGAATAATACAAGAGAATGGAGCAGACTCAAGAGTGAATAGAAAAGACAGTGATTCATTGACCAATTTTTGGTTTGGTCGAAATGTTATCTCACTAGCAATTACTTACGGCCAAGCTTTACTTAACTAAGATTAGACAGAACAGAACTCCAAAGTAGTGGTATATGATATTAAAACTATTAAACTAATTAATGGGATTTCATAGTAATAATGTACCAAGTGAAAAGAGTATATAGAAGCAAAAATGAACACACCTGTTATGTGTATAAATTACACCTGTTAGGTGTAAATGCTCGGACAAAGACTTTTGTTTATGGAAGAAGCTTTCTGTCAAGTCGATAACAGACGTTAACTCGAGAGGGGTGGTTAGTGTTTGTTTTAAAACAAATAAGGGTGGTTAGTGTTCATTTTAAAACTAAAGGGGGTGTGAGTGTCATTTAAACAAATCTTAAAGGAGGTGAGTGTAATTTTTCCTATAATATACGCATCTCACGCACATCTAACTGGTGAAACAATATTTTGCTGCATGTTTGTTTATGATTAATGGGAAAACCCTTCATTTTTTATATAATAGAGAAAATAATATGCATTACATAGATTGGGAGCTTATCAAGCTATTTTGGTGGTGTATATATATATATATATGTCACGACAATCTGATTCATTAAAATGAGTTAAATTAGAAGAAATATCCACATATAGGAAACGTATTTAATAATTATGATCGTATAGTTTGAATATTTTATGGTCACAAACTTGATAATGCGTCATTAGTTATGTTTGTTAAAAACCAACAGTAGTGGGAATAAAGTAAAATAAAAAAAGTACAATATGCATCGCCACAGAAAGACACACTCGAGAAAAGTGGGGAAAAGAGAAAAAGAACATTTTACAATATGAAAATTAAGTAATAAAGTATAATCGCAAATTTCACATTAGGTGTATATGGCCAATTAAAGGAGAAGTTCAACCTAAGACTAGACATGCTCCCTGGCCTTTCTAGCTTTATAAGGATTCATAATTTGATACATTGTATTTGGCTATTTTCATATAAAGTTCCTATTATAATTATTGTTAGTCCATGGTTCTACCCGAACGATTATCAACACCTGACCCTTTCTCCTATATATATTTCTTTAATCTTTCCAATTTCGTCTTCTCTCCACAGAATCACATGCATCAACTCCCTTTGTCTATTTATCATGCACCCTTTGAAGCTCTTCAATCATTAACTTAGATCCCTTTGTATTATTTAATTTATCATTTATTTAAAAAATGTTGAGGAGAAGACTCAATCATGGAATCCTCAACTAATTATAATTAGCATACCCATCTGAAGCTCATAATAATAATTATTAACAAATGAGAATTGGTGAGATGACCATTACAGTTGGCTAAAGGCTCCTCCTGTTTGGTGAACCCAGTTGGTGCCATGATCATATGGAGGAAAATAAATTATATGAGAAGAAAGAAGATGCTCAAAGTTAAAATAATTAAATGCCGCAAGTGATTCCATTGTTCCTGAATAAATGAACTTGCTAGTTGCTTTGTGGTTATTTCGGTTAGAAACCACCAATCAGAAAATTATAAATTAAAAAAAAGATAATTAAACTGATAGCTAGGCATCACTTTATATTCAGGTAGATGATTTTTGTTTTTAAGTGAAAGATAAGTTATGATAAGGGAATTGAAGTTGCTTATATTATAACATATATAAGAATTGCTATATATTATTATTTGTTTATGATTAAATGCCGTTATAAATAATCTTGTATCTGCTGATAATTTAATTACCAATCCCGACAACACATGAATTTTGTTCAAAAAAAAAAGTCATTACCTACGGCCTAAGCCGTAAGTACCTTAAAAATTTAAAATTGCTACTATTTCCTCCTTAGCTACGGCTTAATCCGTAAGAAAATGCAAAATTACCTACGGCCATGTGCATGCCCCTAAGTAAATTGGCGTAGGTGATATAAAAAATTCTTGTAGTGAGTGACTCTCACAAGGTGATATATATGATTGTTTAATGCTTGAAATTTTTTCAATGTTTTAAATCATACATTAATTGCATAATTAGGGCTGTATATTTTCTTGGCAATGTGTATTTGGAAACACGTTAACACTCTTTCTAAAGCTCTCCAATATATAGTTATGTTGCTTTGGAGTAAACTGCATTTGGATAGAAGCAACGTCACCACCGCAATTTAAAACCCTCTTCATGAAACTGTGTTTTGATTTGATGTTGGGCTTGCAAGATCATATGCAAATTAATTTGTGGAACTTGTGATAAATAAGAACAGCTTTTGCTCCAATTATATATAATTGTCTTGCTTTCTTTTGTAAGCAAAATCTTATTAATAGCATAGCAATATAAGACATAAGATGTGCAATAGCTAACTACTGGTAGAATATACACATGAATAATGATTAAAACTCACAAGAAACTCCTCCTAACAAACCAGCAAAACCAAATTCGCAAAATCTTCAAAATTAGCGACTTCATAGCCTGTGGAAATAATCCCACCTGGAAGTGAAACATTCTGACGAAAGAGCTAAAATTGTTAATTCCATTAACAGAAGCATTCACATGATGTGACAAAGATCACACCACAGGTGTGAAACTTGCAGTAATGGATCAAGACTGAATAATTCCAAAGCAGATACGTTCACACCTGTGGTAAAGTTCACTCCCTTATGTGTGAACCAATCTGATTCTAGGTGTTGCACGCACAACACAAATGGCACCAAACAAATCCTATATGGACGCCATGCTCCAGACTGTGTTTTTTTATTTCAAATTTGATTTAAATTAACATTTTAAATAGAAGACATTAAAGAATGGTCGATATTGAAATCAAATCAAGAGTTGGTATATACCTGTTCACTATTAGCTATTTAACCCCAAATTAGCAGTAGAGTATTGTAATTAATACAATGATGTACTCCTATAAAAGATAAAAAGTTCAGGACGGTTGTATACTCAGTTTTCTCCTATTAGAAATTCACCCCAGCAATAGGTTTAACATCTGAAAAAAAAATTAATCCATTTGATTTTGAGATTTATTTTCAAAATCTCGAAAATGTTTAGCACCCCTTGATGGAATATTATTATCTCATTCTCCTTTCCTCTTTCATTTCCTACGCCTCCTAGTGGGAATATATGAAGTATTGCAATATGACCCCTAACTCACTATTTTCAACACGTTCTTTATGATATATATATTGCAAAAAATTCATATGGATTTTACTAAATTATGTAGGTTTCATATCCTATTTGATGGAATCCATTTCCAATGTAATTGAATCCATATGAATTTCACTCCAAGTGTGTTAAAAATAATATGCTAAAGAGTACATTACTAACATTTCTCTCGTAAATATATAGATAGCACATATATTCACACTATGTTCCTAACTTTCTAATAAAACTTCAATCCATATTTTGATTTGAGTTTAGATTCAAATTTGAATTTGAATTCAATTGAAGACTTCTTTTTTAAAAAGAAAAAAGGATAGCAATTATTCTTTCTTTTTTCCATAAATATTCTCCATCGGAGACAATCTAGTTCGAGGTACCATTGGCACTAAATATGGACACTTTTTCCGATGGGATTCAAAACGTGATTTGTCACACATGGATTGTGATTATTCTAACCGTCACTCTAGAGATGTGGCATCATGGTTCAGGCATGAATTTAAGGATTATGAAACCAGAAGTTAAAGAAAGACTTAAATATGAATTTAGTCTCTTATTTTTTACTAAGTTCTATTTTTTGTCCTTTAAAAATAAAATATATCTTTTTAGTTTTTTATATTTGAAAATGTCATTTTTAGTCCCTGGGACCATATTTTAAATTTGAAAAATATTTTCTAAATTTATACTTTGACCCCTCCTAAAGTCTGATGCTCACATTAACCCGTTTTTCCATTTTCCTCCCCCTCCACTGATGCACCGCGGCCCCCAATCCTCGCACGGCCAAGGGAGGAGCTCCGCACGGCCAAGGTAGGCTGAGCACAATGGCGGGAAGGGAGGTGGCCACCGCGATCGCACAAGGAGGAGAACGAGAGAGAGGCCGCATCTCGTGGCTGCTTCGAGGGAGGACGTTGGAACTACTCCTAGTGGAGATGGGGGTCACGGTGCATCAGTGGAAGGGGAGGAGAACGGAAAAATGGGTTAATGTGAGAATCAGGCTTTGAGAGGGGTCAAAGTATAAATTTAAAAAATACTTTTCAAATATAAAATATGACTTCAGGGACTAAAAGTGACAAATTTTAAAAAATGAAGGACTAAAAAGACATATTTTATTTTTAAGGAACTAAAAATGAAACTCAGTAAAAAATGAGGGACCAAAAAGAGGTTTATGCCTTAAAGAAATTATACACCCCACGTGCAGAATTTACAAAAGACTTGCTTTGTCCATTTCCCAGAATCTTAGTAACAAATGAGTTTCGTACTATTTAGCATATGAAAAACATATCATTTTTCATATTCCTTGAAAACACACAAGAAATCAATTTTATCTATCCACACATTGCAAAAAATAATAAAAATAAAAAATCTAGATCAACTCAGCTTTCATATCCATCCCCTTTCCTTTTCCTTTTGACTATTCTTTTGTTGGATCTCTTTAGCAGCCCCACCTCTTCTACCACTTCCCACTTGCACCCTTTGTGCCAATCTCCCCCTACTTCCAATGGAAACTCTCACTTTCTCCATCCCCACATTTACACCAACCTTTCTCATCATGTGTTGTTGTAGTGGAGACTTCACTTGTACTCTCTTATGTAGGCTTCTTCTTAGTATGCTACCTATCTTCTTAACACCACTTCTTACTTCTTTGGGACTCTCACAATGAGTCTGTGCTGGCAAACAGCTTGTTTCTGATTCCCCATTATTGACATCTTTAATCTGATCAGCTTGGCTTGTTAACTTGGGTAGGAATGGTGATTGGAGCTGTGTCAAGCCAGGTACACTTGGGAGTGGAATCAGAGAGTTGCGCCTTGAAGCCGTGGCTGAAGGAACCCGCGGTGTCATTGTGCAGATAGAAGCTCTTCCTGTCCTTTTTGGAAGTAGTAGTGCTGCTTTATTATTATTAGTATCTGCCATCATGTCAGGGTTGTTTTCTTTCTCAGCTTGATCAATGTACTTGATGGAGCACTCCATTGTGGAAAAGGGTATATTATAAGGTTTCAAGATGTTGTTGTTCTCCATTAAGGGTCTAGCTGGATTTGGTTGGTCTTTGCACCATGCACCATTAGCTGGGTCATTGAAATTCTTGAGACTTCCTAGTGGTCTATTTGCTAGTGCTGGTCTCATGAGTGCATTGCTTTGCTCCTCTTGGTGTTTCATTTGATGCTGCTCAGCTATCTTTGAGTCCACGTGTTGACGCGCTAGCTTTCTCTCAATCATAAGTTGTGATTCCAATTCCTTTACCTTCAAAAGTGAACATAGACAAAGCTGAGTGATTCAAGAGTAAAGGAAGACTATATATACAAGGATGAAGAATTCAAATTTGTGCTATAATATGATACCTTGTCTTGAAGATTTTTGTTTTTGTTATCTCTTTCCTTCATCTTGAACTCTAGTCCATTGATTGTTTCCTCCATCATCTTGATTCGGCAATCCTTCAGCTTTAGCTCTTGTTTAGTTTTCTCATTCTAAAAAAACCAAGAGTAAACAAATTGAAAATGATAAACAAACTGAAAATGAAACAGACCATAGCAGCTGAGCAGTAAGATGTTGATAATACAACATGACCACACAACAATCATACCATCTGTTTGTGTTTCAGAAATTCAATAGTGTCCAACTGCTTCTTCGCAGGGCCCAATTCTATTCCCCTTACTCTACTAGCAAAGTTCAGAGAGCAAATCGTCTCGCTCAAATCGTTTTCATTAGGACTGATCTGTACAAACATGAGTGCCTTTGAATCTCCTCCTAGGAAAACAAGATTGTTCATCAAAATGTATCGTCACATTTGCATACATGCAAAGAATATAAATCAAGCACGCAAAGTTTCTTTCAAGAAACCTATCAAAATATGTACCTAAAGAGTCTTGCAGCAAGTGTGTGAGCTTGGAGTTCCTGCATCATGAAAAAACAAGAGAAACTTCAAGACCAAAAAATGGTGGTTTGTTTTAGCATTTATTTATGATTGAAAACAAGGACTAATATTTATATTTCCATGACCTGAAAGGGACGTGTGAACTTTTAGTTGCAAGAGCTGATATGACATCACCAAGTGCAGACAGAGACCTATTAATATTTTGTGTCTCCTTCAACCTATCACCTTGGACTTCTGTCTTTGCGACTCGCTCACTGCCTGCTAGGTCCACCAGCCATAACTTGCTTCTAGTGTGTTCTCCATTCAACAAATTTTCTCCCTTAACCATGACACAGTGAATGCTGTATAAAGAAAGAACAGTGTGTTTCTTCAGCTATCCTATTCAAATATGGTTTAGGATTTTCAATTAAAAAATGTTTGAAGCTGACCAGTGCGATCGGCTGCTGTGCTCGTTGGCATTGGTTGAGCTTACAGCCCTTGCATTGCTACCAGTTTGTAGGACTTCCCACACTTCAGTCATGTTGTTCACATGTGCCTCAACCAACCCTGGAATGTGATGCATTCCTTCACCAGCTTGCCTTATTTCCAATCTACAATGAACCACATTTAGTTGTTATTATTCTGAAACATTGCTAAAATAAGCCAAGCTAAAAGTATAGTTTTTACTTAAATTTTGTTGTCAATGTTTAACTGGAAAGTGCTGTTAGGTAACTTAGGTTGAAAGAAAATAGCAAGAAACCGGTTTGTAGTCTATACCTTCTTGCAGCCATTCCTGGCTGATTTCCTGAAACCAGCAAATCTCTTATTTGCTCATTGTACACTTCCAAGACACTTACAGAGATATCGTAGCGATAGAGGTTCTGTCTTTCCTCGATTATGTCAAACATTTTCTCAAGGGTCCGGAAATTAACTCCTCGAGCCTCTTCTGTGCCCTCCATTGTGAAAGTTTTTCCTGTCCCAGTCTGTCCATATGCAAAAATGCATACATTGTACCCATCTAGAACAGAAGTTGCAACTGGTGCGGTGTCTTCGAAAATCTCAGCTATAAAGAAAACAGTGCAAATCTGTCAAAATGAGCATTTTTGTCTTCAATTCAGAACCATCCTAAAGAATTAATGGCATTCATGTGCAATTACCTTGCTCAGCTTGAGGGCCAAAGACAGCATCAAACTTGAAAGTCTTTCTTGGAGCTCCATTTGACATTACAGTAAGATCACCATCTTTAGCAGCATCAAAATCTAAGGCCATTGTGGCTCCTGCTTTTATCTCTTCGGCATTGAGAGGCCTACACCGGCAAAAGACCCTTATGTTTCCTGTGAGGAAAGAATTAGCTGGTGAACCATCCTTCATATTATATATCCCATCTGAGTCTTAGAAAACAAGATCAAGTGCAAAGCTTGCTTACCTCTCAGCTCCAATACCTTATTGTAAAGATCTTTCCGTTCCTTAGCCCCTTCCATATATTTGAACTTGAGATCTTCATGTGACTCCAGTTGTTCATTCACTATAGAAAGAGGAATAAGATAAGATTTTATGTACAAGTGAGAAACGGCAAAACTTATTAATTCATATAAGATTGAGATTCATATTGCAACAATGTCTACTTACTTTTAGACTTGATGATAAGCCCCAATTCACTTATATATGCTTCATATTTCTTGTATGCCTCTGCTTCCTCTAATAGCTTGATGTGTTCCATTTTCATAATCTATCCAATGAAATTGATTGATTAACACGTTATAAATATAAATATATTTATACCTTTTAAATTTGCTTGCCATTCAACTTTGTTAGGATAGCTATTAGTACCTTCAATTTCCTCATCAAGTCTCTCAGTGATGAAAACCACTTGCTTTTCTCTTTCACTTGACCCTCAATGGCAAATGCTGCAGAGCCAAAAAATACCAATGGATGATCAGATAAACAAAACCTTCAATACTTGGTCATATATATTAACTTCAGGAAAGGGATATGCATACCTAAAGATCCTACGTGCATGGACTTGCGCATTAGCTCATTTTGAAGCTCTTTTAAGGAGTTACAAGCTTGTTGACATTCTCTACTCTTCTGTTCATTCATCCTCTTGAGCTCCCCCAACTCCCTCCTTGTTTCTGCCAGCTCCTTTCTCTGACACTCAAAATCTCTTTTCAGCTTCTGAAACTTCTCTTCTACCCCAATATCCTCAGCATCCTACAAAAATATCATTGAGAGCATACACAATCACTCCCATTTTCTGCTCAAAGTAAGAAATTTATTTACTGTTCATGTAGAGAACCATACTTCTGAGGACTCCAATTCTGCCTCTTGAAACACTCCAGCATCTTCTAACATTTCATTACCTCCTGAATCAAATGCAAAAATTTTGTTGATAAAATAACAAAATTTGGACTATAACCAGTAATTAGCATCACATCATGTAGAGCTATGTTCAAATTTCAAAATTTCTGTTCACAATTAAAGCTACCAAGGAGTTGAACTCACTAGGAGGGTAGTCTTGTGGTGACTCATCATTGGTTACCCGCGGTGGAAGAAGCTCGAAGGAGGCTTCAGGTGATAGTAGCTCTTCCTCTTGTTCAAAGGTTTGACACAAATTGGAGAATTTAACAGTTGGGGTCTTATGGCCATTGTGAACTTCAACTTCAGATCCATTGATTCCATTCTCTAGAGAAAGCTCCATAGATGACTCCAAATTGTTGCAATATTTGCTCTTCAACATTTCAGGAGAGTCAACATAGCTGATTCCAGCAATATCTGGTGAGCCAGCACAGATTACCAAATCTGGGGAAGTCAGAGAATACCCTAATATTGATCTTCCTGAAACAATTCGTCCCATAATATTCTATCAGATCCTTGCAGACACACACAGAAAATGATGCTCTTGAATTGTGCAAGAAAACCTAAACTCTATTTACCATCAAGCACATTTTTCACAACTGGGTCATCGAATTGCACGCTGTTCCTTTCAAAGCTTCCATTTTCCCGGGAGAATCCTACAGAAACAACTCAAAAATCATGATCACCTCATCGAAATCAGGAAAATGGGGTTTATCCAAAACAAGAAAAGATTCAATTGTTGAATAGTTTTTTTTTTTGGTTCAGTGTCCTAACCGTGACTTGGGCTGTCTCCACGAGATTGAGGATCTGCCGCCATAGCTGAACTCGGAGAACTCAGTGATGTTTGTGAAACCCCTGTCACATAAAACAAAAGGGCGCATGAGTTGATCATCAAGTTGAGAACTTTGAAATTGAAGTCATTTTTTGTTGAAGGGTCTTACGGTTGGAGCAGTGAGTAGTGGAAGAGATTTTTTGTTGCAAAGAAACGTCTGTGAGAAGAAGTGGGTCATGGTTATGGAGATCCCATTCGTTATCCTCCATTGATAAAATGACCAAACTGTTTAAACTTTGAACACAGCAATAATAATAATAATTAATTATTATTAAATAAAGCACATAAATAAAAAAGGGGGTAGTGTGGCGAATGATGATGGTGATGAAGAAAAGGTAGAAGATTTTCTCTCTGAAATTGCTTTGATTTGGTTACAGATTGTTGAACTTGCCTTACTGGGAAAATTGGACCGTTGGGGGTTTGAAATTTGAATGGTGGTAAGCGGGTGAAGGTTCTGCTTGTGGGTGGAGTTTCTGCTTTCTGCTTTGGATTCTGACTTTGGAATATACCAAAGTTATTGGAGGATAAGACACGTCACACGTGACACTTCCTTTTTTAAACTTTTTGGATTAAAAAGTAAGAGAGACAATTTTGAGTTTTTTTGTTTTTTCGACAACACTTGACTCTTTGAGTTTTGATTTGATAGACTAAAATAAAAATGACAAAAAAGTGTCCTCTGATGAAATAATAAATAATAAAAAAATAGATATATAATAACTGCAAATTCAAGAATAACATGTGTGAAATGTGAAATGTAAAAAAAAATTGAAATTTTTAAATAATTAATTTGATTGATAAGAAAATATTTTAATAGTAATACAAATAAATTAAATATAAAAATATAGATACTAAAAATACTTAATATTTTAATTAAGATTCTATTTTAAGAGATATTCAAGCAACTATGCAAATAGAGGCCTTTTGTTTTTGGTCAACAATAGAGGCCATTTTAAGATATATTCAATTGGCTCGTAAAGTTATAATTATATTGCCTCCTATAGAAAGAATTGAAATGAAAAAAATATTTTAATTAATTCTATGCAAAAATAAAATAAGATATGGTTGTACAATCACTAATATGCTGAATTTATTATATTATCAAAATCCATTTATATAAATTTAAAAATATTATATTGGGAAATTTATTATCTTTATGGTTGAGATGTTATATTAAATAAATTTTAATTTAATGACTATATAATTAATTTTTTTCCATTCACCTTACTTCATATAGTATTCAATGTTTTCCCTTATTCTTCTGCTCTAAAAGAGAAGAGAATAAATTTCTAATTCTCTTTTTTTTTTCATTTTTAATTATCTTGATTCACTCTTTTATTTTCTACCAAAAAAATATATAAAAATTATTATATTATTATAATATTTCATTAATATATTTTTTTTATCATTCAAATTTTGGATTTAATTAATATTGAAGTAACACTAAAAATGATAATCAACCATTCCTACTATTAGTCCAATCTTTAAAAGAGAAGAGAATTAATTTCTAATTTTCTTAATTTACACTTTTATTTTCGTTTTACTTTTTACCAAAAATATGAAAATTATTTAAAAATCATTAATATATTTTTACTTCTCTCTTTTAAAATTTGAATTTAAAATTAGACTGATAGTAGAAATGATAATTAGTCAACTCTTATATATTAAATAAGAACTTTTTTAATTTACTTTGATTCCCTATGTACCATGTGATGTCTTCTACGTTAACAATCTCATCTTTTATTATTATTATTTTATATAATTTTCTTATTCCTCTTAAATAGTATTATTCCTCCTCATACTAGTGACTTCAAAGTTTTAACCTATAACAGTGTACACAACTTATTCTTATAATTTCCTTCATAATTTAAACACCATCATATCTATAGATATCTATAATTTTAAATATATTTTTTTACCTATTTTAACATTATTTTTTATTTGTAGAATTATCGTATAATACACAACACTTACAAATACATAAAAAGTTATAGCCTCGAACTTTGTCACTATCCTTATCTAAAAATTTAGACTTTTTACTGATTAATACTTGTATTGCATACTACATCCTATATGTTTCTAATCCAAAAGTTTTTACTTTTTTAGCCAAATATTTACATTGGTGTACAACCATGTCTAGGAACGAAGCACAATAGTAGAAATACAATTTTCCAGACTGTGTAAAATGATGCATCCATTTTTTCTCATTTTATCAAAAATAAGATGATGCATCCATTTTAGAGCATCATACAAAAAATGAAGTTAAAATAATAATGCAATTCTTTCCTTGTCTTATATGTTGTTGTTACAAGTATTTCTTGGTCAAGGCATTGAAACTTTTTTTTTTCCTCCCTTCTTTACAACAAGGAGCTGAAACTAATTTACGTTTGTTATATACAATTCTACAGCAAAACAATGGAATAAATCACTTTTGAACTCAGATCTTCAGCAGCCCCACCCTCAATGTAAATACTATGATGATGTGGGAATTGTTACCTCTTCCCCAATCTCATAACATCAATTGGAGAGAAATACAATTTCCATTTGAACTCTGTCAAACTCAGAAAAAGGATCATAGGAACTACTCTCTCATAGTGGCACATCATTCTTCATTCTTTTCTTTCTTCATTTTATAGTTCAAACTCCTACTCCTTCCACAGCAGCTGCCATTGATGCTGAGGCCTCTTCAAGGGTCCTCCTCTTCTGAACTGTGTTGAAGGCCTCAACAATATCACCCTCTTCCCAATCATCATAGTCTTCTAACCCAAGTCCACACTCAAGACCAGCATTTACCTGTTCACAAGGGAGAGAAAAAACGAATGTGTGTGTTCAGGCAGTAGCTACAATAACACGGAGAAGCAACACACAGCTACTAAATAGAGAAAAAGCAGCAACCATGGCCAAAAACTACAACACCCCGGAAGGCAATTGTTCGACCGTGCTAATGCAGCAAGGAAAAAGCTATATACAAGTTCAGATTTCAAAATGGGCAACATCTAACACAAAGCATTAGCATTCCACAAAGCCATGTCATGTGATAGATGACATAGTCCTTTAGACAGGTGGCACCGTATAGTTCATTGACAATGTAAGACTTAAAAATGGATGAAAATGAAATCCATTTTAATGAATCCCCAGATTAGGAGAAACTGTACAAATGTCAATATCTCCAAGATTCTTTTCTCCTCTCAGATTCACTCTGTTACTGGTTTTTCTACCTAGTGCAGTCCATATTGTTCTCTATTCTCAAATCGTCTGGTGTTAGTCACCCTTTCTCTCCCAGAAGTCACAGGTTCTAGCATAACAATATCAACCACAGTTTTATTAAGTGATTAAAATACGATTTTAACAAAAAAACAAAAAACAAAAGCTAATGAGCTCCTCAATTTTGTTGGATTTACAATCAATCACCTAAACTAAACTAGTGTAAATATAGATAATAAAGCAGCAACTATAGCATTCTTCTGAAAACCCATTGTTATTAATTTGTTATCATTCTCCATCACATCATGATATTATCTTGATCTTCAGAGTACTAGCATACTTAATGGGTAAGGGCTAATAGACTTAAAAATATTTATTTCTCATTAAAATTAAAGGGAAAAATATTTAAGCGCATTCATAATAGCCAACTGCAAATGAAAATGAACAATAATTAGCTTCACGTTTAGTAAACTCTTGCAAATTAGAAGGAACAGTTGTCCAATCGTTTTCATACTTGCACCATGCAACTGTTGCAGAGATGTTCTTTAATATGAATAGTAAAAATGGGAAGTAAGACTAGAAGCAGAGCCATACCTCTTTGACAATCTCCTTCACCCGTCTCAAAGAATCAAGAATACCAACATGAATTACTTTTCCCTTCCGAATGACTCGAATACCGCAGCCACTTACTATCTTTCCTTCTGTTACCATACATCCAGCAACACGACCACTACCACTGCTAAACGTGGCCCGTACTTCTGCTGAGCCAATTGTTACTTGTTCCTGCCAGGAGATTGCAGTAAGAATTGCAGCTGAATCTTTGGTAACTTATAAATTTGTAATGAATACAAAAGTATTCATCAATTCCAAGCTAAAAGATTCCTGGACCATAAATGCTGGGAAGGACCAGGTGACACTACCTCATGCACGCTAGATAACATGTACAGTGGCAATATATGACTATTATGTGTTGAAATAAAACAGGAACTATATAGTAAGCCTACAAGTATGCTCTATAAAACAAAGTGTATAGCACAAATTTTATGTGACTGAAATATTAACCTAACTCTTTATATGCTCAATTGGACTTAAATGCCATATAATGATCAGTGTGTGTACTCAAAACAAATGTGCATATGCATAATCTAAGCTAAAGATGTGTTGATTTCCAAATAAAAAAATGTGTTGATTTACCTCGACAGGCTCCAGGAGCCCTTCCATTGCATTTCGTACATCATCAATTAATTCATAAATAACTCTATATATTCTTATCTCAACAGCTTTATTGTCTGCGTAGCTTTTCACAGAGCCAGGTGCTTTGACATTGAATCCAAAAATAATAGCTTTGCTTGCAACCGCAAGGTCGACATCACTTGTGCTTACATCACCTGTTGCTTCCAACAAAAACTTCAATGTGACATTATCTTGTGGTAGCACCTGCAGGGCTTGTTTGACAGCTTCAATGGATCCCTAGTCATTACCGAGAATGAATGATATTTAATCCCAGGTGAAGCAATAACTACAGTGATGATATATGAAACATATTGAAGTAGTAGCCAGGTATGTGTTCCATATTTAACATAAACAAGATGCTGTACAAATTCAAGTAGCAGTGACCATACCTGAAGATCAACCTTCAAAATAATATTTAGTTGGTGCAAGTCTAGTCCAGAAAGCTTTCCTGATGAAACTGCAGAAGCTAAGGAAGAAAGGGTGATCTTGCCATCCCCTGCCTTTGCTGAAATACGCTCATTTCGCAATGACTCAGCGCGGGACTCTGCCCTTTCACGTGCAGTATCAAGGGATTCAACAACCTCAAATGCATCACCAGCAATTGGAACATTATTCAATCCAATAACCTGCAGTGATGCACAGAAGACAGATCAGAAAAATATTGAATTAGGTCAAGTTTTGGCATCTATTCAGAATTCACAATGTGCATGGCTCTTAAAGAGTGACTGAAGATGGTAACTGTGAAAATTCAAAGTCTATAAGTGCATTTTACTTTCCACCATCATAAATCTTTTTCCATGCTACTAACTGCAAAATGGATGCCACCAATAGATTTTCACCTTTTCATTTTTTAATGTAGAAGGAATGCATTTCTTTCAGTCAGTAATTTTGTAACATGTGACATGTCAACCTTCGTAGAAATGAAGTCCGCATTGATTTAGCGTAAATGTTTCATACTTCAGCTAAAGATGCCTAATGGGAGATGATGTCCTCTCTCTACTCTCATCCACCCCACCCGCAAATTTTGTACTATGCATTCTTTATTTTGCTAAGCGATTTCTTAACAGGGGAATTTTTCTTAGGAGGAAAAAAAATGTGGCAATGCATCATATGCCCTCTTTTGTACTATGAATTTACAAACCTGTACAGGTATAGAAGGTGTAGCTACATCAACACGCTTCCCACCATCATCGAATAAAGCCCGCACCTGAAAGAAGTAAATAAAAGATGTTTATCAATCCAGAGGAAAGCATAGCAGATTACCCATAATCAACTGACCGAATGTTAAGGTCATTAAATATTGAATTCAAGTTTACATATCTACCAACCTTTCCGAAAGCTTCCCCACAAACTACTATATCTCCCCTTCTAAGGGTGCCATTCTGCACAATAAATGTAGCAAATGGTCCTTTTGATTTATCCATGCCTGCCTCAATGACTGTGCCCATCGCACTTCTATCAGGATTAGCTTTCAGTTCTTGCAACTAAACAATTAATGCTTAGGTCAGAATGAATACCAGGAAGATAAATGAAAGCACAAGTGCAATTTTAACCAAGCACTGCCAATTAATCAATAGTCTTATCAGCCCCACAAAAGCACCAAAAATTAATCAAGGTGGAGAAGACATCAAAATGCTAGGACACCTCAAATATGATAGTTCTTTAATGTGTTTTCGTAGACAATGTGCTTCAAGAGGATTGTATATCTATTAAAGATGGGAAATTTTGAGGTTCAAACTCCATCTATCCTTGAGCAAATATCAAGAGTTTCTGATATGTGTAAAATTACTCTGATGCTTATTTATTTCTAGTTATTGATCACACATTTCTATCGATATATAACCATAAGAACATTAAAACTTGTATAACCAGATAAAGCAATAGAGTAGTTGGAGAGTTCAGTGACTTAAACTAGTCGTTACAACAACAGTAAACAAGTTACCTCGGCAACAAGCATAACAGTTTCCAAAAGATCATCTACATTCTTCCCTTGAAGAGCACTTATCTGTTGACAAAAGAGATAGAAAGCTAAATATAACTTCCTAAAGGTTTCACAAGCATAAAAAAATATGAGAACGGTTCCAACAAATAAGAAATATAAACCTGAACCATCGGGACGTCACCACCCCAGTCTTCTGGCATCAAACCAATTGAAGAAAGCTCTTGCATGACTCGTTCTGGATTTGCTCCATCTTTATCTATCTGTTTCAAATAAATAGATAATAGTGTGTCAACAATTCCTCAAGCCATCACCAAGGAAATCATAAGAATTGTAAAATGATGTTGGAGACACGTCATGTTGGCTTGCCTTGTTTATTGCAATGATTATGGGTACGCCTGCTGCTTTGGCATGAGCTATAGCTTCATTTGTTTGAGGACGAATACCATCATCAGCAGCCACAACAATAATAGCAATGTCTGTTACGCTTGCTCCACGGGCTCTCATTGCCCCAAATGCCTAGAGGAGCATATATAATAAATATCATTTAGGGGAAAGAAAAATGCAAAGTTAAGTTATAGTTGTGGTTAACAATTCAGCTAAAAACTACACACTGGCATAAGTAAGTCATCACATGGGTTACAGGTCCCAACCAGGATTCAGCAAAAGGAAATGTCTGAGCAGTTTTGCATAAATCTAAGGGAATAAATTAGACATGAAAAATTTTATTAAAATTGAGCATACCTCGTGCCCAGGAGTGTCAAGGAAAACACAAGGCAACAGTTTGCCGTCAACGGGTACTTGCACTTTATAAGCCCCAATTCCCTGTGTGATCCCACCAGCTTCGGAAGCAGCTACCTGTTAACAATCGATGCATCAGGCTTAAATTGAATGTGAGTGCAATATGAGCCACAGTAGGTGAAGCCCAAGCTATAACATAATTCACCATATTCAGATGCTATGAAAAAGCAGAAGACACAGCCAGCATAGCAAAATCCAGCAAAGGGAGCAGGGTACAGTATAGCATTTCATAATTTCATAAATGCACAAACAACATCTATTACTAATTGTTGGCAAAAAAGAGAAGCAACAATGTCTTATCATATGTTACAACTTACAATATAACAACCCTTTTACTTTTCCCAGTTTAGTATCTATTTTCATAAAGGGTTTTACAATGCTTGGATTTTTTAAAGTTATGCTAATCCCTAATCCCTTATATTGAAATCCATTGACTGCATATAACTGTCTTACAAATTTAGGGCCATATCCATCCCAGAAACCTACAGTAATCCGACCATCATAGGGAACAGTTGTTATAGGCCAGACACATCAAGAAACAACAACAACATCAACAAGGGGAAAAAACAAATTTAGCATATATAAACCATTGTCTTAACCTATCATGTCACATAAAAGTTGTCTAAAACATAATAATAAACATTCACACAAGCAAACATCCACATAACCTTCATATGCCCGTGAACTAAAAGAAGCATAAAGGTTTTATTTAACTTTCACCATACCTTGCTCTTCCGTATATAATCCAAAAGAGTTGTCTGCCAATTAATAACACCAACAAATATCAGAAATGAAGGAATTTAAGGTGAAAAATCAGAGACAAAGGAAGAATACAGAGCGATATCACTTACCTTGCCGTGATCTACATGGCCCATAATAGTAATGACAGGAGGCCTATCTTTGAGTTTGTCAAGGTCATTTTCATCAAGAATTTCCCTTCTCTTCACTAATCCTTCAACTTTGAAAGGATCAGCATCTATGACTTCCACATCATACTCTTTACAAACCATCTTCACCATATCTTTGTCTAGAGTTTGCACACCATCTGGTTTAATCCCCCTGGAGTATAGAGAACCCAGGATTTCACCTTCACTGATCGCCAAACTGTAGGCTAACTCCTCCACCAGCATACCTTTGTCACTGACCTCCAGAATTTCTACTTTGACAGGAGCTGCATCCTTGGCAGCCTGAAGCCTTGCTGCCTTTCGACTTGCTTTACTCCATTTCCTTCCTTTTCTTGCGGCACCAGGAATAGAGACATTGAGTTCCGAAGTGTCCTCATCCTGAATTGCATCTTCCTTTATCATTCGTCTTCTCAGTCCTCCCCCAGCCGGGGCACCTCTCCTCCGGTAATCATCTTTAAACCTTCCTGGGGGAGGGGCCTTCCCTGGTTTTGGAGGGGCTAGAACTGCTTGAGCAATTAGAGGATCAACTACTGGTTTCTTGGCAGCAAACTTATCGATCAAGATGGGCGGCTTCCTTTCTTTAGATTTAACAGGTGTTTCAGCTGCCCCCTTATCCTTCAAGACAACAGGTTTTTTTACGGGTGGGGGAGGGGCTATAGAAGGCCTAGATTGTAACATTGGTTGGGGTCTTGAAGGAGGCTCAGGAGCATGAGACTGAGATGTTTCCTTCTCCACTCCCCCTGCTTGAGATTTCCCCACTTCGATATTGTTACTGGGCCTGGGTACTTCCTTCACAACCTTCTGCACAGTTGCAACCGAGTCCCCCTTACGCCACACACTCTTCAAGGTTTTAGACTTCTGCTTTTTCATCGAATCTATCGATTTATTATCAGCCTTCGGATTAACGTCCGTATCAGATCTGGCTGGTCTATTTACCGACCCGTTATTTCTTTCACCATCCAACTTAGAATTCTCTAGTTTTTCAGCCTTCTCCAACACCTCTCCAAGTGATTCAATCACTTTATTCCTCTCTTCCACATCATCAGAGTCCTCAGCATTCCTTGATGAACCCAAACCCGAACTCAAGCTCGAGCCTAAAACGGGGTTACCCTTATCATCCGAGGACTTCAACACAGGCTTAGGAGGAGGCTTAAGGATAAAAGAACCAGCACTAGTACTATCTTCACCTTTACTACTATCATTGTTAGAATCAAGGGACACTGAATTGCCTTGGTCAGCAATAAAATCAGTTGTGGTCACCGAATATCTACAGACAGACAAGGAGACGCAATGCCATCTCTTTCTCCCCTTATTACAGTAGTTCCCTCTAGAAAGAGAGACTCTCCTCAAACCAGAATGGGACCTTCCAGAGGAACTCACACCCATGAGGCTCCCCAAACTCACCGGGGAAGCAAGAGAACTCATTGTTCCTTGCACGTTTCCCACTAATATAAGCATATTGAGCCCCACCCCACAACACAACACAAAAATTAACAAACAAACAAAAAAAACAATGCTCTAAAACAAAACCTTGTTAAACCTCAACAATTCCCTCATTACACCACATACCCCAGTTGAGAATTCAACCTACCCAGAAACCAAAATCCAAAGGAAATTGACTAGATAAGAGTAGTAATGTTTAATATTACTGACCCACCAATAGAACAAAGAAGGGCATGGTACCTCGAGTTCAAAGACACGAACTTTGTGTTTTCAAATTGAGGGGGAACATGCATAAGGGTTCAGGGTATTGCAAAGCAACGTGGCATTCACTGAAGGAGAAGCTTGGGCATGTGAGTGGAGAAGAAGAAGAAGAAAGAAAGAATAGAAGAAGTGATTTTGTGGCTATGGAAATTGGGATAACCTTATGGCATTTTGGGACGGGTACGTGTGGATGGTTATCTGCCTGTCAAATTTTTGTGTATGCGATGCGATAAGGCTCTTTTTTTTTCATTTTCCGTGGCTTTTTATGCATTTGGTCTGTTTTTTTCCCGTATACATATTTCTCAAGTCTCAACACCCCACTAAGCAGTTAGCAGTACACGGAGAAAGATATATGTTCTATACCAAAGAATAATTATTGTTTGATGTAGCTTTTTTATGGATAAAAATATTTTTAATTAAATTGAAAATTAATAATCGCTATTTTTAATTATAAAATCGAATTTAAATTTGTTCAAAATTACATAATATTTATCTTTAAAAAATATAATTAACGATAAGGAAAAAAGATATGAATACAAGAGACACATAATGTGGATGTAGACACAGAGTGTCTGCTCCTCACTAGTATATATATAATAATTTCTAAAATATTTACATAAAAATCTACATGATAAAATATAATTAAAGATATGTGTTATACAAAAAAATGACTAAACATTTGTGTAAAATATTTGTATACTATCGATACTAATTAAATTTATATATTGTTTAGAAAAAAAGATATACATAATTATATTGCAATATGAAAAAAAAGGAAAAAAAGTGGAATGGATAGTGAGACTAGGACCTACTCTCATGTACTAAAACGTTAAAACTTGCTAGTCTCAACAATCCACCACTAAAAATATCTTCTTCTTTTTTTTGTCAAATAAATGTTAGCTCAGCTGCTCATGTTTAGATTTGTAGCCCTAACACTTTGGTTTGAATTCCCTTTCTTCTTATAAAAAAATAATTATTTTAAATTTGTATAATTATTTTTAAAAAATATATTTACTTATTCTCACTTATTTTGCATTTGACTAATCATAATATTTTGTGAACTTTTATGGAAGAAAAATGTATTTTTTTTAAAGAAAAAGAAAAAGGATGTACAAAGCGTGATTTCATCATCTTCATATAAGGCTTGGGTACGGACACGTAAACAACTCTTGGCCCTAACTATACCAACTATTGGAACTATGAACAGTCCAATATTAACGGGAATGACTGCTCTTAGATCAAATTGGCTGGTTGCTTCAAAAAAAAGATCAAATTGGCTGGACTAACGAAATTGCACCAAAAATGATAACGCATATGATCATAATAACGCATATGATCATAATGTTAAAACAAAAAGAAAAATTGCGCAACTAAAAAAAAATAAAATTTGACGGGTAAACAAAAAAAATATTACAATAAAAATCAAAGTTGTATGTAAATTACTTCTTTGGTCCAAATTATAAGTAACAAAATATTTTTTGTCTAAAATATAAGTAACATTTATTAATTTTTAAATAAATTAAATGTTATAGTTTGTCAATTATATCCTTATTTATATCAATATTCATATTAACGAACGACACCAAAAGGGATTTTTTTGAAAAAAAATTAAAAGTATTGAGTATTAATTGAGATTATCTCATTTTAAAACATTCATTGATCTATATTTTTTTTTTACTATGTTGCTTTATTTATAATATGGACTATACAGAGTAATAAATAGATATTTGTTGAATTTTAAACAAATATCAACTTCAATAGATCAGACAAAATGATTACTAACTCTTTTGCTCAAACAAGTTATATAAAATTAATGAATTATATTTATTAATGTCCTTAATATCATATCGATCATTTGACTAATGAAGCCTATGGTTCACAGGTCAATGATTCAATTTTAGTTATCCTCCAATAATGGGGATTTGAATGAGAGCGAATATATTTTAAAACAGTGGTGAAGGCTAGCATGAAGCACCATTAAGGTGGTTCATTTTTTGAGCACTGCTTTTGACCGAGGATAAAAATATTTGTACTAAGGCCCAATATTGTTAAGATTAACATAAACAGCACAAAATCCTCAATCTGAAAATCAACCCCACAAAATAACATCAGAAAACAAAAATGGCGTTCCCAGCACCCAGCGCCCAGTTTCAATCCATCTCTTTAAGAGCTTGGTTTCAGAACTTGGTTTCAAAATAACTATCAAAACTTGGTTTCAATCCATCACCACCATCACTCTCACTCTCATTCAACAACCTTTCTCGCTGCTCCACTCTCACTCTCACCCATCTCTTTCTCTCTCATCATCCCAAACACTCAGTTCATTTTCTGTTCATGCTTCTTTTTTTGGGTGTTCCTGCTGTTGTTCTTTACAGATCCAAAAGAGAAAACCCAAATCCGCCGCCAATCAACCCCTAACCGCCACCGGCTGCGCCAGAGGAGGTAGTTTCGGCGCCGGTATCGGGAGCAACCACGAAGCGACCTCTTCTTCATCTTCTGCTTCTGCGTCGTTGTGGGAGCTGCGAAGAAGGAAGCCATGAAGCAAGGGAGAGAAAATGTCGCCTCGGAATCTCCCTCTCGCCAGATCCAGCGTCGTCCTTCACCCCGGGGTCCCGTTACAGCTCTAGAAGCAGCTTCACCACGCCAGGCCTCACGTACCTTGCCGCCATGTGCAGTGCCCCACGGAGTCTAATATTCAAAGTCCAGATCCAAATTGATTTAAAATTTAAAAAAATTAAATCTCAAAGAAATGGAGATCCTCCGCCAAATGGATCACCATCAACACCAAATATACATTGCAGCAGAGGAGATCTATGGTTGCAAAATCATTTTTGTTGTCTTACGGTGGTGGAGGAGGTTTTCATTCACAGTAATAATGGAATAAAAAAATGCTCAAGGGGGCTTCTAAAGGATCAAACTTTTTAAGTGGGGGGTGTGTTTTTCAGTTTAATTTAATGCATTTGGGGGGTTCTGATTGATGACTTCTCGGTGCAGAGATCTAATCGATGTGAGGGATTGATTGAGCCCAGTCTGGGTTTTGGAAACCCATAAGGTAAGGACTATATTGCAAATACATGGAAACTGGACCAGCCGGTTACCGGTAATAAATATTAGCCATTATCACCTTTAGTGCTAGATCTAACGGTAAAAATAAGTACTTAAAAAATGAAGCACCCAAAAGATATGTTTCATGCTGGTCTCAACCTAAAACAGTAATGCTATATTTACGAAAGAAATCTTGCAAGAATCGTTACAAAAGAAACGTGGCAGAAGCAGATTTTTCAAACAAATAAATGTTATTAAAAATTGAAAAAAGTGTAAAAAATGACTGAACAGAAATCACAGGCTCCATTTGTGTCTATTTGTAAGAAAAATCATTATCCATTTTAAAATATTAACTTAAATAACTTTACATACAAAATAACAAAAAAATTTATAAAAATATAAATATAAATTGGTCATTTTTGTCTATTAAAATTTCTACCATTTTTTCATCTCAAGTAAACAATATATTTAATTAAATTCTTTCCCTCTCTCCTTCCTCCGTTAAAATCACTCCTATCTTTTGAACCAAACAAACCCTTAGATAATTACAATGAAACTATGAAACATTATATACGTTGATAAATAAAATGTATAGATGTCTCATCAAATGTAAGCATTATATACGTTGCAAATTCTGTATAGATGTCTCATCAAACCTTCAAGGATACCGAGAATAATAAAGTGCAAAAACTATCAGGGAATGCCAAACTATAACTTATGTTACCCAAAATAAAACAGAAAAAAATGAAAAGAAAAAAAACAAAAATTGTCTGATACGATAAGTAAACATGTTACATACGGAAATGCAAGCAAAGGTAACATGTTAACAATAGAGTTTACCATTGACAATTGAGACTGACAACAATTGGATCCATCATGCACACTAATCTACAACTTATATAGAGAGAAGCAAAAAGATGAAGGGAAGAGGAGTGAAAAATGAGGGAGTAAAATGGGAAAAAATGTTAATTTAACACAATTCTCTCAATTTAGTCTTGAAATTTGTCTCAATTTCATCTATGTGACACGGAAGCTGCCTGTAGGTGTCACTAAGACTTATAATGTGATACATCAATGTCACCATCTCCCGTAAGTAACAAAAGGATTTAGATCCTCTGCGGCAGTTATCCCTATAGTTTCTCTGGGAACACTTAGTATGGACCACCATCCTTATTCACCATGGTGGTGAAGTGCCACTTTTAGCCATTGATATATTAATATAAAATCTGAACGGACAGGATCTCTTACCTGTTACCTGAGGTGTATGTTTTCCATACAATTTTACGTTATTGCAGAAAGGGTCACATAATGTGTTTTATTAAAAATATCCGTTGGACTCTTAACATAATCAAGAACAAGGCAAAAATTGTTTCAAATATGAAATAAACCCCAACATTATAAGTTAATTACGCTGACAACCAAAATTTATTAAAAAACCATTTTTTTGAAAAAGTGTTAACTTGCTGTCATTTTGGTTGTTGAAAGTTGAATTTTTTGTGATTTTTGTCCTTGATAGTGATTAGTTTTATGACGGGATGGACCAAAGTGACTAAAGGTTTCAATAGATGATGAATTTTTTTTTATTTCCCACTTGTGAGGAACCAAAGTGACACTGTGTGACACCCTAAGGGACCAAAATGAATATTTATTGAACTTTATGCTTACAAAGATATTTTGTTGGGTTGTTTAAAAATCACTGCATTTGAGCTAAATTATTTAAATATGGACATAATTAGTTGTAGAATATAAACTTAATACACAATCATATATGAATTTTTTGTATGTTGTACGTTGTAGATTGAGTTGATTAGTCAATTTTACACTGTATTTTGTATATCTTTCAAAATTATGAATTCTTCATTAACTAATTTGGTGTTTTGTAATCTTTTTATACGAAAATGTTTAATGTTTATTTTATTTTAAAACCACTAAATTACCCCAATTTGTATCCTAAAAAAATGAAATTTAGAAGGATGTTACACCCAACTAATCTCTCAAATATTTTCTTTCACAGAACCTCAAATATTATTGTTGAGCCAATGGATATTTAAGATTTGTTTATTGATTGTTGAACCTCAAATATTTTCTTTGTTATGGTTGTTGGTAAACTGTGAAACTCTCTCACGTTCGGCCATGGAAGGAGACGAGTAGATTTATTGGTCTTTCTTTTGAGTTTTGGCTTTTCACTTTCGTAGGATTGCTAGATATATGATTAGATTCTTGTGTCTTCTGATCTTCTTGTGTGGTACAGTCGTACAGTTGCGTGCCTTGGCTCTCGCGTGTATTTTGTGGCACTTTCTTTTGTCCAATATTTTTGTGGCACTGCATTGGGCAGTATTTGTTGTTACCTTGTTTGGGCCAATTTGGGCCCTGTTTTTCAGCATGAAGGAAGCTTTCTTGACCCAAAAAAAGATTGGGTGTTTCTCCCTACACCCACATGAATTTCTCCTACACTCACTTTTAAATCTTTTTTGTCATAAAAAGCCAAAAAAAACCCCACTCTCAAAATCCACCCCAACCCCTTCTTCCTCAGCCCCTGCGCATACCAGTCGGATAGAAAAATGGGTTCATACATTGGTTGTCTTAAAATCTAGTCCCCACCCTTTCTTCTCCACATCAGAGGGTTCATACATTAAAAATGGAGAGGAAAATGGTGTCCCAATCGGAGAACATGTACTTACCCTCAATGTTTTTGATGATATAGCGGTGATTGGACCGCTGCAAAAATTACACACAATTTTTTTATATTCATTTTTTGTTTTTACCTATTCATTTTTTGTTTTTACTGTAACAATTTATTAATTAAATTTTTTATTAACTAATTAAATGCTTATCTAAAATAAAATAAAATAATACAAGTAAAAAAAGATTAAAATCCATATATTAATCCAATGATGAATCATAATATAATGTGTGATGTAACCAAAAATAAAAAATAAAATAATGTGTGCATACATTGTCAAACTTAAAAATAGTCCAAATATTGTTCAACAATGTTTAAATTTAAGTGAAATCTCTCAAGTTCATATAAATGAAAAATATTTAAATGATATCCCTCGATGATGTTCCATGGTTTTCAGGCAAGTGACTAGAGGCAGACGAACATCTTTAATCTGACTATAAATCAACCGGCTGAAATTAAAAAAAAAATCATAAATTAGATAATCAACCCAAAAGCAATTAGCAAGACCACATGAGTCTTCTGGTCCTATTAGTTACAGAAAATAAATCCAAAAGAAAATATTCAGGATCTTACACAAATTAAACCACTGAATGGAAAATCATGCAATTCAAGTTTTCATGAAAAATTACTGTTAATCAAACCATGAAATTAACAAATTGAACTTAATAAATAAGGTTTCTGCAGACCTAGAAGACAATAATAGAAAGAAGATTCACTACAGGATTACTTACTTTCAATAGCAAAGGAATGTGCCAAAAGTATGTTAAAGGAAAGCAAAAATATGTTAAAATAAACATAACAGAAGCAACTATCTTGGTCTCATCTCCAAGAAAGTATATTAGAATATAGTCACAGCAAAGTGAATACTATATAAGCCCTGATATAACAAGAACATGAGAATTGAGTTGAAGCAAGCATAAATTTGAGAATAAAATTGATCCAGATTGAATTCATAGTGGTCAAGTATCCATCATTTAGGGTCAGAATAGTGAAAGCTTACCAATGAGAAAAATGGCCACATTGTAAAGCAAGTGTAACTTAAACAGGCCAACCAATGCAGGGGACTTTGGTCCAATTATGAAATAACAATTTAGTTAGTAGATTAAACATTGAATTAGTAAACTTTACTTCAATATAAGCATGTGAACTTGTGGAGCTTCGTTTGATTACAAATTAGAAGTACCTGGGGGCACTGCATGTTTGTTGCGGAAGTCTTCACCATTTCCTCCAGCCCTCCATTCATTGATTGATGAATTGTTTCTCTGAAAAAATATTCAGTATTTACTGACAAAACTCAACCAAAAAGTTCAACTAGACGAGAAAATTAAACAAATAAAAATTGATAACAAAGAAAGAGGAATACAGAATACATACATCACTAATAGAAATATATAATCTTTACGATAAAGCTAGCAAGAGCACGTGCAAAGATTCTAACTAACTACCAAGCTCATACCAAATTCAACTCTAGAACATCTTCCAAGACCGGATGCCCTACAAAGGTTGCAGATAATCCATTCAATCTACAAATTTTATCCTCGTTTGGCAGTATGCACAATAGATGATCCACAAATTCAGCCAGTCCTCTGAGCCTTGCTTCACCTCCTTTCCATGCGCAGAACAATGGCGCTACATAGTGAAAATGTACCGGCGAATGCAACTCTTGCTGATTGTATCTAGCTGCAAATGGCATTCTCTAAATAACAAATACACAACAGATTTTCCAACAAGGTGGGTTCATTAGTAGCTATACCTCTTAGCTGTTTCAAGAACCGAAAAGAAAAGCCCTTAGAATCAACTGTTAATACAACATGAGGCTCAAATAGAGCAGCTGCTTCTACAGCTTCCTTCAGTCTCACCTGAAAATTTAACACACACACACATGTAACAATTAGAATTTTACACACGAGCTCCAAATAAGATTCCAAATAAAGTAACATGAAAAGAAAAGATCCCCAGATACCTAAGCTATAGTAGCAAAATCAAGTAAAGTACTATATCCAAAAAATTTAGTTACATATCTCATAAATCCAAAGCCAAGCATGCAGTAAAAAAATTTGGTCTTACTTAACAATGTACCGATCACTTTATCAGTATCACTACTCACTCACTCTGATTCTATAGAAATGTGGCAACAGTTCCCAAATTCCCATTACAGAGATATCCTAAATAGGAAACAAAGATTGCAATCCTTCACTTGTCATCTTAGCCCTGAAATAGATTAAACATTCAAATGACATCAAGAGAATAAAATGTTAATTTTTTTGAAGTTCTTTTTACCCTCCAATACCAGCAAAGTGAAGAGGGAAAGCGGAGAGGAGTTTGAGGGAAGTCATGAGACGAGAAGCGATGAAATATCCAATAAAGTAAGCTAAAACTGGATGTCACTGCTGTCTGCTGGTATCAAACAACAATTATTAATCAGAAATAACTATAACTACTAAGTGCTAATGACCATCTTTGTCGTTAATTTATTTTATATTCTTTCTAGAGGGAACCTTTTCATAAAAGAAAAGTTCTTACATTTATAAACTTATGAAAATGCAAAAGAAAATTCTGCAAGAAGTAACAAATGAACAGGCAAATGAGCATTACCATAGAGAATAGAACTTGTAGTCCAGCTGAACATAGAAGCAGAGCTCGTTCATCATCTCCCACTTCTTGAGTTAGTTGATACAGTTTCGGGATAAAACCCTCTAAGTTGAACATGTATGTACCATTTATATACTTTAATTCAAAGGAAAAAAAATAATATCAAAGAAAACCAACATTGGCAATCTCTATTTATATCCAAATGGAGAATAAGAATGCAAAAAGATAATAAGACTGAAGAATCTATGCTTGTTAAAATTGAGCAAAGCAAGTAAAGCACTTCCGCCAAGACAACAATATCAGCAGCATCTAATATTGGCTTTTCATTTATTTTTTCTAGGGAAGGTGTTTTTACGGCTAAACCATAAATACATAGGCAGGCACCACATAGGCATTAGGCAGCCTCTTACTTTCATAAAATTAAGCTTAAACTTCAGATTCATGGCTTGTGAGTTTTGAACCCAAAAACTCTCACTTCAGAGACTGAAAAGAATTGACACCAAGAAAGAGGTTAAGAAAACAACTTGCAATGCTCTTTGAACAAGAGCAGCACCACGGTACATGGGTTTTTCTTTTTCCTTTCACTGGTCCTAGAAATAAAATAAACAAGAAAATGAGAGTGTTTTCTTAGTAATTAGAAACAAGAGCTGCTGCTGCATTGTTACTTGCTAGTAATATCACAGAATTTCAAGCCACATAACTGGGATTAGAAAAATGAAACCATAAAAAATGATGTAGACAGAAAATCAAACCTGTTGGCAACATATCCTGATTTAAAAAGAGCACAAATAAAAAACCAGCCACATGACTTCTAAAGTGAAAAATACCCAAGTAAACAAAAATCAAGGAAATTGGAGAAGAATAGAAGAGGCAAGCAAATACCAAAGCTCTCGCCAACAATTGCTGCTGAATACACCACCAGATAATGAAGGTAATGAACAGTGTAGCATTCAAAATATAATAAACAGTGTCTCTACCACATAATATATTTGTAGCATTCAAAATATTGCATGTACCAGATCACAGGTCTCTACCAGAACCACAAGTAAACAGTGTTTGTGTGAGAGAGTGTGTTTGTGTGTGTACAGAGAGAGAGGGATTCAAACGCTTTCCGCCGTCGATGACGGAATGAGAGGGCTTCTCCCTCCCGAAAAGGCAAAAACCATGTCCTTAACAGACGAAATCATCGGTTTGACGGAATCGAAATCAGAATCAGAAGACGAATCATGACCGTGATGCTTCTCGCTGATCTTGTCAAGCAACGATTCGCCACCCGCCGCCGTCACCGTACTCTCCGATTCCTCCACCATTTTTTCTTCGGAAAAACCTAAAGATGAACAGGCAATGAGGGTTAGAGATTTGATTCAGGCTCATGGCTTTTGAGTTCTATCTCCAGCAGAGACTCGAGGAAGTCATTCATCTGCTTCGGCGACGCTGCGTTCATGGCGATGGGAATGTTGAAAGATTGGGCAATACAGAAAATATTCAAACATTTGGGGAAAATAACTTTTGGTAATAAAAGTAATTTTTAAAACTTTTGGGCTATTTATTGATTGTACACAAATGTTATTCACAAAAATTTTGGGGGTCAAATTATAATAACACAAAAACTGGGTAAACAGACAATAGCAGGTCAAAAGAATGGTTCACCACCGTGGTGAACAAGAACGGTGGTCCATACTAAGTGCTCCCAGTTTCTCTATCTCTCCCTTAATTTATCTTTTTTTTCTCTCTATCATCTCTCTCCTATGCCTCTTTATCTCTCTCTGAATTTATCTCTTTTTCTCTATCATCTCTCCATTCTCTCTCTATCATCTCTCTCCTCCCACTTCTATTTTTTATGCTACAGAGGCACCTGGATAATAGAGATCCAATTTGGTACTAACAAAGACTCACATAGGAACTAATTAACTTTTACGGAGTTATAAGGTGGTTTGGTAGTTCGGGAGAGAAGTGTAAGAATTAAAGTGATAAAAAGATCATGATTTTAAATCTCTTCCATTAATATAACATACTGATTTACTAACATTTACCTATAAAAAAACACAAGAACTAACTTCTTTTCTTTGAAGCACACATAGGAACTAACTTGGTCAACCTTTTACAATCAACAATAATTAATTAATTAATCAATTAATAGAATTACATTGATATCACCAACTTAACGCACCGTTATTTTTGGTAATTTATATCCGTACATGCATACTTTACTATCTGCACGTACATGTTTGTGGAATTATTAGTTCTGTGGGTGTATTTTTTTTCCAACACACACATGCTGCAGAACTATTAGTTCTGCGGGTTGTAACTCAATGCGGAACTATTAGTTCCGCAGGCATGTATATGTTGAATTACAACCTGCGGAACTAATAGTTCCGCATTGAGTTACAACCCGCGGAACTAATAGTTCCGCAGTATGTGTGTGTTGGAAAAAAAAATACACCTACAGAACTAATAATTCTACAAACATATATATACAGATAGCAAAATATGTATATGCGGATATAAATTGCCTTTATTTTTTCAGGGTTAATTTTATTCATTCATGCCATGCGTTAACAAGAAAGAAAACAAAGTGTTGTTAAAAAAAAGGAAAATGTTGCATAGAGACCGAAGGGGTGTATACACCTAGAGAGATAAAGAGAGAGATGAAAGATAAGTGATAGATGTGATAGGTGATATGATATGACAAGAAAAGAGATACTAAAAGATATGAGAGGTGTTGGATGGGTATAGAAAATTATTAGGTGTCCAAATATTATCACAAAAAAAAATAATAAAAAAAAGGACACCAGAAAAACAGGTAAGTCACTTGTACGCAACCTAATTATACACTAGCAGAAGCACAACAGAAGCAGAAGAAGTAGAAGGAGGAAGAGAGCAAGAGAAGAGAAGCGTCTAAATTAAATCGAAAAATAAAAAAAAATGAACGAAGATGGTGTAACCTCTGCAAATCCCAAATCACCTTCTGCCTCTTCTCCTGCAACTCCTGCTGCTAGGTTCCTCCCCTCTCTCTCTAGGGTTTCTCGCTCGAACCTCTTCTTCTCTTTGATTATAATTTAATTGCCCCTTTCCACAATTCAACTTCGAACTTTCATTATTCTAGGGTTCCTCAATTTGCTCTTGTTCAATTAATTTTGCTTACAATTATTGTTATTATTATTTGCTCTCAGCTCTGCGGGTGCGTCATCGCCGGCGAGTGCCGCCTATGGAGATGCGCGCCGGCGCGATAAGTCGAGCGTGGATTCGCACATGGCCATCGATTCTGCGCTGCGAGGGGCTTCGAAACCTTCCTGCAGGCCCTGGGAACGCGGCGATTTGCTTCGCCGCCTTTCCACGTTCAAGCTCGCCGGAAAATTGCCCAAGGTTAGCTTCATTCTCGGTGGTCAAATGATTTGATGTTTTTGTTTTTTTCAAAATTGAATATTGTGCTGGAAGCAATTAGGTTAAAGCAGTTGTAGTAAAATTGGGGGAAGATTATTTTTGAGGTTTGGTCAATTTTGCAGGTTGCTGGCTCGTTGGCTTGTGCCAAGAGAGGCTGGGTGAATGTTGATGTTACTAAGATTGAGTGCGAGTTATGTGCTGCTCAGTTAGATTTTGCTTTGCCCTCAGCTTCCTCTGTTGAAGGTGAGGCTATTATTGTAATGGTTTTTTCTTTCCTTCCTTTTTTGCTGGGGGATCCAACTCAAACTCTGTCCAGTGTATATTATACTAGAGAGGTGATATAATTTTTGTATGTTTTCTGTGTTTCTGGGGTGGGGTGCTTTCCTTAACTACTTGCAGTGCATTATTTTTGGTTGTTAGCTCAAGCGTGGTCCTACCCACCTTTCCTGAAACTTATCTCTTCTTGGGGATTCAAATTTGACACTATGGCTAAATTGCTTAATTTCCATAACCGCATGGATAAGATTCTAAGATCACACTAACTTGTCGATTTGGGATTTGCCTTGGGAGATGTTGGGAAGGAATGAGAATGGAGTAATATCAATTCATACAGAGAGAGAAGAAAAGGTTCTCAATTGATTCAAAACCTATACCTACGTGATAGGGATAGAGGAAGAGGAAAATACCAACATTTTCACAGTACTTTTGATCGAGAAATCAATCTGATTTATTTTGTACCTTTCACTCATTGAGATGACAGATCATATTTTACACGCCCAGTTGATTTTATTGCACTGCTTTCCTAAAAGGATTATTGGGATTTGGGAAGTCTGTCTGACATTAGAATGCCAACTAGATTGAATTTATTAGAGGTTTTTATATACCAGTTTTGTAATAGATTATGTTTTCCATAATGTGTATTTTGAACCTATTGTTGTATCAATTCTAGTTAATATTTGATAATTTTTCTTATCCTTCTTGGTTCGTTTCTGTTAACCATTTCTTTTCGTATGTTCTCATTCTACATCGCAATCCCCCTCGACTTTTATACCACTTGATTTGTTGCTGCTGTCTGGGCCTTGATTGTTGTTTATCATATATCATATATTTGGAGAAGCTGATGCTTCCAGTGAAGAACTTTCTAAACAACTTGATAAAGGACACAAAATCAACTGTCCTTGGAGAGGTAATAGCTGTCCAGAAAGCTTGGTTCAGTTTCCTCCTACTTCACCTTCAGCTCTAATTGGAGGTTTTAAGGACCGATGTGATGGACTCTTGCAGTTTTACTCTCTTCCCATTGTATCTTCATCTGCAGTTGAGCAGATGCGGGCTACACATGGCCCTCAAATTGATCGCATTATTGCTCAATTGCAAATTCAGACAGCTGGAGAACTGGGCTACAAAGCAGAAATGAGCTTTACTGGAGAACAGTCTCCTCGTTCATATTCTTATGTAAGATTTTCTCAGATACATTATTTTATCTTAATTATTTATTTAAGTGTATTCTATTTGGTTTTATTATCTCCATCCTTACATTAATATACCACTTCAATAGGCTCAAAAGCTCATAAGTCTTTGTGGATGGGAGTCACGATGGCTTCCAAATGTGCTTGACTGTGAAGAACAGTCAGCTGAATCTGCTAAAAATGGTTACAGCTGTAATCCAGCCAAAGGCTCTGCGCCAGCTCCAAGCAGGAAAGAGTTTTCAACTTCGTCCAGGAAGGACACTGGGGATAATGATGTACTGGGTTCAGAATTTAATTGTGAATCTAGGTCACCTTTGTTAGATTGTAGCTTATGTGGAGCCACAGTTAGAGTATGGGATTTCCTGACTGTCCCCCGTCCAATTCATTTGGCTCCCTGTGGGATTGATACTCCTCAAACAAGCAAGAAAATAGCATCAACACGAGGAATAAGTGCAGCTAGTGGTATCAATGAATGGGCTGCTGCTGATGGTGTTGAAAAAGAGAGGACTGGAGACCGTGATGAGGCTACAACATCAGATAAAAGGCAATTTCTGTCCAATAAAAGTTTGGATTTAAATCTTAAAATGGCTACTGGGTCATCCCATTCTCCAATAAATGTGACCTCAACCTTAGATCACGCGCGAGATGCCGGGGAAGGAAGACATTTAATGGTTAGGCAGCCTTCTGGAAGTGATGTGGGTGATCAGGCAGCTTCTTATGAATCACAAGGCCCCAATGCACGCAAGCGCAGGTTGGATGATGGTGCAACCAGAGCTGAAAGGCCAAATCTAAGCATGCAACAGGCAGATAGTGCTGAAAGAACTACAATTGACCGTGATAATAATGAAATCACAGGTAGTCAACAGTTTTCAGCTGGCCCATCAAAGCGTGCCCGTGATACTAATCTTTTGGAAACATTCCAATTTCCATTGAGAAATCCTTCTGGTGCTGTACCCAGCTATTCAATGGATATTCAAACAGAAGCAGAGGCAAACACAGTTAACCGATCGAACCCAGAAAAGGATCATGTTATCAGCATGCCGTCTACCAGAGACTCCGCCCATGCATCTTCTATTATTGCGGTGAATACGGTTTACAACAGTTCAGATGATGAATCAATGGAAAGTGTTGAAAATTCTCCTGGAGATGTTAATGATGTCAATTTCACTTCTGTTGATTTGAATGAAACATCAGAGTTAAATAGCAGCTATCAAGCGCAGCAGAGTGCTTGTTTCCAACCACCTTCAGAAAGAGCAGGAGGGGAAACAGGTCTTAGCAGTTCAAATGCTTGTGGGGAAGTTTTGAACACAGAGATATTGACCGCACATGCTAGGGATGGGCCTAGTTTTGGTATCAGTGGGGGAAGTGTTGGCATGGGTGCAAGTCATGAGGCTGAAATCCATGGGGCTGATGTCTCAGTTCATCGAGGCGATAGTTTGGGCGATGTTGAGCCAATCGCTGAAGTGATCGAGAATCAGGGCCAAGCTAGTGAATTTGCGCCATATCGTGGACTTGGTGGTGATTTTGTGCCAGAGGAAATGAGTCGGGAAGAGCCTCAAGGGGATAGTCAAGCTGTGGTGTCTCAATCTACAGCAAGGACTGACAGTGGCTCAAAAATTATAGCTCCAACCAAGGTTGAGTCTGTTGAAAGTGGTGAGAAGATCAGTAGTAGCATGGAGATGCCAGGCCTTGAAAATGGTGCTCATCCATCTCTCTCTTGCAATGCTGTTGTTTGTTCTGCCTACGAAGTGTCGAAGGAAGAAGTTACTCAGACTGGGAAGGCATCTCATATTGATGATAGTGCATATCAGGAATCAGGCCATTTAGGTGCAGATTTTGTGGGTATGTCTGATCATATTTTTTTTTATTTATATATATTTCTTTCTTTCTCAGTTAATCTGAAAGATGTTCATCCCTCTTCTCTTCATTCACCCTGATGCTCAATTGGACTAATATAAGCTGTTTTGAATAATTTCATCGTAATATGACTGCCAATCTCTTCTAATGATATGATTATGTGGTGCTCAATTATGCAAAGCTTTTTGGCCTTTGAAATATGCTAAGGTCAACTACAAACAAGAGAAATAATATCAGAATGCCTTATCTAAAATGGCCTGATTATTGGACTGGAGGGAATAGATTTTTGAGCCAGAGGGAAGTGAGAGGAGTATAGCTTCTTGTTTGGATGCTTAATGAGGAAAGGGAGAGTATGCATCCATTCTGGGAATCAAATTATTTGTCTCCATTTCCTGCCCCTCACCATCCTCCCAATTCAATGCTTACAACTTAATTAAAAAAAATGATTTAAAGAGAGAAGTTATTGTCATTTAAGAGAGTTTTTAGTTTTTTTTTGTTAATTGTCAGAATTTAATTGGGGGCAGGGACAGAAAATGGGAAAAAAGGATTTAATTCCCCTTGTTTGAGGCTTGAAAGGAAGGAGAAAGGAAATGAAAGACATAATTATAAAATTTTAAAAACATTTATGGAAATATTTCTTCAGTTTTTTAAAATCTTTTTATATTCTTTTAGAAGATATATATAATATATAAATTAAATTAATTGTACTATTATATTTTACTATTATTTTGCTTTTACTTATCTACTCTGTTCTTCGGTAAAATGGTTTAGAGAAAGGGGAATAGCATATCAGATAGCAAAGAAAACAAGGGTAATGTTGCATATGGTAATCCTCAAAAAAACAAGTTTCAAGGTGGTCACATCAATCGGTAATGAGTCGCTTGTAATGTTGAATTGTTGATTAAATTTTATGATTTAACTGTACTTACACAAACACATGCAGTATGCACATAAAAAAATATCTAATCTTGTGCTGAATTCAAGTACTGCTGATGAATTGTGCCCAAACCTTCTGCCCCTTGTGTAGAATTTTTCTTTCACAATAAATGTTTCATATTCTGGATTAATTTATTTTATCTTAGAAAATGTGTACACCATTGTCTGCCGCCTTGTTCTGACAGCTATTTGTTGTGCTCTAACTATTGGACTTGGTTCTAATGTTCAGGGACTCCTTACAGAGACAACAGTAATGGAGGTGTTGAATTTGATCCAATCAAATTACATAATGACTACTGTCCTTGGGTGAATGGAGATGTTGCTGCTGCTGGCTGTGATAGTCCTTGTTCCAGTTCTGATGTCGGTACTGTTGGTCTTTGTGGCTGGCAGCTGACTTTGGATGCCCTGGATTCTTTCCAGTCACTTGGACATCTTCCAGTGCAAACTCGGGAATCTGAGTCAGCAGCATCGATGTGCAAGGTTTGTCCTGGTTTTCTTAGTGTTTTATTATCCATGATTAAAAGGAGAAAACTGTATTTACATGTTGATATTTTCTTGAGTATTCCTGTTTTCAAATACCATGTTCTTCAAATTGTGATAAAAAATGGTTATACAAGACATAGACTTTATTCTATTCAAGGTAAGAAATTTTAATCAGTCACAGGCACCAATACGTGTAAACAAGGATGCAAAACCTAGAAAATATAGGTAAGTTTCTAAATTTTGGTGGCTTCTAGGGTGAGGGGTCAAACAAATCCCTCACCCGTGCACCACTTGCACTAGCCATTAATCATAAAGAAGAAAACCATTTATAATAAGCTTGCAATTTAAAGGTGCATCATATTAGATTATAATTGTTGTTGGATGTGGAAGATTCTTGTTGCTTGACATGTTTCTTGCAGGGTGACCGGTTCGCTTCCAACCAGAAATTGTTGGCTCGCAACTCCTATGTAAGAAGCCGAGGAAGAAACTGAGACCTTCAGAAAGTTGTCACAAGTTTCAATTGAGCTGTTTCTGCATAATAAGTATTATTCTTATGTTCCAATTCAGGTTATGTTTTTAACAGGATGTCTGCCCAATCTTTTTTTTTTTTTTAAACTTAAGTCAGTTTTGATGCTATAATATTTGCTGTTATTCTATTAGATTTTGGATTGGTATTCATTTGTTTAATAAAAAGTATCATTGCATCAAAAACTCTATTCAGATGTAGAAATTGATATTGGATGGTTGATAATGTTAGCTAGTGATGAAGGAACTTCATTAGTGCAACTTTCAATATACTCTTGCCTGAAATGGCTTATAGCCTATAGGATATTGTTTTATTTTGGAACCTGATGCCTTTAACCCAAAATAGTAGAAATCTTCAACCAAGACTATTGAGGCCAGAATTATGGGATTCATGATTTTTAATTTTCTTTTCGTATAATATTCTTTTTATCGAAATTTGTGCATGTTTGTCAAGAGAGAACGATTCTTTAACATCTGGAATTTGAGCTGTATCTGCTGTTCTTTGTAGATGTACGAGAGTTGAGACTTGAGAGAGACCATAACTGGTGATTAATTCCGTTTTCAATATTCATTGCTTTTCATAGTTTGATGATCAATTCACATTATCGAGTACCAAATCAGCTTATTTTTTCCCCCAAATTATGCTAGAACTGAAAGAAGCTGGGACCGACATTTAAAATATTCCGTTATAGATTTTTTGTGGAAAAAAAAATCCTTATTGTAAGATATTATGATCTTAAAACTAAAATATCGCATGCTACCAGGTTCGATTTAGTGGAACTGTGGAAGGGATTAGTCTCCCAGAGGCAAACCACAGTTTGAATCGCTGTTCAATTTTTGTTGGGATAGGTGCTCACTTTCATACTTATCAATTTGGAGAGAATAGTCGCAGAATGAGTTATTTGCATGATATCAGGAGACGGGTCAATAATTTAAATTAGAGTATCTTCGATAAGAGTTATTTTTTTTAGAGTTATTTAACTTATTTTTAGTGGGTCTTAAATGATATCACATAATATTTAAGAACATCTACTAAATTTCACGCAAATAGTAAAACTTAACTTGAGAGTTACTTACATTAATTGTTTATACAATTAGAGTTACTTATATAAGGAACTCAAATAAGAAGTTACTTATATGTGAATGTCACCGAAATATATTTTAATGATGATGATGAAATCAACTAATCAACTAATGAGTGAGAGTTATTTAAGGTTTAAGAACAACATAAACGTTGGAGATGCTCTTACCAATAAATTGCAAATGGAAAAATTCAAGTTCTATACAATTTGGTGCAACTAAAAGCTACAGGTATGCCCTGTAAATTTTTTTGGTAAGATGTCGTGTAAACTAAGTATTTTTTTTTTGATACTAAGGAAGAAAAAGAAACAACACAGCAACTATCTAACAATCCTAACAAAGGAACAACCCCTTGCATCAGCCTGTCAAGTTAAGCTTAATTGGCTAGGTGCTCTATCAAGAACCGTCCATTGAAAGCCACCGCTATGTCCCAAACCAGCAAGGATGTCTGCACAAGTGTTAGCTTCGCGATATATATGAGAAACAGAACACGACCATCCGGGAGAAAACATCATCTGCACAACTTCGTCTAGCACCGGCTGAAGACGTGCATGGTGGGTCTTGCGTGACAGCAGCATGGACACTACCACCCTTGAATCAATTTCCACCAACAGACTTTGGATACCCAGCATTCTAGCCAAATGGAGACCAAGTGTTATACCCCACAACTCTGCGAGTACAGCAGATGCAGATCCTAAGTTACAATAAAACCCAGAAATATAGTGGCCCATCGTGTTTCTGATCAAGCCACCGCATGCAGCTAAGCCATGTTGCCTGGACCCATCTGTGTTGAGTTTCATGACGCCATCCGGAGGGGGGGACCAGCGTACATCAAGTTCAAAGCTAGCCTCAATGAAAGACGGGTGCGGACGAAGCAAGTAGTGATGGATCGCCTCCACTTGACCAAGGACTTTTGGGAGAAATAGATGTAGGATCGCAGACCGGCTAGAAAAAACGAAATGGTTTCTATCAATCCAAAGCATGTGCACCATAGTTGCAAACAAAATGGGCCACTGGAAGGGGGAATCACCCATTTTCTGGTGTTTGAGATTAAACTCTAACCACCGTTCTAATCCAAGGCTAGCAAATAAGTGCCAAACCGAGGGACCCACAAGAGTTTCCCACATCTCCAAAATTGCCTCACAGTCACGCAAAACATGTAGAATGGACTCCGGGTGGTCGCTGCAGCGAGGACAAGCATCCGAGGCACCAATGCCCCTCTCCTTGCGTTCAAGATTGGTCATAAGGCGATGGTTGGCCACCTTCCATAGAAAAGTATTAATTCAGGGAGGAGTTGGAAGTTTCCATAACACATCAAATCTGAAATCAGCTGGCTCCTGTTCAATATCAGAGGAAAGCAACTCATACGCAGATTTAATGCTGAATTTTCCATCCGCTATAAAGCTCCACACAGGCTGGTCCTCCGAGTTTCCTGCTGGTGCTTTGATACTAGCAATTTTATTACAAATAAAAGGTGGTAACACTTGGTTCAGCAGGCCCCAGTCCCAGTCATTCTCTGTTGTGTACGCCTTGACCGAGTTAAGCCTTTCAACATCTGGGATTGAGAGAATAGAATGGTCAATTAGAGCACCAACTTCTGGTACCCATAAATCTTGCCAGAAGCGGACCCCATGACCACCCTTCACAATCCATAAGAGACCTTTTTCCACAAAAGGCCATTGCTGACAAATCCCTTTCCAAAGATGAGAATTGCGTGAGCCACTTTTAATGGAAGGGAGAGGAAGGCTCCCGCATCCATATTTATAACGAAGGACCTGCGCCCATAATGCATCCTTTTGGGAGATCAGGCCCCATGCCAATTTCATCAAATACGCAGAATTAACAAGTCTTAGATTCCGAAAGCCAAGTCCTCCATCTTCTTTGGGTGTGCAAATTTTTTTCCAAGATATTAGGTGTTGTCGGCGTGCTTCGGGTGTGGAACCCCAAATGAAATCGCAGCATAAGCGTTCTATTTCATCACAAACCGAGGCTGGGAGTTTACAAGTCTGCATAACATAACTTGGCAAGCTGAAAATGCAATTTTGTGCAAGCGAAATCTTCCCTGCTTGGGAAAGTGTGGATGCTTTCCAACCAGACAGTTTACTGCGGACTTTATCAATGAGGAAAGAGAAATCAGCCTTTCCCTTACGGCCAGAAGTGATAGGAATGCCCAAGTAACGTCCCAGATTTGACGTTTCAGCAATCCCCAGTAGAGAAGCAATAGAGGCAGCCACTCCTGGAGGTGTGTTTTGCGAAAACAGAACACAAGATTTGGCTTTGTTCACTGTTTGGCCCGAGCAAGTGCCAAATTTGTCAAGAATATCCACGATCACTTGGGCATTTGTTGAAGAAGCCTCCGCAACTAGAAGGATGTCATCCGCAAATAAAAGATGTGAGATAAAGGGTCCTCCACGTCCAAATTTTAGTGGACACCACGAGCCGTTATCAACAACGTCTTGGATACAATAACTCAAACGATCGAGGGCGATAACAAACAGCAAGGGAGAGAGGGGGTCCCCTTGTCAGAGCCCTCGTGAAGGGAAGAACTTAGGCGATTGATGACCTTGCCAATTAATGCAGAAGGATGAGGATGATAAGCAAGCATAAATCAGCTCCGAGATATGGCTAGGAAAGCCGAGACGGTCCAGCGAATCTTTGATGAAGCACCATTCCATTTTGTCATAGGCCTTGGCAAGGTCCAACTTGAGAACCATGAAGCTTTTTCGTCCCCCCATAAAATGCATGGAGTGAGCCACCTCCTGCAAGATGATTGCGTTATCAGTAGCATTCCGTCCAGATATAAAGCTAGACTGGTTTTTAGAAATAATAGAAGGTAAAATAGGCTGGATGCGGTTAGCAAGGACTTTAGTCACAATCTTATAAATTACATTACATAAAGCAATAGGCCTAAAGTCCGAAGGTCTAGATGGTTCAGTAACTTTAGGAATAAGAGTCAAAAGAGTATGATTTACTTCACCAATAACAGAAGGATCATAAAAAACCCACCGCACAAAATTAAAAATGGACGAACCTACCACCTCCCATTGAGATTTAAAAAATAGAGGGTGCAAACCGTCGGGGCCCCGGGTCCTTGTAGTTTCCCATGGAGGAGAGAGCACATCGAACCTCCTCAGCATTTATTGGATCAGCCAAAATCTGCAGGTCAGCGTGCTCAATCTGAGGGTAAGTGCAAGTAGTATCAAGAGCATGAATATTAGAATTAGAAGATCTAAAAAAGGACTGAAAGTAAGAAACTAAAGCTTGCTGGATGTCTTTTTCAGCATACACCCACTCCTCTCGATCGTTGAGTAAAGCTTCAATCTTATTACCCCACCTTCGAACCAAAGCTTTTTGGTGGAAGTAGCGGGTGTTGCGATCACCAAGACGGAGCCATTGCGACCTGGCCTGCTGAAACCAATAGGCTTCTTCTTGGTCAAGGAGAGCATTATATTGAGACCATAAGTCCTTTTTTAAATGAGTAAGCCGCTCATTCGGGCCAGCAAGGAGGGATTGATCAATCCCCTCAAGGCGACCCAACAAACGACGTTTTCTCTTGAAGATATTACCATATACTGCGCGATTCCAATGAATAAGACAATTTGTAAGCCTGGATATATTTGTAGGCCAGGGGTCAGAATTTCTCCAAACATTTTTTACCTGAGCAGGAAAATCATCATGTTCAAGACAGGATCCAAGAAATTTAAAATAACCATGATCATGAGAATGAGGTTCTCCTTCAGGCCGAAGCCAAACTCCACAATGGTCCGAGGATAGAAGGGGGATGTTAACAACTGAGCTATTGGGAAAGAGGCTTTGCCACTGAGCATTCCCAAGAGCACGATCCAATCTTTCGCGGAAGGCTCCACTGCGCCAAGTGAATAAAGGACCTTTGATTAAAAACACCTCCCCCTTCCTTCTCGTGCGCATGGAGGACAGTATTAAAATCGCCTATCACACACCACGGAAGGTTGAAGTTGGTGTGAGTTTCGCGAAGTTCAGTCCAGAGGTCATCCCGGTGTCTTTCCTGGGGGCTTCCGTAAACAACAGAAAGCAGCCACAGATGTTGAGAGTGAGGACTAATTTTTAATAAAACACAGTACTTGGAGGTAGAGATAACATCGATAGCAATCCTATTCCTCTTCCAGAGGCACAAACGCCGCCTGCGAAACCAATAGCGTTAGAACGGGCAATACCATCAAAACCCAATTTATTTATGACGTTGTCCGCTCGCGTTCCACTAATACGCGGTTCTAAGACAGCAAGGAAACACAAGTTATACATTTTAATATAATCACGAATGAGGCCTGGGAAGCGTTTATTCCCAGCACCCCGACAATCCCAGACTAGCATATTCATCATAAACAAATGACAAAACTACCACATGCCAAAGGATACTGGACAGCCAAAGCTATCACGTGCCATGAGAGGATTCCATTTCCATTTCCACACCTTCTCCTAACCCAAAACTACCACATGGAGGAGCCTGTATGCGAGATGAGCTAGCAGCCCCAACCACACTTCCAGGGGGAATAATTTCCATAGTAGCATGACTTTGTATTGAGTGGGCAGCATTGGAAGAGAGCGGTCCACGAACTGCATCTAAGCCAGGAGGGTTAGAAATAACAATAGTCTTACCTTTATCAGCAGGTTGCAGGGGAGGTTGCTGCTGGGTGACTGATGGAGTCATAGTCGTAGCTTCTTATCTTCGTCTTTTGGGCTTGGAGCTAGGCTTAGTGCCACCTCCATTAGGTGGATAGCCCATTGCATTGTTAGTTTGCTGGATGGATGTTGTTAAGCCAGCAAAAGTGTTTTTGGGAGGTTCCTTGACAACCTTCTTCCTGCGAGAAACAGTCAGCCATTCACCATGCGTGTGTTTCTCCAAGTCATACACAATACCTGAGGCGCCTTGAGACACATACAGGGAAAAGGTCATGGGCGAGCCTGTAGAAGTGGGAGGCACTTCTTGTGTGCTCGTATGGGACACTGTATCACCCGAGAGTGTCTGAGATGTTTCCTTTTGATTCTCTGGGGTAACAGCCAAGGGAGGGATAGTTGGATTTTTCGAGCATTCCCGAGTCATGTGGCCATAGCATCCACAGTTAGCACAAATGAGGTGGAGGCCTTCGTATTCCACGCGGTACCAATGATCCCATAGCCAAATCTTTCCGATCACTGGCTTCGATAAGTCAATTTCAACACAAACACGAGCAAATCTTCCTCGTTGGACATTGAGGGTGTTTTGATCGACACGGATTGGCCTTCCGATTACAGAGGCCATAGCCAGTAGGACATTCTTGTCGCAGTACAGTAAGTTCAGACCCGGGAAACAGATCCAAACCATGGTTCTTTGGATATTGGCATTTGGGGAAGCAAATTCTGGTGTCCATTGTGATACGCAGAGATAATGATCGAAAAGCATCCATGGGCCACCACTTGCGACAGCTTCTTTGTCAGCAGGGTGATCAAATTTTACCATGTAGTAACCATTATCAACGTCAAGGATCTCGAATCCTCCTTGAGGCTTCCAAAGGCGTTGGAGTCGTTCAAACATAACCCGGTACCCCACGTTTTTTCCAAGGAGTTTGATAACCAGGGCATCACGCCATGGGGTGCAGAGATCATCAAAGAGTTTGTCGTCTAAATTCACCTGTGGCAACAAGGGGTTGCCATCCTTGAATGAGATAGTGACCAATTTTTCTGCTAGAAGATCGCGTTTCTGCATTGGTGGTGGGACAGGGTTATCCCCTAGGACCATGTCGCGAAAGGAGATTTTAGGGGTGGCATCGGCAGTGTCCCGCGAGAACGGGCCGGCGGTGGCGTCCGGAGGCTTTTCCGGTTGAGGCTGTTGTCGCTAAGCATTGAACACAATGCCCGCCATGGATGCACTGAGAACGAAGGGTTTCTTGCATAGCGTTTCTTGGAGCGTAGAATTTTGTTTTATTTTTTACCATTTATTTGTAAACTAAGTATTTTACTGTCAGTTCAATCTTAACAGTTCAATCCTATGAAGTTCTTTTTTTAATTTTTTTCCGTAAAAATTGACACATCATTCTTAACTTCTTTTTCTTTTTTAAAAATTCAATTTCAAATTATCTTAGTTTAATTTTTATATACATGACTATCTAAATTCTAAAAAAAATTAATTAAAAATTTAATGTCAGCAAATTATCTTAGTCCTTTAAAAAAATTAATTAATTACTATATTAATCCTTCAAAAATTTAATGTCACCATATTAACCCTTATGGAGGACTAAAATTGTGACACTGTGATAAACGAGGAAATGTTTTACATTTTTGAAAGATCAATTTAATAAAAAAAATCTAGAATATTAATTTGATAGCACTCTAATCTTTAGAAGACTGAATAGAAGGTTTACTTTTTAAAAAAAACATAGCTACAACTTACAAGAATTCAAAATTTTCAAACTATTATTATATACAAAGTGCACATATTCTTTGGTATTTGCTTTACCAAAATTTACAATGAACAATAATAACTCAGCTAATGAGCTCTTCAGGTAGCCGGCTAGGTTTCTCAACTGAGTTTGCATGTTTGAAAAATCATTTGCACTCTTTTCAATACATTTCAAACTCATTTTGGAGAAACAACTCTTTTGTTACTTCTCCCTTCACCAACATTGGAAAGAGTATAAATGGAATTCCAATGACAATCCAAACACACCTAAGTACTTGCAAATTGAAGTTTTAACCTATCTCAACCAATAAATGATGGGATCATTTGAGTTCATAGGTTGGATTGAGTTTAAAAATACTCAACACTTAAAGAATGGATCGATTTGTGATTTAGTAATTAGGAACTTGCATATTAATTATTTCAAAAAAGTAAAAAGAATGCATAGTATCGATATATGGTAGTATTATTTCATTTCAGAATGCTTGCCGCTCACTTTTTTGTGCGCCCATTCAAGTTCAAACATAAGCACTATGATCATGTTATGTAAGCATCTATTTCAGGACTACCCTACTTTATTTGAAACTAATATTTATATAAGACTTTTTATCTTTCCTTTTTTAAACTCATTTGAGACTATTGATTTTAAACAAAATTTGTCATGCGTCATGAATTTCTAATTTCATACTCCAGTGTTTATTTAAACAAGTTGACTTTTTTTTTTATGCATGTCAGATACACTCAATCCAACGCCACCCAACCATAATCTAGTTGAAGACTTTAAAAAAAATATATATCCTTACCCAAATGAGCGAGTCCAGTCTATATTACACCCAGAACCTAAAACTAACACAAGAGGCATCATCATTTTACGGCTATAAAGCAAGAGTCTCCATGACAAAAATTTCAAAACAAAAGGCTTGCCAATTGCCAATTGTGACTTGTAAATTGTACTTGAGAGTTTCTTGCAAGTGGTAACCTTCTATTTAATATGGTTATCTTTTATGTTTCAAACACCAGTTGGATAATCCTCATCTAGAAATTTTTAAAAAAAATAAAATAAAATTGTTCTACTAAATACTAATACTAGTGAGGTATGTATTGTATCTACAATATTAATGTCAACTTTCAAAATATCATGTTTTGATTTTAAAATATTGTGTTTGTTTTCAATTTTAAAAATGCTTTCATTTTGTATTTTGTTTCCAAAAAATTTGTCTAGGAAATTTTTAAAAACAAGAAACAAAGTGAAACAACATAACATGCTTATATTTTAAAAATAAGAAATAAAGTGAAAACAATATGACATGTTTGTAATTAAAAGTGAAAACAAGAAACGAAAATAGAACACATTTTTTGAAACCAAAGAATCTTTGTTTTAATTTTGTTTTTAATATTTGCCTACTGTGTGTTTACACCAGGGCCATTTTCCATTCTTAATTTCTTATTGCTTTTTCATTTTCAAAACTATCAAATGAAGAGACATTGGGGGAGGGGGAAGAAGAGTGAAACACAAAAATCATAATCCAAGGAAGTGTCTACAGCATAGCTGCAGGTCAAATCATTTTGTCTTGTGCTAATATATGAATACATGATGATAAACTTCTTTTTATTGTTGAAAACAACAAAAAGTCATACCTAACTCAGGTATCAGAACAATATAGTCAGCACATCATTCAAAAGACTGAGTGCTGCAATTACTCATTGGAAGGTGCATCCTCAGATGGAACACTTCCCCCCTCTATAAAAAAAAAGGAGAATTCCGTTAGTTCATTGTGAAAGATGCTGGGAGACAAGTACAAGGGAGAAGGGAATCTAAATTAACCATCTATCTATCTTCACTGAACAAAGCAAGCAAGCCATCAAACTAAAAACATACCTTCGCCCGAAGGAGCATAAGGAGATTTCCGATAACGTGTTTGCTGCTGTGTTGGCTGAAAACACACAAGTGCCCAAGCAGATATTTGTCATGCACATTACATAAAAATGGAAGGTATGATTAGATTGAAGGTGAGTTTGGATAAATTTTGAAACAAAGCACTTTCATGATATAGACTCTTTCTTTTTTTCCAAGAAGTTTCTCTTTCTAGCCTCTAAGAAATGTACCAAAACTATTTCAAAAAACGGCCAAAGACCATCAGGCAGCAAGAAATTCACCCAGCAGAACAACAATTATTATTATCAATCCATAGAAAGCAATGTTGCCATTATCTAAATAAGATACGAGAATGTTGGTTGAATACCTGTAATTTGGGCCGAAGAGCCTCGAGTGGTCCCTTGGGCTTCTCACCGCCTTGCTGTTTCATGGGAGGACACAGAAGAGTGTCAGAAAATTCAATATAAGCAACTATTACAGAGGCATTGTTTCCAAATGTACCTTTCCCAGCGCCCAATCAGCGGAATCGAAGTAAGCACGCTCATGGTCCTGGCGTAAAAGTTAAATGTCAAATGGAAAAATTAAGTGAGAACTTCTATCACTGAATATTCACAGGCATTGACCATCTTGATTTCATAAACTTCCGTTACCCACAAATGTACTCACAGAAATCCACATGCATGTTTACCTTAGATATGAGTGGTGGCTTCTTGGGCACAATTCCTCCATATTTCTTCTTTAAAGTTTCCTCCTACAAGGTTTATGAACTCATAAGTCACAAAAGAAAGAAATTCTTTTGGCAGTAAATGACATCGTAGTAAAGAGATCATCTCATCCAAAGTCAAATTTAACTTTTAAAGTATGCAAGAAGGCAAGATCTGAAAACAACCTGCTGCTGGGACGATGGCATTTTAGCTGACTCATTAGATGCATCGACATCCATCTGTCCAAGTTCTTTGTTATCCTCTATGTTAGACATGAGGTCCTTCAGAGAGTAAAAAACTGCAGCTGCACCAACAATAGGTCATGTTAGCAGAAAATTCTTAACTGCACGAAATACCACATTCGCGAATAAGTTTCAGGCTCTAGTAATAATTAGAACTTAATAGCTCTTTAGAATTTAAAGTGCAGTAAACATCAGACTTTAGCAACAAAAATAAATTGTTTTCATCGAGAAGGGGAATTTACATGCAAGGCATCATTATCAAACTTACTTAATTAAAAGGTCTTAGACGAAAGATATAAACAGGAGTTAAGAAAAGCACAGGCAAATCCCTATTCACGCATCCAAAGAGGCAAAGATGATCTTCAAATATATAAGATGAACAAATCACACATCTCAACAAAAAGAAAGGCCTTATGGACAGTATAACAAACAAACATCTCAAACTAATTTAAAATCCTAAAAATCTTACAACTAATATTATAATACAGAGATTCAATAAATCATTTCAGACCCTTAAACATCTAATCCAAAATTTTAGTTTGCAAAGCAGAAGAGGGACAACAGAAACATAGGCCAAAATTTTTATTGAAGCTACCTACCTAGTCAACAAAATTTTGTGCTTCTTACACTGAGATCAAATGGAGATAAATGTTTTGGAAAATAATAACACGCCGTCATTTAAGTGTAATCACACAATTTAAAAAAAAATAAAAAAAAAAAAAGGAAAGAAGAGAAACCAATCCAACTTTACTAGGAAACTGCAAGTCAATCTTTAGCAAGTGAGATTCTAATCATGTTACATAATTTTCCTATCATTTCATCTCACCCAATTTTGCTCCTCCATGTCGGTACCCATACTGCAGAGGTGAAAAATGCAGACGCAACTAACTATCCAAATCAAAAGTAAAGGACTTCCCAATGAACAAAGCTTCCTCAAAGAAATGCTGTCTAGCTTACAAGTGATGATCTACTAATATTGCAAATTTGAAATTGAGCAAGGCTCAAAAAGAAGAAGAACAAGATTTTGTAGTCTTCCAATATGTCAAAAACTAATTGGGCACAAGCACAAAAACAGAAGATTCATTACATCAATACAACAAAGTTGCAAAACCCATGTGCAAGCCCACTACCACACCCATCAAATCAACCCAAGTTACAAGCCTTATGTACAAAGGAACACTCATCTGAGCATTGAAAAAGCATAGGTTTATCTCTGACCCAAAAAAAAAGCATAGGTTTATCGAAGCTCAATAACTCTTTTTCAACCAAACAAAAACTCTAAAGCTTCCATCCCCCATGAAGCATCACATATCAGGGGTCGAAATCATTGCAGCTAAATCTCCAAATTCAAATATGGGTATTCAGCAAAAACCAAAAAAAAAAATTTAGAAAAAAAAAAACACAAACTGGATATAATGGGGTACAACAAACAAATGGACCTTTGAAACTCAAAAGAGGCAGAATATGAAGATCAAAGTTCAACGAAAAGGTAAGAAGAAGATCGAAGTGCTCACTCACCGGAGCGGTGGGGGCCACAACCGTAATCAGCGGAGCACCGAACGTCCGGCCGGTGTTCACCTCTCCCTCTCTCTCTCTCCCTCTCTCTCTCTTCTATTTGTGTGTTGTCTCAGTTTCAGATCCTATGGTTTTTTACATTGAATTCAATTATTTTTTGTCTTATTTATTTGTTTCATATGATTTATTTTTTACTCGCTCCGGTTTAAATCTTTCGTTGTTTAAAATTTTGACACATAGATTAAGAAATAATTAATTGAACAAATTTTAGACTAAAATAATCTTATTTATTATTCATCATTTTCAACTATCATAATTATTTTTCCACTCAAAACTTATTAATTATATTAAAAGTATAGTTGGAAAAAGGTGATAAATTATCTCTTGAAATCTTAAAACAACCAAAATTTTGGGACAAAAATAAAAAACTAAAACTACCAAAAATTTAGACCAGAGGAAGTATTTACTTACGTATGCAATTTTGTCACATAATATGGTTTATCTATGGTGATTAAAGACTAGTTTAACTCTTCTAACATTAAATTGATTATGTCCACTATTTCGTGTGTGTTTGATGTTACGTGAGGGAATTTGATTTTTAATAAAATTAATTTTGATTAAAATTGAGTTGAAAGTTAAGTGATATATATTCAAATACATTTGCTATAAAATTAAAAAAAAGAGCTTAATTTAGAATTCATTTTGGGCCAAAATCACTTTCTCACATAGGAAGCTAAATATCTTTGCATATAATTAAATTGCATTTCACTTTCAAACTCATGTTTAAGATATCCAACCATGAAACCAAATATTGGCTTGATAGTGTCCTAGGAGTATGATGATTGTTGAGTCCTCTCATGGTAATGGTATGCCTTTAAAAGTGTTTTTTTTTTATTAAAGAAATAACCTCGTATCATTAAACAGGAATCAACAATACAATCAGGCAAATAGTCTAAAATTTAGGAACTAGACCACAAGGTAGCTGTCTTAGCAAAGAAATGAGCAACAACGTTTGCTTGTCTCGTAATAAAAACAACGCCAAAAGTTGAATTTAAATCTAAAATGTGTTTACATCCTGAACGATAGATCCAAACTCAGAGATGTCCACTGCACGCGACGCCACACTGTCCACCACGGTCTTGCAATCAAGTGTTAGATATAGCTTTCTGTGAAATGTACATTTTTAAAACAAAAATAAATGTGTTTTATTGAAAAAATCGTAACTCAATGTAAATATTTGAATGCGTTAAAGTGGTTAACAAAAAAAAAATCATTTACTTCGAAGAATATTTTCATACCAGATTTAAAAAATGATCTTTTGAAAATATTACTTGTAGGATATGTGTAGTTATGTATTAACAGATGAAGTCTTTTGTCATTATCATTCTTATATCCACATATTTTCTTTAATATTGGATCTCTTGTGATGATTAGACTTATAATTTTTTTTATTTTCTTACTTTTTTTTAACTATTTGACTATTTTTCATTTGTTTTGCTATTTTATTGGCATGTCTATAAATTTTCTCCATACATGTCTTTTTTTTTTTGTCGTCAAATCAAATCTCGTACATGTCTAAGTAACTTAAAAACAAGACTTTACTGAGGCTCAGAGCATCTCCAATGCTATAATCAAAAATGTGTTTTTAATTCTCTTTTAGTGGGTCCATAAGTGTCATATAGGATTTAAAAAGATCTATTATTTTTTACTCTAACAGTAGAACCCAATTTGGATTCTTAAATTACTTTTTATGGGTCCCACAATTGACCCCATATATTTTCTCTCTCATACAGTAACAATAGTTTCTCTCTCTAAATTTGCTTTTTCAAATAAAATATTATTTTTTAAGGTATAAGAACCGTTATTGAGAAGTTTTTATTGGAGAACCGTTCTACACTATGACAGCTATGTCACTCCACTCTAATGCTAGAAAAATTTAAAAACTGTTCTTAACATAGTGTTTGGTTTGAGGGAATTGAAGGGAAGGGGAGGGGAGGGGAGGGAGGAAATATTTTAAAGTTTTTTTGTTTGGTTCGTTTTTTTAAGGAGGGGAGGGGAGGGAAGGGGAGGGGAATGGAGGGATTTGGCTTTCCTTCAATATTGGGGGGATTTGGAGGGAGAGTAGAAGGCTTTAAATGATATTTACTTAAATAACCTTAAATTAAATTAAATATAAAAACTTATAAAGGTCTAAAAAATAAATTAGTCTATTCTCTCAATTAAAATCTCTCCCCTCCCCTCCTCCCAACCAAACACAATTTCTATTTAAATTTCTCTCCTCCCTTTCCCTCCCCTCCCCTCTCCTCCATTAAAATCCCTCCCCTCCCCTCTCTTTCTTTGAACCAAACAGACCCTAAGTATTCTTAAAATTTAAGGACAATGCATTGGAGATGGTCTTAAACTTTATTGTTTTATCTACTGTTAGAGTTACCTCTAATGACCTGTTTTTTTTTTTAAAGTTTATTGAGTTTTTTTTCTAGATCAGAAAAACAATTGAACTTAGACAATGGACGGGATTGCAGCCGAATATCGAGGGGCCCCATGCCATGTGAGTACTGTATGGGAGAGCAGAGAAGTATAATTTGCACAAGTCTCAATTATTGATCAAATGATGGAACTGAAAAAATATAATACTTTTTTTTTTATAAAAATACTATACTAAAAATGTTTTACATAAAAAAGATTATATAATATAACCAAAAACCCAATATTAATATATTCAAAAATTAGATTGATCACATTGCAGTATAAAAGTAAATAACTAAGAATATAACATTATAAAAAAAATATTATCTAATGACATTATCTAATGTTTGCGAATATACTCTCTAGTCAAAGGCAATAAAACCTGTATATGCTTTACTTTGAAGGCAAACATACACTTTACTATACTTTGAAGGCAAAATAAACTAAACTAATATGAAAATATTATATGTTAAATTGGAGAGAGAAAATAACACAAAGAGGAGAAATTATAAAATAAGAAGAGTCAATTTTACTCATATAGAAGAGATAAATACATGCATATAAGTAGTCTGTAGAAGATAACTATAACATAAACTCAAATTACAAGAATTGTCTCTTTAAGTAGTTGGTGAGATAAATACAAGCTTATCAAATAGTATAATTGAAAAACCAAAAATGGATTTTAGGATATAGATTATATAAATTATGGATATTCTAGAGTTGTCGAAATGAACCAAGCCTGATGGATTAGACCGTTTAACCCGATAAAAAATGGGTTGGGCTAACAAAATCTAGGTCCGAAACTATTTTGGCCCAACCCGGCCCAAAAAATCATTGTCCCAAAGTGGGTTAGCCCGTGGTGGGCCGGGCTGGCCCGCTGGCCCGACGATCATTTGCTAAAATTGCTTACAGACTATTTCACACCAGGCGTGTGAAAAATTACACAGGTGTGGAAGCGTCAGATTTTTTAGACTCTTTTTTCTGGTACTAAACTCGCTTATAGATCGTTTCACACCACTATTGTGAATAATTTCACAAGTATGAAAGCGTTAGGCTCCTACAAATGTCTTAATTTTAGTGCTAAACTAGCTTATAGTGCGTTTCATACCCAGGGTGTGATTAATTTCACAGGTGTGACTGCATCAGGTTTCTATAAAAATATTATTTAAAAAAATAAATGAGCCCATGGGCTAGCTTGTTTGGCCCGTAGCTCGTGGAGGACTGAGCTGGGCTGACATATTAGTAGCTCACATTAAAATTGACCTGACTCGGCTCGAAAATGTGTTAGCCCGTTGTGGATTGGCCCAAACGAGCCGGGCCAACCCGAATAGACAGCTCTAGATATTCATAATACTCTTCCTCCATTGGATCTCCATTTAAAAATATGTCTAGTTAAAATCTTATTAAGAAAAGTGTTGTGAGGCAAAACCCAGTGTCTAAAGGTGGAAATAGGTTAGGCGTTTGATAGGGGCTATGATCTAGGCTACTTCAGACCTAGGTTAAATCAAGCTTTTTCATGAAATAAATTAAGCCAAAACTTTTATAAAAATCTATTTAACTAAAAAGACCAGACTTTAGGCCATCTAAAAAATATTTAAGTAGATATAGATAATATTTTTTTGATAATATTATTATTATATTATATTTTTATAACATATTAAAATCATATACTTATTTATCCTTTTTTATAGATACTTATTTACATTTTTAAATATTTAAACATGTTGATCTATATAAAAACTAAAACCTAAAAAACTTATTGAAAGATAAAGTTGTGACATATTTCTTATTGCAAAAATACTTTTAAACAGATTATGATGAAATATCAGTTTAGACCTCTAAAAAAATATATCATAAAAAAAAGCAAGACTGTTCTTTTTTTTGGTCGAAGTAAAGACTCTGTTCTTAGAAGTCTTACTTATGTTCTTAGAAGCCTTACTTGTCCCTATGTCTCATGGCCTACCCAATAGTGATTTTAATTTTCATATTTTATAGTTTGTTGTACACTAATGGGGACAATTTTTCCCCAAAAGATAAGCCATAAGTACCTAACATTCTTGCCACCCCTCTAGAGTACCCAGCATAGATCAACATGTAACCCATTAATACAGAAAGGAGTTTGAAGGACAATTAAAAAAAAGTTGTGGATGTGACATAGCTCTAAAATGAATGCTGATGATCAAGTCAGAAGCCAAATGAGAAATTTTTATTAGCATGTATGTACAAAGGACCAAAAGTAGTCCCTGGTAACCCTGAAAAAAAGACCACCTTTCTAATATAAAAGCAAGGGATACACTGAGCCACAGATCAATGTCAACCAGCTCAAACTCAGTTCTGTAAACCATATGGATCAGATGAGAAATGAGAGAAAGTCCTAGAAACCAAGGTTTTTTTTGCACCTTTAAAAATAGCGTAGTGTATATATATAGATAGATAGGGATATGAAATGTGGTAATGCATCTTGTCAACCCTGGCTCTCATAATTTACCCCATGGCTCTCATCTATCTTTTCATGAGATAAGGCATCTTGTTCTGAGTGATGCTAGACATCCCCTTGTTTTGATCTCAGCAATCCATCTCACTTTTCTTCTACAAAATGTTTACTCTCCATCAATCAATCCCTTAGGGATAGGGCAATGAGCTATGAATTTTTCCCTACAGGACTTCGGCTTCAGCACGACGTTCTTCGCCATTGCTTCTTCCCTTTCTTTTGAGGCAACTTGAACGGACTCCAACTCTTCCTGCGTTTGGAGGTCTCGCAAAAGAGACCGGATGCCAGTGCCTGCTGGAGCCACAGGTCAAATGCCTCTTCATCTTCATCCATCATCATTTCGGCATCCAAATCCCATGGGAATCTACTCGAGTTGCAACGTTGGCTTTTCTCCAAGCCAACCATGTTCACATGGAAGCTTGGTCGATGGGTGTTAGGCCTACAAGCCATTCCCTGCATGAAATAAAGTAAGCTATCAGGTACAGAAAGTGGAGTCAAAAAATATGGAGGTCCGTTTACTTTCTATTTCCTATTTTCATTTTTAATTACAAAACTGCCACTTTATTTTTAATCCTTTTTCTGTTTTCAAAGATTTGTACAGGAAACAGTGAAAACAAAAAACACATTGAAAATATGGTAGTTTTGTAATTAAAAGTGAAAATAAAAAACGTTTTCTTAAAGTAAATAGGCTCTTTCCTTCTCAATCAGATTTCTTTCCAACCCTCGTATTTTAACCCTTGTGGACTCCAAGTCCCAACATAAGGGAGAGGTTCATATTGCCTCAAGTCCAACAAAAGGACCAAACAGAGACATAAATGGCCTTATATACAAGAGACCAAGCAAACTACCCAAATAACCCTTATTGTCAAAATAAGCAAGAACTCCTGTAAGTTTCACTCCTCAGATGATTAGGAATTCTGTAATTTTACAACATCCACATTCCCCAATAACCAAACTGCTATATCAAAGCAATTCCAAATTTCCAATCAGTTGGAATACATCATGGAATTTAATGATTCTCACTCCTCCATATCATTCTTAACAAATGAACCCTGCCCATGCATGTTTCACCTTTTCTATTGCTGTGATGCTTTGATTTCTTTCTCTATTCTTGGAGAATCAGATTGAGCTCCAAATCAGGTCAAGACTCAAGATGCATTATACATGTACCAAGAAATACTGTCTGTAGAGTACACTGACCTGACATATAGCCCATTCTGACACATCAAAAATTTTGCTCTCCGCACAAACAAAAGCACGTGGAATCTCCACCTACGAAGATAAGATCAAAGTTCAGAAACGAAATGCAAACAATATAAGATGAAGCAGGGAAAATTATTTGCTGCGACGAATCTACCTTTTGAGGCCTGTCAAAAACCAAAGACCCTTTATATTCAACCCATCCATCTCCATCCTTTGCTTGATGAAACTGACAGCAGTCCTGCTTCCAGAGAAGATGTACAACTCAATTAAGACAGACACAAAGTGAGAATGCAATTGAGAATTTTGAGAGAAAGAGGGAATTTAATAATCAGAATGTAAAGGAAAGAAATCAGACCTGACACCATCTTGCTTTGGCCTTACTCCTGTTAGTGCATACCCAAATATGTGAATTCCCACACTTTGTGCACTGTATACGTCTGGATTCTTCAGAACGGTATTCAGTATTATCCTGAGGAGAACACATGTACCATCACTATTTTGCTAATAACCAGACAAACCCTCTTACCCCGTTACTATATATTTCATTAAAACATATTATCTCTTTGTTATTCTCTCCTATTCTTTTATGTCACGGAACCAGTCAGGGGTCCTTTAGTACGTGATTGCCAAGATAAAAGCTACAACTTGTAAGATTGTTTGGACTGATATACACAGAACTCAAGTAGAATATGTCAGTCATTTACAAGAATATCGTCAGATTTACCTGATGTGAACCACTGTGGGATTTTTGGCAGACACTTTTAGCCATGGATTCTTCTTTTCTTAATTTTTCATCATAGTCTCGCTTCTTCACAGAGTCAGAAAGAACCTAGAAGTTTCATGCTTGTTAAAAGGAGAAACCAGTGCAAGCAAAAATCACTCATGTTTCACACATTATATATCAAATATGCATTAAATGCCTATATATCAACTATAAAAGAGGCTTTGTAGCTTATATATAGAACTTTACCTCATATGCACATTGAAGCTTCTTAAATGACTCACTTGCCAAAGAACTGCCCATATTTTTATCTGGATGCACGAGCATAGCCTAATGAAAACAGAAAATAAACCAAACATCCTTTAAGTAGACTAGTAAACACAACATAACATAAGTCAAGAGAGTGATTCGACACACGTTGTAACATGGTACTACTTGCTGAATAAATATTTTGATAACAGTGAAGCAAAACAAAAAAACAAGTAAGAGAAAAGCAAAAGAAAAACTAAGCAAATACCTTTTTCCGGTATTCCTTTTTCAAAACTGCTGCATCAATCTTCTTGTGGCGGCTAAGTCCAAGGGCTTCGTAATGATTCAGACTCTTCAATATCCTTTTCATTTCATCAATTGAATCTGTTTGTTCTCGAACAACTTTGTTAACCGAAAGTTCTTTCTGTTTATCAACAACTGATGTGATGACAGCAGGTTTACTGGATGATTTACATGAATGCAAGTTCTCAGATTCATCAGTTGGAATAGAATATTCGCACTCTTCAGAGAAGTCATCTTCCACAACAGTTTCTGATTCCTTTTGTTCTTCAGAATGCAAACTTTCACCCATGTTATCAAACCATTGGAGCAGAAAATTCAAAATGTCATTAGAAAGAAAAGCAAGGTTTATAGCGAGGAAAACACCCAGCCATCCCACTCGTACTTGAACACAGTACATAGCATACATAGAGCCGATTAATACCACCAAGCGTGCATGATTTAGGGAGAATAAATAACCTGCATTTGAGATTGACAAACAAAATTTCAGGACTAAATAATGGAAAAATATTCAATTAAGCCAACAAAAATAGAATTGTGCGACATCAACCGAACAAAGTTTCAAGCCAATGATAGCCAATAACACATTTCAGAGTCATGCAGACAGTAAATATAATCCAAGCCTCTTGGTTAAGGGAAAATTAGTCAAATGAGGAAATGCCAACAAGCAATACAATGGTGCGGAAGCATAAATACAATTGAAAAATATTGCCTTGAGTATGAAGATATTTATAAGTTATAACAGTGTACACACTACACAATACAAAAGACGATAGAACAATAGGCAGTATGTCTCCTCTCCTCTTTTAGCATGGTCATTAGGAGAATACGACTGAAGTGAAAACCAAACACTAAGAAAGAATATCATACCTCCAACTATAAGTAATGTTCCTGTGATCCAGAAGTTAGCAAACATCCACAAAATAAGGATAGCAAAAAGCCCTACGATAAAAAGCCCAGGAGTATAACCCAAGTATTGGACAGCGACCCCAGCAACAACCTGAAGCATCAATTGAGATGTGAGAAGCAATTTATTCTCTGCAAAATTATGTGTTACTGAATTGAACTGAAGCAACCGTATCTATAAACACAAGTGCACAGTGAAGATAGTAGAAATCCATCACTATTGCATGCAACCTCTTAAACTAAAACTTAAAACAATGTCAAGTTGCCAACAGAAGCTAGAAGCTGAATAATGCAATCCACATACACAGTGTTGAAAGGCAAGTGCAATTTATATACATAAAATTAGAAAGAAGATAGACCAAAAACATGCATTTTTTGCCTGGAGAGATTAATTTTAAAAACAATGTAACTGAAGAAATTTAGAATTTAATGACATTAACATCAAGATAACCACTTGAAGCTAACTTTGCTACAGACAATACTATTTGTCACATCAACATCATCCATTACTCTCCCAAAATTTGAAAGATGAAGTCTCATTTATATGAAACTTGGCATCATTCTTTATGGCTTGAAACTTATCACTATCATAAAATTCTTAGAGTATTTCCATTTTAAAAAATGACCATTAAAGCCTAATAGTATGTTTCAGGTACCAAGTTATATTTTAGAAATGACTAATAAGGCAATTGCAACCAAAAGCCACCACACCACATTAAATTGTAAGCTAACAGCCACTATTCTAAAACAGCAATCTTACCAAAGCAGGCAATAATCATTACTCAAAGAAAAGCTAAAATAAGAACACATAAATAGATAATAGACATATGCATGGAGATCATAACCAAGAGCTCCTAGAATAGAGATTTAGACAGGTTGAAATGAAGACATACCATACTAACAAGCACATAAGCCAAGCAATACATGGAAGTCAGACTGAGAAAGCAGCTCCACATTATAAGCAGGAGCATCACTGAACCAAACCTAATGAAAGACTGAAATCCCCTAATAGCAGAGTCCTTCCAATAAATCAATGATAACCTGAGTAAGCTCCCCAACTTGGAGCAACCACTGCACACCATAGGCCAATGCCGTTCAATGAACATAGCCGTCCTGTCTCTGCAACGAACCACCACGGTTCGAGCACGCCAGCAGGCGTCCTTCTGGGACCGAAGCCATTGCCAACCTTGCTTGAACAACCCTATGTCCTCCATCACCAAGGCCTCCCTCAGATTCCTTCCCCAGAAACTTGGTGAAATGAAACCTCTCACTCCTAAAACACCATCCTAAACAATTTGCTAATGCTATAATTGATACCCATCACCATCAATCCAATGCCCCTTATATCTAAACCATTGTGATGCTAAATCATCAATGCTACCCATAAAATAAACCACCTTGATCTACCAATTTTCACTAAATAAATAAGGCCTGCTACTCCAACTCCCTACATAAAAGATCCAAATTCACGGGTTTCACAAGTAAAATGGCCCCCTATCCAAAAAGAGAGAGAAGTAAAAACAAAACAAGTAAAAAATAGCATCAAAACAGACCATTGTGTGAGTCCATGATAGCACTAAATACTATCACGTTCAAAAGGGAGGGTAAATTGCTTCCTAAATAAGCTTCCAAAAAAAGCAAACACTGTTCACAAAAGCACTTCAACACAAAGCAATAGCTGAACAAGTACATAAAAACCCTCCCTTTTTGACAAACACAATGTGATTCCCTTCTCCTTTTTCCACGACCCCACTGAAAAATCCAGCACTAGCAACCTTGACCCTTTAACCAGTTTAAGACCAAACATTGCAAAAGGGTGCAAAAACTCATCAAAGGAACGAGCTTGAAGGTGACCCAGTAACCATGGAAACCCTAGAATCTGAGGAGCAGAGCCATTTGAGAAGTTGGGCGAAGAAGATCAAAGGTTGAAACTTTGGAGTACCGACAGAGAATGACCAAAAGGGGTTCCAAACTTCCAAAAGGGGTGAAGAGAGTGGAGAAGAATATTGGATTTGGATGTAGGAGGAAATCAGGAAACAATGGCTTTTCTTTTTCTTTTATTTTTATTTTCCCTCTCAGGGATTGCTTGTGAAAAAGAGAGAGCATGTAAAGTTTCAAAAAGTTTTGTAAAGGGTGGATAGAAGAGTGAGAGAGTTGTTTTGTTGCAGCGGAAGAGAGAGATAGAGAGAGACAACAAATTTGACATCATTTTTTTAAGGTGACATTTAGCCTGGTCGCATGAAACTTTTTGACCATCGTGGTTCCGTGGGTCCATGCCTGCACCTCCCATGTGCGTGGCACGTGCGCCGGTAATAACCTGTAATATCGAAATTACAAAAGTGCCACATAAGTTTGTATAATTCAAATTTTAGCATTTGTGTAAAAAGCTGTGTGCGCATATAAAAAAGATGGCTATACTGAAAAGTGATACCTGCAAGAGCAAGGTTAAAGATGGGCAGAATTAATGTGACCTGAATTTTGAATAACAATTTTAATAATATGAACATGAGGTTTTGGTCATATTCCCGTTATCGCAATATGTGATCCTTCTTTTTCATAAATTTTGTTCTCCTCCATCATCGTTTGAACCTAGCTTGAAGAAGTCGTTGTCGGCATTATTTGAACCTTGAACCCAGGTGAAGTGGTTGTGTAGTATGTCATCCCCTGCAATTTTATTCTTGTTTATTAATGATTATGATATGCAGGGTGTTTAACGAATTAACGGAAGCTAAAGACTTTCTCTCGTGCGAACCTGACAAATGGAGGCCAACTATGGAGGGATTGCAGAGAGTGTGAACAGCTTGGAAAGCGATGCTACCCAAGTTTGAAAATTTACATTGTTCTCCCACATTACATTGTTCCCTCAAGAGCTGACCAAAACAAGAGCTCATCGTTTACTTCATCAAATTTGAATCAGCGAAACCCAGTTTTTTTACTCCATAAATCATTTATTAACCGCTTACTTTTTTTTTTGATCAGTAGGAAATAACTTAACCGCTTACTTTGATTCATGTATATTTTTGTTTATTATATTAAATAATACCACAAAATTAACCAGCCGAAAAAAGAAATTTTTTTATTAGTCTCTGCACGGTCCTTCATAATTAATGTCAGAAAATGGGGTCCACCATTCGGTTGTTTCGATTTTTTTATTGGTCAGCTTTTTCTATGAACACTACCTTTTATATTAACTCTGACACGATCTTCATTTTGAGTTTAATACATTCTTGAACCCTTTATTGCAAATTTTATAACTTTCAACAACCTAACATGCAACAGGTACCCAATCGCCTTGACAGCCGTCGATCTATTTAACGAAAATATCAACGGTCTAAGTCTGTTGCACGTGCAGTGCATATGGCCGGCCCACACCTACACACTGTGGAACCACGATGGTCAAAAAGTTTCATGTGACCATGCTAAACGCCACCTTTTTTTAATACTACTATTTTGTTTGCTTTGCGGATTAGGGCTGGAGAGTTCAGGGTTGTGTAATAATGAGGTAGTGGTGGGTGGGGTCCATCACCCAACATTGAGTTTTCTAATTCTATTATTTTTCTTACCTTATGTTTGGTTATGAGATGAAATAGAGAAGAGAAAAAGAGGTGAGATAGAATATGAAAAGAGAAAAAGATGTGAGAAATAGAGTAGATTTAGTGTATTATTTGGTATAAGAGAAAGAGAAAAGAAATAAAAGAGAAAGAAGTTTGTTTATCTATTTTTATTCGTTTGGTTTGATAGAAAGTGAGAAGAGAGAAATGATATATTCTTTTAAAAGGACAAAAATACCCTTCAACTATATATCAATATATAATTTTATATTGTTAATTTTCTTTCAAAATTAATTTAATTTTTATTTAATTAAGCAACTCAATTAATTAATTAATTAAATTGTCTTTTAATTTATTTTAATTAAATAATTTAAAAACAAAGATAATTTCTCAACAACATTCATTCTACCTTGTGTCCTTATTCGATTATATATATGCACTGCAGCTAGATGCCTTTGAGCAATTTAGAAAAGGACGAAAAGACACAAGGGAGGTTGGGGGCAAATATATTATATAGCAAAAAATAAATAAAATGGAAACAATGGTGCACACAGGCACAGCCATTGAAAACGAGCACACTTAGAATAACGAAACGGAGCAAACAGTGAAATGTGAACGAGAGAACAGGTAAAAAAAATGAAGTTGCTAACCGAGGAAGAAAACGAGGGCAAGAATGAAAATTAGAAAAAAATTTGCTTCTTTCTTCGCCCTTTCTCCGCATGAGAGGGGAGAAAGCAAAAAGTGGTGGAGCCCATTGATTTTTGATCTCTCTTCTCAATTTCTCTTCAAACCAAACAGGAGAACTTTTTTATCTTTCTTCTCTTTCTCTCTTCTCTAACTCTCTCTTCACTATTTCTCTGGTTCCAAGTTAAAGTTACCTCATTTAAAATTTAAAATTACCAGTTCGCTTCATATTTAAAAAGGTAAGGACTGAGGGATCTAATATTTGATTAAAAAAATTAATTTGAATAAATATATTTATTTTTTATTAATTTTATTAATAATTGAGATTCTTTATTTATTAAAATAAAGATTTAGTTGAAAAGAAAGAAATTTATACCTCAAAAAGAAATATTCACTTGTGGATTTAGTTTGGGTTTAATTAAAAAAATCAAATTGATTAATTTAATTAGATTAATTTTATTTATTTTTAAAAAATTAACTAACTCAAAATAATTCAACCCAGTAAAAATCAGGTCAATTCAAACTAAATTATCTGGTCCTATTTTTATAAAAAAAATCCCACAATAATATTAGTACAATTTTTACAATGAAAACTTGAGAAGAGATAATTCAGTGAGCAACCAAAATACCAAAATTTTGGTAATCCGAAATGTTTATCTATACATTTGGTTTCTTCAAATATTTATTCTCTTCCATGCATAGACCGTGAGCACATATCACTTTGTGAGGAATAAGGAACAAAACAAGCATATTTCAGCAACCAAAATCACATAGTTTGCAATTGCTGCTGGTAACACTAATGGTAGGGTTACAGTCATTGGTAGCAGTCACATGAAGTTAATCTGGTCTAAAATCATTTAATATGTGTATGGAATCACGGCAAAATGGGGCACACCACACATTGGATGTGAAGCTCAGTAATGCTATACGGCGCGACAAAATGCGGCACGAATAGGACGAAAATGTGGGTCTATCAATGCATAGTGTGTGGGTGTATGCATGTGAGCAGAGCTGCATCGTTTTTTAAAAAAAAAAATAAGATGAAAAATAAATAAAAATTATCTCACAGCCGCCCCAGCACAGTGCATCATCCACCTTCTTCCTACCGCCAAACACCATCGTCCACCGACCACCAGCCATCGCCGGTGTCCATTAACTCAGACCATCGTCGTTCAACCGGACTGTGGCCTATAACCCACCACCCACCGTAGTGTCGAGGTAGAAAACGTGATGGCATTTCAAAAGTAGCCGTATGGTGTTGTCGTCGTGAAACACGGTGAGGCATACGACCTACTCAAGGGTCGGGGCACTTGTCAATGGTCTGGCGGTTGAAGCCTCGGCGGTAGAGATCGGCGTCGGCGGCGATGGGGTTGCGGTTGTTGGCGGATGCGAAGGAGGCGCCGCCGTTGCCGTAGGAGCAATGGCGGAGGAGACACCGTAACCGTGGGAACAATCGCGGAAGTAGAGGGAAAAGAAACCCATGAAAACGAAGGCGGATTAGAAGGCCACCATCATCAGGTTCACTGTCGTCTTCATCGGCGCATGAGTGGAGCCTTGGAGGTGGAGAGAGAAAATCAGAATATGAGCTGAGAGGTTTTTTTTTTAAATTTGGGAAAATATAGTATGTGTATTGGTGCATGGTAAGAATGCTGTGACAAACCAAAATAGACGTCTATTTAATTGCCAACTCATTCGTTGTTTTCTTATCAAAGGATTTCGCATCAATAAGCATTTTCCATTGTCATATAGGTTTTTATCAAGTTTTTATAAAAATAACTTCAAAAAAATTCCCGTCTCAGTATAAGTCCCTTACAGCCAAATGCAGTGACTGATAGATGATAACTGTATCCGTTTGTAATTTGTATTCTTCTTGAATGTAGTTCATATTTGGAATCTTGGTTAATCGCTAGGCATTACAATTCATATGCACATCCCGTCCCCAAGCTACATAAATTCTTGTGTGACTTAGTAACAAAAGATATTGATGTTTGCTCTTTAAACAGAATTTTGTATAATGTTACCAAATCATCTACTACCTCCGTCCCTAAATATAGGAACTTTTATAAAAAAAATGAAAATCCCTTTATATAAGAACGTTTCCAAAAAATCAGTTGCATTAATCATTTTTTGACTAAAATACCTTTATTTATTGTACAATTTTATCTACTCAATAAATCATAAATGCTATATATTTATTGTATATTATTTCTCTCTCCTATAAAGATCGGTGAATAAAAACAAATCACTCAACTACTCTACCTTTTCTAATGCATTAATTAAGTGATGAGAGAGAGAGGGGAAGAGAGATAGTAATAAGTGTTAGAGCTAATTTTGGAAAAGTATAGTAAATCATTGATAAATTTATTACTATTAACTAACTTAATCAATTTTCTTAAATGGTGTGAATTAGTTAAAATGCTCTTATATTCAGGGAGGGAGGTAGTAGTAGTTTTGGTACAAACCCAAAAATTAACGGGCATTACATATATATGTATATATACATACCGGTTGGCACCAAAATTAAAAGACAATGTTGTTTGTTTTTTTTTTTTTTTTGACAATACAATGTTGTTTGTTCTATAAACAGAATTTCGTGTAATGTTTCCAAACCATCTAGTTTATTTGATCAAGAATTTTCAAAAATTTCAATGGGTATTTACTTTTCTACCTTATTAGTTGACACCAACATTAAAGGCACTGGTTCTTCATCCCAGAATAGGTGGAGGAATTTATTCTCACGGTCACGGTGTTTGTCAGTATCCCCTACTTGAAACTTAACAAAATTGTCCTTGTCATTGTCACCCCATGTGACCACATAACCTTTTTTCTTTTAATCACCTTGTAGGTTTGGCTAAGCAGCATAATTCAATTAGATCAGGCACCATTAATTTTGTCTGTTCTCTTTTGCCACCCCATATTATTTAATAATAATATAAGAATACTGTTTCTTAAACAAACCTTATCTTTTACATATTCTAAACTTAGATTTATTAGAATCATTCTAAAACAAGTTAAAATAAGATCCCAGTTTTATACACTAGCTTGGACTGCCTTTATTCTTATAGATTCTGATGTAGACTTTTATGAAAGGGGTTTCAATTGTACAAGTATCTTTTTTTTTTTTCTTTCCATAATATAACACTCACAACAAAACAACAAGAACAAAAACAAGACCTATTGAGGTAAGTGAGATGTTGCTTGTTGCTGGCATTCCATCTTTGATTTCATTAATATAGGCTCTGAAGACCCAGTTTAGGAGGCACATGTTTAGCCAAGTTCAGCAAGTCAAACACAGCCCTTGTGTTTGTTCCTGTAGATGGTTTGTCACAGCCAGAGATCTTTAGTAGCATTAAACTATACCTCTCAGGTCGTGACACGTATTGCCTTCTAAACTGAATCATGTGTCATTTTGATTTTCTTTTACTATTTATGGTAGGAAAAGACTAATTGTATACAGACCATCAGCTAATTGCATATAAAACTTCCTACCCTATTGGTCACTTTATTTATTGTCTTAAAAACCTTACCAAACAAATGTTCAATAGTGAAAAAAAAAATTCAGAAACTCTGAACTTTCAACCCTCAAAACCAACGTCTAGTCCTTGGAAAATAGTATTTATAGGGGAATGTGCCCTTGTCAGAAAAAATGACCCATTGTAGTTGTACAAGGTGTGTATGTCTGGTCACCAAGTGTCACAGGCTTACAAACATGAAATTTGAGAGGAAGTCCCATCTCCTACAGTTTGACTAGCATAGTTTGATTACAGAAGTTTCATCAACTGTGCTTGAAGTTTACCACTCTCAAGATAACAACATTTTTCTTGAGCTGTAACCTGATATAGTACAACAGACCAAGGCATATAGGAAATGGCTTGGTAAAATTATTGCTTAAATATTAACACCATGTTCAAGATAATCAATGGCATTTGTAAAAGGTGTGTCTGTAACTACAATCTTATGTGTATTTGGGTTTACAAGGACTTTTCTGTTTTTGCCTTGGTGGGGTTTAAATGCGTATTTTTTTTATGAAAGACAAATAATGAGGAGAGAGAGAATGGAAACAGGATACAACAAAAAGGAAAGGATATCACCATATTTATCATTGAATACAGGCCCAGTCCATATTTACAGAACAGCTCATTTAGCAACTTCCTAGTGTATGTTTAGTTTTCAGTTAGAAGATTGCAAAAGTACATTTGAACCCAAAGTAACAATAGAGTTCTTTCTGGACAAATGTACGTTTGTAACTGAAAACCAAAAATACCTCTAGTCATGGAGCCTTACACCCATAATGAAGAAAACACTCAAAAAAAGTATGGAAAGATTGCAAAATTTACATGAGATACAAGCCTAAACAAATGAAAAAAAAAATAATAAAATTAAAGGATAAAGCATTGTCTATTGATGTTCACACGCTTTGGTCATATTGTGTAGTGAAGGTTGTAGAAGCAGCTGATGACATGGTAGTGTCATGGTTGTCCGAGGCAGAAGAGGATGTATTGTATGTAGATGAAGTCTTCATATCAATAGTACTTTCCTGTTTCTTCCTAACCTTGAGGTCCATAAAATCAGAAATCAAGGCAGGTTTTGTCATCATGCTGACATCAACATCCATTTCTCCAGTGAGCATCTTGACCACAGAAGACATGGATGGCCGGTGCTTCGGAGATTCCTGAGTGCAAAGAAGGCCAATCCTCAGAAACTTAGAAGCCTGCTCAGCGTCAAATTCCCCGTTTAGTGATGCATCTACCAGCGCGACTAACCCGTTTCGTTCATAAAGTTCCCATGCCTGAAAGAACAGAAGCTAAAATAAGAGTAGGTCTAGAAATCTCATATAATGCTTTTAGATTTTAGAATATGATCACACTTATGCAATGAAATCCCAAAGCCTAGAAAGAAAAAAAAACAGTGAATTTAGCAATTCTAGATTATGAATGAGTCATAAGAAAGACTTTCTTCAAAATAAAGGGGGAGCAGACACAGTCCTTTAATGCTCAAACAGAAAGTGGATTAAAACAGTTATGGTGAATCTACTGTATTATTCTACTGTTGCCTTACTTAGCATTTGCGGGAGGCTAATTCCATAACTCGAACCCATAACCTCCTGTTCACATGGCAATAACTCCAATCGTTACACCAAAGCTCTCCTTCCGAATATACACTTATTATAGGTAGTTTCCTAACACATTCCTATAAGGATCACCAATGTGTTTACCTAACACAATAAAAACTAGAAGTAGACTAACAACACGTTTTACAAAGGTTCAATATTTGCCATTCTAATTTGAAGCATAATTCTGATATCATTTCTATTTTTTTTTCATTATGCTTAATGAACAAAATAACATTTCAATGGTTCGGCTTGTCGTATGCTTTTGCATATTAATATGATACTATATTGTACTAGCAGAGTAGCAGTTCAACCCAGAATAGGGAGTTAAACTTTAACATAGAGATGAGCACACACGTTTCAATATTGGGGACTTTAGGTAAGTAATTAACAAATGAACATGTGGAATTCAAGTTGAGTTAGAATAGATGAAGATTGAAGAAACAAAGTGGTTGTAAGAATTGATGGCATGCTACTAAAAGATACCATGCCAATATGATTGGGAATGAGAAATCCATACCCTCTCTAGAAGAAATTGTTCTTCTATTGGTAACCGTGAATTTGTGTTACATCTCCCACTGACAATCTCCACAAGGAGGACACCATAACTGTAAATGTCTGCTTTCCGTGTAAGCTTCCCCCCTATTGCATATTCCGGTGCCAAATAACCTCTGAAATAGGCCACGCATCAGTAAATTTCTAACACAAATAATTCATTAAAAAGATTATATGCATATGGGGAAAAACAAAAAAAAAATCCAATTTCTGCAGAGACTGTAAAATTACAATACTTACAGTGTTCCTGCTACACGTGTGCTGACATGAGTCATGTTTGCTGGAATAAGCTTTGCAAGGCCAAAATCTGAAATCTTTGGCGTAAGGTCTTTGTCAAGGAGAATGTTGCTTGCTTTTATGTCCCTATGAACAATAAGAGGCCTCACTTCTTCATGAAGAAAGGCAAGTCCGCGTGCAACCCCAATGCATATTCTACATCGCGTTCGCCAATCAAAGTAGATACTATTGTGACCTCCACCTGGAAGTGAAGAGGGAAAAAAATAATTTGAATAATGTTGAGAGTCAAAGACTAGTTAAAATAACAATTCCATCAAGTCATTCTTCTAATTTTGCCCAGAAAGCTTCTGCAAAAGGTTTTCTCCAACAATATTCTGAGAATGTAGATGTGAAGAAACAGACATTTACCCAAATAAAATATATATAAAAAAATGTGCATTTACCTAGAAGAGTTTGTGAAAGGCAGTTATTCTCGAGGTAATTGTAGACTAATATCCTGTTATTTCTTTCCACACAACAACCATATAACTTAACCAAATTTTCATGCTCTATTTCGGAGATCACATTAATCTCTGTCAAGAATTCCTTCACCCCTTGTCTTGATTCAGCTGAAAGAACTTTTATAGCAGCAAGTTTTCCATCTTTAAGCCGTCCCTGATCATCCACCATAATATAGTTAAGGTTTTCATAGTCATCGATAAGAAAAAGAAGGAAAAACTAATGACAAGGTCAATGGCTGCAGGCAGTATTGAAGTACCTTGTAGACAGAACCAAAACCACCCTCTCCAATTTTATTGGCTGGACTAAAATCCTCAGTGGCATTTCTTAGTTCTTTGTAGGTATAGATTCTAACATTATGAATGCCTGAAATATCTGTTTAAAATATATTCAATTAACATGTGATGTTATAAGTAGAATTTTCAATGTGTTATATCATAGATATCTTAATTCAAGAATACAACTATATCACTAGAAAATTAGTCAAATTTAAAAAACTATAACAATACAATCTTGGTGTTACCTTACCTTCATCAGGGTCTGGATTTTGTCTTGCTGAAGAAGAGGACATCTTACTGAATAAGAAAGGAAAACAAGTCATGACTGAATGGCGTATCAGAAAGTAGCTTTTAATGTCCAATGGTATCAACTGCTTCAAATGAAACCACTTCCAATGTCACCTGGTTGAACCATCAAAAAGTGTCAAAGTTTTGGAGAATAATAACAATAAAGTGAAAGCCCACACAAATAATTGAAAATGATAAAGACAAGGCAAAAATCTAATGCCTTACAAGAGCATAACATAACAAAGTACATTCACGGTTTTTCCATGGCGGAGTAATAACTGATAGCATAGCTATAGTTTTGCCACGAACATTCTAATGATATTGAAACAAAGTCCTTTCATAAAAGAGGTGATTTGCAATAGAAATGAAGCCTGGTTCATAGTTAAACTACGATGAAGCTCAGATATTACCATCAGATTATCTGCATAAGTTATGCAATTCAACTGATTTACCAAATGTAAGCAACATAATTTGAAAACTCTATACAATATGGGGTGTGCCCATTGTTCCCAATGCCATGGAAAAAAAAACTGATGGATGTGCATTATATTTCAAAGTTGAACCATGCTTTCGACTATGTATTCTATAATTTCCCTTGCTCTAAGTGCCATGCTTTGCATCTCAAGCTATGATCATGCTGTTTTACAACTAAAAGAAGATTGAACTAAATTCCCCATCAACTGAAACAGGAGGAAGAAACCAGAAGCTCAACCAAAAGAAAAAATATAAGAAGGAAGAAGAAGAAGAACTTCCCAAAAATTGTTTAGAACCACCATTTACCCCAGAAACCAAAAAGAAAAAAGATTGCAACTTTGTGAAAGACAAAAGAGAAACAAAAACAGAACACAAAGCCATAATTAAAGGGTATCCAAACACAAACCTCAGAAGCTGCTGAGGTAAAGAAGAAGAGAAACAAAAGATAGGGTCGGTGAAAAGAAAGCGCCGTGATTGTGTTTGTGTTTCGTGCGTTCCAGTTGGGTTAATTCAATGCAATGAGACACGCGTACCAACGTTTGAATCTTCTCCCTTTTCGTGTCAGCCTAAGACGACCGTGGCTGCTTGAAAAATTCTGTCTTTCTGCTGACACCACTACGTACGTTGCTTTTTTTCTTCTTCCTCACATTATTATTCTTTTGTTTCTATTTTTCTTATCTTTATATTTATATTTTGTATTTTTCTTTTGCGATTACGTTTAAATTGTGGCAAATCATTGATGGGAAAAACTTGTCTTTCTTGTGGAAATTTTTGAGCCTGCGTTAAATGATAAATAGTATCTGGAGGATTAACTAAGTGGAAATATCTTTTTCTATCGTGACGCTTTTGTATGTTAGTTTTATTGGGTTTAACATGTTTTTGGTCCCTTTAAATATCGACGTTTTGAATTTAGTTCCTCTAAAAAAAGTCAAAGTTTTTTGGTCCCTCAAGAAATCAATTTTTTGATTTAGGTCCCTCTTTGGCGTTGACTGCTAATATGACACACTGAGGTCCCTGTAAAAATGCTGACATGGTCCTTCTAAATATATTAAGTTTTGATTTTAGTCCCTCTAAATATATTAAGTTTTGATTTTAGTCCCTCTAAATATTAAGTTTTGATTTTAGTCCCTCTGCATGTAAGTCATATCAGCATTTTTACAGGGATCTCAGTGTGTCATGTCAGCAGTCAACGCAAAAGAGGGACCTAAATCAAAAAATTGATTTATTGAGGGACCAAAAAATTTTGACTTTTTTTAGAGAGACTAAATTCAAAACGTCAATATTTAGAGGGACCAAAAACATATTAAAGCCTAGTTTTATTTATATAATAGTATAAATTTGATCAAATTTTGTACAAGACAAAATTTTTATTCTTTTTTAAATAGTTAAATTTAAATATAATTTATGTTCTAATTTAATTATTTTTTATTTAATAATATTTTTTACTTATAAAAAAAATGTGCCCAATCACGATGCATATGATAATACCAAAATTCACATAATGTCAACCACCACCAAAACGTTAACCCCCTAGTAAAATAACAAATTAATTAATAATGTGTACTTATACAAAACCATATGCACATTATATATAGTCGACAAATCCCAAGCCTGATCAATGCAATTTTTTGATTGCTTAACATTTGTTTAGATCAACTAACCCATGTTGCTGTTGCGCATGTGCCACGTATTGCTTGTGCCATATTGTCAAAGTTGATATTTCTTTACCTGTCTTTCGATTTGAAAAGAAAACAGATATCGATCAACGATTATGATTAAATAATATGCACAAGGTTTTCCTTTGACTATATGTATCATCAATCTTACAATATACTTTCTTATAATTATTATTAGTATGTAACAATTTTTAATCTTATAGGAGTATATGATCATGCAGCAGGAAAATGGGGGAAAAAGTGTCAGACAATTTATCATTCAAATTAATTATGGCATTTCATTCGCAAAATCAAACACTTTTTGTATCGATCCTTTCTTATTATCAGTCGCGTCAATCGTATAAAATTTTCGTGAAATTAAAGTTTTTTTGTGTTATATAGCAAGACCCAATTTCAATCATTTCGAAACAACCGTCTGCTAATTATGCAACATACATATAAACAAGTTCACCATATATTAACAAGTTTACAATAAAACAATAAAATTTAAAGTTAATCAAATTTCTTAACAACAATTAATTTATTTGATAGAGAAGAAAGCATATATGTAACGTAACTTTTATATTTGGCCACATCATCAATAAAGATTATTTTTTTGTCCATGCACACTCACACACACCAAAGATGGGGAGAGAGGCAACCTGAGATCGAAACCCCAGGCTTAATACACGTGTCCCCCTAACTTTTCCAACTGAGGTATGACGGGAGACATGTTATCAATAAAGGTATGTTTAGATAACTTTATAAGGTATTTGATTAATTTATTATTAAAAAATTTAACTTAATTCAGAAACAAGAAATAGAAAAATATTTTTAGACAATTTTATATAAAACATATACCCATCATACATACCAAGAAGTGGAAAATATATACACAGGCTCATCCATGTCGTACAGAGAATTGTCTAAAGGTCAAGCATCTTTTTTATTTTTTGACCCAGTCAACTACATCTTGTCGTTTTAGCATTTCACAATAGATGAGGCTTAATTTGTGTCGTCCCACGACCCTTTACATTTTCTCGTTTATACTCGATTATATATTATTATGCCTTTTGTAACAAAAATATATATATATATCATTATGACTTTTACTTTTTTCTTTTTTTAATTTTAGTTTACTAATGCTCTTTTTATGAATCATTGTATTTTTTTGACTTCACCAACTCTTCCTTTTTCTTCTCTGTTTCAAGTATTTGACATTTGTTGAATGTTGTTATTCTAATAAGCACAACAAAATGCAAGAATCATCCTTATATAATTGGTTTAAATTATAGGCTTTGTTCAAACTTTGTGTGTCTCCCTTTCTCTTTCATTGTGTAATATTTCCGCGTATTATACTTATTTTTTCATTTCACCAATGTAATATTTGGTCACGGAAAAATTTAAACTTTGTAATTTTTGTATAGTATTGTTTAATTAATCAGTTGTATTATACAGTATAATAAAATTTTGTACAAAAATATGAGCTTATGCATTAAATACAAATCATCCTATACAAAGATTTGATCTTATCCTTTTTACAAAGTACTTTTTAGAAGTTAAATTAAAAATTAAAGGATCCCAAAAACAAATAGAATTGGCACCGGATTAAGCAAAGTCTTCTATCTGCCACAGGAATTATTCATCACACACAGTATGAACACAATTGTACGTTCATATTATACTACTTGTTTGGCTTGCGTCAGTTCAGCTTCTAAATGTCCAAAGCACATGCACGTACCTACGGTACCTTTATTATTATTTATATTTAATTATACAAGCATGTGCAACCAATATAAATTTTCGTATTTTATAAATTTCAAGAGTCAAGGAGAATAACACGTCGAAAAAAAAAATAGAGTCAAGAAGAATAAAATCAGAAATTAATATATACCTTTAATTTAAAGAATTACAAATTGGATGTGTTTTGATCGTTTTACACGTGACAGATGTCATAGCAAAATGCTATTATTTTCTTCGCGAGGTGGTGGGGAGAATAGGACAGTAACTTACATTAAACTAAGACAATTTGCAACCAAAACTATATAGTAATATAGTGAGTATATATAAAAAATCTTCCAAAAAGGTTAAGCTTTCATTTAATTTCTAGATAAATGAATATTTATTTCCTTAATCACGTAATGGTGAGATTATCTCTTCAATATTTTACTAATTACAAAAAAAAAGTCTAAATATAAATAAAATTTTATAGATATTTAACAAATATATATATTTGTTTAGTTGTAATGTAAATGGAAAAAAATTAAAAACATTTTGTAGAATACAAGATTGTGTCCCCCAAAAAAAATACCATAATATATATAGTTCTTTTCCGTAAAAACCAACATAGAAAGATATGGGAAACAAATTCTAGATTTATCTTTAATTCTTTTTCAAACAAAGAAAACCTTTGAAAGATAGATTCACAAAATATTGTGATTATGGAATATCAATCCAAATTGTCTAAAAATGAAAATATTCAAAGAATTTCCCCATCAGACAGATTTTTTTGCATATATATGACAAGCGAATAAGGAAAACTTACTACGCCAGTGATCTTTGGAAGAAGTTATTATGCTTATATAAACAATTGGTTTTACTTATAACAAGAAGAAAATACACAGATAAACAATAAAGATAAATATTTGCAGTTGTATGAGATGGCTAAGATTTCTTTTATACCAATCTTCGTCTTTGCGCTTATCTTTTCAGGTACGCTAATTTTCAATATTCAATTTCTTAGTATCTATTTTTTCTAGGGATACTCATTAGGTTAGCTTAACTCGATGAACAATATTATATTCAAGATGGTGGTGTTGATATTGTTGATGTAGTTGCAAATATTAAGATTTTGTCCTGCAATTGATTTGTTAATAGGAATGGTAGGAATTGTGGGGTTTTGTACTCCGATTGGTGTTCCAATCCTTTGAGATGTTTAACGTTGGGAGGGATATGTAGTTAGATGCTTTTGAAACTGTTTTGATGTAAGGGTTGAAGTATCCCTAGTACTTCTTTTAATATCAACTGGCTTATAAAAAAAACATGATCACCCTTAATATTTGCATCATGTAAAACATTTCAATGATATCAATAGCATCTTCCATCTTCTAATGTTGCTTTTCATTTTCACAGCTGTAGCAACATCAAGTGAAGTGGTCATACAAAACAAATGTGAGGTTGTGTTGGACCAAAATGAGTGCATCCTTCAACAGTGTCAAGATGATTGTGCTATAAAATATCAAGGTGTCGGAGAGTGCATTGGACATGGTCCTTATAAATGTGTTTGCTTGTATGATTGTTCTGCTCAGAACTAAAATATCACGTGAACCATTGTTCTAGTTTGAATGTGAAAGTTATGGAATAAAGTTGATAAATATGAGTTATCTTTGCATTTCATGTTTATAGAAGTTTAATCATGTATTTCAAATACTTTTATTGCGGATGAAAACATAAACAATACAAATTGAATGGTTTATATATATTGGCCCTGTTTGGATAACAAGTTTATCTACTGCTTATGGCATAAGCTGTATAAGCTACTTTTATAATCGAAGAAAAATTATAGTGAAACTTATTTTATATAAGCCATAAGCTGTTTTGATAAGCTATCCTGAGTAGCTTATGAAAAATAAGCCCAAAACAGCTTATGAATCAGTCATAAGCTGTGTTCATAAGCTCTGCATAAACCAATCCAAACAGACCCATTATGTAATACACTAAGTGTATCATGAAGAAGAACATTCACTTCGACATGCTACACATCACGAGTTACGGAAGAAACCTGTTGTTGGCTACCTTAAGTGTAATGTTGATGCTTCTTTTAATCACGATTCACTATTAGAAAAATCAAAATTAGAGACAGAATAATTCTGTCTTTGAAACTAATAATTTCTGTCTCTAAACACACTAGAGGCAGATTCATATTCGTCACTGATGCTAGTGTCACTAAAACGTTAGAGACAGAAAATATATGTATCTATCTCCAATTAGACTCTAAAATAAAAAAATTCATCTATGATCAGAGATAGACTATGAGTTTCGTCTCTAAAGTTTATACAACTTTGGTCTCTAAATTTCGTCTCTAATCAACAACGCAATATTAATTCCGTATCTACTTTTATTTTACTTTATTTTAAAATAAATTGCTCTATTTTTAACTAGTACTTTTCCAAAATTAAATTCAATCCCATGACTCTATAGTGTCCAATAATTCAGATTTCAATAGACAAAACTTTGGTTGATATCTTTGATGGGTGGGACAGTTTTGGTATAAGGGACCATAGGGGTTTTTCATCCTTGCTCAAATACTAGTACTACACCATTGCTTCGAGTGCATGCAGAGTAAGCTTATGGTTTACTAATATCTTTGAGATGGCTGGAGGCTCTTTCACTTGACCAGGTTATAGTGGAGTCTGATTGCAAGACTTTGGTTGAACACATTTGGAGAGCAAATATTCCCAACTTACTCTTCACCAAAAAAAAAAAAATATTCCCAACTTACTGATAGGAAGGAATTTGGCCAAATTATACACGCTTGCAAGGACATTCTTAGCATGCACAAAACCAAAATTAAGGTTATGGTTGTAAAGAGACAAATTAACGAGGTTGCTCATACTCTAGCAAGAGTGGCTTCTGTTAATGATATCTCTCAAGTTTATAGCACTTTGCCAAGTTGCATTTCCCATTTAGTTTTTAATGAAATGAAATAAAAGCGCATTACTTTCATAAAAAGAAAATGTATTTAGTTCAAATAAACACAACAAAATTTTCAATATAGTTTTTATCCTTTCAAAATGATTTGTTTCCCTAATTTTAATAGCCTTTTACAAAATTAATTAATAACAACAACCTAGTTTTGTGAGTATTATTTTTGCATACACCCTTTGCATTAATTAATTACATTGTGGTAATCTTAATATAGAGATTACTACTACTAGGAAGCTAAGCTAAGAGATTTTCTTTGATGATAATGACCCATTGGAAATAGGGGCATCCACCCTCAGGTCCCAGCTACCACCATGATTACACTTACAACTACTTCATATGCCCCTCTTTCTCTTAGTACATTTCAGAATCCATTAACATCAACGGAACGATGAGTAGCACCGCCTTGAAGGTTGCTGTGTTGGGAAGTGGAAGTAAGCATTCACATTACACACACACACACATACCCAATTGATCTTTTCTTAATTTTAATTTTTTATTTTATTTTTGGCTTTTAGTGAACTAATATTTGTATTTTTATATATATAAAATAAAATTATGGAAATGGTGGCAGTTTCAGGAGCGGTTTGTGCATCAACTCTTGCCCGAAATGGGGTTTCTGTAACGCTCTTTGAGTCAGCTAGAGGCCCTGGTGGACGCATGTCCCAGAGAAGGTCCTCTCTCTCTCTCTCTCCCTCCCTCCCTTTTTATGTTGATGGGGTTCTGTTTAATTATTGTTTTATCCATTTGGATTAGCATTTTGATGTTGCTCAATTGTAATTATTGCCCAATTGCTCATTGTTACAGAATTTTGCTGTTTCTTTCTGAAAGATTTGTTTTTTGAAATGAAAAAATGGAAATTATTGATTTGGGTTTTTGTGGTTGCTATATTTGATTGTTGCTCTGAACACAGGGAACTAGGAAGGTCTGTCAGGTCTTGAATATTATGATCTGAGGGAACTTAAGAAGACTTGTTGCTTTGCTGACTTATGTTTTGCAATTGTTCAGATTAATAGCATGTAGCTTAGTCTCTGTTTGATTTGAAATCTCTACTTTAATGTTACAATGTTTGTCTATCTATTGTTTGAAGCATTGTTTTAAAGAACCTACTATATTCTTTACTTTATAGACTGTCATTGTTAAAACTGTTGCTTCCTTCTTAATGTTACTGGAATTTCTTTCATGGGCTTAGTGGTAATTTGAAAGGGGATCCTAAATTTTCTTGTTTCTGGAAATCAGAGAGAAACTTGAAGATGGGAAGGAGCTGCATTTCGACCATGGTGCTCCATTTTTCTCAGTTAGCAAGCCTGAAGTGTTGCGTCTAATTCAAGAGTGGGAGTCAAGGGGTCTCGTAGCTGAATGGAAAGAAAAGTTTGGCTTGTTCGATTTTCACACCCTTAAATTTGACAATGCAGAGCAGGTTGACAAGTATACTTCATATGTTTAAATTGTTTCGTGCTGTATGTACAACATAGATCGATTAGGCAGTGTTTGGATTGGATTTATCATTTATGTACATTTATCGTTCATATACAAATCAAGTCTTTATCTTACAGGAAGCCTTATCTTACATTTGCAAGAGGCTAATTTCACGACTTGAATCCGTGACCTCGTGCCAGTCACATGGCAACAAGTCTAACCATTGAGCCAAGACTCCCCTAGTTCTCTGCTCACGATTTCTATTGAAAAAAAAATATTTATGCATATATAGTAATTGTGTTTCACGTGCTCATGACAAGTGGATATTCTTTTGGAATAGTTGCAGAGTTGATAACATTTGAGTGTGAAACTAGTAATATAATCCCCTCCCCTCAAAAAAAGTTTTGGTTTAAGTTCCCAAAAAATGTGAATACCTGATTGGTGAACATATATATCTTAGCAGCACCTTAGATATTAGAAAAACAGAGATTTGCTGGGAAAGTAATCATATGTTTCTTCCATTTTCAAAACCAGTTATGCACACATTCAAATTATGCAGAAGACATGACTTGTAACTAAGTCAAGTGCATCTGATATCACTTTTATAATTTTATTAGAATAGTTTTTTCTCTGACTGGCATATTTTTTAGGAAGGATTAAGCAAGAGATTTGTGGGTGTTCCAGGCATGAATTCTATATGCAAAGCATTATGCAATGAGAGTGGTATCTACTTAATTATTTTTATTATTTAGTTTTGTTGTTCAGTGTTGATCGTAAACCCAGTGAAAAAGCTTATTCATTATTTTCTAATTGTTAGGTGTGGAAAGCAAGTTTGGTGTGGGCGTTGGAAGAATTGAATGGTTGGATGATGATAAATTGTGGTCATTGACAGGGGTGGATGGACAAAATCTCGGTCAATTTAAGGGACTTGTTGCATCGGATAAGAATATAGTTTCTCCCAGGATTGCAGAAGTGACGGGACGGTTGCCACCACTTGGTATGAATATGATAGCTTTCTTTCTTGGCTCTCTTTTTAGTTTTTCCATGTGATCCCGTATTCATTTTTTATATTTTTGAGGAGACAATGTTGGGCTTTCTTAAAAGGTTCTTTTGTTAGAAAATTAGCTGCATAGAGAGCCGTCTAGCTTATTATTTGCTATAAAACAATTTACTGAAGGAAACTGGAAAAAGGAATAAAAGTGATTGTAGAAGATTAGCTGGTATCAGCAATTGCTATGCCAATAAACTTGTTAGATGCTACCATTCCTATTTTGGTTGAAGAGAATTTTCCACCTCCTTTTCCTTGAATTATTGATTATTTTATCTTAAAGGGTATTGTCCACTATAAAGTTTGCTATGAAGAGGATACAAGTGAAGCCTAAAAGGAGATTTGATTAACAATGACTTCGCAACTGTTTTAATAGTATCAGCTTTCCTTGGTCCTTGACGCAATCAATTGATATCAAGAGTAAAAAGAACAAGAACAAGAGAGCCTTTATTGAACACAGTAGGTCCATTGCTCAACGTGACCTTGAGAACCCAGAATACAGCTTAGGGAATTCGAGAGCCCCAAATCTCTCCCAGTCTATATTTCTCACCTGCCTCCTATTCCTCTCTATTCCCTCTTATATGCATTATGTTCCCCTGCTACCCCACTTATGACCTTCTGTTAAATCTGTTATTCTATTACAACTGATAAAATTGAATATTATCCCATGGTCCCCTTCCTATTATTCCTAATATACATTCTTTTTATTAATGGTCCATCAGTCCTCTTGCTGCATCTTTTTGATACATTTTACCTGATTCCATTGTTTGGTACTTCTGTCTTCTTATATGCTGTTGTCAGATGTCTTGTTAAAAAGGCTTTTTCTATATGCAGGCTTGAGGTTGAGGGCACTTGGGAGATATTAGTTACAGCTCTGAAAAACTTGACTATATGTCTTATTTAAGAGACTATATAAGAAAATATATGTTGGAAGTTTATCATATTGCTTTCGTGGATATTACTGGCAGCACTGGGCTACATCCAATATGTAAATGCATTGATTGTAGATATTCTGGGAAGCATGAATATGATTTTACTGTCAGCTGCTGTTTTCCTTCAAATTGTAAACTTTATTACTGCTAGCAGGATACACTAGTTTACGCGTCTATCACGATTGATGCGAAACTATTTTAATATTATGCTGGAAAGAATGGATGCAAATGCAATTGAAAAGTGTTTCTTTTACTTTCTTTTTTCAATACAACAACAACAACAACAACAAGCCTTATCCCACTAGGTGGGGTCGGCTACATGGATCACTCGACGCCACAGTTGCCTGATTGCAATAATCTAGAAAATCGAGAGTGGTTACAATTTATTACCTGATTGCAATGCATATAGTATGTTTCTTATATAATTGATGAGTAAAGATTCCTTTAATTCAACTAATATGTAAGATGGATTTAGTTGATGTAATAAAAAAAAGTTAAATTTGCATACACAATAAATAATCCAATTGATAGATTCAACTTGAATTTGAACTTGATGAACTGGAAAGTATGGAATATATTTTGACTGTTTTACACTCATCCATGGCATTTGCGAGGATGCAGATTTAAAGTTGCTGCCTGAGCTGTCAGAAAAGTTGCACAATCTTCCTGTTAGGCCATGTTTCACTGTAATGCTGGCATTTGCAGAGCCTCTGTCAATAGTATGGTGAAGCTATACAACTCCCAAACTGTCATTAAATTCTACTAGTTTGCTTATACATGACTTTGATATGGCTCATGCTTGGATTTGGCATGATAATATTTTATTTCCCTTTTTAACCTGTAGCTTGATGTCTTCTTCCTTCCGTTTTTCATTCGTGTAGTTTTGTAGCTTGATATCTACTATATTAAACAACTGAAAATTATGTCAGGGAAGAAGGTTTATATGGTAATTTATGTGACCAATAAATTCAAAGGTATAATGCAGACTGACTAGTACAATGAAAAGCGGCATGAGATGTTTCTTCCCAATTAACTTTAGTGTGTAAAGATATTGCATTTATAATCAAGTTGAATTAAGGCTTTGTTGAGTATTTTAATCTTCCATCTGTAACTATTTTTTCTGATGTAAAATTGAGGATCTTAGCGCACGAAATTCAATTTTATGTTCAGATTCCAGTTAAGGGCTTCTCTATTAAAAATTCCAAAGTTTTAAGCCGGGCTTACTGTGATAGCAGCAAGCCAAGCCGTTCTACTACAAGGTATTTGTTTAATGCTGCTGCATTAGTGGAACAACAAATATATTGTTAGTTCAGTTTTGTATTGCTTACAGGGTTGGCATCTTTATTTTACAGTGAAAGATGGGTTCTTCATTCAACAGCAGAATACGCAGAGAACATAATTGCGCAAACTGGACTCAAGAAGCCCTCAGATATTACATTGAATAAAGTGGCTGAAGAGCTTTTCCAAGAATTTCAGAGTACAGGGCTTAACGTATCACAGCCCTTTTTTAAGAAAGCCCATAGATGGTAAGTAATTGTGTGTGTGTGTGTGTGTGTGTAGATAGGAGCTCTGAGTTGACTGCTATTTCTCCCGTCATGGGCATATATAACATTGCTAGCATTACACTTTGGTGTTAGTAGTGCCTTGAGAGAACTTTCTTTAGTTCTAGACTATAGCATTACTATGCATGTTTGGATGCCCATTTAGAAACTCAAAATCATGTTTAGTTTGTTTCGAACGTGATTTCATGAAAAGTTTTAATGTTTGGATGTTTTGATAAGCATGAAATAACTATTGCCTAGTTGATGGATGAATACTAACTTGTCAGATAACTCTATAAACTGAAGAGGTATAGGGTACAGACCTGTGCACAGAAAGGACCATTATGGATCACAGTATCACTGTATTTTACTTTGTTTTTCTATCTATTTTGTTTTCTTTTCCTTTATCTACTTTGACATTAGAAACTAATGAGATTTAAACAACAACAACCACCACCACAACAACTATGAGTCAGTTTGGATAAAATTTTTATAAGCACTTATGATATGAGTTTTCTAACTAATAGCTTCTTATATAAGTTGTAATCAGCTTTTACATTTCAATTTTTTCAAAAGCTCTTTTTTTTTTTAACTTCTCCATAAACACCTATCTATTTAACATTGACTATTTAATAGTTTTTCCTCTTTTCCACATGAGTAAAGTAAGAATGCAAAAGCAAAAATAATTTCTCCATTAGTTAGGAGCTGGGCTTTTGAATCCAAACAAAACCTATAACAACAACAATAATAATAATTTTATGTTTATCAGGAGAAGTTGAGAACTTTGTTTGGTATAATACTGGTTGGTTTTGTAGGGGGAGTGCATTTCCAGATGCTAGTATTGCCCAAGAGGAAAAATATCTTTGGGACAGAAACAAGAGAGTGGCCATTTGTGGAGACTTTTGTGTTAGTCCCAATGTTGAAGGTGCCATAGATAGTGCCTTGGCAGCAGCATTAAGGCTTCAAGATGGTGTCAACTGTTTATAGTTGTAGTTGTCCAAACTTGGGCATGTTTTTATTTAATTGGGTTTTTTTCCTGGGAAAACTCGTGATTGAAATTTCTTCCAAGGCATCGCTGGTATTACTAAGATAATAAGGTAAACAAACGCATATTGTTGCGTATATTGGATGATGGCCAAAATCTACTGTAACTCTGAATTTGTGATCATATTGTCTCTTCTAACATTTTAGAAACCATCACATGATGATACAAGTAGAGCTGGCAAAAAGCTCGGTCTGAAAAAAGCCCGAAAAATAGAAGGCTCGGACACACAAATTGAGTCTGTTTTCAATTTGGGTTTTTTTGGCCCAATTCGATAAAGTCCAAAATCGATACGGGCCGGGCTCGGAGCGGCCCAAAAGCCCGTTTTGCCAGCTCTAGATACAAGTGCTATGTAATGTGAATATAAAAAATAAAATAAAAAATAGACAGTTGTCCTCGGATTAGTTGGAATATGACATGATATATATATATATTAATGGTTATTTACAAATTATAATTATTTATATATTATCTATTTCTTTGGAATTATGGCATGATTAAAATAAAATAAATATTACTTTTTTAAATAAAATAAAAACCTTGATCTATAACCTACATAATACAACTCTTACAATTTGATAAATACTTGCTACATGCACTTTTTACGCATAACTCTCTTTACTTCTGTTTATGCTTATTTTTTCTTTTTTCTTTTTTTTCCCTTCTTTTTGCTTTTTCATTAGCAATAGCTCACTTCGTTTTAAGTGAGTTATGCGAGTCATCCATTATATGCAATTAACATCGTTTACACATAAACGTGACAAAATCAAAATATTTTTGTATTTTTCATCCATGTTATATCAAGACCTAACAACTATTCTATTAATTCTTTGGTGGATTCTAAAATAAGAACCTTAGAAAGTTTCTCGCCGGTGAGGGCCTAAAAATAGCCATAATTGTAGATCTATTAATAAACAATTTCAATCCACCTAATTCTTTTATGTCTAATATTGTTGTAGAATATGGAAGGTTTGAGACCAATTTTTTCTTCTTATTTTCTCCATGAACATTTTTTTTTTTGTGGGGGAGGATAATTTCATAGAAGGAATATCCACGTTTGTTACATCTAGATGGGTATGAAAGATTTTGTTTGTTTGGATGTGTGCTCGGAAACAACAGGTGAAAATTTGATCTCATTTCAAGATAATGTTTTGCACTACCATATCCTACACTCTGCCACACATTGCATGCCACGTGGCACAAAAAAACATCACAAATCCTATGGTGACTATTAGTATTATTATGAGAGAGAGGAACATGTTTTGTTGCCCATAGTAAACAATCAGAAGCAGAGTAGTAGTAGTAGTAGCAACCCACCAAGAGTGTTGAGTTGAAATGGCATCTTCAGTGATGGCCTCTTTGAGTCTCAAACCAGCACCTTTCACTGTTGAGAAATCTTCTTCAGTTAGAGGCCTTCCCTCCCTTGCAAGAACTTCTTCTTCCTTCAAAATTGTGGCCAGTGGTGGCAAGAAGATTAAGACTGACACCCCTTATGGTTAACTAATTACTTAGCACCCCATTTCTTAAATCAACATATACATAGATTATGATGATTATATATGCTCTACCCTTTTCCACTTTCTAATTATTATTATTATTTTAATTTTTTTATGCGGATGATTGCAGGAACTGGTGGTGGCATGAACTTGCCCCAGGGACTTGATGCATCTGGCAGGAAAGCAAAGGTTTGCCATTGTGTAATTAGTACATAAATTGCATTTAATTATAGAATATAATATGGTCCTTCTTCGGCTTCACAAGCCCATCTTCTAATTTGAAGAGTAGTTGGTTTTGCTTTACATTCTTATTCTTCTTATATATAGAAAAGATGTTAAATGAATAGTTACCGTTAGAGAAATAGATGCTTAAATTAAAAAAAAATTTAAAAAAATTGAAAATATAAAAATGGATTTCAACCTACATAAGGAGCTATTAGTTAAAAAATTGATATTACAAATACTTACAAAAAAAAAATTTATTCAACCAAACTCTATTATTAATAGGAACCTTTTGGGGTCTCAGCTTCTGGTTAGTTAAATTTGATATTGAATTTGAAGCGAATTAGATTTTTGTTTAGATGTTTTTACTTCAATTAAAGCAATTTTGTTGTAGAACTTGGTATAATGCAAAAGCTATTAGAGTTTTCACCGCATCTTCTAACTTCTGAACTTCAATTCAGGGAAAGGGTGTTTACCAGTTTGTAGACAAATACGGTGCTAATGTTGATGGATACAGGTAAATTACATCTTTTTTACGATCTTCGGGGTAAATTAAATCTTTTTGAATTATAGTTCCAATTATAATAATAATAATAATAACAATAACAACAACAACAACATATTAGGTGAAGAATGCTCTCATTAGAGGAATTAATGTTAATTTGATTGTACAATTATGACAGATGGTTAAAATTAATTTAAATAAAACAATTATGATCATTCATGTATAGTTTAATTGTGTAAGCAAGATTAATGTCTCATCCTTTGACTGATACCCTAGCTCTCATATATATAGTTGTTTGTAAAATATTAAAATACAAGTGAAGAAATCAAGTTCGTTCTATTAAAGTTTTGGATATTGATGTTTACTTCTCATTATTTTCATCCAATTATATATAAATGAACCTAATTATTCAAATTGTATTTCGCTGATTTATTGTGCAGTCCTATCTACGACACCAAGGACTGGTCCCCAACCGGTGATGTCTACACTGGCGGTAAGAGACTTTTTACTCTTTTTGGGTAACTTTGACGCCTTAAAATTGACTTCAATAAACAATAGCATGAAATTTAGAGAAAAGAGTTTGGTTTATGGGATGTTTAGAAAAGCTTATTTGAGTTCATTTTATAAATAAGCACTTAAGGTGTTTGGAAAAGTCTAAATAGTTTGCAATTTATTTTCATAAACTTCTCAATATAACTTATTGAAACAACTTACATGAAGCTTATGTAAAGCTTATCTTTATTATCTCTTTGATTACTGAAATAACTTATACATAAGTACTTGTTCACCCCAAACACTTAATCAAGCCATTCATCCAAACGCCCCCTTGATCTATTGTAAAAATTATTCTCACCCTTTACTCATTGGAATATGTTCCTTTAAAATAAAGTAACCAAAGTGAGTAAATATATCTATTATATCCTCAAATTGTTTAGTGAATTAATATCACAGTAGACTTTTGGTTAAATTAAGAGTGGATTACTCTTATGCTTAAAGGAACCTTTTCCCTATTCATTTGTATATCAAACATTATTAAGAGAGTTGTTTATCATAGTCAAACCCTCCAATGATGTGATCATGAATAACTAGACTAGATTATAAAAATATTTTACTTTATCAAAATTAAATGTGAAAGAATGATTTTGTTCCTAGCAATAGCATGATAACAAAATTTAAAAATGCAGGTACAACTGGCTTGGCTATCTGGGCAGTAACACTACTTGGTCTTCTGGCTGGGGGTGCACTTCTTGTCTACAACACAAGCGCTCTGTCACAATAGACTCTGCTAAGTTGATATTTAAGTTGTATGTAACATTCCATGTAACTCTAAAAGTGAAGGATATATATTCCTCAAATACTTTGCGGACATGGTTCCTTCAGTTCTATAAATGTTGTGTGGATTTAAAGGAAATATTTTTGTTTGTATAACCATGCATCTTGTTGAGGTCTCCAAAACTTGTTTCTCAATATGTTAATCTCATGCATAGCTAAGTTGAATGCATTGCCATTGTCTCTTTTAATTTCATTGGTGTGGGGGTAACGCAACCTCCTCCAGTCAATAGTGGAATGTGGAGCATAGTGTTACACTTATTAGTTATTGGTCATTAGTGGAATGATTTAAAGATGCTAACTGTTTATAGTTTAATTTCTAACCATACGGGTACTTGGCTAGCCAAGGTGTTCTACAAAACACATACGCACTTCAAGAAATATTTCTTAAGCTATGTTGATTATCTAGGGCACACTTCCTTGCCTTAATTTGTGTTTCTATGATGAGGATTATGTTATTTTCTTGTGAAATGGAAATACTAGAACAAAATACCCTAGAATTAATTTTTACTCCCACCAAAATTTGATGCAACCTCTCATCGATTCTTTATGCAGTCTCGGCCTTTGCATTTTGCATTGCTTAGCAATCGATCAAGAAAACAATCAGACATATCAAATATCTTAAGGGACCAAACATATTTTGGAAAACATTATTGAAAATATTAATATTAATTTCGAACAACCATGATATTGAATTTACCCTATAATAACATTTCAAATCATGGTATTTCAAAAAAAAAACATTTCCCAGGAATATTATTTATAAAATTTGAAAAATGCACAAGCTTAAACCATTGTTTCAAACCAGTGTCAATAACCAAACAGCTAATCTTCAATGGAAAAAAAAAATTAGCTAATTTAACGATTAACACAGTTAGTGTTTCATTACAAGCAGCTTAATAAAAGTACTACCCCCGGGAAGTTAGGCAATTCATATTGCTTGCTATTGGCATGAAAATCCAAAAAGTCATCATGAGCACTAGTAAGAGTAAAGTTTCAATAAGTTATTACAGATAGTTACTAAACACAAATCAGATGGTTAAGAAGAAAAGTGGGTAGCTTTATATGTCAACACTCGTGTTGGATTCCAAAAAGGTAGAATGAGCTTAGATAACCAAACAGCAATAAAAACATCTATCCAAGCTACCGTTAAACTTAATTACAACAGGTCTCCAAAACCATAAGCATGTATGAAGACATAAGGAATTCTCCAGCATCGCCACAAATTGGAAAATCGGGCTTTGGTCATTCCATGATATAATTGACACCGTTCATCCCACCAAAGCAAAAGAACATAAAAGCTCCAGTGTTCCAATAAGCAACGTATTCACTTTATTTCCTAATGTAGCAATTAGTGCACCGCAGGTTACAATGTTGCCTCCTAATGCTAATTCTTGCTGCAATTACTTCCTTACCTGCCACAACACAACGTAAATGTAAGCATGTATTTACTACTCAATTAATCAAGTAAAATATTAAGGATCAAGTATATTGTATACCAGTATAAAACACAATCTTCAGCATGGAAGTATTACCCTTCCCATTTGCAACTTCATGAATCTGTAAAGGATGCAAATTTAATCACGTCAAATAACAGGGTCATCGTAAGTATCAAGATCAGAGCTTCGGCAAGGGGGATGGGAATGCTACTTTCGTTATATATACCACCCAGAGTCAGGGTGATGATTAATGAAAGAGCACAAAAAGGAAAACTAAATTATCCATGCCCCAAGAGCCAGATAGTATTCTGTCAAAGCAGAATAGATACCCTATGTTTAATTTCCATAGTATGCTAATTGCTAATGCAAATATCTCCAACTTCTAATAGGAGGTTCGTTTGGAACCCAACATCCATTCAAGCACTTATCATGAATCATGATGTAAGACTGATCTATTGGCAGTATGTGTATTAAAATGCAGCATGCTAGCTGTCGGAAAAAAATTTATCATAAACTCATGGATATCTAGGTATATCTTCCAATATGCACCAAAAACTGAAGGATGGACAAAGCATGATGGTGCTGTACAAAAGTAACAACGTTGCTTCCTTTCAACTTTTTCATGGTGGCTGTGCAGATTGTGAAATCAAGATGTAGAGACAGATGTTCAGCTTATAAATTGTAAGGGATGCAGCATTCGAGTATCATATGATTTCTCATGTATCACATCAACCATCAGAAATTGATTTAAATTATTATTCATATGCCATTTAATCACTAACCAATTGGTCACTGTCCCTAAACAGAATAGACGAATTCAACATATTATATGGTACCAAGAGCCCTAACCCTTAACCCATTGGTTAGATATTGCTAAAGCAAAATATGCTCAAAAAGACCAGAAAACTACCTTTTCATTCTCTGCCGCTATCTTCGTCACCACCATCAGCTTCCTTAACATCAACAGTGAAACCATACTCCTGATCACAACCCATGTATGAATCACACATGAAATAAAGTACATAGGATTTCTTTCCAGCATCAGCAGGAGCAGCAAACTCCAGTTTGGTTTTTAACTTCCGCTGCAAGGAAACCCGTTTAATGGCTAGCAACAAGTTGGTTTTGGTATCACCAACAACAAGCCACCATCCTTCCTCCTTGGCTTTTGGATACCTAGGAGCATCAACAGGTCCTATTTCTGTCTTACCCTCAAGATCCCGCTCAAGAGTGACCTGTAATGTTACATCGTCCCCAGCCCGCACATTGTCACTGTCCAAGACCTCATATGACAAATCAATATTAGGAAAACGATTGCAAAATCGAGCAATGTCCAACAACTGTGAATCTGACATGCTCAACAATTCACGCCTCTCATCATCTTCCATCTCTAATAAATCAAACACAGTTTCTATACTCTTTCCTGGGTTCTCCTGGCATTTCTTAGCCAAATCCTTTGTGAAATGAGGAAGCTGTAGTAGCATGGAGTCACGTTCCCACATTCCCTGTGTCACCATTTGACTAATTTCCATAGCAAGAAGAGCCAGGCTGAGCCAACCATTGCTAGATATTACATCTACCATTGCCTGAAGTAGTTTATTCGCAGAAAGCAGCACCTCTCTCTGGTCCAATGCAAGGTTCCCACCTACAGATTGCCTTGAGAAATGGGCCTGAAGCAAAGCATTAGCTTTAACATGTGGATCTGTAACTTTGGGGTTTTCAAAGGAAAACCTCTGGTGATTGATTAACCTACGAACCACTTCTTCTTCCCCAGGTCGTATTGGAAGCTGTCCATACTCAGAAGCTGAGCATAAAACCTCCAAAAGACCCTTCATTTTTATTTTTGAAGTCAAAGAAGAAGAAAACCTTTCAATTGTTGTGTAACTGATGTAATAATATGACGCTATCATCCCAAGATTGAGAGGAGAAAGGTCCATATCATCCTCAATAGTGACACACTTGCTTGCTTCTAAATCACTCAATGTATTTTCCACCAACTCTGAGAGGTGATCGGATAGATGTCTGTGACTAACTCCTTGTAAATTGTAATAGTTAGGATTCTGGGTGAGCCGCCTGTACATGAATGTCCATGTAAGATAATCTACAGCATCTTGCTTGTTTTCAATAATTCCAGCAACAATTTCAGCATTTAAATTATCGTGTAAGAAGTGATGAAGATGACTTTCAACCGGAAATGCTTCATATAAAAACTTCTTGTAGTACTCCTTCCGAGGTGCATGGCACAAGATGACACATTTTCCAGAATTGTCCACCAAAGGACGGCTGGCATGACCCATCATCTGCAGAAGATCAGTGACAGGGTAATCTGACTGTGCATTCTCCCGCCCATCATAGTATTGTGTACCCATCACAACCACCAAATGAGCTGACAATGACACTCCCCAGCACATGGAACTGTTTAAAACACAGACCTGAATCCAGCCAGCTTCAAATAGCTGTGCCACAATTTCATGATCAAGACTGTTCAAGCCCTCATGCAAGTAGCCCACTCCTTCACGCAGAGTGACTTTTAACATTTCATCACTAATCTTGTCAAGATAAGGTTCAAGTTCTTCCGGGGACCGCCACAAAAATGGCTTCTCTCCGCTATCTGCACCTGAGTAGGTAATCAGATCCACAGCTGTCAGCCGGACATGCTTCCTTGTAGGTACAAATACAAGAGCGGGTTTCCTATTCTTGGCATGTTGAGCAATTGCAGTGTAAGTTGGTTTGGTCATTGCTTGCATCCTAGCCTCAAAATTGGCAATATCTACCCCCTGAATGTGTATTTCCAATGGCACGGGACGAACACCAGGTGGGAAGTTGAAAAGGCCATGAGAGGTAGCTCCAATCCATTCTCCCAGATCCTTTGCATTTGCAAGTGAGGTTGACAAAGCCACAATACGAATCTTGTTTTCAACCTGACTTGCAATATATCTCATCCTGGAAACGATAACCTCTAAAATAGGACCTCCTTGACCTCCAATTAAGTGGAGTTCATCAATGATGAAAAGACTAACTTGCTGAACATGTTTCCTCTGTTTCCAGCGACGGGATAAAGCATCCCATTTCTCTGGAGTACTAATAATAATCTGACCTTTTTCGAGCAGTTTTAGATCTGTACCTGTTTCTCCAGTCAATTCAACTACCCTCAATTTAAGACCACCCCCAAATTTCTTCTCCCAATCACGATACCGTTCCTTGGCAAGAGCTTCAATGGGTGCAATATAAACAACCCGCATGACACTATCAGGCCCTTTTTGATGATTCCTTAAAAGGGCAAATTCTGCACATATAGTCTTACCACTCCCAGTTGGAGCAGCAACCAAGACATTGTCATCAGAATTATACAGAACCGTGAAGACTTGCGTCTGTACAGGATTAAAATGTTTAAAATCCTGATAGAGAGCTTCATATGATGGATTTCGTAAGGCAGTCACTGGAAGTGGCTGCAGATCCAATAGTTCAGTTGGCGGAGGATACTTTTCAGGTAAGATTAGATGCCTGAAAGAAACAGGTAAAACAGTTTGTGCTCCAAGCCATCTATCTGAAACAACACGGATAAAGTATTGAGGAGGAAGAGGCTCGTATATTGGCACTGTGAAATTCAGTGTGTGATCCTCATCAATATACTGCTTTTTCAGCATAAAATACTCATGATGAAGAATATATTCACCATCATTATCCTCCACAATCACCCAGAATGGCTCAACATATCCATGGACTCTGTCATCCCATGCAAAATCTGGAGTTATTGTGAGCTCAACCCTCAAAACTGTGCGAGTAATTGGCTGCACATGTGCTGCAAGGTTCAGTTTTGGAAATTGATGGATAAATTTGTGGAGTGTCCTTCCCATCTTCGGTGCACGAATGAGCTCACCTATCTCTTGTGATGATAAATCATAATACCTTTCCCAAGCCAAATCTTTTTTCTCCAACTTCATCAATAGATCATTTGGGATACCATTGAACTGGCGAAGTGGTGTTTGGACACTCCACATCCTCTTGGTGACCATCTTACATAAGTTCAAAGCCTTCTCAGCCAACTGTGCCCAGCCACGTTTCAAGACAATCTCAAAAAGAGCCCGCATAAGGCGTCCTGCACTCTGAAAAAGAGAATACAATACATGAATCAGTTAAAAGGAAGGAAGGTAAGACAGACAGTCAGACACCATTTCCAATAACTTCTCAACAAAAATAAGGAATAAAGTCAAACCTGAGTTATAAAGACCATATCAGATGTCAGCGAGAGTCCTTCAAGCTTTAATTGTGAAATGTATGCTTGCAATAAAACATTGATCTTGGCACTTGGCTCTTCCAAACTTTCTTTGATGGGAATGGGAACACGGTCCAAAAGCTTTGCTAGCTCCATCTTCTCATCTTGCCTTACTGTGACATACTTGAATTCTTCACTCAGTGAGAATAATCGACAAAGCTCTATGTCTCCCATTGTAGGTTTCAGATGCTCATTATATGTGGATATGGTTCCATGCGTAATGTAGTAATAGCTAGCAATTCGACCCAAGTCAGTGACCTGAAAATATCCGCTTTTCCTATCATACTTCACCAAATTATTCCTATCCAAGATGCTTGCTGCCGTATGAATCTGCAAGATTCAATGAGATAGATCAATATTTGCCAAAAAATTGATAATTGATAATACACAGTATCAACAAGCATATATATCCAGAAAATTTTTACACTGAATACCATTCCAAATCCATCCAAGAAAATATTCAAAGGACAAATATCAAACTAAAAAAAAAATGGTTCAAGAACTCATGTCTCAATAGAATGAGTAATTTTCATAGCCATGAAGATCTGGTTCTCTTCTCATGCAATTGTACATAAATCATAGCAATGGCAAGCACAAACACTACCAGAAAGAAACACAGTAAATAAACCAAATAATGACACTGACATTTGTTTAGTTCAGGTAATAATAACAGGATGATAAATTAGATCATTGAGATGCTTACCAAATCAGCCCTCCTCTCCTCCAATGTTATATCTCTCGTTAGGACATCTGGTGGTATACCATATAGAGAAGGATTCCTTAACATGCGGACATACAAGTAAGTGTATCCAATCCAATTACAGGCTTCCCTGGCATTTTGAACAGTGCCAAGAACAATTTCAGCATTCAGCTGATCTGCCAGCTTGGACACAAACTGGCTCTCAATAGGAAGTTGTTGGTTCATAAGAGAGAGGTAATACTGCAACTCACTATGGCCAGTAACAATTATTCCCTCACCATATGAGTCATACTGGGGCCTTCCGGCACGACCCAACATCTGCATCACATCAAGAGGACTCAGTTCAGTCCAGGCCCCCTTGTCAGGATTGTAAATCTGTGTCCCTTTAATTATCACTGTATGAGCTGGGAGATTCACACCCCAGGCAAGGGTCGCAGTGGACACCAAAACTTGCACGTGTCCATCGGCAAAGAGATCCTCAACAAGCTGGCGATCTGTCCTGGTCATACCAGCATGATGAATTGCAAAACCATATGGCAGAAGATCTTTGAGATCATTACTCTTCACAAGATCAGTATGAGTATGAAGAATCTCGCGGCTTGCACTATCTTCTTTAAGGAACCTACCAAGAGTATCATTCGCAAGTGCAGCGTCTCTGATGGCTCTAGCAGTTTTAGCAGTTTCTTTCCTTGAGTGTACAAAGATAAGAACCTGATGCTTTCCAGCTACAGCCATAACTTTCTGATAACAAATATCATTCATCAACTGGAACCTCTGAAGCGGCTTCTTTACTGTGATTCCAATATACTGTTGAGAAAGAGGAACAGGCCTATAACTATTATCAAAATAAAACAACCCCTTGTTCAGATCAACACGTAAGAACAGCGCCACGTCTTCATAATTAGGGAGAGTAGCAGACAATCCCACCAACCGAATATAGTCCTTTGTGGTTTCAATCTGCCTAACTGTTCTAGCAACAATACTTTCAAGTACAGGCCCTCTGTTATCATGAAGAAGATGAATCTCATCAATGATAAGAAGCTTTACAAGCTGCGTGTAAGTCCGATCTCCTGACTTTCGCGTGATAATATCCCACTTCTCAGGAGTCGTCACAATAATTTGAGTCTCGTCTATCTGTTGACGGGTCAGTGACTGGTCTCCACTGAGCTCCCTAACCTTAACATCATATTCCTGCAAACGATTGGACAAATTCCCAACAACCTCAGCCACAAGAGCCTTCATAGGCGCAACATAAACAATCTTATAAGCACTATGGTCAATGGAACCATCCTCACGGTTCCTGTGCCGCGCGATCTCTTGAAGTATAGTAAGAACCGCCACATTAGTTTTTCCAGCACCAGTGGGGGCACAGAGCAGGAGATTATCGGGCTTGAAGAGGGCAGTCTCATAAACCTTACTCTGCACCCTATTCAACTGTGTCATTCCTTTAAAGGCTGGTTGTGCCCAATCAGGCATAGAGGAAATCTTCACAAACCTCTCATTAGGATCAAGGGGTTTAGCCTTCAAGGCAGGCACGTGAATCTCTTCATAACCCTTGCCGGGAGTATCCCTAAAAGACCCATCAGGAAGGTCACACTTCTTCTTTGCCATGAAGAAACCACCCTGCGGAAAAGCAAGGCTATCCAAATCAAGCATCTGGCGCTGACCCTTCAACCAGCCACTCTCCGAATCTCTCTCACCAACAACCCTCCTTCCTCTATCCCTACTATCCCTATCCTTATCACCATCTCCAACACTATCATCCTTCAACCTTCGAGCCTCTTCCCTTATGCTCTTCTCCAAGTTCTTCTGCCTCTCCTTAGCAGAGGCCCTAGTAGCATGCAACTGCTCCAGAATTGGCTGCAAATCCGATCCCTTCATCTCTTCCTCAATCTTCTCCCTCTCATTCTGGTCCTGTGCCCTCGCCAAACGTGTACACCACACAATCTTCAACCTATTCCTTAGCAGGAACTTAATGAGGCTGAACTTGTCGAATTCGAGGTGGAACAAAAGCTTGTTCTCCACTTCCCTATCATCTGGCTCAGCCAGAATCTTCAGCACCTCCTCTGCAAGCTTCTGACACTGCTGCGGATCAATCTGCTGCTCAAACGCCTGAGAGATTTTCCTCTGAAGCCAATAAGCATCAATATCCTGCACATTCAGGTTCATCCCTTCGTTAGCTTCCTCCATGTCCTCATCATCAATCCCACCACCCATTTGCATAGCACCAGAGGCATGTGCTTCAGCAAGGTCATCCTCATCCTCTTCTTCCTCCTGCACCATATCAAGATCACTCTCCTCATCATCATCATCCTCGTTCTCCTCGAACTCCACCGCAACACCAACATCATCATCGAGGCCGCCATCCACATCGCCGCCATCTGCAGAACCATTGGCAGCGTCTCCGGAAGCTTCCTGGAAATCGGTTATAAGCTTCCCAATTGATACCAGCTGGTCGAAGACCTGGTTAGGGATAGGATTAAGGAGCTTCTCAATGTCCTTCTTCTTGTCGGGGTTCTTAACGGTGTCATTTTTTAGTACCGCGAGGATCTCGTCGGCGGCACCGCTTACGATGCTGAGTGGCTGCCCGCCAAGCTGCTGCTGGATGACGCTGAGCATTGCCTCATAGGCGGCACGTGTCTCCTTCGTCTTCGGCTGGTAGACGCCGTCGTCGGTGGCGGTGAGAACACTCTCCTCCTGGAGACGGCGGCGCTTGCTTTTGCGGGAGGCTGCGGCGGCGTCAGCGAGAGGGTCCCGCTCCTTCTTCTTCCTGGCGGCGTTCGCCTGGTCTAGCTCTGGGGGACGGCCGCGGAACGCGCGGTCACCGAAGCTTCTCGGGTCGATTCTGCCCCACAGGGACTCGGGTTCACCGGTGGGTTCATGAGTGTCGCGGGGGCGCGAGTCAGTGGTTAAGACGAGGCTTGAGTTCGCTCGGTACTCGTATTGCTTGAACCGCGCGTGCGCCTCCGCGCCTCCGCCGAGATGCGCCATTGTCGAATCGAAAAGGTTCAAAACACTAAAACCCTAACGAGGGGGTATATCCTGCAGAGGAAGGAATGTTATCAGTTGAATTTGAAGTTGAAGTAGCGAAACAATGGAAAACCCTAATAAGTGTAGGGGACGAAATATAATAATACCCTAATTTGAAGAAGCTACAGCGAGTGATTATACCACTCTGCGAGTGCTGGGATTTGGGTTCGGGTAGACAAGAGTAGATGTAGATAATTAATTAATAGATAATTAAATTAAATATGCAAAACAAGGCGGTGGTGTTCTGGGGTTGAACCGACTTGTGCATGGAGTATTTATTTTTATCACAATGTTAACTCATAATAATAATAATAATGTTTTTATTTAAAATTAAAAAAAATTATATCTTAATCTTCTTAATCTTAATATATATTAAAGTAGAGATGAAGATATTTTGTAATAAAAAAAGAGATGAAGATGTTTATCATGCCTTATATTTCTCTGATATGACTTTTCTATCATCTTTCTTTTTCGTTATTTTTCTCTCATTTCATATATATATATATATATATATTATTCTCATCTATTGTAGATTTGCAAGGACTAACACTTGATACTTTCGATTAAAGGTTGCTCTTTGTTTTCTTTTTCATGATTAATCATTTGTATGCATCATTTTTTGTATTTTTAATATTAAATCTTAATGGAATTGTGATAATGTAATTAATGTGAATGTGAATATCTTACTTTAATATATATTAAGATTGTATTGAGTGTTCCCTGAACAAAAACAAGATTGTATTGAGTGTTGTAACACCTTATACTCTTTTTCTAGTATGTAACGGAAACATGAACTTTATATAGATCATAAGCGCAATTGTCAAGTCTAACTTAAGAAGTATACAACATTTGTCTCAGAGTTAGCATAAAGTACTCATTACAATTCAAGGAAAGAGTAATTGAGTCTTAAACTAAACATAATACAAAATATTGCAAGAACTAAGTGGTTCCTTCAAGCATCCTTCCATACCAAGATAAGCATTACTCCTTTTTGTCAGAAATACAACAAAAATAAAGTGGTGAGAAAAAACTCAATGAGTTTTACAAGGGAAAACATACTTAATAATTATAGTACCATATTTTTCCTCATGTTGGTCTTAATCTTAAACCAAGTTACATATATTTATAAATACCAATACTCACAAAGTGATATTCATAAGTTATGAACTACATCCTTAAAGCTTTTAAATGAAAACTTGTTATCCACCAAGTGTGAGTAACTTGGGATAGAATAGCATATTGTAAGGTAGGTCAGACTTCTATGACTGCAAGTGGCATCTCTACTTGCTATACAACTACCCTCAACCTCTGTAAAAAATATTTAAACCTCACATCTTTGATTCTATCTTGTTTAAGAGAAAATCTTTATCACTTAAGCAAGATTTATACTAGATGGTAGTTTATAACCTATAACCTATTCCTCAAAGGTTTAACAACAAATAATATTACCAAGCGAAGAACACACTCACACATAGTTAATTTAAAAGCTCATAACAAACAAGGCAATCATTGACATTAACTAATAATAAAAAACTACAAGCATTACTAAGTATAATTCATCAATTCAATCCCATATCAATCATATATTCAATAGCATTTGATATCACAACCATTAGATATTGGAAAACTAAGACTTTTTAAAAAAAAAAAAAGTATCTGTGATGTGAATCGATTCAAGGAGCAAGTAAAATGTTCCAATTTCAGAAACCACTTGCTGTGAATCAATTCAGAGCAGCTTGGAATCGATTCACAACAGTAAAATATAATTCAGCAGAAACACGAATTTATTATGCAAGGCAGTTCCCAAACTTCACTCTAATCACAATCAACATCCAAAATCCCTTCCTAACTTAGTTCAAAAGCAAATTAACCCAGCATAGACCACCCAAAGACAATCCAAAGTAACATGCAATAGAAAAACCCAACTCCAACAATTCAAACTAGGGGTGGGAATACGTCAGGTCGCCCGATAAGGGCCTATGGCTTGGCCTGGCTTGTTTATTAAAAAGTTTAGGCTTGGACTTTTAAAAAAAACCTATTTGGTTAAATAGGTCAGGCTTAGGTCTATAAAAAGCCTACTAAGCCTATCAGGTCGGCCTATATATATATAGTAAAAATAAAGAGTGAAGGGTCATTTTGGTCCCTGAGAGATTTGGGTGGTGTCACATAAGTCCCTGAGAGATAGAAAATTAAAAAATAGTCCCTGAGAGAGCCAAACGTTTGCCACTTTGGTCCCTGACGTTAACTCCGTCGTTAGTTGTGCTGATGTGGCACTGTTAAACGACACATATGCTCACATATGGCAGCCACGTGTCTCTCTCTCTCCTCTCCCACACTCTCTTCCCCTCCCCTTTCTCCCCCTCTCTCTCTCTCTTCTTCGCCGTGGCCTCCGTCCTCTCCAACCCCAACCTCACCTAACCCTGATCCAATCCAAATTCCAAACTCAAATTAAAACCCAACAACAATACCCCCAAATTAAAATCTTTATCTTCTGCTAAAATAGCAGCAACCTCTTTTCCAGTGAGGATTTCCAACAACAGTACCCCAAATGCATACACATCAAGCTTTGTGGATACAATACCATTTTCCAAATACCCAGGAGCCATGTAACCTCTTGTTCCAGCAATATGCCTCGTAGCAAGAAATTGATCAACATCATCATCGACTCCTTCCACACACCTCGCAAGTCCCAAGTTTGCAACTTTTGCCCTGAAGTCATTGTCAAGAAGAATGTTACTACTCTTTAGATCCTTGTGGATATGTGGAGGAGAAGTGAAGCTCCCTCATAATCCTCTCAATCTCATTCACTCTACCAAACATAGACCAACCACCAGCAGCAACATTATATGTAGTAACATTATATGTGATTTCTTATTCTTTTAATGGACTGTTTATGAACAACCAGTTCACAAATTCAGCGGTCAAAAATGAGAACCACAATGACACGCGAAACCAGAAACCGAAACCAAAACCAGAACAGGTTAGGGTCCAGAGCATCATCGAGTTTCAACTGAGCTAATCACAAGCGCGTGAATGTGAAGTAACCCACCTCGATTTGGGCTTCAGAACGAAATTTTTTGAGGGTCTGAGAGAAGCCACAGCGCTCCAAGTAATGGGCAATTGATTGGTGAAGGAGAAGCTTCTGCTGCTCCTGTTTCGAGTCGTCAGCGCCGTGCTTCATGGTTTGGTTGCTTAATAACAGAACTTGGCGAGGGGTGAAAGAGAAGAGGGTTGAACTTCCTTTGTTACTCGATGGTGGAGTTGCAGGCACCAAAGCCAGTGGAAGCAGGGGGGCTGAGAGGGGGGAGGGGCTGCAGAGAGAAAAGGAGAATGGGGAGGGGGCGGACGGAAGAGAGAGAGGGGAGAAAGGGCAGAGGAAGAGAGAGAGTGTGGGAGAGGAGAGAGAGAGACACGTGGCTGCCACATCAACACAACTAACTGCAGAGTTGACGTCAGGGACGAAAGTGGCAAACATTTGGCTCTCTCAGGGACTATTTTTTAATTTTCTATCTCTCAGGGACTAATGTGACACCGCCCAAATCTCTCAGGGACCAAAATGACCCTTCACTCAAAAATAAAATATAATAAAAAATATGTCTAGAGTCAGAACGAAATCTCTCAGAGAGAAAAGGAGAATGGGGAGGGGGCGGACGGAAGAGAGAGAGGGGAGAAAGGGCAGAGGAAGAGAGAGAGTGTGGGAGAGGAGAGAGAGAGACACGTGGCTGCCACATCAACACAACTAACTGCAGAGTTGACGTCAGGGACGAAAGTGGCAAACATTTGGCTCTCTCAGGGACTATTTTTTAATTTTCTATCTCTCAGGGACTAATGTGACACCGCCCAAATCTCTCAGGGACCAAAATGACCCTTCACTCAAAAATAAAATATAATAAAAAATATGTCTACTTGTTTATTTATTTGTGAAGACCTAGAGACTTATTTATCAGCGGAGGCCTCCTGACCTCTTTATTATTAGAGGCCTACAAGCCTATTTATAAGTAAAGACTTAGGATTGTTTTATAGGTGGATGTCTATATAAAAGTCTTATTGAAATGTAGGTCTTTGAATAGGTTTGTAGGTCAGGCCAAGCTTTGAAGTAGGTCAGGTCGAGCCTTAAAAGTTGGTCTATATCAGGCTAGTAGGCCAGACTTAGGCCTTAAAATTTCAAAGTAGGCCAAACCCAGGCCTTACAAAATCTGGTCTGGCCTGACCTATTCCCACCCCTATTCAAAACCAACATGCATGAGTACAAAACACACAAATATCTCAAAAACAACTTGGAATAACAGAGAACACAGTCCTTAATCTAACATACAAACACATTTTCAACCTTTCCTCATGAACAGAGAGAGAGAACCTCAATAAACTTCAACCCCGTCAGCCATTTTCAACTTCAAAAACAAGGTTCAAAGAAGAAAAGCGAAAAGGGACTCACTTGATCAGATGTGTGTAAAATAGAGAGAAATGCAAAGATGATTTAGAACTAGGGCCAACCCCTTTTTGCTTCCTTCTTTCTCTCCTCTTGTTCCTTCCCTCTTCCTCTTCCTCTCTCGGTTCTCCTATCTCCCTTCCCCTCCTTCTCTATTCCTTGTTCTTCTTCTTTCTTCTAGGTGAGCTTTGAGTGTTGTGTGATTGAGAGTTTGAAAAGAAAGTGTTTTTGGGTGTGTGTGCCGAGAGAGAGAAATGAGTGAGGTCTAGAAAGAGTATTTTAAAATGTGTGAGTGATATGTTTTTCCTTTTTTTCCCCTCTACCATTTCGGTCCTTCAACTATCCTTAATAAAATTTCTATTAAAACACACACATATCCATATTTTTATAACATGATAAGTATATCAATTTACACATCCAAATAATTAAACTCAAATAGAATTTCTGACACCCAATAATTTAACACTAAAGAGATAAAGAAATATAAAAAAAACTTGGAGATGTTACAAGTGTATTCGATTCAATCAATTTAAAATCGTATTTTCAATTGTCTATTTATTAGAAAATATTTTCATGCCTTATATCTCTCTGCCAATTTATTTTCTAACATTTTATTTAATTTCTCTCATTTTGCATCGGCAAACATTCGTGTCTCTTCAGCTCTTCATTCTCTAGTATGACTTTTCTATCCTTTCTCTTTTTTGTTATTCTTCTCTCATTTCATATACATTTTCTTCTTCATTTGTCAATATTATTAATACACAATTATTAAAATATAAAACTTAATGAAATTAATTAATACATAACAAAATTATTTAAGAAAGATTTTTTTACCGACTCATTCAAACCCACTCATTAATTACCAACATTACATTGCTCCAAGTGAAACTAGGCTCAGATCCTTTAAGTAAGGTTTCGAATCCGAGTCTTGCGGAAGAAAAAATATAGTTGGGAGGAGAAATCGCACTAAACCTGACTGCCCAGGTTTCCTAAAGGAGATAGTTATCCGCTAAATTGACCTATTGATACTTCACATCTATATCATGGTTAAAAAAAATACGCACTCATTAACTCAATTCACATGTATAATTAAAACACACAATTGAATAAATTTTGACCAATATTTTTAAGTCTAGTAAAAGAAATTTATATTATTTTATGAAGTAGCATAAATTTTATAATTTCAATGAAATTTGTTCCCTTATCAATATAATAAAAATATACTTTTGTGTAAAAAGTTGTTTCCATGAGGACAGATATTAAATTTTTTCCCTGAGATTTGCGAATGAAAAAATAGACACCAGGAGAACTCTACCCCTTATATGGGTCCATCTCTCTTCGAATTAAATCAAGTTTCTTTTTATATATATATATATATATATATTAAATTTCTTATGTAAAATCTTTTAACTACGTGGCCTTAACGAAGCAACCCACTTCTGTGGAAAAAAAGAAGAAGCAACCCACTATGGCTCTGTTTGGTAAGTCTTATCTGTTATTGAATAGTGGATTTGATTGGCAGATAAAGGATTAAAAAAATAAAAGTGTTTGGTAACAGGTAGCATATAGCGTTTTTCATACTCTACTTCAAATAGCACTTAAGCTTATAACGAATGTTTTTTTATCTCGTTTTTACACTCATTACTTTTATTAAATTCATTCACTGTACTCTATTAAATAAAATTAAAAATTTAAACTCTACCCTATCATTCTCATTTCTCGCATTTGTCGCTTTCACGTGTTCCTATCTTTCTCACCTATTGGCCATTTTTTTAATGACTTGTAATAATCTTGTTAATTTATTGTGGAATACTAGATCATAGATTTATTTTATTTATTATTTTGAAATAATATAAGACCAAAATATTTGGTCAAAAAACATCTTTAAAATAAGAGTTATATGTAATATAAAATCAAAATTGTATAATTTATAGAATTTACACACATTAACAAACAACAATAAAAAAAACATATTAATGGAATATTTAATCTAAACAACATATTTCACATGATTGAAACAAATGACTTGTATTGGATTTTATTTAATTAGTCAATAGTCAATAATCAATACCATTGCACTTATTTTCATAAGTGTATATGTTCGATGATTTCTTTATAAATTAATTTATAAAATATGATACATATATTGGTGATATATATATATATATATATATACAATAGTTTTTTATATAATTAAGTTATTATTCGCTGAATCAAAAAATTCTCTTTAATTTGATAAATTATTAATTTATTGATTAATTAACACCTATTTAAATTAATAAGATTTCATAGGTACAATATAATTAATTTATAGAGATTTAACTACATTTTAATGTATATCAAACGTACACACCCTATAATTTTCGACAGTAAAATCACTCCCTATAATAATCATTTTTCCAGCTTTGAGATTCTTAATGACAATACATAATATATTGATTTTTTTTGGCAAAACAGTGATATAAATAAAATTATTAATTTGTTTGTTGGAAAACATTTTTGTGATTTTATAAAGACTTGTAAAAAAACAATTTTTGGAAGATTCTTTATAGAAAATTTCTTTTCTATTTGATACAAATTAGAATGATCGACGGACAATTACGAATCATGCGATAATAGTTATTTTACTTTCATAAAATAAATAAAAATTAAAACGTCAAAACAAAAGCTAAAAAAATGATCAAACGATTATTACGAATTACATAGATTTTTATTCAAACAACTTTCCATTCTGCTACTTATCTTTTCGATTTTCAAAGAAACAATAGGAAAAATTTAATCATCAATATGGGATGGATACATGGCTATCCTTTGTAAATTGATACTGCTTGGTGCAATCGGTTGGTTTAAAGGAGACAATCTTTCTATCAAGATCAAATCCCATCAAAATATTTGACTGGGCATCACTGCCAAATATATAGCCTTCATCATCACTACCCTTCATTGCGAAGCAAAATACCCCCTTTTCTGCAACAAAGAAGGTTTGTGCTGGCATTAACGGCACATCTGCCCGATCAAAATGTGCAGTCAAAATTGGCACTTGGAGAGTTATGTTGCTCCCATAACAAAGGTTATTGTCTGGGTCTTCAACAGGTTTCTGCTTAACTTGTGTCTTCAATTCCCCTACCAAACCATCATAAAGTTTCTGCGGTATATATGTTAATGGTGTACCCGAATCAATTATTATATTCCCCTTGGAAAGACGACGACGTTTAGAAGAATCAAAAGATATAAATTTGTTTCCAACACTTATACCTTTTAGTGTCACTAAATAAAACGATGGTGTCACAACTTTTTCTCCATGGACCAAAGGAGTTGCGACAACTCCTTCACCTGAGACTTCACTGTCTGCACCAAAACTAATTGTGCCTGAAATGTTAGATTTTAAATCAAGAGGAACCAGACACTGAGAGAAGCTTCTGCTACCATAATGGGTACCCATTTGTGAGACAAGTGATAGAGGTCCTCTCCCCAATCCAATTATTCCCATGTCATTTTCATTGAAAATCCCTGTGTCATTGTGCCCACACCCAAACAATATGTCTTTAATAACTTGTTCTCCGTTGGTGGAACTAAAAGTGACAGTTTCTGTTGCAAGTACACCTTTTGTTATTGAACCATCCCCATAGCCATAAGTATATGAACAAAGATTTTGACTAGAGCAATAGGGACTAATATCAAGAAATGAAGTACACTGCTTTGATTTACATTGAATGTCTCTGTATGTTTTGGACTTTAAGGGATTGAACATTGGGTTTTTCTGCTTAAAGCAGCCTCTACAAGGTTTGCATTGTGTCCACACTAGGTCACTACCTGTGTCAATCAGACCATATATGGATACCGGTGGTGTTCCTAGTGTGAGCTTCATGAGATAGTCAACGTTGTTGGGTATCACTCTAGTGGTAGGAGCATTTTGGGGTGACGAGTGAAACGAGTGTTTATAAAGTTCATTTGATTTGTGGAAAGGGGAATTGCGAGAGTCATGGCGAAATACTTGAACACTGAACCCACCATTACTATGAGCTTCAATCAGTGTTTTACAAGAGAACTCAAACACAACAAACAAGCACAAATGAGAGATCATATTGTTGGCCATCGAGTTTACAGGGATTGGCAAACTAAATTGTCAATATAAAAAGTTGACTAATTTTTGTCATTATATATAATAAGCGAGCATGATAGATAAGGAATGAAAAATTAAATTCCCTTAAAATAAACAAATAAGGTATATATTTATTATAAGATTTTAATAGATTAAGATTATTATCTATTTTAAATTTAAATAAAATAAACACAAAAAAGTGCTACTTAGAATAAAAAATAGACATATTGTATCGGAAAGAAAGAATAGAAAATAGAAATATTTAATGACAAAGATATTAAAAAGATTTAAGAAAATTCATTTAATACCTACAACAAATAATCAAAAATAATATAATCTTGCACATAAGACTTGAACTATTGAAAAAAGAAACTAATATACTCCTCAATTTAGGTCTCCCTTCTCTCTTCTTTTCTCTCGCCTTTTCGGCCGCTAGTCTTCCTTCTTCTTGGAGGGGTGGTTTTGGACCATTTTTTGGTCTAGAACCACCCCTCAATATCATTTTTTAGTTTCCTTCATCTCAATAAGTGGTTTATCCACACAGATCTAATTATTTTTGGTGTTTTTTCGAGTCCTCGTCTTCGGCGTGCGACGGTGTTTTCCGTCTTTGTGCGGTGTTTGTTGTTTCCGTCTTGGTGCGGTTTTTGTTTTCCCGTCTTGGTGCGGTGTTCATTCGATTCAGATTGGCTGATCCACTTCGTTTCGCTACAGATTCTCTTTTGACTGAGTCGTCAACGCTACAGATCCGGAGGCGTAGGTACTTCGGTCACCCTGAATGTGTCAGATTTGTAGGCAGTGTCACTTTTGATGGCACTTTGCCAAGTTATGCTATTAACTTGGGTGTTGTGAGCTTGTTCGCAGTTTCATCCATTTTAGTTTTTAGCGACGTTGAATTTGTAATGTATTCGATGTATTTTGCCAAATTGAATGAATGAATACCTTTTGTTTTGTTGTCAAAAAAAAATATAAATAATTCATTTTATTTAAAATTCATTTAATAGGGTATATTCAATGTTTTTTCCCAAAAACATTTAATAGAGTATATTAAATACGACCGAGTATATAGAAAGTGTTTTATTAAATTATTTATTATAGGTAACATATTATTGCAGTATACAACGTTTTCTATAGTTTGAATTATCAACCCTTTTGATGAATTATTATTGAATATGAAATATTTTAAAAAGGTAATTACATTTAAAGGTAATTATTAGCACTTAATCGATTCACTTAATCTGAACCACCCCAAGAGTTGGTTGATAACTTAATACTTGAAGACTCATTGGGTTCTCAATTCTGAACTATCTTTGTGAAAGTCCCAGACTGGGGCAGATTTGCTGTGATTATCAAATCATTTGATTGATTTGTTAAATACTTGGGTCAAACCTTTTTGAGTGTGTTAAAAAGAAATAAAAAGTCCATTAGGTTAAAAACTGACAAGGGTAACTTGAGCAAAAGTTAGGACACGAGCAAAAAGAAAAAGAGAAAATGCACAAAATTCTTTAAAGTTTGTCCTAAAATTAAATTTCTAAAAAGATGAGCAATCATGATTTGAAATAAAGTTCGGTCATTTTTCTCTATCCTAAAAAATAAATTGTCCCTTACTATCCACATTGAGCCTAAAAAAAGAAAATAATTCTTTTCAATTACCCTTATTGAGGACCAGCATAGTATTTGCATCAATCTTAATCAGTTTTTATTGTAAAAAAAAAAAGCAAAAGGAAAAGAAAAAGAAATTCAAAGTAATGTAAAAAAATATTGAAAAGTTTGAAAATCAAAAGCAAAAAAATGTGGAAAAGGGTAGAATAAATTCTTAGGATGATGCCTCATGCCTCGTGGAATAAATCATTGTGTCTAAAAGTTCTTGTTAACTTCTAAACACTCATTTGAGCTTATTATATCCTTTCTTTCATAACCACTTTAGCCAATTGTCATGTTATAAGCCTAATAAAGTCTATTTTGATCAAAGATTGATTGCTCATGTTTTCTTAAAATTTAATTTTGGGACACACCCAATTGTGATTGTTAGCATGTTTGCTCCGAAAAAAGGGAGAAGAAGAAAATAAAAGAAAAGAGAAGAAATATTGACGCTTTAAAAGGCTTAGCTACCCAAGTTCATTTTGAAAAAAGCAGACATCAGGGTAGAATTTAATGATCGATTGCCATTCAGAGTCAATAGCTATCATGCATGTTCACTTGCATGAGGGGGAATGATCTAAATGAGAACAAAGAGATCTTGACTGGGGAAATCACTTCATCATGCATCACCCTCTATTTCTATTTTTCGACATTCAAACTGGGACAGTTGCTCGATCCTCTATTCCTCCCATCCACTATTCCTCCCATCCATTCTTGCACTACTTTGGGTTGGGCCAACTATTTGTTCTTTTGCTAACTTATGGAGTCCATACTGGGGCAATCACTTGGCTTTGCCTTCCATCTTCCTTCAGTTATCTCACGCTCCTTTTTGGACCCTAATCTGGTCATGCAAGTTAATTAAATAGTGCTTCAAAGATAGAGAACATATGTTCAATAATATAATCTAACGATTTGATGATAATCCCTTGGTTAACATCTTTTACCAAAGAGACTCAGTTTGGCTTCAAAAAGAGCTATCATAGTCATGATATTATGGCACTGTTGATCATAGTTTGGAAAAAAGACTTCATTCAGTCAAAGCAAGCAATAGGAACGATACAAGACATATCACTACTAGAATTTCGGTTGTTAGCGTCGGCCAAAAGCCCACGCTAAACGCGAAAAACCGACGCTAACAGCCATTTTAGCGTCGGCCATGCGTCGGCCACGGGGCCGACGCTAAAATGCTCGTCGCAAAGCATTAGCGTCGGCCATACGATGGCCGACGCTAGTTGCGTCCGAAAAACCGACGCTAAGCCGACGCATGAAGTCATGAAAATGGCCTACGCTAACTTTGCGTCGGCCGTGGCCGACGCTAATTAGCGTCGGCTAAGCCCACGCTATCTGCTAGCTTCGACGCGAAAAAGATTGTTTAGAATTAGCGTCGGACAAGGCCGACGCTAATTAGCGTCGGCTAAGCCCACGCTATGAAGTCAAATTCGACACAAAAAATGATCTTTCAGAATTAGCGTTGGCCTTAGCCGACGCTAATTTCAGGACCACACCTAATCGAGAAAAAATATCAATTTAATAGCTCTAAACATGGTCAAAACAAATTTACAAAAAAAAAGTATAACCAATCAATCCAAGTTTGCTTAAAACTATACAAAACGAGAAATACAATCATACTACAAAATGAGAGACAAAAGCATAACTAATCAACAAAACATAAAATTATCAGAACATGATAAGAAAAATGCATGATTTATTGCTTATAGTAAAACAGAAATAAAATGTCCTACAAATCTTCTTCACCATGTGAGAACTTGCAACAACCGGTGCTGTTTTCCAATCCTTGTTTAGTCCTTGTACTTCAGCTAATCTCTTCTATAAGATGAGCTTAGTCAATCAGTAAAAAAATTGTAGCTTAATAGGGAAAGTGGGAACCGGAGAGTGGAGACTGTGGAATGCTAGAGAATTTTAAGAACTTGTATAAACACCACTCAATCTAGCAAATTTCCTTTCCTGATCTCCTTCTCAATAACATACTATTAAGCACTCAAAACATTCAGAACAAAAAAGATTAAAAAACCATAGGCACATCAAGTAAACAAAAATAAATAAAATGAATACCTGATATATTTGTTGTTGTTTTAAACGTTCATAAGGCTTCCTTGCAAAAGAAAACTTGGTTATATCAATGGCAAATTGGAAAATCTAGCAATAACATCAAGGAAAGAAGTTTACATATTGTATGACTCATATATATTGAACATAACCATTTGAAGAACTGCAGAAAATTACACTCCTTTTAGTGAAACAAAAATAAGCTATAAAATTATAGAAACAGAATATATCTATGCGCTCATTGGAGAACTAGAACAGAAGCGGCAGAGCAGTTAAATTACAACAAATTTAACCAAACATTAAAAATGTCTCATAACAGAACATGTCTGACCAAGTATAGAACGAACTACTTGTTCTTCAAATCCCATGTCAAGCATCTGACATGCTTTGTCAAGGACCTAATAAGAATAGTTTTACAACACCATTTATAAAAATAGAGTGATAAAAGAATCATGTAAGTTATTTTTTTATTTTAAAATTACTTAAGAGAAAAATAAAAGAAAATTGTCAATCTAAAAACAGTTATTCCATGAGAGAGTAGTTACCACGGAGTGTAAGTTAAGAAAAATATGCAAGAAAAAAGCAAATCACTAATAGAAAATTAGTTTCTAAAAGTACATACATTACAAGTGAGGAAATGTATCAGAATATCTGCTATATTTGAAAAGTGGAGAAGAAATTCAACTGCAGCAAAGGGATTTCAAAGATCACATTTGTAGGATAAATCCATATCACAGACACATATCTATATCCTTCTTCAAGTTATATCATCCTGAAGCTTGTTTAAAAAGATATAGATTATCAGTGGTGTGGATATTTTTCTGGGATTACTTTCAATTTCAAATCAGGTAATACTCTTGGTACTTGAAACCTCAACCAAAGGGCATCCATACATTTAACAGCTAGCATTTTGTAAGAGAGCTCAATGTAGACAAATTCCCCAACTACTTAGAGAGGGAGAACAGCTAGCTAGTACCAACTAATTACAGAATACTGTCATAAAGAACATATCAATTAGAGGTGATCAAGTCCACGTACCAGTACTACTGAATTGAGGAGCTCTTGAACCCCCACACCTATAGATATCACAATAAATTCAACCATATCAAAGCATGCTATTATTGTATTATTGGTATTATATACTACAATTCAGATTTTTTAATATTGGATGCGCCTTGAGTGCTATTTTTATTCCTGAGAATACTATGCTAGTGTGTGAACAAGCTTTTTAGCAATCATATATAGTATCCTTCAAAAAAATTTAGCTTAGTTATGATACAATAAAACTCAATAAAATTCTACCAAACTGAGAGTGAGAGAAAAGAGTTTAAAAACTCAAAAAAGAGAGAAATAAGGTGATATGGAAAATTGGCTAGGAACTTTTCTTCCGTGATCAGTATCAATGTCACACAAATCTAATGTCATACTAATTTGAGTAAAGACAGACACTCATCAGGGAGAAAGAGATGCTAGTAATCTGTAAAAGAATTTCGTTTTTTTTGGATTGAATCCGTGAACAGAAATGCCAAGAAGGATTTGGGGATTTCACCTTTCACACCAAAACTGAGAAGCACCGCGTCGCCTCCGTCAACTCACAGCACCACCTCACCGTCGTCACCTCAACACCGTCGCCTCGCCGCCGTTGATTTGCAGGGCATGATTTCGGAGAGAGTATGAAGGAGAAGACAGATCTGATATCTGCCGAAATGAAGGAAGAAATGGTGACTTATCAGTTCAGAATTAGCGTCGGTCATTTGCGTCGGTCAGCCGACGCTAATTCAAACCATCATAGCGTGTAATAAATGCCTACTTTGCGTCGGCTTGGCCGACGCTACATCTGAATTAGCTTTTTAAAAATTAGCGTCGGCCTAGCCGACGCTATATTTATCCATTAAATTTTTTTTAATTTAGCGTCAGTCAAGCCGACGCTAAAATATTTTAAAATTTTGCGTCATATAATTTGCGTCGGCTAAGCCGACGCTAAACATAAAAAATAATAAATAAATAAATTAAACTCAAAATTCAATGTAGAGACGGCTTGGCCGACGCTAAATCATCGCATTTAGCGTCGGTGTCGTGGCCGACGCTAATTTCCAACGCTACAACAGCACATTCTAGTAGTGTATGTATGAGCAATTTGCTGAAAATCTGAACAAACTAGAAATTAACAGGTTTGAGTTTGCATAATTGAATTCATATGCTGATTTATTGGATTAAGGTTTTCAAAGAAGTAATCAAGTCAAAAGAATTCATCTGTCATAATACAAACTCCTAATTTTAAATAAACAAAGCTGATGTTGAGGAAAAAAAAGGGAAAAAAGCATTTTTGCACATCTTATATGTTGCATCATTAGTTTCTTTCTTTACATCGTGCATCATTTTCACTTCATTGTATCATTAGTTAACCTCACTCTCAATATTATGCAACAATTCATGCATCCCGGTTCAACAAATAGGCATGCTCGTCACATTGTACATTATCTCTACATCAAAAAAGGAAGAAGAAAAAAAAAAGGAAGAAAAGAAGAAGAAAAGGAAGAAAAAGTAAAAAAGTAAAAGGAGGAAAAATCCATGTATCATACTAAGTTGGGAATCTGTCTGGCACCATCATATCAAAGTCTGGAACATGCCCAACACCTTTGATTTTAGTGGCCCAATAAATAATAATATTACCAAGAGGTACCAAATTTACCTAGAAATGATACTATTTGGGTTCATACCGGTGAATGGCATTTTTGGCCCTCGTACTAGAATTCACCCAAAAGCAAAATATGATCAAACATTTTTTATGATTTCATAAATTTTTATTCAAACAACTTTCACACTTATACTTATATTTTTGGTTCTTTAAAAAAGAAAAAGAAAAGAGAGAATAGGAAAAGTTCAACAATGATCAATCAATATTGGGATTGATATATAACTACGAGTTTACAAATTTGGTACAATCGGTTGGCTTAAAAGAGACCATCTTTCTATCAAGATCAAATCCAATCAAAATATTTGACTGAGCATAACTCCCAAATATAGATTCTCCATCGGAATCCACACCCACAACCATTGCTAAGCAAAATACGCGTTCTTTTGCATAAATCCATGTTTGTGATGGCATTAATGGCACATCGGCCCCTTCAAAATGAGCAGTCAAAATTGGCCATCCACGAGGTGTGTTGCTTTGATAACAAAGGTGAAAACCCTGGTCTGGGAGTTCAAAGGGTTTCTGCTTAATCTGTGCCTTCAATTCCCCCACCAAACCATCATAAAGTTCTTGTGGTATAAATGTTAATGGTGTACCCGAGTCAATTATTGTATTCCCCTGTTTAGAAGAATTAAGAGGCACAAACTTGTCTCCAACACTTACACCTTTTAGTGTCACTAAATACAATGATGATGTTCTTTCGGTTTTACCAGAGACTAGAGGAGTTGTAACAACTCCTTCACCTGAGACTTCATAGCCTGCACCAAAACTAATTGTGCCTGAAACGTTAGAGGTTACATCAAGAGGAACCAGACACTGAGAAAAGCACCTGCTACCCATTTGTGAGACAAGTGATAGAGGCCCTCTTCCCAATCCAATTATCCCCATGTCGTTTTCAGTGAATATTCCTGTGTTGTTGTGCCCACATCCAAACACGATGTCTTTAATAACTTGTACTTCTCCACCAGTGGAAGAACAAATGGTGGCTGTTTCTAATGAAATTACCCCCTTTGTTATTGAACCATCCCCATAGCCATATTTATAGGTACAAGGATCTTGATCCGGGCAACGCTCGCCGGGAGGAAACATTGAAATGCACTGCTCTGAATCACATCGAAGTTCTTGGTATGTTTTGGACTTTAGGGGATCAAACATTGGGTTTTTCTGCTTATAGCAGCCTTCGCAGGGTTTGCATTGTGTCCACACTAGGTCACTGCCTGTGTCAATCGTACCATATATGGCCACTGGTGGTGTTCCTAGTTCGAGCTTCATGAGATAGTCATAATTGTCAGCTATCACTCTAGTAGTGGTGGCAACATTTCGGAATGGTGATTTGATGCGGGGAACTTGGTAAAATGAGTTTGATTTGTGGAAAGGGGAATTACGGGAGTGGTGGTGAAATAATTGAACATTGATCCCACCATTGTGAGCTTCAATCAGTGTTTGACAAGAGAACACAAACACAACAAAGAAACACAAATAAGAGAATATATTGTTGGCCATAAGGTTTAGAGGAATTGATAGATTCGCAATATAAAAAAGTTGACTAGTGTTTCCTATATATAGTGCTATCGTCCTACATATCCTGCTACTATTTTATAAAGTAGGTTTTAAATGAAAAAGTAGATGCATTTCATATATTGAAAACATAAAAAACATTTAATAATTTCTCAATTTAATAATTAGGGGGATTAGTAGGCATAAAAGATAGGATGATTTAGAATTATTCATATAATATACTCTATTTGTTCTAAAATAAGTGTTGTATTATGTTTTTCAATGGGCCATTAATTATTTTAAAATTCTAATTTTACCTCAAAAATACTTTAAAGAGTGTTGCATCTATTTTTTGACAATATAAATAATAAGGTTAATTTGATAAAATTATTACTACTACAGCATAGGATGGTAGAGAAAATTATTTAATAGGTGTATTAAATACAAACAAGTGCTATTTAAGAATATAGAATATTTAATAGAATTTATTTAATGCTTTGCATTGACTATTAAAAAAATTAATAGGGTATACTAAATGTGTTTTGGTCAAAAACATTTAAAAGAGTATATTAAATGAGAAACGTCATATCCTCATACGAATTCTCTTACATATTACCTCTGTCCCTATATATAAGAATCTTTATAAAAAAAATTAAGTCCCGTTTTATATGATTCCTTCCATAAAAACTCTTATATTAATTATTTTTTGACCAATGTATCTTTATTTATTGCACAATATAAATCTTTAGCAATTAGGTGGATTAGTAGAAATAAAAGGTATGATGATTTAGAATTATTTATATAATATACTCCATTTGTCCCAAACTAAGTGTCTTTTTAGCAAAGTAAATTTGTCCCAAAACATGTTGTTTTATGTTTTCAATGGGTCATTAATTATTTTATTCTAATTTTACCCCCAAAAATACTTTATATGGTACGTTTGATGTACACTATGGTACAATATGGACAGAACAATACAAAACAAATGTCTGAGTTATAACACAACTCTCTATTATGTACATTGTTTGATGAACAACGGATGACACAAACAAAATAATATAAATTTGCCATAATACCCCTTGTATTATATGAATATTAAATATATTTATTGATTTTATATATTTATTATATTAATAATATTAATTTATTTATTAATAATATATATTAATTTAAAATATATATCTATTTTTTAACATGTATATTAATTTTTTAATATATGAATATATATATATATATGCATATTAATTTATGCAATGTAAAATTTACCATAATACCCCTTGTATTAATTTATGCATATTAATCAATTTACAAATAAATATTATTGTGTAATATAAAATTTAAATGGATATAGCCATACAAAATTAAATATTCATTAAACTTGTTAGGATCAATAAGAAAGGAATAATGATTCTCCTAAGATTAAGAAATTAATTTAAAAGTAGGTGCTTTCTATATGAAAAAAAGTTACAAATATATTAAAAGTATAAAATTTACATTAATGTATAATTTGTATAATAAATATTCATCAATAGTTAGTTGACTCGAGAGGGTCACAGGTGTTGTGCATGGATTGTAAACATATTTATAATAGAAATTTATGATACATTAATTTTTAAAAATTATAAAAGTATTAATTTCAAATTTTCATAAAAAATATAGAAAGTTCAGTTTTGATATATTATATAAATTTATATTAAAAAATTTATATTAATGCGTGTTATGGATGTGCATGGATTGTAAACAAATTTTTGTTTAAGTTTATGATAAATAAATGTTAAAAACTATATAGGTATTTCAAATTTTCAGAAAAAAATAAAAGAAGTTCAGTTTTGAGATATTATTTTTATTACTTAGATTACTTTTAATACATTTTCATCTGTGAAAAATTGTTTACCTTTTACGATTTATTATAAGTTTCATGAGATACAAATATTCATCAATATAAAAAATATAAATATTTGTTAATTTATTAATAGTTAAGTTTAATTTTTAAGTATTTAGTTATTTAAATTGTGTGACCTAATGGCATTTTATGATTTTCGTAAAATTATTTTCTTTTGACAAAAATCTTCGTAAAATTGTTGGAATAAGTCATTGTTGTTTGCTCCTTTTATTTATTATAGCAACAAAGAGGCTCAAATATCCCACACCGGAAATTATTCAAACTAACCCACCACCGGTGTTCAGTACACCCCATGAACATTGTACAACTTTCTTGCAAAATCAATTTGAAGAATTAGAGTATAATTGAAAAATAAAACCCAAAAATGTACAAATTAAATACTACAATCTGAGAGGAGTTTACTATAAACTAACCTTAAATGGCATGACATTATATTACTTTGAATAATGACTGCCATTACCATTATCAAAAAGAGATTGTACTTGCTCCTCCTGTTGTTATAGCAGTTTTACTATAATAGTGGTCAAACCTCCCTTAATGAACTTGATATCATGTTTCAAATTATCATGATAATATGAATACCATTTTATATTAGATTTGAGAAACACATTCTATGAAACTGTCCAATATACAAATCATTATGAATAAAAACGCCTCAAATTTTACGTATTGCATCTTTGGCCTTTTCTTTTTGGAAATTGTCTCATGCAATGATTTTGGCTTCCTCTCTGTATGACCTGTGCCAAAACAGAAGTTTATAGATGAAGTTATAGGAGTAAAACAATCACCTTATATGTCTTTTACTCTCTAAACGATATGGAGAGATTCAAATATATATCTTGCTGATGATGATTAATTAAGGAAAACAAAAATCGCTATAGTCAATAACGAAATTCATTTAATTTGTAGCCTTTAGATTCAAAATTATATACTTGAAAATTGCTGCATCCCCTTGTCCAAGGAACCAAGAGGAATGAGTAGAGTTTGAGAAAGTAATTTAGCATTTATGTGACATACCTGGAAGTAGTAAAGGTTGACTCTTCAATATCCCAACATGAAACTTGGGTTTTAGTACTATTCTCTCGCAATTAGTACTTTTTTTTTTCTTTGTCAATTTGGCTGAATGCCTCTTCAACCCCCTAATAACAGTAGCTTTAATTGATTATCAACCTGCACATCTCTAAAACCCGTAGCTTAGAACAATGGCAATCAACTTATTGATAATATATAATATTTATTCAAATTATTAAAAAATAGAAAGTGTAAGTAACGTAAATTGAGAGTTTACCTCAGAGATGCATGTGTCTATAGATCTTTGTGGTTCCCAGTTGTGATTGTGCACCAAATGCAATATCTTCCATATTGCCATTGACCAAGGTCTCAGAAAATAGTACCCAAGAAAAAAATGTAGAGCACACAATTTTTTTAGAAATGTTCAAGCATATCTAGGTTTAGTTAAATAACACCAGTACTCATTGACATAAATATTTCTTCATTTGAACTTGTGAAAAATATGTTTTGCTTAGTTCATTCAAAACTACCTTCCAACAAAAGCTATATACAAACTACCTTTCTCCATTTCTATCATTTTTATATTGGTCTTAATTACCACCATATTAGAGTAGCATTCGTAAAGAAATTTGGGAGAGAGACAAACACATTTGGAATACCATGTTACTGTAGATTTTTTGACCCTATACATCGAGAGAGAGGATATGCACATGCCACAACAATGACTAAAGGAATTGTTAATTAAACGGAGTGAGGGGGAATACGTTATACTTATGAAACAAAGGAAAAGGTTTTCTATATGCACCAATGCGTTATGGAATAGGTAATTGAATACATTAAAACCCCACACTCCAATTTATCAGTTATCAATGACTCCATAAAGGACCGCATGATAACCAATAAACAAAAAAAAAACGCATAAAGTTATGTTAATTTTCTTATGCTTATTATTATAGATTTACTTATTTATCCTTTATTTGGACAAAAAAGACAAAAATACCCCAACATCATTCTTTTTTTTTTTATATATATAGATATATGTAGTATATAATAATCGAGTTATGATCCTCTCCATTTTTTCTCTCTCCATTTCCTCCATTACTATGCTTTTGGGAGAATAAATAGAATAAATGACACTCATGTATCACATTTATATTATTTATTTTCCCCAAAAGAATAATAATGGAAGAAATGGAGAGAAAAAAAGAGAGAATCTCAACTCATAATAATCACCACACGACATAGGATGGTGGAGAAAAGTATTTAATAGGTGTATTAAATACAAACAAGTGCTACTCCTTCCGTTCCTTTTTATCTGTCGGTTTTTAAGAAAAATTTTGTTCCTTTTTATCTGTCATTTTGTAAATTTAAGGTTATATTTTGACAATTATACCCTTAATTCTATTAATTATTTTACACAATTTTCATAAAATTGATTAATGGAGTAGTTAGAAGTTCAAAGACTAATTACTACTCCCAAAAATATTTTACTTTCCAACAATATAACTTTATTACTAATACAAAGTGAGACTCTAGGAGTCCGTGAAAGATGAATTGGATAATTGAATAAGAGGATGAAAATAATTAAAATGATGGAACACATTAATGTAGAGCGATAAAATGAGATAGTAAAAAAATAAAGGTATAATAGGAAAAAATTTATCAATTAATTGATTCATTGGTTGTGGTGAAACAAACTTAAACGACAAATAAAAAGGAACGGAGGAAGTATTTAACAATATAGAATATTTAAATTTGTCAAAAAAAACAATATAGAATATTTAATAGAATTTATTTAAAGCTTTGCATTGAGTATTAAAAATATGTTTAATAGGGGGTATTAAATGCTTTTTGTCAAAAACATTTAAAAGTGTATATTAAATGAGAAATGTTGTATTCTCATACAAATCCTTCTGCATACTCCTCTGTCCCTATATATAAATTAATCTTTCTCTCTCCTATGAGGATCGAGAAAATTTAAGAGAGTAGGAATAGAGTAATTATAAGTCACAATAATACTAACAATAATTTAAAAAAATTATGTAAAATTATTAACAAATTTAATGCTACTAACTAAATTAACCAACTTTTTTAAGTATAAATTAGTTAAAAGTTTTTATATATAGGGATGATGTAGTATCCTCCTCCTACATTATAAAGTAAATATTTAATGAAAAATTACATACATTTAATATATTAAAAACATAAAACATATTTAATATTTTTTCTATTTAGTAATTAAAAAAATTTGTAAAAATAAAAGTTAGAACTTAGAAGGATTTAGCATATTTCATATTAAATACTTTCTGACCAGTGGCTGAGCAACCCTTTAAACAAATCAATCAATATAAATATTAGAAATAATGTCTTATTTTTCAATTTTACATCTAAAATATTTTATAAAGATAAATTTTTATAGAACATGTAAAAGTAATCATTTCTTATACCATAAAAAAAGAAATCATTTCTTACGTCCATATATTAAAAATATGTCAAGAAAACATATTAATTTAAAATGTGTAACACAAAAAAAATTAATAAATGAAATGCATATAGAAAGTGTTTATTAAATTATTTATTATAAGTAGCATTTTATTGTAGTATGCGTAATTTTTACTATGTTTTCATAATTCATTTTCACTATGTTTAATAATTTGAATTATTGTATCCCTTTTGATGAACCATGATTGAATATGAATTATTTCAAAGGCAATTGCATTTTTTTTCTATTGCCACAGTATTCCAAGGGAAAATGACCCATATACTAATCTGTATTTAATCGAGAGGTAAGTAAAGTTTGGTTATAGATTGTTCCATCACCAGGGATCGAACCCGGGTCCTAGCCAAGTCCGCGCGTCCCTTAGGCGGTGCGCATTAACCACTTGCATCCAACCTCGTGGTTAAAGACAATTTTGTATAAAACTATTAAAATTGGCTCTGGTATCATCTTAGAATAACTATTTCTCTCTACACCCACATTAATTACTCGTTACACCCACATTTACTCTTTTTTAGTAATGAAAAGACAAAAATATCTCCACTCTAAAAAACTGCAAGCAATTTTTTTCTTAGCGATTTGCTGATTTTCCTAGAATGACATTTTCAAAAGTCAAATGTGAATTCCAGAAATATAAGTTCCAGAATATTATTATTTTTCAAAAAGAATAGTGTTCCAGAAATTTTATTTCCGGAATTCAAATTTGACTTCTGGAATTTTCATTTGGGGAACACTAAATTTGTATTCCGGAAATGTAATTTCCGGTGCCCTTCCATTCCATTTTTAACAAAATAATTTCCGGTCACAATTTGCAAATGATGCCAACTTTGAACATCCAGAGGTGGAACGAACTGGATTAATATATCACGTGAAACAATACATCCAGATGAACTTTCAAGCTTCTTTCCCTTGTCTGCATAAAAAAATTGTGACATTGAACAACAAAACTACAAAAGCCCTATGGTGGTATACTAGTTACACAGCTCAAATATTACCAAACAATTATAATTCAATGAGTAAAGAACAGACACGTTGGATTAGATACCTCCATTTCTTTGAAAAAATCAGCTCCTCCTACCCCAACAGTAAGGATTGACAATGGTAGGTTAGATGCTTTAACAAGAGCATCTTATTGTTTCTTGGAGACCCGTCACTGCTCTATCCTAGGAGGATATATATATATCAATTAAATTTCAGCACGAGCAGCGGAAAACACAGCGATGCAAAAAATTTAGAAAGTTTTAAGGATCGAGTCAGGGGAGAGGTAGGGGAGAAAGAAAAAATTGGAGAAACAGCCTCTTAGAATTTGTGGGTCTAATTCATCCCTACAAAATCGATCGGCTTGTAAGGTGAGGGGTGTCTCTGCTATATATTATCTATTTAGGTATTATCTATAGTCGATGTGGGACTTGAATTTTTTTTTCCAATAGTGAATTACAATAGTCTTATCTTCTTTTAGGTGTATGTTTTAAATTTATATGAAAGAATATATTCATCACAGTGTTAGACATGTACTCCCTCTGGTTCTATATATAAGCAACAAGTTACTTTTTTGGTTCATTGAATAACTCATGTATCTGGTCTATAATATAGACCAGATACATGAGTTATTCAATGAACCAAAAAAGTAACTTGTTGCTTATATATAGAACCAGAGGGAGTATTGATAAGTATGACTTTCACAGACCAAAAAAAAAATATATATATATATATATATATATATGACAATATTGAATCGGAAAATAGACTTCCTTTCAAGTTTGGAGTCATTTGGTGCCTGCCACTTGAAACTTCTACAAGGGTTAAAACACATTCAAGTTGGATCATATTTGGATGATCCCTTATTTATTTGGGTTTGTATCATCATGACATAAGTAATTTTATTAGTATTTAGGCACATTTATAAAAATAATAAGGATATTATGTTTCAGTACTATATGATATATACAACATATAGTACCTGGTTATTAGATGTTCCATAGTTTTTGTTAATAATTTAGGATCGTCTTGTATAAGTTTTGTTTGGCTAGACTAGTTTTGTTTGCAATAAACAAGTTGAGGCTATTCCTCTGCCTAGACCGTGGGGCAGAAAGACGGAGGATATGCCCTTTGATTCGTAGAATATACAACTTGGAGTAATTAGGTGTGTTTTGAGGAAACATGTAGTAACAATATACAGTCATAGACCGGCTAAGGGGAGCTAAGAGCTCAAAACTATATGACTGGCTAGCTCCAGAAAATTTTCCAAGACATCTAATAATGATTATATAAAATTAGTTTCACCACATTCCCTTTTCTATTTTAAAAATAGCTTATATATAAGTGCTTAAATAAGTTGATTATCCAAACAAACCCTTACTGGTCTCGATTCCCAACCAATCTCCACCCATGTCTTCTTCGAAAACCCCATGTCTGAAGTTTTTAGCGTTTGCTTTTGGGTTGAGAGGGAAAGTAGGGCGTGTCACAACTATTGTTGAGACATTAAAAGACATTTATCATAAAAAAGTAAATAATATAGGCTTGGTTCTGTTTCGTATGAATTAATCAATTTTAATTTACTTTTTTTTTAATATTCTCTAGTCCAAAGATGATGTTGTAAAAAATGGAAGCTGTTAAAGAGTGTTGAAACCATAAACAAAGCTATGTACTTGGAAGAAGCTCTTCAAGGAATTCAACATCTGGTGGTGCAAATTCTCGAATGCGAAGGATGATGATATATAAGGATGGTAGTTTGCAAAAGGAAGGCAGAGGCAATTATATGACATTTTACACAAATTCCCCAACAAATAATAATATTATGAAGAGGCACTGAATTTACCTAGTAATAGGGATGGCAAAAAAACTCGTACCCGCGGATAAAATCCGTTACGGGTATGGGGCGGGTACCTTAACGGGTACCCGCGGGTAAATTAAACGGGTATTTAAGGTACCCGCTAATAAATGGGGATGGGGGCGGGTAGTGAGGTACCTGTACCCGCGGATACCCGTACCCGTTAGTAAAATTACAATAATTATCTTTTATTTATATACATACCTAAAAGTCTAAAATATCAATACACAATTTGACAAGTATTAGAGTGTGATGCATTACTTTTAGTTGTTGTTTTGCTTTGTTTTAATATTGAACAAAGTGACTCCAAAATATGTATTATTGTTGTGTCATGTATTAATTCTCACACTCATATTTTTCATTTTATAGCTTTATTTGTTTTTATTTAATTGAACAATTAATGATATAACAATTGAGTTAAAATTATATGATTGGTATAATTTAGTCTTATTAATATGATGTCCATTATGACAAATATTGTGTGGAAACAAATTTTTTTTAATAACATTTCTATAGAATTTTTTAATATCCATGGATAGCCACGGATACCCGCTAAAACCTAGGTGACGGGTACCCACACGGGTATGGGGCGGGTACGGGTAGCGGGTATACCAAACGGGGCGGGTAGTGGGTAGCTGCTACCCGTGCCCGCCCCACCCCATTTACATCCATACCTAGTAACCGATACTATTTGAGCTCACACTGGTGTGGGGAATTTTTGCCCCCTCATACTAGATATCACCCAAAAGCAAAATATGAACAAACAGTTTTTATGATTTCATAAATTTTTATTCAAACCTTTTACACTACTTCAGATCTTTTAAAAAAAGAAAAGAGAGAATAGGAAAAGTTTAACAACGATCGATATGGGATTGATATCTAACTATCAATTTACATATTTGGTACAATCGGTTGGCTTAAAGGAGACTATCTTTCTATCAAGATCAAATCCAATCAAAGTGTTTGACTGAGCATAACTCCCAAATGTAGATTGTTCATTGGTGGGCAAATCCGCCATCATTGCTAAGCAAAATATCCCAGCTTGTGCATAGATCCATGTTTGTGATGGCATTAATGGCAAATCGGCCCCTTCAAAATGAGTAGTCAAAATTGGCCATCCACGGGGTGTGTTGCTCTGATAACAAAGGTGAAAACCCAGGGGTGGGAATTCAATGGGTTTCTGCTTAATCTGTGCCTTCAATTCCCCAACCAAATCATAATAAAATTCTGGTGGTATATATGTTAATGAATTACTCGAATCAATTATTATATTCCCCTTTTTAGAAGAATTAAGAGGCACAAATTTGTTTCCAACACTTATACCTTTTAGTGTTACTAAATAAAACGACGACGTTTTGGCAGTTTCTCCAGAGACTAGAGGAGTTGTAACAACTCCTTCACCTGAAACTTCACAGCCTGCACCAAAACTAATTGTGCCCGAAACATTAGAGTTTACATCAAGAGGAACCAAACACTGAGAGAAGCATCTGCTACCCATTTGTGAGAGAAGTGATCGAGGCCCTCTTCCCAATCCAATCTCCCCCATGTCATTTTTACTGTAGACTCCTGTGGTGCTGTGCCCACACCCAAACACGATGTCTTTAAGAACTTGTACTTCTCCACCGGTGGGAGAATTAAAGGTGGCTGTTTCCAATGCAAGTACCCCCTTTGTCATTGAACCATCCTCATAGCGATATTTATAGGTACATAGATCTTGATCCTGGCAATGGTCGCCGGGAGGGGACATTGAAATGCACTGCTTCGAATTACATCGAAGGTCTCTGTATGTTTTGGACTTTAAGGGATCAAACATTGGGTTTTTCAGCTTATAGCAGTCTATGCAAGGTTTGCATTGTGTCCACACTAGGTCACTGCCTGTGTCAATTATACCATATATGGCCACTGGTGGTGTTCCTAGTGTGAGCTTCATGAGATAATATGCACCATCGACGTCAGCTATCACTCTAGTGGCGGTGGCAACATTTTGGGATGGTGATTCGATCTGGGGAACTTGGTAAAATGAGTTTGATTTGTAGAAAGGGGAATTACGGGAGTGGTGACGAAATAATGGAACACTGAATCCACCATTGTGAGCTTCAATCAGTGTTTGACAAGAGAACACAAACACAACAAAGAAGCCCAAATGAGAGATCATATTATTGGCCATAAAGTTTACAGAAATTGAAAGGTTAAAATTCCAATATAAAAAAGTTGACTAATGTTTCTTATATATATATATATGCAAAGAGCAACTAATTTACGCTGATTAAGAATGTTATTTAACTTTATTTTTTTTTATCTTATCAAAAAATGAACTCTATTCATTAAAATGTCATTAGTAAAGTGGGTTGAAAGCTAAATTTGCATTAAATGAAGGTATTATGTAGATAAATTCATTAAGAGTCTGTTTGGATGTAAAAGTTTTAGTTTTTGATTTATAGAAAAGTTAGTTTTATTTTGTATTATATTTTTCTCATATATGCACAAGAGTAAAAATATTTAAATAGTCATTTATAAATAAATAGGTATTTTTTGAGAAGTTAAAAAATATAGCTTTTAAAAAATATAAAGAGCAAAAGTTAATTTCAATTTATGTAAGAAGTTGTTAGTTAAAAAATACATACTAGAAGTGTTTATGGAAAAATTTATCCAAACTGGGTATAAATGGTGTAAAAATAGTTAAAACTTGTTTATATTTTAGACCACTATACTCAATATTTTTGTTTTGACTTTATTTCAATCCGGAAGTAGTAGGAATTAGAGGTAGAAGAATTTAAAATTATTCATATATATATATATATATATAATAAGCATACACATCATACGAAGGTGGAAAAAAGTATTTAATAGGGTGTATTAAATACTAACAAGTTCTATTTAAGAATATAGAATATTTAATAGAATTTATTTAAAGCTTTGCATTGAATATTAAAAAAATATTTAATAAGGTGTATTAAATGCTTTTTGGTTGAAAACATTGTTTTGAATTGTGGTAAAAAATACTACGCCGGTCTATATTATAAGAGAAAATTGGGTTATTTCATTGGTCCAAATTATAAGAAACATGTACCCATTATTAAATGTTTTAATTATTAGAATTCCTTTTATACCTTTATTTTATTATGGAACCAATTTTCCATGCAAGTGAGTGCAACTATTTTAACCACTTAATAGCAAAGATATTTTTGAAATATAATTTAAATTAATTAAAATAACTAACTCAATTACTTTTTCTTGATCTTGATCAATTAGTTATTTGTCTCTTATAATAGGGACAGAAGGTAGTACTTTTTGACTAATGCATTGGACAACCGTTTAAACAAATAAATCAATATAAATACTAGAAATAATGTCTTTCTTAAATTTTACATCTAAAATATTTCATAAAGATAATTTTTTATGGAAAATGCAAAAGTAATCATAACTGAGCAAGGTTAGCTTTGTGGATAAGAAATAGGCGCCGAGAGAGCTTTGCTTTCTTATATGGGTTCACTCGGCTCGACTCGTATTAAACTGAGCATCTATAACAAAAAAAACATATAACTTACATATATTAAAAATATGTCAAGAAAACATTAATTTTAAATGTATAACACAAAACAAATTAATAAATGAAATGTCTATAGAAAGTGATCCGTCATTAGACTAGAAGAATTTAAAATTATTCATATATATATATGAATAAGCATCCACATCATACGATGGTGGAAAAAAGTATTTAATAGGATGTATTAAATACTAACAAGTGCTATTTAAGAATATAGAATATTTAATAGAATTTATTTAAAGCTTTGCATTGAATATTTAAAAAAATATTTAATAGGGTATATTAAATGCTTTTTGGTTGAAAACATTTTTTTGAATTGTGGTAAAAAATATTTAAAATAGTTAAATACTTTCTACCTAATGCATCAGACAACCGTTTAAATAAATAAATCAATATAAATACTAGAAATAATGTCTTTTTTAAATTTTACATCTAAAATATTTCATAAAGATAATTTTTTGTAAAACATGCAAAAGTAATCATAACTGAGCAAGGTCAGCTTTGTGGATGAAAAAATGGGTGCTGAGAGAGTTTTGCTTCTTTATATGGTCCACCTGGGTTGACTCGTATTAAATTGACGGATTTGATTTTTCTAAAGTGAGTAAAGTGTAAAGTAAGTAATCTTAATCGTTAATGAAAAAATTAAGAGATAATATTCTAACACATCTATGATTTGTTATACATGTACTTATAATATTCACCATTGATTTTCTTATCAATGATTGAGATTATTTATTTTACACTCTAAACTGATTTACTCACTTTAGAGGAACCAGATCTTAAACTGAGCATCTATAACAAAAATAACAACTTACATATTATTATAAATATGTCAAGAAAATATTAATTTTAAAATGTCTAACACAAAACAAATTAACAAATGAAATGTCTATAGAAAGTGTTCGTCATTAAATTATTTATTGTAAGTTACATTTCTATTGTAGCATACTTAATTATCACTATATCTGTTTATAATTAATTTTCACCATATTTAATAGTTTGAATTATCAACTCTTTTGATGAACCATTGTTGAATATTAAATATTTCAATTTTATCAATTTTTTTTAAATATTTCAATTAGAATTCAGTAATTTTATACGAATTTTATAATTTCTTCAAAATTGAAAAAATAGTTTTTATTTGTTTTGAAATCTAAAATAAAAAATTAGCATTCTATTGAATTTTATTTATAGTCAATACAATAAATATTATTTAAGTATAAAACAATCAATACCATTGCACTTATTTACATAGATGTATATTTTCGATGATTTCCTTATAAATTAATTTATAAAATATGATACCTATATTGGTGATATATATACAATATTTTTTTATTTAATTAAATCAATATTCGCTGAATCAAAAAATACTCTTTAATTTGATAAATTATTAATTTATTGATTAATTAGCACCTATTTATATTACCAATATTTCATAGATACAACAATATCAATTTATATTTATTAAAAAAATATCAATTTATAGAGATTTAACTATATTTTAATGTCTTGGTCAAAAAAGAAACTATATTTTAATGTATCTCAAACACACATTATAATATTATTTTTCCAACTTTGAGATTCTTAATGACCATACATAATATATTGATTTTTTTTTTGACAAAATCGTGATAAAATAAAATTATTTATTTCTTAGAAAACTTTTTGTGATTTTATAAAGACATGTACAAATTTTTTTTTTGGAAGATTCTTTATAGGAAATTTCCATTTGATACAAATTACAATGATCTACGGACAAAAGCTAAAAATGATCAAACAATTATTATGAGTTGATAGATTTTTATTCAAACAACTTCCATACTATTTATCTTTTCGATTTTCGAAGAAAGAATAGGAAAAGTTTAACAATCATCAATATAGGATGGATACATGACTATCCTTTTTAAATTGATACTGCTCGGGTGCAATTAGTTGGTTTAAAGGAACAAACTTTCTATCAAAGCAAAATATATAGCCTGCATCATCATCACCCTGCATTCCAAAGCAAAATACCCCCTTTTTTCTACCACAAACAAGGTTTGTGCTGGCATTAACGGCACATTTGCCCCTTCAAAATGCACAGTCAAAATTGGCACTTGGAGAGTTATGTTGCTCCTATAACAAAGGTTGTCGTCCGGGTCTTCAACGGTTTTCTGCTTAATTTATGTCTTTATTTCTCGGATTTGACTTCTCTAAAGTTAGTTAGCCCTCTCATTTTCCCTCAGCTTCGTTGAGAACAACTCCCTGACCAACAATTTAAACTGAGTACAACAGAAAAGCCTATTGAAAATTTTCTTCTCGTTTCAGAATCTGCACAAAGAATGTGAAATTGGGGAATAATAAACTGTTACGGGTGGCATGCATCTTTTTCATCGCACCCTTATCTTTCATTCGTCGCAATCACAGTTGCGGTTACGTCGTGATCTTTGATATTACAGAAAATTACGGACAAATACGGCTAATGTGGCCGCAATTGCTGTCGCAATACGATTTCGGAGACACTCTAAGTATATTTAAGGCTTAAATATCTTTTTCATCCCTGCAAAATGGTTGAGTTTCATTTTTCGTCCCTGTAAATTTTTTTTTTGTTAATCATCCCTGCAAAATAAAAACCGTTCCATTTTGGTCCTGGACTTCAACGGACGTTAGTTTTTGATGATGTGGCCGACGTCAAGCCAAGTGGCACTTGCCACGTCATATTAGTGACCTGAAGTGGCTGCTTACTGGACATTTCTCCTTCCCCTCCCCCTTCCCTTGGCCGCCCTCCATGGAAAGCCTGTATAGTTCTCGGCCACGCCCACCCCTCTTTCCCATCCACCCCACACACACAATAAGACAAATCGGAGAAAGCAGGGAAGACAGTCAGAAGGAGTGGCAATCCAAACCTCCTCTTCAACCACTTCAACCACCCCGTCTCTCTCTCTCTCTCTCTCTCTATCCATCCATCATTTGTCTTCACTGTGAAGGGTAAAGTTTTCATTTTTGATGACCTTTAATGTGTACTGTAAAAGTAGGAGGAGCTCAAGGTTAAAGGGATTTGGAAAAAGGGGGGACGATGACCCCAATAACCCACAACCCACGTCCCGAACTGGACAACAACATGGAGGGGTACGCATCCAAATCAGACAGAAAGCAAACAACATTCCAAATCTGTCGGATCCAAACAGAGTTCCAAACTTGTGGTGGCGACGACGATGGCTCGGACCTCCACCCCCACGAGGGGGCAACGACATGAGACTCCCCATTTCCATTGCTGTTTCTACTCCTTGTCATAGTGAAAGCCATCCTTTCTCCTTCTGAAACAATATGCATAAAGCGGATTTGAAACCCAGCACCAACAACTTTTGCTTCTTGTTTTTTTAACCCAAAAAAATTCTCCTTTCCTTTACAGTGATCTTTCCCTCTATTTGTTTTGCTGTGTTATTTATTTATTTATCATTATTTATCATTTAAGTTCAGATTTGCATTTGTTGTTAGATTTGTTTGGTGGACTTTTGTGTCAAGCATCTAGTTGTCTTGTGTTCCCAATTTGGTTAATGATGGAAAAATTGCTCACGGTGCTGAACAATGTTGCGCAAAAGAAGAATGAAAAATTGCTCACGGTGCTGAACAATTCCCAAGTGCCAATTTGGTTAATGATGGAAAAATTCGTTTTTTATTAAAATTAGGGAATGGAACTATAGTGATCTCTCCATCAGTGGGTGCCTATTTCTGGGTTTCTTGTTTTTTTGGGTTTCCCCTCTTTTTGAACCTAGAGTGGTAAATTGCTGGGTATTTTTCTCTTTACTTAGCTATCATCGCAAATTTCATGGCTCACCGGAATCTGGGTTGTTGACTGAAGAAGCTGGGGTGGCAGCACGGGAGGAGAAGAGGGAGTGGGGAAGAAGAAACCTAATATCAAGCCAGGTCACCATCCTAGTCAGATGCCATGTGGCATTACTAATCACACGTGGCAAGTCTAAATGGACTTCTGTTAGCCACATCAGCGTTTTGTAACGGAAGTTAACGGAAAGGACTAAAACAGAACGGTTTTCATTTTGCAGGGACGATTAACAAAAAAAAAATTTACATGGACGAAAAATGAAAATCAACCATTTTGCAAGGATAAAAAAGGTATTTAAGCCTATATTTAATTTTGTTTGATTATGATATTAATTCAAAACCCCATGTTAATTAATTACTGCAATATTAGAGACAATGAAGTGGATTTGGTGGAAACAAGCACATTGATCTCCATAACATGTTTAACAGTAATGCATCTCAAGAGTTCCATTCTTTGTTAAACTCTTTGAAAGGGCCCAATCTGAATTTGCCAGAAGAGTAGAACAATTCATGCTGCATTAACCAAGGTGCCAAGATTCGTTCATTCCGAGTGAATTTTCCATTAGGTGATGAACATAGTGATGTCATTGGTTATTGGTAGATTGATTTCCCATGGCATTGCTAAGGGTGTCGAACGGATTTGAACTTCTCTTCTCATACAAAAACTGGTACTGGTATGATTTTGGAAACAGAGCCATACAAATTTTCCTGTACTCTCTTTAGTTGGGAGTGATTCTTTGAACTTTGAATTGAAGTATCTGCACCTACAAAACTGTCTTCTTGTGCCAACTATTGACTTTTCTTGATTTAAAATTTGAGAACTCTTGTGTTGGCATGTAGTTCTTGTAGAGCAGGACATGCTTCTGGGTCTGTTTTCCAACTGCATCCATGCATCTTGTAGACCTTACCCTTGATAGTTGATAGCTGTCACTTTAATTCTGACTTAAACATAACTAGTCCAAAGCTGTGTCATCTGAACAATGTCATTGCCAACTTATCATTTTGTAGTGCTATTAATTAATCCTTTCATACAAACAATGGATAATTTACTTTGGTGTGAATTTTAGAATTTGTAGGTCTGACTCATCCCTACTAAATATACTTGCAGGGGGTGTTTCTGCTATATATATATATATGGGACTTTAGTTTTTCTCCAATATGTCTCCTCACGCGGAAGGCTATTGGGCCTAGTGCGTGAATAATATGGGTGGTGGCTCAATAATAAATCTAGGATAGACTCTAATACTATCTTAGAATTTGTGGGTCTAACTCATCATACAAAATCGACTTGTAAAGTGAAATATGTCTCTGTTATATATTCTCTATTTAGGCCTTATCTAATTGATGTGCGACCTGAGTTTTTTTTTCCAAATAGTGAATTACAGTAGTCTTATCTTCTATTAGGTGTATGTTTTTTATATGAAAGAATAATCGTCTGAGCGTTAAGACATGTATTGATAACTATGACATTGAATCGGAAAATAGACTTCCTTTCAAGTTTGGAGTCATATGGATTATGAGTAGGAATGACAATGGGTATGGTATGGGTAGGGTACTATAGTACCTGTCCCCATACCTGTAATTTGAAAAAATACCCGTATCTGACACTATACTCGTCTGGGTAGCAACTTTGATTTTCGTACTCTTACCTTTTAGGTACCTCGGTACCCGTATCTATACCCGTTACCCACACTTTCACGATGAAAAATGAAAAAAATTAATTTCTCAAAGGTAACACATAATATTATATATGGTAAAAATTAAGTACATATTACAATGCATAATAAGGTTCTGAAATACAATACATAAAATCAAGCCCGAACATTAAATAAATTCTACAATAAACTTCTAAAATAATAAATTTATGAACTTGCAGCTACTGAGGTTAAGCTGGTACTCTCCAAAATTTGTTAAAAATAATATATTACAGTAATTAGTTTGAGTTGTAAAATCAACATTAATTAAAAAATTATTAAGGGATGTTTGTTTCAGGTTATAAAATTCCTAGGTATAAATCATATTGTGTTTGGTTGGTATCTAGTATTCCTAGGAATATTTATTAAAATTTATTTAATTTAAAATTAAAAAAATATGGTGCAAATAAAGTGGGAGTGAGAAGTTATATTTGAAGTATTTGAAAACTATCTATATTCCAGGGAATAAATTATATCCAGAAATATCTTTTTAAAACTTAAAACAAACACGGAATGTCACATTCCCAAATTCATTTTCCTGGGAATAATTTTATATCCCTTCAAACAAACACACTCTTAGACTATTTTACCTCATCACCAGAATCTGAGTCTTGGAATGACGACTAAGACTTATCTTTCATATGTAAATATTGTTTGAGTATAATAATACCAATAAAAACTACAACATTAAAATAAAGTTAGTTAATAAACTAAACACAAATTTATTGAATAAATATATTAGTGCAACATATATTACCCTCATTTTCATGCTTCAACCAATTTAATTTGTGCACACATAAGCACCTTCGAAATATCCTCATGAAGCCTAGAATGATGATACATATATAAATAATTATAAAGATATATATATATATATATATAGTGCAGGTCTGGGGCGGGATGGTACTGAGGTACCCGCACCTATCCCCATCAAAATATGCGGGTAATTACCCGTACCCGTATCCATATCCATTAAAAGGATAATTACCCTTTCCATTACGGGTAAATTTTGCAGGTGCCCGTTGGATCCGGGTTCAATTGCCATCCCTAGTTATGATGCCTGCCACTTGAAACTTCTACAAGCTGGGTTAAAAGTAAAACACATTCAAATTGGAATATATTTGGATGATCCCTTATTTAAAGTTTATTTGGGTTTGTATCATCATGACGTACGTAATTTTATTAGCAGACACATTTATAAAAATAAAATGATATTATGTTTTAGTACTATATGATACAACATATATATAGTACCTGGTTATTAGATGTTTCATAATTTTTGTTAATAATTTAGGATCATCTTGTATAATTTTTGCTTGGCTAGACTAGTTTTGTTTGCAATAAACAAGTTGAGGCTATTCCTCTGCCTAGACTGTGGGGCAGAAAGGCGGAGGATATGCCCTTTGATATACAACTTGGAGTTAGGTGTGTTTTGAGGAAACATTTATTAACAATATACAGTCATAGACCACTTAGAGGCTATGGGGGCTAAGAGTATGACTGGCTAGCTCCAGAAAATTTTCCAAGACATCTAATAGTGATTATATATATATATATGGGTGAGAATCAATTTACTCCAGGAGTAACTCTTGTTTGAGTTACTGCACTTAATAACTCTTTATATATAAACATTAAATTTCACCGATCCAATCGTCAAATTAAAAAATTTTATTGAGTAAAAGTCTGCAAATTTTCATAAGATTTAAATAATATTTGATCAATAACTTTGATTCAAATAATATACGTTTTGCAGTGCCGGCCCAATAAGGCTAAATACATGTATGGGCCTAAAGCGAATTTTAAAGTGGAGCCTTTTTATATATCAAGGTGGCGATAAATCGCTATAGATAAATGTTTTTAGTTTTACATATACTATTAGTAAATAAAATTTTGTTGATAGGCCTAAAGTAAGGGCTTGGGTTGCCTTACCCTTGGGCCAGCCCTGACGTTTTCTAGATAGTTTATGTATTGGGGGTCCAATATTTGAGTTAGGTTTAGAGTTGCTTTCAAAGAATCTCATGCATGCATTTATATAATAATGCATTCAAACGAAAGCTGAGGTTATAGTACTTACACTTTGAGAGTGGCACATACCTAATCTATAATATTTACTTTCAAAATTGTTACTACTTTACACATATGCTATGGGGCTATCGTTGTTTGACATCAAAATCATATACTAAGAACTATTATTTACGTTCCAAAGTCTGCAATCACTAGCAATCGTGCGCATTGAATAAGAAATTAACTTACCCGTGCCATATTGTCATAGTCGAAGGACTTGACATTAATATCTTCCAACGCTGCCACTTTCCTTTTCCATGCACTGAATTTCTATAGAAATATGAATGTAATTGCTATATAAGAAATTTAAATAAAAAATTAGCGTAAAATAACACAGTAAAATCAATATAGAATTTGAGACCTTTTCATCAATTTAAAAAAATATATATTGAGTGTCTCTTATTCTTGAAAATTACACTTCATTTTTCATTTGTCAAATAGATAGATTACTGATAAACATATATAGATACACTCCGTCAACCATCATGATAGACATCTTCTGCAAGAGAAATAAATCTTAAGGCTTAAATATGTTTTTAATACGCTGTTAAAAATAAAATTTGATTTTCTTTGTAGTATGTGAAATGAATTTGTTAAAAAAAACATTTTAAGACACCTGCGTAAGAGTTTATATGTAGTTAAATATTAATTAATGTTTCAAACTAGAACTCATTACTTAAGAAGAATAATCGTTAATGGAAACAAGATCTCTTCCATTTACCGCAATTGGAAATTTGAGCACATTTTTTAGTTTTCACCTCATAATATATGCAATCTCACTTGTTTCTCCAAATTGTTTGAAATAAATGATTAATTGACTTCAGGTTCTTTTTGTGGTATGAAAATTCATATATAGTCAAGGGATTGGGTATGATTGTAAAAAGTACTAGTACGCCAAGAAGTCTAAACTGTCGGCGGAAGTAATAAAGAAATATATTTATAGTAGAGAATACATATATTGTACACTTGATCAATTTTTCAATCATCCTATTTCACTCCTATTACATCAATTGTAAATTATCAATTATAATGCTATATGAGTGTGATGAATTCCCTTTGTAGCTATCTCCCGCAAGAGGTAGGAAGTTGCATGCTTTTTTTTTTGGTCAAAGTTATTTTCAAAGTTATCAATCAAATTATATTTTAATTCTTGGGTTTAATACGAAAATGTTATACAAATATCATTTTAAAGGATGAAAATTAAATAGATAATTAGAATGAAAAACTATTGATTAATTAATTATAAATTTATATAATTAAATATTGATGTGCAGATTTAGAGTTAAATTTAATATAGAGAAGGGTTAATGAAACTTTTGTAGCTTCAGAACCCAAATGTATACTTTAGATATCCGAATAATATATGCTCATATGATACATGCTTAAGAAATAACGATAATTATTAAGCCTATCAAAATCAATTACCTACTATTGAATTAATTAAGATGCTTATAGTACATCAACGTGTGAAATAATTTTAAACTCGTAAGAATCGTAAATGTCTGAACATGATGAATTTTTGCCATATTTCATATGATTGACTATAAATCTATAATATTACACACATACACGTACTCCTGATAATTTTTTTTATTACAATCTTCATAATTTATTTTATTTGTTTATATAATGCACTTAATTCATCATTATTACTTTTACCCTTTCATTCATTTATAATTTATAATCAAGAAAAAAGTATTATTATTTTTTATATTGTTGATACAGTAGTATTATTATCATCATCATTAATTATTAGGTTAATAAATTAACAATTACGATAATATCTGTGTATATATATGTATTTAAAAAGTATGACACACACTTATACCAAGACATATATATTTTATGTTTAATTTTTGTTCATTTTAAGTGTAATCATTTGGGATCTCTCTCATAACTAACTAGTGTTTGAAGGAAGAAAAAAAAAACTAGTGTTTGAAGGAAAAATATACCAAACAAGACAGCGAATCCTTATGCTGAGGTCATACGGATTTAGTCTCCTCTCAGTGCATTTGTCTCTTCCTGTTATTAAGCCCCACGAAAGAAACAACTTTAAGATATAGTAAAATTTGATTTGATTTGATTTTTTAATTATGTGTTTGACATTGCACTTAATGCAAACTCTTTTCACCTAAACAAAAAGTTATTAACATTCAAAGGAAATGCTTTTGCTAGGGAATAAAACATTACAAGATAATATTATGGTTGGAGAAAAGATGTTCTGCTATACATGCTACCATGCACTGCCGAACAAAAAGAAGAAATATATAGTAATTAACATTATATGATCATCAAAAGATTGGCCCATTAACCATTGTTTATTTAATCACTTAATAGTAAAGATGAAAACTATATTATATATATGAATGTCATGATCCACTAATATGCTATTGTATTAATTTTCTTATTACTGTTATGAATTGATAATTACATCAAAAGATTTAGTATATGCACACACACACACATATATATATATATATATATATATTGATTTTGTTAGTCAATTATTGGTGTTGGTTGTGGAGAAGTTTTAAATATTAATTATGATATATTTTTTGTTAAAATGTGGCTTAAAAGACCAATGATAGCTACTTCTTCAACAAGACACGCTTCTGATATATTTCAAGTGTGGGTTGATTTAATTAGACCGGTGCTGTCTCATGAAAACTCCTCAATTTTAAAGATATAATGATCCCATATATATCTCAGTCCATTATCTAATCCAACAAAAGAAGAAGAAGAAAAGAAAAATATCATCTACTAGTCTAAAATCAACTACAAATATTTATAACTTCCAATTACAAGTCCCATTTTCCTAATATATTGGGACATATCATGGATAGGTAGTATAATAACTAACACCATGAGGAAAACATAGATACCATTACCGTGACTTAAAACAATGGATTTTCTCTCCCCCCACACCCTCTCTATTACTCCATTTTTTGTTTATACATATATGTGTTTTCACCAAACCTTGGAGTTTAATCTGGGGAATTAAGCCACACCAAGAAAGTAGTACTAACCACATCAGTAATTGTTCCACAAGTGGGGCATACCCACTTCAGATAAATAACTCTCTGAACTTCCTTCTCCTAAGCTTGGTGATGACCCTTTTAGGCATGTTGGGATATTATTAAGTTGGTTTCTTTCCATCTTTGTGAGTTGACTCAGAACAGCTTTCAACACTTTTCTGTCACAGGATAAAGGGTCTAAGCTATAACCCAAATTGGGTGCTCCTCCATATGTATTATAAGTACCAATTGTGTTGTTGTTGTTGTTGGCTGAAGGTAGTAATTTTGGCTCCATAATATTGGTTGTTATGTGGTTGAAGATCATTGGGTTGGTTTGGTTATTGTTTTGAGAGAAAATGGAGAAGCAGGGCACTTGCTCAAATTGATCATCTGCATGGATTTGATGAGGTTGATCAAAACTGATGTAAGAATCCATTAATGCAGGGAGAGAGGAAGAGCCTGTGTCATCATAGCAGCTACCCATGCTGGTTTTGGCAGCGATTTCTCTGTTTTTGTAGAACACCCTACACAAAACCCAGTCTTCCTGTATATATGTAGAACAAGGTGCAATTAGAGTGTCTTCAATCAATGGATGAAGAAGAAAAAAAAATGAAAGGAAAGCAACATGGTTGGCCCAATATATTTGTAAGCCTAAAACAAATTTTGAGAAATTCTTAAGTAAAAGACTAATAGAAAAATTAGAAGCCTTAAAAGTTATATATATAGTTTTTTCTTTTCCAAGATTCGAATCCTATCCTACTTCCCGTACGTAGGATACTTACCACTAAGTTGGGTCGACTATATTGATGAAAAATTTAATTTTATATATGCTAATAATAAATAAATAATTTTTTTACTGATGGACCTAAAATAAATGTTTGAGTTGTTTTATCTTTGGGTTAATCTTAGAAAGCAATATGGTGCTACTGTAATGTTATGTTGTGGCTGCTCTCAATTGTGGCAAATTCCCCCACCCTCAGTACAATACAAAAAGAAAGAAAAAAACTACTTTGCAGATGGGAGAATTTGGTGCTTTGATAGGCTTACATAAGTGTTTGATAAAATATTCAAAGAGGATCTTCTTAGGTAAGCTACCCCAATATCTTTTGAAGTCACATTCTAGCCAATAGCCATGTGAGACAAATTTGGTTTCGGTACAAATAAAAACATATAATTCCAAAAAGTCAAAATCCCCCTCAAATTTTTTATTTGCAAAGAAATTGACAAGTTGCCTCCCTGATTCATGCAAGAGAAAATAATACATACAAGGGCTATTATTACTAGTACCTCCCAAAAATATATGTATAAAATAATATCCTCTTCTACATATGAAGATTCAAAATGGATATATTGCTGTAAAAAGAAATAAACCACTTCTTGTAAATGGAAAAAAAAACGAATACCCCATATATGCTTATTTTTGTGTAAATATTTTAGGAATTGTTATTATAAAGTGACATCATGATAGAATATGATTGAATATCTGTATAAAATATTTTTACACTTTCAGTGCATAACAATTAAACTCTAATTATATATACCTTGGAGGAAGAAAGTTTGTGAGGAGAGGCATGGGGACCCTCAATGCGAAACTCGTGCATGACCCACTCAGTTTTTCTGCCTTTGGGAGCCCTTCCTTGATAGAACACAAGAGTCTTCCTCATCCCAACAAGAGTGCCCTTTCGGAGGATAGCTCTGTCCTTCCCTGTGGCCTTCCAATACCCTGATGCTGTCGCACGGTTTGTGCGCAGCCCTGTTGCGTACTTCCTATCTCTCTGTGTGTAGAAATACCATTCCTTCCCTCCCACACAGGCTGTTTCTGCACCGAACGTAATATCATCAATAAATTATTATATAAAAAAATAAATCACTGTCTCAAACATATGTCATCTCTTAGATTGAAATATGCATCACCTCTTATGTGTTTTTATTTTTCACCAAAATTATTTTATTTGTTAGATTTATTTTACAATATGCATTAGAAAAAGACTCATACACACTACACAGATCCATGGGCTATTCCATTATCAAATTAGTGCTAGCTAAGTTTTAATTGCATCATATATTGCTATATATATAAAAGAAGAAAAAAGTGAGTCAATTATCAAATAGAACATGGGGTGTTACAGTTTTTTTTCTTCTTTCTCTTGTGTATAATCTCTGAATGTGAGTAAGACAAGGATTAATTAACTTGTGCAGTTTGGTCAATAAAGGGTGTGAATGAGTTTTATGGGTTGAAGTCAACTATGATTAGTTAAAAATAACTGTTCACATTAAAAATATTATCTTAATTTGGTTAACATAATCCTAAATTAAATGCTCATGACTTTTTTGTCTTGTTAGAATTGATATGATAATTTTGCTTGTGGCAGAACAGGGGAAAGAAAATTTATATTATTATTGTTGTTATCATTATTATTTGAATGCAAATTATATATTCTAGATACTATTTGTATAGGCCCCATATATATGTAACTATAGCTTCTTCCATTAATTGTTGTTGTTTCTTCTGATTTGCCTATCCTTATCAGTTTCTTTTCATATTTGACATGCTTATATAAAATACAAAACTAGTTATGGTGATTTCATATTCAAACAGTTGAAATTATTTCCAAAATAATGTAAACTACGAACACATGGCCTATCCACCAAAGCTTCAATGTTGACCCATCATATCAGGCCTAGAAATTTATTTTGTCCTTGCTGATAAAAAAAATTCAACAACTATTTGCGTATGTAAGGATAATTTAATATTTAAATTTAAATAGAAAAATTAAATTATAATAAAGACATTTATAATTAGTTTAAAAATTAAACAAAAAAAAAAGAAATGTCATCAATGGATGACTTTTTTTTGTCCTTGAAGATAAAAAATAATATAAGGGATTAATAATTTAATAATATTGATTATTTAGTGATTTACTCGCTTCAAAAGATCCAACCAAGAAAAAATAAGATAAGAATTTTTTTTACAAAAAAATAAAAAATAAAAATGCAAATTCAACTGTCTTACTTATGATAAGTCTCCCAGTACTTGGTATCTTTTCTTTTTGGCATCAAAGTACAATAGACTAATTGGTTGGATCCAGCTAGAATAATGGTAAGGATTGAAATTCAATCACTTCACTATGACATGTAAGTTAATCATGTTCATGTGCAGGCGTGATGTTGCAATGAAAATCACTATCAAACACTTTATAACAGGACAAGTTCAACGTGTCAATTTATTAAAAAAAAAAAGCTATGAATTAAAGATGATATATATCTAAAAAACAAAAAAAAACAAAATAAATGATATATATCTTGCAATTATGTTAGATAATATTACAATTTTATCGAATATAACCATATATACGAATTTTAGAGCTTCCTGTTCAAAGACGCTAATCTGAACTGTCTACATCCCTTTCCAAGGTGCGTATGCACTTGTGTATATATATGTATGTATGTATTCACGTAAACATTTTTAGCAACAATATTTTTAAGCACGGATATAACATATCAATGATTTTTTGTAAGATAAAAAAAAAAACTATTTTTTCCAATATATTTGTATATCTTTATATTATATAGTACTTGAGTGTAGCTGGCACCTGTACCTAGCTAGCTACTTGTGTGAATGTGGCTGGGATGGGAATAAAACTTTATGATCCACATGAAAATACAAAGGCTGATGTCAACTTATGACCCACATGAAAATGTAGGCTGCATATAATGTTAATTATGTGCTATCCAATTATATTCCACAAGGAAGAAAAATAGAAAAACATGAAAACATTTTAATTGGATCATAGGTGGTATTGTTTATCCCAGAAGGTGGAAACAGAGATTTCCATCAAGCTAACCATTGTTCAATAAGGATCAAATTAAACTTCATGGACACTTATTTCTAAGACATTAAATTGTTGGGTTTATATCTGGCCTACCAAAAATGGGAATTAATTTCACTTACAACTTGTATTTCTGATGAATTGACTTGATCAACAATATGAAAAGGCCTTCATGGAGATATTCTATGATGCATGCATGCATCATTAGTCACAGTTATTTAATTAGCAGGTATATCATTTTCCTATCAAAGTACAAACACTATACAAGTGAACGTACAGATTGGGATCTATTATAGCCATTGCAGTTGCTATCAATATCATCACCTCATCGATCAGCCACACAGTCAATTTCATCCTTATCAAAATTTAAGAGTACAGCACAATAATTCAACATATATGAAAGTAACAACTCATTTGTACTTTACCAACCGCAATAGCAAACTGAAAAAAAATTCAATGGATCAAGCATATCCATTATTAGTCCCATATGGGGTGCTGCAGAGTATGATCAGTATTCAATTTCATAGCCTCCCCAATTAACATAATTCTTTTTTAGTTTATGTGAAAAATTTAAACTTTGAATTCATAAGCTCTAATGAATAGAGAAAGAAACATGACATGTGTATATATATGAGAGGCAATATAATTATATACTAGAGAATTAACATATATACATGATAATGAGGCAGGGGAATTAAGATCATATATATAGATTTACAACATTATATACTATACTCACCAGGAATATCCCATGGTTCACACTTGTTAAGGTCAACATCAATCATGAGAAAGGAATCACTGTGTGTCACCTTCTTCATCAAGTAATCACACACAAGCTCTTCATCTTTTGGATGAAATCTGAACCCAGGTGGCAGCTTTGCCTCTACCATGCTTATGTTGCTCATTTTTCTTTAATTCAACAAAGATATATAGGAGATGGAGAAATAATTGAAGGGAAGAAGTTCAAACTTCAAGTGAGAAATTTTTGGGAGATACTAGTATTAGAGAAGGAAGAGGTGAAAGGGTGTATATATAAATGGGAAGAGGGAGCACAAAGTGGTGAAGCCAACATGTAATTAATTGCAAGGTGGGAGGGTAAGCATGTAATTAAATTTATGTTTATGATGACGTGCACAAACCAATCACTGCCAAATGGTTTGATTATTTCCATCTATTAAGAATTTATGTGCATTATATTAATTTGGATGGAGAAAATTAGATAAAAGTTCACACCAAATAAAAAGGATAATAAGATAATAATAATTAGAGAGTTGGCACATGAAGCAGCCAGTCCCAAATCAAAACAGAGAAGTAGCCAAGTAGGCCTCACTAGGTGATGAATTATGACATAGTCATTAGTTTTAGTTTTGTCCACTAGCTTGTGCATCATCTCTCTCCTCTCTAATTAATTTATCTTTTTCTGTATTATTATTATTATTATTATTATTATTATTCATGAATTAATAAATTTAAACATGGACTTGGCTCTGAACTAGTAATATATATCTCTGTTTTTTTTACTATTGAATTCATTTTTTTTAATTCGGATATCCTCTACGCGTAACTATGGAGATTAATTTCTCGAGGTACTAAGATTAATTTAAGGGATTGACCTCTCCCAATGGATACCCTTTTATACACATAGTCAAGGATCGAACCCCAACATCATACTTAAAGGACTCAGATATCTATCACATGTGTCACACCATGTTAATTACTACTATTGAATTCGTATTATTCATATTGGTTGTTGATAAGCTGGCATCCACGGGAATTTTCTTGAATGACCTTTATTTAGAACAAAACTATACGATTCATTTTATTAATTTTGGAAATGGGCTATAGTGTAATAATTAATTTATAGCTGATTAAGACAAACTAAGGAAACGCATAGCCTAAAGAGTATTTTGTGCTGAAATCTGATAGGATCAGCAGGGGAGTTAGGACGTTAGGTGATCAATTTTCGTCACAAGATTTAATAAATGGGTAAACGCATACACTTAATGATTTGATTAATTCAAACCATACTGTTAACCCAACAGTTGAAAAGGGTTACTCCTCTTAATTCCTTTTTATCCAACTATATACGTATACTCTTATTTCGGTGTACATTAGTGAATAGTAAATAATTTCATAATTGCTAACCCCTTAGGTGTACAATAGTGCATTCTTCCGGATGAAATGCAAATTTTAACAATTGATTGAAAAATTAATAGTTATATATATATAATAAATTGTAAAATTATTAAAATCTCAATCGTTATTTTAATTATAACAATATTTTATCCTCTAAATTTTTTATTTTAGAAATTTCATATCTCTTTGTGAAATAATGATTAATATTTTTAGCAACTCTTGGGAATGAGAGAGAAATCAATCCCTTGTGGTTTCTTTACGGTAAATTAAATAAGCTCCAATTTGCTGAAATATTATTACCCACCGTACGGTTGAATAGAAGACCTTTCGTTTCCATTTAGCACTTATAAAGGGATGAAGTAAGATTTCAAGATAAGCAAAGATTAATTATATACATAAATTAAGTTTTTTAAAATGAATTTGAGGTAATATATGGCTGAGAACCTCTTCCACTTTGAATATTCATCACGTACAAAAATAATAACCAAAGTATATTGAAGTGCGGCTAAAGAATTTTAAACTAATCATCGAAAAAAATTAAACTAAAACATTATTCCTGCAAACACATAAAAGATCAACTTTAAATAATAACCAATTAAAAGTAAAATCCAACCATTTTATTTTAACCCTTCGTATATGTTAAATATGTCATTATGCGATAAGGTGAGATGTTCAAAATGAGTAATATATTTATATATAATATTGGGTTTATGTAGTAATCCTCTGGGTGAGCCGATAGCATTGGAATGCTTTCCCTTTCTACCACTTTAGTCTCATAAAAAAATATACATATATTCCCTGAATAATTCAATATATATAAACTTGGTCCTATGAGGGTTACATTTATCAAACTTACTACTGTTTTGCAAAAGTACTAGTACATGTATAGTAAACAAAAGAAGAAAAAACCATATCACTATGGATTTAATCTATCAGAAGTGACACTTTAACTATATATTCACTTGGGTAGATTCAGACCAAACCAAACTAAAAGTTGCTTCAAATACTATACATTTTAGCTATAGAATTATGATATGATGAGCATTATATAGGTGGATCCAGCCACACGTGAATTTGATAGTCAATGCAACTTATTTTCTGTGTTCCTCCAAGTCAACTTAATTGACAATTTCCTCCAATAATGATTTCAAATTCAATACATTAACAGAGAGAGGAGAAATTTGTGTTAATTGAAAGTCATCAAAAGAATAGGGCTATTGATGATGGAGTAATATAATATAAGTGTATAACAATAGTTGACAAGATTTTATCAAAAATAAACAATAGTTGACAAGAGGCACATGACTAAAACCGTGGGTGCCATCACGATCATATATTGAAGAGGGAAAAAGTGAATAGTGAGCATTAGAGAATTTCATGAGAGGGTTTGGCAAAAATAAGGCAATTGGTGGAAATTTTGACGATTATTTCTTTCTTTTTTATTTTTTTCTGGTTAGGTATATACAGGTTCCCCATTTTTAGGTATTAAATTTCGGTGAGAAGGGTCACGTGTGCATCATAAATGTCTTCATGGAAAGGGAAGTGGCAGCCAGTGTGGTCTTTCTTAAGCAATTTGTTGTTGAAGATACAATGGCAGGGCTTGAGTTCTGTAAGCAAACTCAATTCAAAGTCCAATTGTCAAGGTATCAAATTGTAGTCTAGAACGGTGATTGTGATTGTAATGTCAAGATCATTGTAACTACTAACTACAATTGAAACTGTATCTATCTGTGATTTTTTACGATATCAAGAATCATGATTTAGCATTTAAAATCTTATCAATCATAAAACTATTTGTTGCAGTAGTGATCTTGTTGCTTCATTGAGCACCCTAAACAACAATACTATATGTATGAAGAAATAACTATATATGCAAACAACATAGCGAAATTAGATTCTACAGTAATAAACTAATACATATTTTGTTACGGAAACATCTTGAACAATCTTTTTATCGATATGATTAATGGTATGCACCGAGGGAGGTAATGTGGGACTTTATTTGCACCTCAACAATCCTCCCCTCAAACAAAGGACCATGGTTCAACCTCAACCTCAACCCTCTTGGATTTGCTTTTGGACATTACTCAAAAGGTCTCATACCAATGGAGACATTTTCCGTACTTATAAACCCATGTTTCTCCCTTTATTTATGCAATGTAGGACTTTGTTTACAACTCAACAGTTTTTATATATATATATATAAATAAAATTATCTATCTCTCTAGAGTCTAAATATAATATTGCAATTTTCCTTGGTCAAGCACTAGTTGTTTCTAAGTGTTATTGGATTGAGCTTGACATAGATTGAACAGATTTTTTCCGACTCAATATCAATATAAAGATCCAAAATTAGGTAGCTGTGCATTCATTGTACAGGTGGACGCGTTGTACTATGCTTAGCCTTCAATTATAAACATGAACTTCATTTGCCAAAAAGAAAGAATCGATAATATAAGAATATTGGCTTAGGGCCACTTAGTGTAATCAAGTGAAGTGTGGTAAAGGGATGTAAATTTGGATAAAAAAAAAGGGTAAGTTTAAATTGTGAACAGGGGTTAGTTTGTTTTACCCTGGTTAAAGAACATTGGGTTTGTTTATAAGAATTTTGCTGATACTAATCCATTCTAAGTTATCTAATGACTTCATCAAAATAAATCATACTAAGGCCCAGATTAGGGTGAGAGACCTAGTTATAGCCGTTGGATATAATGATTTTATATTTAAGCGACAGAGATTCATTTTAATATAAAATTATTATATCCAACGGCTATGACCAGATCTCTCATGATAAGCGACCTCAATGTCTCAGCTTGGTTTTACACCACTTCTCACTGTTTGGACAAACTCAACATCAACATCTGTCTTTATTATTCCAGGCCTACCATTTGCGTTTGAGTATTATCACGATAGGATGAGGAATTGCGGTTCTAGATTTGTCAAAAGAAAGTAGGTCATGACTTTATCGTGTGCGCGTGTGAAGCAAATTCATATGGAAAATATGAAGCATATTCAACATCATAATATTGCTAGTATAGGAATTCCCTAACACTTTAGAGTAGCAAGGATATAAAGTAACACGGATACATCCAATATAAGATGGTTCTGCACTTGGGTGTATTTGCTAGGAAGTCTGAACCACAAATCAAACTTACCATTATGGAAAATTGGATTAATTTTCCATGTCAAGAGTAAAGGTTTTAAACTATGGTCACAGTTGTAGTTACATCGTAAATTTTGATATTGGACAAAATTGCATACAAACGCAGTTGATGTAGTCACAAAGCAGCTGCAAAGACCTCCCAAAACCTTAATGTTACAGTCTTTATCACAGTTAATGACCATAATTTAAAACCTCGGTTAAGAGGGAGAACTAAAGTGAGACAGAGAATTATCCACTGTATTAACTTGAAATGGTTAATACGAGCCACTTTTGTTCAACTTTCAAGGTAAATCCCACAAGGGTGTGGTAACTGAGGTCAAACTCTGAAACAAATAAAAAAAAAGTTCAGAAATAAGAAAGCTAGCCAATCATAATAATTCATAATCAGGCATCCAATACAAAAAAGCATTGTGGTTTTGAACCAAAAGAATCTCACTTCATGCATGGTCTAGATTCTGGAATGCGACATAGTATGAGACAAACCAAACTCCCATAATTATATGACTTGATTTCAAAGTAATCTAGAGTCAGTGCATTATTTGTGTAGCCAACCTGAGATGATACCCATTAAAGTTTACGACAAGATGTCCAATTTTAGAGAAGAACAACGGTTCACAATTATCTGTGAAATATGATAAGATCATGATTCATGGTCATGTGTCTAAATCCAATATCAATCTCTAGCTAATTCCATAAGAGTTTTGAAAAGTCTAAAATTCACTTATAAGTGCACCTCTAAAAGCTCATTTTCTGTAACATAACATTGCAAATATACGGTCACTTTCCATTCAAAGCTCAAATGGTGAAATTTTGACTAACTTCATGAGAGTGATGTTGTGCCTATCTGAAACCACTACCAAGGAGCCTGAATTCTAGTGTTACATTATGCTATAGTTTCAGTCATTCTTCTTTTTGTTGATGGCAACCTTTCATGTCATTTTGTTTGGTTATCACCATCAAAATGGAAGAAAGAACATTCACTAAAAGCCTAAAACGACAAAATTCTGTCAAAACAAGAACACGTGGTATGCCTTATGGTGCTTACATCTGTCATGAAGCCGCCCACAATTTGAAAGACAAGCAACAAAGGTTCTCAATTCAGTTCATCAATAATAGATAATAGACGTTTAAACTTTAAACTTAGTGCAATGCCAAAAACACAACCCCAGCGGTTCCTTACCCTTGGTCTTCTTCAATTGCCTTTCCAACATTACAACCACTATTGACAAAGCAAAAGGTTATGGTTATCTATCTATCCCTCATCACCCCCATGCTGCAAATACGACTTCTGATAGAGAAATCACATAATAAACCAAAATGAGTAATGTACTAATATATATTCTAATTTGTAAGGAGCACTTAAAACACAAAGTATTAACAAGAACCGGTGTGGTGGGGTTAATCAACATGCGAACACAAACAAATTTGACTGGGTTTTGCAGCATACTGATAAAAGAAATGACATCTGCAAGATGAATGAATGAGCATAAACTGATGAGCTGGTAAAAAATTCTTTAGGATTCTTTGTAATTATAATGGCCAACTCCCTCAACTATCAACTGTCGAATAAGATAGAGATCAAGTTTGAATGGAATATACTCCATGACAGAATATTCAGGATGCATTGAGCCACTTGGTCACGTCTTATAAGCATTTTGTAATCACAAAGTTATTATAAAACAAATCTTATCATTAGTTCATTACCATTACATGACAAAATTGCGGATAGTTCCACTTAGTCTTGAAAGTTGAAATACCTCATTCGAAATTGATAAAGTTTGGAGTTAAAGAATTCACATCTTTGGAGAACAGATCAATTAATTCATTTGTAACAGTTGAGTCTTTTGAGCAATCGATATTAGTAAAAAGGAGTCTACTTCTAGCTGCAAGTAAATATTCCAAGTACAGTAGTGTAATACTCAGACACTGCATCTGTAAATTACGCTGCATATAATATTTCTGATGTCTTTAAACTAGTAAAACTTGAAGAACAATTAGCCGTGGTCATCACTTGTAAGAGTGAAAATAACACTAATTAATAAACAACAGCACCATCATTGAACTAATCCGTAGAAAGTGTTGAACTACTTATTGAACAGTACATGATCACCAACAGAGAGAGAAACGGAGAAACAGTCCAAGAATATCATTCCTTGGCTAAAAGAACAAAGCATGCTTAATTTTGGAAAGATTTGGAAAAGTTGTACTAGATATTTAATAGCGTAAACCAGAAGCAAAATGTTTGCCAAAGCCATTGCAACATATAGAATGGTGTATTGCTTAAATTTCAGCATGCATTAAAATTTCAAATAGCTGATTTAAATTTTGAACTAATTCAATATTAGAGGGACAAAAAATTACAATGGGATAACAGGAAGAACTAATACCAGCTATTAATAGCTAACTTGGCCAACTCAAATAATCAGAAAAGTGCACATTCCAAATCCAAGTACAACCTAATTAGGCATACAAGGTCACAGATTTTAATGTTGTTTCTGATTATTGATATTCTTTTTTATTTGGGAACCAGGTGATAAGGCCGACCAGTCACTCTGACTATTCCATGGGGTAGATAAGGGTCCCAAGTCAGAATTTCTTTCCCATTTTCTTCTATCAACTAAACAATAAATTTCTAATAATTTGAATAGCAATATAACCAGAGTTTACATGTGAAAGTTAGATAGATGTACAAAAGAAATACACAGTTGCAGCTTTCACTAATAATTTGAAAAGGGAGTGGAAGTAGGGAAGATTTAAAGACAATCTGGAAGCACAGTAGTGAAGTTGGAAGAAGATAGGATAACCAACAACATTGTATTTTAAGGGAAAAAGTTACACAATTGAAACTTGAAAGCATGATTTGCCAAGCAAGAAGAAAATAGTTTAAATGCGTTCATGAACTTTAACTTATTTGACATGGAAATTAGCTTCCAAGACCACAATATCAGCTTCTCAAAGGTCCATACATTTCTGTCCCCATATCTATCACGCATTTTCTGAAGATATTATTGAAAATTACTTTAAGCAATATATATTCAAATTAATAAGCAACACTATTGGAAGAATTTCGGTCCAACACTCCGTGCACAACAGAAGAAAGACAATGAGAAGAATAGTAGCATATGAAGATTCTAGTAGCTTAATAATCAATACAAATGATATAGGCTAAAAAATGCTCCAAGCTAGCTTGCACCATTTAAGTTGATTTTCCAGCTAGCTACTCTTAATACCTCTGTTACAATCAGTATCTGGCAAAATGCGATACAGTCATAGATAGATGACTTCCATATCCTAATTTAATGAATGATATAACAAGTTCTGAATCCAAGACAGATTTTAAACCCCTAAACCTTTCTACTCCTAATATATCAATAAATGATATCACAAGTTTTGAATAGGTTTTGAATCCAAGACTGAATTTGAACCCGTAAGCCTTTCTACTCCTATTGCTCTGTAAAATCAATTACTAGAACTGTTCAGCAATCGGTGCCCAAAAGTGCAGCAAAATAGATTTCTCATTAATCTTAGCATTCAAGAAATGAAAATCAAGTGAGCCACCAACTTTCATCTCCCATTTCCTATGTCCATTTCTGACAACAAGTAGTCTGAATAATAACTTAATATCATTCTGAAATGAGAAAACAATATTTAGAATTTTCCTATCGAGAGAACCATTCTAAAGCTCAAACATAGTAAATCCGAAAACACAGTAGATAAATGCCATAACAATATTCTCAATGAAAACAAAATCTGCCAGAGAACTCAACAAGCAAAACCACACAGGATTGCACAGAGCCTCATCAAGCAGTAAAATCTAACATCCAAAAATAAAAACAAAAATAAAAATCTCTTCAAAACATCATCAGTGATATCAGCTCATGCAGCCTTCTTACTTTTCTTAGCCTTTACCTTCACATCAACTCCCACCCTCTTCTTCTTCTTCTTCTTCTTCTCCTTGCCTGAACCCTCAACCTGAACAGACACTTTATCTTCACTCTTCTTCACCAAACCCTCATCCTTCTTCTTCCTCTTCGCACTTCCCTTAGCCGATTCCTTCGACAATTTCACACCAGCCAACATCTCACTCGCAGACCCTTTTCCCACCTTAATTCCTTTCTTCCTCTTCTTACTCACCAATCCATCACTCCCCTTTTCACCATTCACATAACCATCATCCTCACCAACACCATTATCATCATCACCACCATCACTATCACCATCCTCACTCAATTTATCATCCATGTACTTAACTTCATGAATCCTCCCCTTCTTATTCTTCTTCCCTTCCTTATCCTCTTTCCCCTTCTTCTTCTCCTTCTTCTTCTCCAGTGCCGCAGTGGCTTCTTCCTCATCCTTAGCTCCCTCAATTTTCAACCTAACATCAGGAACAACCTGATAAACCGGCAAAGCGACCGAATCCAACAGCTTCAAATGAAACGACCTAACATTCGCCCACTTCTTCGGAACAATCTCAACAACACCATCAATAGCAGCAACTACATTCTCAACAACCTCATCCCTCTCCATACTAAGCTTCGCAACCTTGAGGACACTACAAGTCCCAGTCCTAAGGAACAGCATAGCAGAGGAACACGCCTTTTCAACCTGCTCCTTCCAATTCCTCTTCTTCAAATCAAGCGGAACAGGGATCTTCCTCTTCTTGAAGAATTGCTTACCGAGAAGCCTAGGGAGGAGTGGAACAACGGCTTTGTCGGCGAAGAAGAGATCGAAGGAGTTGCAGAGTTTGCGCTTGGCTTCGAAGGGACGGTAATCGGAGGCGAGCTTCGAGAGCTTGAGGATTTTCGAGATTGGGATGGATTCTGATTGGATCTTCTTTTGAGCATCGGGTTTTGTTATTCGGGCCTGTTTTGGCCTGTCGTCGAGGATGAGACACTGCTCGGAGAACTGAGAGAGGAGGGAGTGTGGGAGTGGGATCTTGTGTGGGTTCACGCGACCCTTTTGAGGGATCTTCTTTAGGGTTAGGATTAGGTATACGAATTCTTCTTCTGCGTCGAAGAGTTTTGGCTTTTGGGTCTCTGATTGGGACTTTCTCCACTTCAGGAGTGAGTCTACAGCTTTTGATACTGTCTCGAGGCTTACCCTGTCGGAGGAAGCCATGGATGGAGTATGTGTGACTGTGAAGCAGCACAGAGCTGAAGGAGACGACAGGAGGAAGAAGAAAATGGTTGGTGGCAAAGGGGAAAATTTTTAGGGTTTAACTAACTGGTCAATTTCGGTTGTTTTATTAGGGGTTTGACTTATTGTTCAGTCCAGCTACGAGTTTTGGGCTTTGGGGTTGGGTAGGCCTTTTTCGGATTGGCCCAAATCTAACTCCAACAAGAAAAACAAAACAAAAAATATGTTATTCTAAAAAAATTCTACCTCGTCGGAAATTTTTGGAACCCAAGCGCTGCTCTTGGTCATCTCATCTGCAACCAAGACAGTGCTTCTTCGGCTGTGCGCACAGTCAAGGTGTGCTGTTTCGCGGACCAAGCGCCGCGTTTGTTGTTTCTTCTTCTTCTCCGGTCTGTCGGAGATTGCTGCGATGTCTGTGTCTGTCGTCGTTGTTCACCTTGTCGATCTGCCACCACCCACTGCCTTTTGCCACCCTCCCACACCGCCAGTAACCTCTTCGTTTCACTGCAACCCACCTTCCCCTTTGTCCTCTCTTCTTCTTCGGAGTAATATGGTTTTGTGATTCTTGTGAGTTTGTAGCCGTTGGATGGATTGGTTTGAGGGCGGAGACTTTATGTGGATAGAATTTGGGATGATTGTCCGTGTGAACTTTAATTAGGGGATGATTGGATTGGCTTTTGCAAAACTTATGAACACAGTTTATGACTGATTCATACGCTGTTTTGAGCTTATTTTTCATAAACTACCGAGTATAGCTTATCAAAACAGCTTATGACTTATATAAAATAAGTTTCACTATAATTTTTCTTCGTTTATAAAAGTAGCTTATACAGCTTATACCATAAGCAATAAATAAGTTTGTTATCCAAAAAGGGCCTAGGTCCGGTTCTATTTCTATATAATATTCATACATTAATTATTAATTATAACAACACTAACATACAAAATACTTCCTTGGATCCAAATTATAAGTAACGAATACATCTTTTTTAAAAAAAATATATAAGCAATATTCATCAAATTTTAGATAAATTAGATGCTATTTTTTTAATTATATCTTTATTTATAGTAATATTTATATTTATGAGAGACACCAGAAGAGATATTTTTGGAAAAAATTTAAAACCGGTGAATATTAATTGAAATTACCTATCTCAAAGTATTCGTTTAATTTAGTTTAGTTGTGCTTTCTGCTAGCTTCGTTGTAGTCGGGTGCGTGTCTATGCTATGTATTGTGTATGCTTTTGAGACATTGTATTAAGCTTTAAATAAAAATGTGTAAAAGAGAAAAAAATAAAATGAAGTATCAGTATCACTAACAAAATCACAAAATAAAACGCGACACAAATAAATAAGTGATTTATTACTTAAAGATGTTAGGTGTGACATTGTGTATATTTTTTTTAGTCTAAAATAAAGTAAACTATACTTGTTTTAAATTTGTGACAATTGATTAATAAGAAGAGATGTTTGATACTTTAATTTATTTATTTTTTTGATATTGACTATATATTCCATGATTTATTAAATGTATAAAAAATAAAATAAAAACCAGGAAATGATCTAATCCAAATTTCTTTGAATTGAATTAGATTTAAATTTAACACCAAACTAATTTGGTGATCAAATGAGAAACATGGGTGATTAGATTGGGTAATTTTTTTTGCCTCTTAAAACCGTTTCGATTCAATTCAATTTATGAACATAAAACCTAAATTATGAATTTTTTTTTACTAAGTCATGAGAGCGATTTTGTGCCTATTTTAAACAACGAAGGAGCTTCTAGCCTTCTTACTTATTCTTCTTTTTTTCTTGATAGTTACCTTTCATATTATTTTTGCTTGGAATCACAAACAAAATGGAAGAAAAAGCATGCAATCACAACCATACTACCCTATGCCCCAGTAACTTAAAGTAAAAAATGACAAAATTCTTTCCACCACAAGAACACGTGCATTGCCTTCTCGGCCTAATATGTGTTAACAAAGCTACTCACATCCCAAAGGCAATAAAGGTTTAGGAGAAGTTCTAGCAATACTATCTCATGCTCTCTTTTCACTACTCACTCTCTCTTATTGGTTAAAATAATGCAAATCCCATTACATTATATGTTTGTCCCATTTTTGATGTAGTATGATCCATTTCTAAAGTAATAGGAGCCATATGAATTCCAAACAATAGAAGAAAAAGTCTTCCATAGTATATTGCTAGCATTTCTTAGGGTTTAAATTATTACGGGAAAAATACTCAAAATCTCAAACTTCAAACTTGATGCACTGCCAAAATAGAGGGCTTCCTCACACCCGTCGTTCAATTGCCTTTCCAATAGTACAATCACTATTGACAAATAAGATTATCACACTCTATCACCCCCGACAAATATGACTTTTGATATAAGAATCATATATAAGAAACCAAATATATTGTGTGTTGTTCTATCTTTTACGGTGACAAAATTTAATTTTGATTAAATTAATTTTGTAAAATTAATTTTGATTAAAAGTGAATCAAATATAAAGTGATTTATGTTTAGAAATATTTGGCTAAAAGTGAGTTAAACAATAAATTTAAAGCTAAAAATCACGTTTAAAGACAAAAGTTTCAAGTCTCATTAGAATCCATCCTAGAAGCAAAATCAATTTTACAAAAAAGACACCCCAACATGTCAAAGTCAATTCTGTCTCTAAAATCATTTTTATCTCTCATAAAAATAAATTCAAACATGCACTGATATGTCCTAGTTCATTTCGAAGTACTTTAACATAAATATAAAAAAGAACTTGTGTGGTTAAACATGACAATTGACACAAACGAATATGACTGGCCATTGCAGCATCCTGATAAAGAATTGATGAGACAGCTGCTAGAAGAATTGACTGAACATGAATTGGTGTTCAAAAATTCCATTGGATTGATAATACTCTATACAGGAGGATACAATTGTAATTATAACAGCCAACTGAGTCTGCCTAGATGCAAAAGCTCTAATTTTTAACTTATAGAGAAGTTAGTTTTATTCTAAATCTTATTTTTTTATATATACACAAGAGAAAAAATTATTAACTAGTTATTTATAAATAGATATTTTTGGAGAAGTTAAAAAAAATAGCTTTTAAAAAATATAAAGAGCAAAAATTAATTTCAATTTATGTAAAAAAATATTAGTTAAAAAATACATACTAGAAGTGCTTGTGGAAAAATTTATCCAAACTAGGTCTATGGATTTGTCTGGTTCAACTATCAAATCACACTAAGAGATCACATCTAGAAGGAATATACCCATAACATATAGCAACCTACCCAGAATACAGAGACTCTACTAAGCTACTTGGTCACGTCTTATAAGAATTTTGTACTCAGATAAAGTTATAAAATACATGTCATCAATGTTATTGCATGTCAAAATTGCTAATTGTTCGATTTAGACTTGAATAACTCGTTCAAAAATTTTGATATTTGGAAAATGAATTTATTTGATTCATTTGTGACATCAGTCTTGTCCACCAGATATCAGTACAAGTTTTCAACTATTTGGATTCCTTTTCAACTATTTGGATTCCTTTGCAGAATAAAGTTATGCTGCATATAATATTTCCGATATCATTAAACAGGCTTGTTAAAACTTGAAGAATAACTAGTGTTGGTCATCACCTAATGAAATAACCCAAGAACTTTATAAAAAAACAGAACCACTTTAGTTAATTGCCTAGCTAGCTATTCGGGGGATTAGCTATGAAAAATGATAGAAAAGTAACTTCTCATGATGTGGGATCACCTGCACCCATTTTTTTTGGGTCAAGGACCAACTGGATCCTGAGTAACACCGTTTTCTAACAGGAGAGGGAAGCAGTAGGATTGAATGAGGACAGCAGCATTGCAGCCTTGTCCAAAATATGAATTTGACCTGAATCAGCTAAACTCACAGGAAAGTGGGACATTGAATCTTGGCACTTGGCAGCATCATTGTGACCTTGTCCCATGTGAATTTACCTTCTTCACCTGAGAGTATCTTGAGAATCAACAAACTGAACTAGAAAGAAAGTCGAGCTTCACCGCACTGGGGAGAAGAATTCTGGTACTTTATATTGTTTTACAGATTTAATAATATCAATTATCAACATGTGAGAGAAAGCCAAAAAAAAATCCTTTTGAAGCTGAGCCATTTATGCTTGAAGACAGATGCTTCACGTTCATGCTTTACACCTTTTTTCTTCCAGAAAAATAAGACTGGGATATGTCCTGCTACAGAGAAAGGCAGCAACAGAGTAATAAAATTAAATGGATATTCAAGGAGCTACTGGGTAACGGGATTAAATGGCAAAGAGATGCACATAAATGACGCAATGCAGAGAGACTATTTACCTTTCAGTATCAGGAGGATCTTAAATCTTTGTCAATCTTTTTTGCAATTATGGCCACATTTCTGGGAGATATGTTTGGGTCAAATATTGGTAACAAGAAGGCTTCCAATGCGCTACCTTGCTCTTGAAGAAACAATAACCTATCGAGCAGAATAAGAGTTTCCAAAAGAGGCCCTAAAGCAGCTCTGAGAGACCAATAAGGTCCTATAAGGTCCTGTACAAAATTGCTACACTAATAAGTACTTAATAGGACTATTTTTTTACTCGGATGAGGATCACAGCATAAATATGTATATCTTCTAAAAAACTGCATATAAAATAGAAAACATCAAAAGGTAGGCATTTCCAACCAAGCAACCAAGTTATCTCAATCACAGGGACACATGCAGTATCAAATTTAAATCTTACTGAGTACTGATTATAAGAAGTATTTTAAAATTACGTAAAAAGTAGCAAAAGAAACCATAAATAAGCAACGACAAAAAACCACTAAAAACAAAAGAAAGTCCTAGACAAAGTAAAAGTCAGATCTACGTCCTATGAGCATTATGATGATAATAGTTCGAAATAATAGAAGAAACTGAATCTGACATACAGCAAATGGTTCTGCTTCCTTCCATATGCCTTCCAGGTTTACATCATGTGAATGTTCAATTCCAAGATGAGACAATCCAGACTGGCAGAAATTCTCAAAATGTGAAAATTTGTTATCAATTCTAGTCTCTTCACATCCAGCACTTTCTTTCGAAGGAATTTCATTAGGTAAGGCTTGTGTTTCTGATGCAAAGCCGAAAATCACTGCTTTAACATATTGACAAAGATTAACCATATATATCAGTGATTCAAATGCTACATACCACCCATCAACAGATCAAAAGTTATTTTAACTAAACATGTGAAAGAATGCCCTGTCGCATATATCAACTTTTGCAGTCTGCTTTTGTAGTTGCAGAAAGGTTTTACCAAGCATTTTAGACAAAAGACTAAAAGTTATTAGAGATGAGAACACAAGTACAAAAACAAACAAAAAGGTACCCTCCAAAAAGAGGAAAAAAAAATATAAGAACTAGACAATCAAGACAAACTAATGAAGTAAGGAAAGATTGCAATTCTCTGCATGTCCATCAAAGAAACCCCATTGAAATACCCATTAGCTAGCCATAAAGTAAAGAGGCAAAGAAGATTATCCCATAGTTTAAGATCATCACTACCTATCTATCTTCGTCTCAAGTGTTTTCATTGTTTCACCTTTTTTAGGTGTTGGAAAGAAGGTAATCAGGAAAAGGGATTTCCAATACCAGTTTTTGATTCTGCAGGCACTACAGCAGGGAAATTTTGTCTCATGTGACAAGCACTTGCTGCACTTCCTTTAAGATGCAGCTGGGACTCTGCAGATCTCCTTTGGTGTCGCCTACGCAGAGCCTTCCCTTTACGCCCAATTGAAGGAGTACTTGTTGCAACTTCCGGATAATATTTAGAAAGAACCTTTGAGCAAACAATATATATAAAAAATCAACAACAAAGAGGACGTAAATTCGGGGGAAATGGATCATCTATAAAGAACCAGTAAAAAAAGGAGGAGTTACATCCAGTTCCTGGAGGATATGCAATAGTAAAATGACTTACATTATAGTGATCTTTTGGTATTTGTATGCATTGTATTTGTCTCTTCCAATTTCTATGAAACATGTTGGTCTCACTGCCCTACATTTTTGCAGCATACAATACAAAATGCCTCTTGACCAGGATGGGCATTATAATACAACAATTCATTCTCCATGTGTCATCTAGTTCATTTTCATTATGATATATATGCAAAAAAAAAATACACTTTTAAGATGAAGATGACTAAGCCCTTATCAACAAATTTTTGCGTCATATTATTCAATTCAAAATATTCAAAACAAAATTGTAATATGAAATTTCATTGAATCCAAAATAGAATAACGCTGTCTAACCAAATTAAATCACAAGTCATACATTTAAAAAATAAAAAAGTGGACAAAAGATTTTTATAATCTTATAAGGAGGACATGAAAGCAAAAGGAAAATATTACAAGGAAGGTGAACAAGACATACTCCTACAAGCAAAACCAAGACAGAGATGAAGCAAATAGAAAAACCATTAGTAAACTAAATACAGCACTTCGATCCATTTGAACAAGTCTAAAAACCTGTTTAAAATACTGTGGACAACATAAGGAACTTTATATAAACAACCTCCCAAAACAGCAAAATCAGTTAGAACTTTCACTTAAAAATTCTTCCATTTTCTACTATACTCCAAACAACAAATATTCAAAAGCAAATTTTGGCAAGGATAACGCAGCAAACTCTTTGGGTTCAAGCAATACTGGAGATCACAACCATGGAAGACATCTTGTTTGCAACAGAAAAAGGAACTTTGTATTTTTATTCCCCATAACAAATAAAACCCAAGCTGAATTACCAAAAAGGAAGTAACACTATTGTAGACTACCACCAAGATATTGTCGTCTCATTAATTAAGTTATTAAGTTATTTTAGTACATTTGAAAATTAATGTGCAGCAGGAAAAACAATGTTAAGTGAGTGGCCATCTACATTTTTTCTTTAATTTTTTTATATTGAAATGAAGATGATGAGGGTTGACATAAAGGAGGTTACAAAAAGCATGCAACAAATCTAAGTTAAAATACAATACCATTTGAAAAGCAGCACGAAAAGCATGTAACTCAAAGTTGTGAATGCCAGCATCCATATCCAGGCTCCTCCATCTCTCAGCACTCTAAAAAGATAAAATGCAGCTAGTCAGTAAATTTCTCTCGCATGAGTTTAACATTGAGAACTAAGAACTCAATAAATTCGAAAGAAGAAAAATGTCAGATTGCAGGTAAAAGTCAGGACCAATAATTGCAATTTATATTTGTGCAGAATATGCCTGTGGTACAAATTGAGCTACAGTGCATTTTGGTACTCCTCATCTTAACCGTAAGAGACACAGGAGCAGCAGGAAAAAATAATTAATGGTGGGGATACTTTAATTAGTTTTAATGTCAACTGTTTATAGGTAGTATTATAGGTTAGATTTGTGTTAATTAAGTGTTCTGGCATCTAACTTGTAAGGCCCAAGGACTCCTGATGGGCTTATGTTAATAATAATAATAAGTATTTCAATAATAATAAGTAATAATATAGCTGTTTCTTATAACTTCTTTCTTGTATATTGTGCCTAGGTAACATGCATGATTATAGTTTTGGCTTGTTATATTTTACTTGAACCATGCATTATGCTTGTGACAAATACACTATTCATATGACCTTAATGGTTTGTATTATGCACGATAATGTTTAGCACTAACCATACTATATCCAATAGCTGTATTGCATGTTCAAGGTAGTCAAAGGTGGGTTTTGATGCTACTTCAAGCAAAAGGCACCAAGTGCAAGTCTCAATTAAAAAAGGCGCTATCATTAGAAAAACAAGAAAACAGTAAAATATTGGATTTTTCAGCATTAATTTTTATAACTACATATGGCATTAATAATAAAAAATTACAAAACTCTAAGCTGCTTGATGCTAAAAATCCCAAAGATAAACTAGTTATTTTTTTAACATCTTGAATATTTTTCCCTCCCTATAGCATGCTTGTAAGTAGAGTGGCGGAGAGGGGGAAGGACCAAAAAGATCATTTACCTGGCAAGCAAGGTCCCGTGCACTTTTTCCAAGTGAAAAGCCAGTGGATCTTACAGCATGACTCATTGGAAATCCACATAGAGATTCACCATCCCTAGTGCTTTCTTCAGATAGTAGATTGTAACAGCAACCAATGCTAACAACAGCTCTAACATCTTTGCAGTCTAAGAAAGTCCTAAATGAAAGGATTGGAAGAATTACAGTCTGTCAAGTGTAGATAATATATAATATATAATAAAGAAACATACACAGAAACAATGTCAATGTTATGAAAAAGGCAGTTAATAAGTTTTACATGGAGGAAAAGAATAAAATTGATAGTGTAATTAACTGCAGAGAAAAGATGGTGCTTTAAAAGATTTAGCATTCTTGAATGAAGTTTCTAAAAGATTTCTCTGAATTCATCTCCAAATTCTTGAAGATGGCTAAAAAGTTTTCTTGCTTTTCCTTGTTTCTTGTTTTCTTGATATGGATTTCTAAAATTTGCTAGGGTTTGATGGATCTAAATGAGATTGTGATGCAATTGACTTATACTCTTAATTCATCTCCACTGTATTGCCAAAGGCGTAACACCTGTACCCGTTAGGAGACCAGTCCCACCACAACCTCATCCAGATTTAAAGAAATTAGAAACAACTGATACGAGTTAAAAGAGGCTCCACCATATTTAGAAACTCACTTCAGCATAGTCACTGAAAGATCACCACAAGCATGAAGCCCAGCAAGAACAGCTGAAGGTCTTTTGCTTGCATCACTGGGCCTATGTAGTTCCCCTTTATCTTCTTGATTTTCTCCCTCTAACATGGATTGCTTAACATCGTCTCCAGGCAAAGATGTTTCAACCAAGGTTTTCAATGTGTCGATAGACAATACGCGATGTGTGATTGTCTTTGGCACATTCAAACTCTGCATACCTGATCTAGAGCAAAATAAATGAACACACAAATGAATTCTCATAACAACAACGACAACTGTAGAGATCAAAATCACAATAAGGTCAACTTTGAACAATTACCAAAGCATATTCAAATTGCAATTACCCTCCCAAAGATATACATACCAGCATCCTCGCATGAGTTGTTTTTATTTCAAATAATAAAGTCATGGTATGAAAATTGAAACTTGTAGTTGGAATTCCTGACATGCAAAAGGTTCATTTCTTGCCTTATCACATATCAGTTACATAGTGTTTGGTTGGAGGGGAGGGGAGGGGAGGGGAGGGGAGGGAAGGGAATATTTTAAATCTTTCTTGTTTGGTTCATTTTTTTAGAGAGCGGAAGGGAGGAGAGGGATTTGGCTCCCCTCCAATATTGGGGGGAATTGGAGGGGAGAGAAGAAGCCTTTAAATATTTTAAAGACATTTACTTAAATAACCTTACATTAAATAACATAAAAGCTCACAAGGGTTTAAAAAGTAAATTAGTCTATTCCCTCCAATATCTAATTAAAGTCCTCCCCTCCCCTTCCCTCCATTAAAATCCCTATCCTCCCCTTCTTTGAACCAAACAGACCCTTAGTCATTTCAAATATCCTAACGAAGATAGTAGGTACTTCCTAATACAAGGTCACATTACAGTGATTAAGATGTAGATTGAATAACATACCCAGATTTTACCATCTGAGATGTGTAGTGCTTCTTAATTCGCTCTGCCCGTGCATCAATGACCCTTCCATGATGAGAACATGCATCAATTGCAATGACATGATGCTGATATTGAAAGGCAAGTACTTGTGCAAGATAACCCTAAAAATATATCGTAAAATGATACTCAAATCATAAATAAAAATAGACAAAAATATATTCCTTGTTTCACTATGAATACAAAAGGAAGTAAATTCAGACTGCGGAATTATCACTAAAGAAGGCAAAATTTATGCTCACTTCTCAACCAATTTACAAATTTAACCTCTGACATTGAGGGATCTAATGGAAACAACAAACCAGTAAATGGACAGACAAAAGTATCACTAAATGAAATTCCAATTGCTCAAAAAATAGAGAGACTTTCATTTTTGACACGGGGATCTAATGTAAACAACAAAGCAGTAAATGCATATATGCCAAAAACATCACTAAATGAAGGCATAATTTGTGCTCACTGTCCAACCAATATTCAGACTTTCATGTTTTTTTACATTGAGGCAATGTTAGGAAAGAAGACAAGTGAAGTTAAGGACAATTAGAACAATTAGTCAGTTAGTTAGAGGGGATTAGTTAGATAAATAGTGTAACCAGGATGGAGGGAGTTATTTAGAGAATTTAGAATCTTGTGTGCCAAGGAAAGAGTCCATGCTTAATAAGATGCTACATCGGTCAATGAGGTGGAACATGGAAGAACTCAATTTGTGAAGAGAAATGGGAAATTGATAGAAACAATAAAAAGAAACGAACAATTTTATTGAAGACTAAGAATGGGAGAAAGAATTCTCCTCCAAGGGTTTCCCCTTACAACAAAGCCTTTTTTCAGTTCTCACACCTAAATTCCCAAATGCCTCTCTTCTATCTTGTCCCTGCTATTTAAACTCCTGTACCTAACTACCCATCCCCTTGATAAATTCCAAGTCTAACTAACTAAACAGTAAACAGTCATCCAATTGTCTTGACTAATACTAATCCTATTCCCATTTATTCTTCTCTATCCTATCAGGCAACTATCACTCCACCCGTAGGATTCAAATGAAGATAATTACTTTAAAGATGCAATGTCCCTCAATGTGTCAAACAGACCCACGTTCAGCATTTTTCCGAACAGAACAGTAAGCAAAAGAAGATGAAGTTACACCTGACCAGCACCAACATCAACAATGGCATGAGCTCTCACACTGTCTGCAACTGCACTTACAACAGCAGAAAGAACTTCTACCTGCACACATGAAATTCTTGAGATATTGAAATGAAAAATGAATCTTAGGACTCAAAATTTGCTGATCTAAAACCTTAGGTCCAAGAAAACATCTTGTAAATTCATAAAGAAGGAAATCATAAAAATATTATAATCAAGGACTCACTTCATGTTTTTTCTTTACATTCATGCCCTGGGCAAGAACACTGTTGAGTGAAGTCATCAGCAGACCAGGTAATGCCTGCAAGTAAAATCAAATTTATAAATCAAGACTGCCCAATCCAAAACCTCTCAAACATAAATTCCAGATAAATATAGCTTGAAAACAAAAAGTATATTGAGTCTTCAAATTGCCTTTCTTATTATTAAGTTCAAAAAAACTCTTCACAATTATTTTGAACCTGCATAAATTGCTGTGAAGCAAAAATAAAGGCCAATACCAGTCATATTAAATCAACTGACCAGAGAAAAATATTAGAAGGTAATTAACATGAAGGATTGCACATTAAGGATTGATATAGTCAACCAACTGAAAGATTAAGGATATTCTGTTGTCACTGAGTTTTCATTAGATTGAAAAATGAAAATAATAGGCATGAAAAAATTCAGTGTAAACTAGTCCAATTGAGATTTTGATGTTATTTCACGATATAAGTAGCACAAGACAAATGAACAATATGCATTACCCCCAACTGTCATCCATGGATTCTATTGCCCAAGTTATTAGAAAGAAATACCAAACAGAATGTAAAACCCTTGTTCATCATTATTATCAATCAACTACTTTCAAATCTTCATCGAATATTTAATTTCAATCAACAAGATCTTTCCCAAATTTCGCGAGGATGAAGGTGAATGACTAGGCAAACATTAAATACCATGTTTATATCTGCTTGTTCTTGACAAAATACCATAGACCTCAATTTTAGGATGAACTCCTTCAGAGAATCTGGCCACTGATCCTGCCACCAATTTTTTTTTATAAAGAGAAAATACATTAATAAAGCAGAACATAACCATACAAAGATAGAAAATAAGTTATCCTTCGAAATCTGAAAGAAGCAAAAAGGAGACAAAGGACAAACATAAAAATTGGAAAATTTTAATACAAAAAAGACTTCCATCCAGCTGCATATAATTCTAAGAAAACCCCTAAAATTACCAATGGCTGATGCCTGATCCCATAAAAACCAAATAAATTATTCTGTCCACAATAAGTGCCAAAGTAAAGAACTTCAGCTTAAAATCTGAGCCTAATACCCCAGCAAAATACACCAAATGGGACAAAGAAAGCACAACCAAATAGACTCTTTTCCACCTTGATACTTCCAAAACTGATTACATCAGAGTGCTCGGAGGCAACCTAGACTCACCAAAAGAGCCAAGGAGACTAATATAAAAAACACCAAGCTACTGGGCAGTTTAGCAATAAATGATAACCACTTTCTGAATTACAAAACACACAATGCACAAATAACAAGTAGTAACGATCCAATTAAGTAAATTGGTCCAAATTAAAGACTACATATAAACCTCAAAAAGCAGAAAAAGAGATTTGCAAGAATAAACACAGGAAGGGTCCCAAGCCAAAACCTTCTGATGTAAATTAGAAGAAACCCAAACAGAATCTATCAAACCGAGGAGGGAACATAACATGCAAGTTTCCCTACCTTCAAGAAGGACACATATAAAGACACAGAAAAATCACCATTCCACGAATCTTCTCAAGGCTGAAATCAAGAACCAGCATGATATGGAACTAGGAAGGATCGCCTTGAAGTTCAGGTTAGAGGAAAGATATTGATGCCACACTCAAGAAAAGGATGAGAAGGTGAGTGATAAGTCATGAAATTTTGATCGCCACAAGTTGCCTTGATAAGATCAGATTTGGTTCTTTGCCCAAGAACATGATAAGTACCTAAGCACTTGGAGAACCCACCCTTGAAAAGCTAGCTATCAAGGGGGAAGAACCAAGCACTTAAGTACTCCACCGAGCATCCCATACTACCCGATGTGGGACTTGGGCACCCCATAATACCCAAGTCCCTATCATAGCACCGCCCCTGAGAGCCGACGTCCTCGGCGGCTTTCACTCCACGACACTTCACTCGGTGGCACTTCACTCAACTTCCTTGTTGGTCAGAACCCTCCACCGGTTAGAACCCTCCGTGGGTAGCCCTTTCTGAGATGCCGACAACCAGGCTCTGATACCAATTGATAAGTACCTAAGCACTTGGGGAACCCACCCTTGAAAAGCTAGCTATCAAGGGGGAAGAACCAAGCACTTAAGTACTCCACCGAGCATCCCATACTACCCGATGTGGGACTTGGGCACCCCATAATACCCAAGTCCCTATCAGAACACAAGTTGAATCTGAATGAAATTGAGTTTTCTCTAATTGTGAGAGCTTCCCTTGTGTTCTTGGGCAAAGAACCAAATCTGATCTTATCAAGGCAACTTGTGGCGATCAAAATTTCATGACTTATCACTCACCTTCTCATCCTTTTCTTGAGTGTGGCGTCAATATCTTTCCTCTAACCTGAACTTCAAGGCGATCCTTCCTAGTTCCATATCATTTGGTATCAGAGCCAGGTTCCTTGAATCTCAAGTGTGGTTTTTTTTCCTTTATTTGAATCTATATAAAAAAAATACTCTTCTTGCGTTTTTGTCATTCTGGTGTTTTGTTTCTTTTCAACTCTATTAAGTCCTTTCTACGTGAATACTTTTGTTTGTCTCTTATTGTCCATCTCTGTCAATCTTGTTTGTTGGCTTATTCCTTTGTGTCAAATTTTTTGTTCAATCTTTGTGAGTTGTCTTCTTTGTTTCTCCAATTGTGTCTTTATTGTCTTTCCATCCTTGTTACTATTGCATCAGATTTCTTTTCATTTTGAGTCCTAGTCTTGTTAAAAAGAAAATTCGTACAAAAAAAAATAAAAATAAAAAGGATGCTGCCAGAATTAGTATTATCTTTGAGTTGCTAATTAAATAAAAAAAAAAGGTAAAAAAAAATTTGAAAAAAAAAATCTGGGCAGATTTTAGTGTGTGGAAAAGACAGAGGAAAAGGAGATTTAAATTGTGATTGAAAGGACTCTATATTTTTCCTCTTTGTGAAATCTGATTTTAGAGATAATCCTTGGTTGAAATCTTTGTTTTGTTCCATTTGGGTTTCCTTTTGATCCTTGTTCCTTTTTGCTTTATGTCATTCTTGTTCTTGATTACTATACTGGTCACTTCTTGTTGTCTTGAGAAAAATCATTGATAAGGTTCTTTCTTAAGAACTTGTAAGAGGAAGTTGAGTGGAAAAAGGCAAAAGTGCATATCACATAAAAGCCAAACTTAGTGTAAACACGAGTGAACCACAATCTTGAGTGAAACACATAAGGGAGTGGTGAGGTCCTTTTCTTATGAACTACAAAATTTCTGTTTTGTTCAATTTCAATTTTTAAGAAATGGAAAGAATAGGTGATGGAAGTATTCCTACTTCTCCAAGGGCAGCGGCTATGAGGTTACAAATGGAGGCTTTAACCCAACACATGGAGAGGTTGATGCGTAGACAAACCGATGAATTTCTTGAAAGACTTGATCAAGTGGAGAGGAAAAGACCTACACGTAGAAATTCTTCTCATGGTGAAAGTGAATATTTGGGAGAAAGGAGGCATGAATATGAGAGAGAACATGATAGAAGATGGAAAAATCATATGAGAGGAGAAAGAGAAGACAAGGTTGAGGAAGTTAAGGAGTATGAAAAGAGGTTGAGAAAAGAAGAGAAAATGAAAATGAGAGCTTCTAATTTTGAAAGGTATTGGGAGCATTTGAAGAAAGATTTGGAGGATAAAAAGAATGGGGGAATTCAAGAGAGGAAAGAAAAAAAGAGAGCAAGAGAAAAAAGAATTTAAAGAAGAAGAGAGTGTGAGAGAAAAGACTAATGAATTTGAAAGCCAAAGTCAAAAGAAAGAGTGTGAGAGAAAAGTAAAGAGAAAAATTGAGAGCCTTATTATAAGAGAGAGTGAGGTGAAGAGAGCATTATTGGCAAGGCAATCCATGAATATTTGTTTAAATGCTAACACTGACTCTTTGCCAAGTGTTGATGGTTCTGTTTTGAAGGGATTTGTGGATGTATTCCCTAAAGAAGTATTCCATGGCAGCTTGCAACCAATGAGGGGAATAGAGCCTCAAACAGACCTCTTGCCCATTGCAAGTAAATATGGGTTGAGTGAAAGCTTGGTAAGACCTTTTGGGTTGAATGCGAGTTCTACTACATCAATAAAAGGTATACTCTATTCATTTCTCTTGAAAGTAAGTTGTTGAGCTATGAGCATAGTAAAGAAATAAATGAGCATGATGCAGATTTCCCAAATATGTTTGTTACATGTGGAAAAACAATCCATGATGCATTTCTTAGGCAAGATAACTATTTGTTCAAAGATAAGAAACTTTGTGTGCCTAGAGGTTCTATGAGTGAAATGCTTGTTAAAGAGGCTAATGAACAGGGTTTAGGGGAACATTTTGGGTTTCAAAAGATTTTAAAAATGTTGCATGAACAGCTTTGTTGGCCTTGTATTAAACACGAAGTGCAGGAAGTTGGGAATAGGTGCAAGAAAAAAGGATCCAAAGAGATATCTTATGGATTTTATGCTTCATCACCTATTTGCATTTCACTTTGGACTGATTTATCTTCTTTTGATGTAGGTGAAGAGGAATTGGCGAATTCACTCAAAGAAGGAGGGTATGATGAGGATCATCCAAGGAGCATGGACAAGGAAGAACTACAAGGCCTTAGTGGACCAATGACAAGAGCACATACCAAGAAAGCTAAGGAAGTCCTAAATCAAATGGTGCCAACCTTTATTGAAGCAAAACCAAAGCTGCATGGATTGGAGCCAAACTGGTTCAATTGTTTAAAGACAAAGCCCACGAGGATGTTTCAAGACAAGACCAATAAAGAAGATTCAAGACAAGGCCCAATGAAGAAATTATCTAGTTTGTTTTAAATAAAGTGTAAAAAGTTATTTTGGGCTGAATTGCTTTGATTCTGTTCATTAGCCCAATACACTTGGATTATTTTCTTATTTTCTAACTATGGGCTGCATGGAATTATTAGCTAAATAAACCAAATGGGATCTAATGTAATAGGGGAAGAATGGGCGCACATTAGGTGTCTTTTGGAGTATTCTAGTGATGTTTCAAAAGCCACTCACGTGAGTGGAGCTCATTATGTCTAAGTGGCCTCTTGGCTTGTAAATGGGCAGCTGCCTCCCCTATATAAAGGGCACTTCATATGAATGAAAAATAACTTGGAAGTTCAGATTTTGGCTTAGTCCAATTGGAGAGAAATTGTTCTCTTGGGTTCCTCATTGAGCCACCCCTTTGATCTTATCAAGAGGCCTTGAACTCTTGTGGCGATCTTCCCCTAGGCTTATCAATTCTTAGGAATTGTGGCGCCTTCCCCTTGGCTTATCAATTCTCTTGAATTGTGGCGCCTTCCTTTCATCCCTATCCTTTCCCACTTTTCAATTTCTTCTTCTTTTGTTCTTGTCTTCAAGCTTTCAACCGAATTGGCTGTGGAAATTCAACCTAAGATCGTTTTCAAAAGGCTTCAATCCCGGTTGGAAGCCATCACAGCACCATGCTAAAGATGAGACAAAACAGATGATAAAAGGAAGCAAAACCAGTGTGACAAATCTCTCCATCAAGAAAAGAAAATTAAAAACATGCAATAATCAACAAACCATGACCACCATTGTGTAGCACGACTGCGTCCAAGAATGTCATATAAACAGTGCATGAATTCCATCAGATCATCACCCATATGATATGATACCTCACTACACAATTACAAAATTTGCCACCACCAAAACAAACAGCAATCACTTCACTTAGCTGTCACTACCAAATCCTATCATATAATCCACATTATTAGATCCTAATTGCAGTACAAAAGCTAACTAAGCTGACACAAAATAACCCTAGCTCTTCAGAAGCAAGCAAAAGCAAGGCAATAACAAATGCCCGCAAATCACATTGAGCTTATTCATAACTAAACACTTAATGTAGATTACAAGGAAATAAAAACTGGAAAAATTCGATTAAAAATCAGAGAATATATATATATATATATATATATATTAAAAAAAAAGACAATAAAGTAAAGTAAAGCAAAGTAACCTGCACTGCTCCAGAAGGTATCAAAAGAAGGTTTTGAATTGGTTCTCTGCGTAGGCAATCGATCCATTCCGCGTTAACACTCTCCCATAGTCTGTCCTGAAAGTCAATCATAACTATTGGTTTTTAAAAATTAAAAAAAAAATTGTCTCACATATTGAAATAATAGAGCAACAAGATGCAAATTAATGAATGAAATTAGGGATAGTGGAAGTTAGAGGAACCTTGAAGAAGTTGACGACGTGAGCGTTGATCAAGAAGGAGTAAGGCGTGAGGAAGTGGATGATGTCGTTGATCCATCTCAGGGTCTCGTCAGCGGTTTCACATGAGTACCTACGCTCAGCCATTACCGCTGGCCACTGTGAAGAAGGAACAAGCTTCTGGTATTACGTACTTTGGTACCACAGTACGACATCAAATATTTGGTTTTTCACTCCTTTTTATGATAATTACCAAGTAGTGAACAATAAAAGTAAATACAATTTCAATGGTTGGTAGCATTAAATAGTCTAGTAAATAGTCTAGTTGTTATGCTGATGCCTTTCTAAGAATGTGAACAATATTTGATTACTTGATTTATTCAAACGTAGGGTATGGTTATTGCTCTTTCACATTTTTTTTCTTTTTATTTACACACATATATATTCATATATTGATTGATTATTGGTTAAGATTTTTTATTTAATATTAAATTCAAACCTGAGACCCAATACATCTTAACGTGTATTGGTTTGTAGTGGCAAAAATTGATTTTGACTGAATTAATTTTATAAAATTAATTTTGATTAAAAGTAAGTTACATATAATATGATTTATTCATAAAAAATTATTTATGTAACATGATCTTCCTTCTCAACTAGCGTGAAAGCTATATTAGTTAGCTTCTACTTCAAATTGATTTTCACCGCAAAATTAGGTTCAGAAGAAAAATGGAGTCAAACATTGGCAAACACACATTTGTTATCTCCAACTAAATTTCCAAATACATGCTTCTCAATTTCACTCCATCCTAATATACTGCTTATTTATAGTATAATTAAATCTCCTACCAGATCGCTACAGTGCACTACAGTACTACCGCTGCAGTGAAATATTAAATCCGCAAGTTAAGTTGCAGGCCACCTAACACCTCTGAGCCACAAGACCTATTTAGAACTTAAGTGGCAATATATTTATATAAAATATTGGCATAGCTCTTATTTTAATTTGTTCACTTTACATATTTACTTTAAAATTACATATTATTTAATTAATATATTAATTTTTATATAATATAAATTTATAAATTTATTTAGTTAATCTAATTTTAAAAATTATGACTTATATAATTTGTGAATTTTTTTACAAATTTTAAATTATTTTGGTATAAATATTATAATAAATTTTTAGATATAATGATTCAAGCAATTTAACTAACGAACCATTGGCAAAATAGTCTCCAGAAATCATTTGTTGTATCAAATTTTATTGTGTAATATATTGTTTTAACTTATTATATAAATAAATATTTTTATATGTTAAATTAATTATATATATTCTTAATATATTTATTTATTAAAATACTAGAAAGTTGAGATAGGTCGTATTTGTTTTTATATATGATATATGATGATATGAAATAGCATAAGTTATACAACATTAACATCTTAGTTAAATATGCAAACTCTATATTTGTGATAAAAATGAAAGCCAAATTAGAGGAACAAAATAAATGGAGAAAAATAATTAAAATAACTTCTTAGTCCATAACAAAGTGTTATATTTAATAGAGAAAACATAAATAAAATATATGAACAAATACTATTTTATTTATAAAAAAATAATTTTACAACATGAAAATGTATATAAACAAAAAAATTAATGAAACTCATATACAAAAACTATTATATTCATCGAATATAAAATTAAAAGAAATATAATTTTGCAACCTTCAAATTTATACACACAAAAGACGTGAATAAATTCTTTAAAAAATTGAATAAAATCAATAAGTAAATACTATTTTATTTATTAAAAATAAAATTTAAAAAATAATAATTTTATAATCTAAAAATTTATAAGAAGAAAAAATATCGATGAAAACATAAACTAACACTATTTTTTGTCAAAAATAAAAGAAAAAGAAAAATAATTTTGATACCTGAAAATTTATAGAAACACAAAAACATGATTAATCAAACTTGTAAGTAAACACTATTTTATTTATTAAAAAAATCAAATGAAAATTAATTTTAAAACCTTAAAATTTACCAAAACAAAAAACTTAAATGAAATCTATAAGTAAAAACTATTTTTTTAAAATTAAAAAAAATAATTTTACAACCTAAAAATTTATAGAAACAAATTGAAAAGATGAATTAAACATGAGTAAATACTATTTTATTAATTACCAAGAAATAAAATTGAAAGAAAAATAATCTTCTTATTTAAAAAATTACAGGAACACGAAACATGAAACAAATATGTAAGCAACACTATTTCATTTATAAAAAAAATCACTAGAACAAAAAAGCTTTAATGCAACCCGTAAGTGAATACTATTTTATTTCTTAAAAAAAATCATTTTCCAACATTAAAATTAGCCAGATATGATACTGTGACAGAGTAATGATATATCTTTCTACATATTTCATTACATATAGTCAAAAATATATTGACGAAAAAGAAGTGTGAAATTTTTTTCATTTCAAGAAAAGGAAATAGAAAGTTAGGAGATACAAAATTTGACACATGTTTTTATGGGTTCAATTTTCTTAAATAAAAATAAGCTTAAATATATTTTTGGACTCTTATATTTGAATAAAGTTTATTTTAAAAGTATTTTTTTAGTCCTTAATTTTATAAAAATATGCACATTTAGTCTGTGACTGAACTCCGTTAAGTTTATAATTGCTTATGTGGCAAACAACGTTACAAGTAAGCACTTGCTATGTGTCTCAGTTATCCCAATTGACGTCTTAAATGGGTTCAATGGTCTAGATCAAAAAAGATCAAAAAAATAATTAACTAAACAAAGATAAGAAAAAAATGTAAGGAAAAAAAAAGATCAGCGGGATCTTAACCAAAAATTTATATATAATACTCCATCCGGTCCAAAATATAAGCAACAAAATTACTTTTTTCTTGGTCCAAAATATAAACAACATTCATCAATTTTCATATAAATTAAATGCTAGTTTTTCAATTATACCATTCATTTAATACAATATTCATATTTACGATAGACAACAAAGGAGGTAATTTTGGAAAAAAAATTAGAACTAGTGAGTATTAATTAAGATTATCCAATTTCAAAGCATTCTTTAGTCTATGTGTTTTTGTACTATGTTACTTATATTTTGGACCGGAGTAGATCATAGAAGCCACAAATGTCCGCCACAAACCATATTAATTTTAATATAAATAAACTAACTAATCAATTTGACATTGAACTTACACAACCATGAGTATTCTCCTCTGGTCTTTCAAATGTATTAGCAACAAAGTTCTTACCTGCAATAGAAAACAATTCGATTTCTACATAAAAGGCAAAAGCAGCACTGAAAACAGAACTACTCCTAGGTAATAAATATATAAACTTACTTCTTTTTTAAAAGCCAAAAGTAAAATTCTTAATTAATCAGTTCAAGCAAGCACAAGTCATGCCCGCCTGAGACAGCAGTATAAATGTTTCCAACTGAGAACATTGATACAAACCTGCAACCACTACTCGATCTAATGTAAGTGCTATGTTGCAGTAAATTGTATACAACATTAATTGTAAATGCAAATGTAACTTGTATGCTAAATGCTAATGCTGCACGTAATGAACAACCAAGCCAAACTCGTAGCATAAAATCAAGACAAATGAAACACAAAAGAATATGTACTTAAGTAAAAATAGAACACACCATCTTGTTAAATTACCAAATGCTATTGCCAGAGTTACCAAAATTCCATCCGCACCAGTAAACTACCAAGAACCAGTTTTGGTACACAAGGCCTCGTGTGCAAAGCTTCAGGCAAAATTACTTGACCATTATAAATTAATTGTAGTCAATGCCACCTGCCCTGTAGAATACGTGTAGAATATAAATTTATTTTAGTAAACTCTCCATTGTGAAGTCTCAAAATCTCAATATATATTGCAACAGCATTGATGCCCATGCCAAATATATACAACCAGAAGTGAAGGACACTTTTTAATAATAGCCTGCTATTTTTTTTTTCTAAAAAAAAAACTAAGCCACGATAGATTGCTAAGAAATCGTACTCAACATTATAGTAATACACTCTAAGCAGACTGGTATATCTGTCGACTAATCAAATTTTGTTCAAGCATTAATAAATTCAGATAAACAGATTAAATAATTTGAACTTGATATGTAAAGGGTTCGAATTGTAAAGAGATTTTAAGCATAATATTCTATCCAAATTTAACACATTCCATCAGTCAAAGAAGTCAACAGTTCAAAGTACAATTTCAACTGTAGATTGGAGTGGAGTGTCAATTTATGAAACCTTGAGGGGATTAATGTACAACCACCAAAACCCTTTTTCATTAAGATTGGTCTGCTACATACATCAAAATTCAAAAGACGCCATAATCTCTTATCATGAATCATATCTAGTGGTGGTAGATCATTTGAGATTAATGTAACTGCTCTCAATTAAAATTACCTCGGTATATACACCTGCAAAGCCACTCAAGAGAGCCATGATTTGAAAAGGAAAAGCTCATCATGATCATTTTCAAACCATAAATTTAGACTTTACTACTTTATGTTTCTAATGTGAGAGCACCATAAAAATGTTAGCAACTCACGATTGCCATCACCCAACCTTGAAAGGGAGTTTGAAGATCGCGATCGGAACTGAAAAACCAATGTAATTATTTCGTTAACATGTATATTAACAGAGAACATCTATACAACAACAACAGGAACATAATAAGGTCAATACATTAATACATAAGTGATGGCCACATGCCATGCTTGGATTAGTCTTACATTGAATTCAACTGGGCTGTAGTGCATCCAGCACTGAGTAGAACAAAAGCAGCCCACTGAATCTCACTTAACCTGAAATGTAATCAATGATATTAATAATAGTATTTTTTTAGTCATTAGGATTAAAATTATCTAATCCCCTAGCATTAGTTGTGTTCGTAGAACATTTCCATAGCACAATGGGCAAAAAAATAAATGACAGTAAGAAGGATGGAGGGAGCTTTTCCTGCTCATTTATGGTCTACATCAAAACTTATAATACAGAGGATATCACATTGCCTTGATCCTTCACCAACAGTTAATGTGATGAAAGGAGAGGGAAATCCAACGCAAGAAAGAACAAGGGTCTTACCTTTTTCTTAAGTATAATCCTTCAATGCAAGTTTAGCCTCTTACTAAACCCGAGAGCAAGCTAACTGGATCGAGACGAAGTTGCAGAAGCGAAATCCTCCTGCTCCATGAGACCAAGACAGATTCCTCGCATGACGGTGTCGACCGCAGCACCGAAACTGTAGGCAACAGTCGGACTTCGACGTCTTACGGAACAGTGGAGGGAGATATCGTAGAAGGGGGATGAACGCAGATGCGGGATTGCGTGGATGACGGAGCCTGTGTTGCCGGGGAAGATGGTTGCCGGAATCAATGGTTTGTAGGAAATGGTGATTAGGTTTTTGTTTTCTGGGATAAAAGGGGGAAAGTGAAATAGAGATGTTTTCAATAGAAATAGAAAAGAAAGGGGACGCGGGAAGGGAGACAGTAAAAGAGGGGGAAATAGTAATCAAAGTTTTTTTAACAAAATTACTTTACTAAAATTTTTTAGTCATGACACGTATGCAAAACAGTGGATAGTGTACAGATTTAATAATAACTAGAAAGTAGACCCGTGGCCGTGCAAATGCACGGTCGTGTTAATTTTTATACATGATATAAAATGATTAACTTATATACTAATTATTTTATACATGACATATTTTAAATTTATAACAATGTTGATTTTGTAACATTGTGTATTTTAGTTAAATATGTGATGTTATAAGTATCAACAATTACCCTTCCATATTAATAAAACTGAAAAGTCAAATAAGATAAATAGAATAAATAGATAATGATAAAAAAAAACAATTTAGATAAGAATGAAGGCTAACCTGAAAATTTACATGAAAAAAATAAAACATGTAAGCAAATATTATTTTATTTATCAAAAATAAAATTAATAGAAAATAAATTTTTCAACTTAAAATTTACTCAAACAAAAAATAATTGATACCCGTAAGCAAACATTATTTTAAACATTTTAGGACAGGCCAGATCTACATTGAGAATTCGAGCTTCGTATACATATAGTAGAAATTAAAATGATCTTATCAAAAATGAATTTCATCCCTAAATTGCTCTTAATAAAAAGAGATCATTGAAATTAAAATCTATAAACAAACACTATTTTACTGTCCAAAATTAAAATAAAAAAATTAAACACTGAAAATTTATAGGATCAGATAAAGATGAATAAAACTCATAGACAAATATAATTTAATTAATCATAAAAAATTTCAACACGATAATTTTCAAGAACAAAGAAATACGAATGGAATGAAGCTCGTAAGCAAACATTATTTTATTGATGAGAAATAAAATAAAAAATAATAATTTTGCAACCTGAAAATTTACAAGAACAATAAAAGATGAATAAGACCCATAATCAAACACTATTTTATTGATAAAAAGTAAAATCAAAAGAAAAAATATTTTTGGAAACTAAAATATTAAAGGAACAAAGAAAGATGAATGAAACTCATAAACAGATAATATTTTATTAATCAGAAATAAAATTAAATAATTACACAATTTGTATATCCAAATATAAGAAATATGAAATTGAAATAAAAAACAAAAATTTTGAAAAGTGGATTTATACATACGCCTAATCATATCACACCTTGGTATCATCTTGTAATATTATTTCAAAAAAATTCTTCACAAATATCTATTTGGTGAAATATGATTGAACATCTCTGTATAAATTTTTTTTACACTTACGGTGGATGATAATTAAATTCTATAGGTGATGTATATTATATAATCGATTTTAATTTTTATGTATGTATTTTTTTTATCAAATCGATTTTATGTATATATAAGAGAAAGAGAATAAAAAGGAAAAAAGTTCAAATTTGAATATGAAACGGAAGCTGGATGGAATTACAGTGCAAAATGTAGACTTGACGCCTGGACAAACAGTGGAAAACGAATGATGATATTGTGTAGATTTAATTATAATATAGATAATAATAATATAGATAAGACAAATGTTAGCAATGCACTTTTTTCAAACACTGTCTATAATTAATTAAAACTCATATGGGTCCTATTATTTTAAGAATAAATTTAAATAAAATATATAACCATATGATTTAACGATAAATCCACGTGAATTTCATCAATTATAGATTTTTTGGATAAACTTTACCAATTATAAATAATGTATCGGAAACTAATATTTCTTAAAAATCATTAAAAAGAAGTCTCGTGCTGTCTATGCACGGGTAACTTTCTAGTTAAAGTTAATTTCTCCTAGCTATAGCAAGCCTGTTATTTACTTGCAAATTACGTTGCCAAAACATTATGATGTATCGTCTACATATGTGCTTGTCACACCCCGAAACCGTGTACATCCATCGATACTATATTGTCTGTCTCGCTTCACTGTGTTGCATGTGCAAATTCCATATTAATTAATTAATAATTAATAATTACTAATAAACAGTAGTCACGCCTGTTCTTAATTAAACTTTCTGCGAGTCAAATCTGTTCTGCTTTCATTTGTAAGATAACGAAACACCTACTTATTATGATGCGTTAAAAGAAAAACCAAATATATGTATCATCATGTTCTACTTAAGTACGATAGTTACTTGAGTGAAAAAAGACTTAACTGGTCAACAAAGGCCACATCTTGATTGAGAGTGAAGAAGCTCTTTTATACACACTTGACGTGGTAGAGAAGGATGTGGGTGGAATGGTTAAGCATAATTATTATGGTTTTCATTCATGCTGTCTGGTGCCAAACTCTCATTTGGGCCTATAATAAAGATTGGGATTCATATCATTAGCTAATCACAAAATTAACACATCTTATTATTGGTTATGATATTTTTTTCCCATTCTCAGCCAATTATATGCTTTGTTTATGTGGGAGAAGAAAATAAATTGGAAAAAATAAATAAATAATTGCGAAAAGACAAAATAAAGAGAAAAAGAGATGGATTTTTTTTAATATTTTTTTAACAGAGAAATAAAAAAGACTCTTTCTACTTATTTGGTTGAATACTGGAAAAATAAAGAATAAAACTATAATATATTATCTAGATAAGGTGGCATTTATGGTGGGCCAATAGAACAATTGGTCTACCGTAGTCAAACTGAAAAATTACCATTGATTTATACAATAAACAATTGAGTGGATGAGATTTTTTGGGAGTCACCTGCTAAGGAGTTTATTTGAAAAGTTAAAACATATTTACTGATGGGGTCTCTAAAATTTGATATTCATTAAGACTTAGCCCATTAATAAGGTATTATTACAGTTAATGCACCATGTCGTTTATTGCAATTTTGTCATTGTTCATTTGTTAATCTAATCATGACATAGAGATGGATAAGCAGGAGAACGATAGGCACCTAAACACCACAATGGGTGGCTTCTGCATTTCTTTTTAAGAATTTTAATGGCATTAATAATTTTCTTCGTACCTATTACATAATATATTGCGGAACAAATGGAAGCCACCAAGGGATTAAACCAGCAACAAATCAAAAACCAATTCATTAATCAAGCCATTTCTCGCATCCAGTGCTCATGTCCTTGCTGACAAGCTCATCCACCATGACCTCTTCCATGTTTCTAAAACCCAGCATCTCCTTGTACAATTCTTCTACCAACCAGATATTCCTCTGAATTGATATCACCCATCCAGGCCATATGCTTTGCACCTTCCAACAAAAGCTTGCCTACATCTCACCTCGAGGCACTCACTCACATAGTCAATTAAAACCTTCCTTTCAAGCTTAGATCACTCACCCACAGTATGTTGCTCTCATACTCTGATTCCGCTGCCCCACAAATCAAATAGATTTGGCATTATGACCAAATTAGTTCGACCCATGACAAACTGGCGATCATCCAACTACCTCACGGGGGTTCAACCCACCCCTTTATCCTATACGCAGACACCAGCTCGACATCCGAGTCTCTCTTCTTCTCTGTACTTCGATGTCAAGGACGTGAGATGTAGACTCAATTTGGGGCCAAAACGAGGAAGCATTTCTGTTGGGAATAATGTCTAATTTGTATACTACTAGCGGGTACAATTTCAAGTTGTTAAGACTATTGTGGGTGAATGTGTATTTCTGCATAAACTGGTGTTTTGGGGTAATTTTTCAATTTGACTACAATAGACCAATTTTGCTATTGGCCCACCATAAATGCCACCTCTAGATAAATGAAATATATTTTATTTCAATAAGAGAGATTAATTAATAGATGAATAAATGAAATGTGTCCTGAAATTTGTGTTTTCTATCTATGTAGAGAGAAAACTTTAATGTACATCTTATTATTATATATATGTTTTTTTTTTCTCTCCTATATATGATACTGATTAAAAAATTATCCATAAAATTTATTTTTGATCCATATAGATAAGTGAAAAGGTAATGCCATTTTCCCACGTCTATATATTTATGTTTCGATTAATGTTTGTAAACGTGAGTTTGACTCAATCTTATTTCTTATTTTGCAAACTAAATTAAAGTTTGGTTAAGAGTTTACCTAACATGATTTATAATTTTTTGGTTACATAATTAAAAACGCAATTGAAATTTCATATAAATTTTCTTATTTTACTTATAATTAATTTCCGTCCAATAATTTAAGAGAGACAAAAACATATATTTTATTTTATTGTCGTACAGTCGTCCTTAGAAATTATAAAAAAAATCAATTCAATTATATATACGTATATGACCACCTCCCCCTCCCAAAAGAATCAGTTATATATATAATTTAGACAAAACGCCAAAGAGACTTTAGCTATCCACTTAAGCATAAATGTTGTCGGAATATTGTCTAGTAAAAGTTCATTAAAAGGGCATCAATATTATGCATTATTACTGTTTCCTTTGTCGGTTTCACTTCTGTATTATTATTCTTATTTTTATTTCCTATCTCTCCAAATCATGATCATATGTTGTGCTGCAATGTTGTTTGGATATGCATATTCGTATTCATTCTTTCTCATGAATATTTTGATGATATTAAATCAAATCATGCTGTCTGAATCTTCATCTTGGCGCCATTACTTTTTTTGGGAGGGTGGATGACAAGGAGGTAGTGGGCTAAAATAAACATGTAAAATAAGTGGAAACAAATCTCTATAAGTGCCATAGAAATTTAATGCAAAATTATGTAAGAGGCCAGGGTTTTAGGTTTAGAGAGTAACAACGCGGATAGGGTTTGCTAGTTTAAGTAGTGGAAAAATTTAGTTTCTTTTAAGTAAAATCTCATATTTCAAGTCTTCTGAATTGGAAAAATGAGTTCAATCAATTCGAGAGTCCAATATGACTTTTAGGATATTGAGGGTATTTTTTTGTTTCTCATGTATCATCCGGGAGCTGTGGAGACTAATCATTTCAAGGACCTGAATATTTAAGAGTTGTCTCTATCAAATAATGCATTATATTTTTATGCACATTAGTTGTGAATCGAATCCTCGATCACATACTTAATAGACTTGAGTAACCACGGTTACTCGAACCACACCAGTTTGGTATAGCGAGTGTCTTTTGAAAAAACAGAGAGCACCAAGTAGCATAAGCCACAAATTTTTCATTCTTTTCATTATGTTAACTATCATCGAAGACGTACACAATGCAGCAATATCCATTAGGTGGGTGTTTTGCCATGACTATAAACTGAGAGACACGACACTGACATTCATTATCTAATGTTAGTTTGTGCGTTTCAATGATCAAATGTCGAATCATGGCAATTGTTTCACAAGGATCACAAAACAACGATGGGTTAAAAATTCTTGTAACTGACAAATAAAGACAAGTGCATAGAACCATGAAGATATCGTTACAAATAAATAATCTAGAATTGGTAAAATTCAGTTGTCCAAACTATGGCCACATTATATATATTATATACGTTTCCAAAAAAAAATTACATATATTATACAAAATTAAAGGATTCCTCTCTTGTGAAATATTCACGTGATCGGTGTATGTAAAAATTTTGTATATATATTTTTTAAAAGTACATTAAATATGTGAGACTCTGTCGGTTATGAATTTGTATAAAAAAATGAGAGATATATAGACATAAAATTCTTAGGCTTAGATGTATTTTGGTCTCTCTACTATAGTGTTTGGGCAATTTTGATTTCTCAATTTTAAATTGTTTAATTTTAGTTTTCATATTTTCTAAATGTCAATTTTTGCATCCATTAACTTGACATCTAATTTTTAATGAAGATAATGAGTCGTTGACAGAACAATTTGTGGTCAGACTTTACTCACCTCTTAGTCGAACACAAATTAGTCTAGGGGCTCCCTTTCCCAAGTGCTGTTATATTGTGGGTGTAAACCAAAATATACATCAAATATGAAGTAAACATTAATTACATAAATATAAAAATGAAATAAAACTTACACACATGAAGACATTACCAATGTGAATTGTGCATGTGTTAAAGTGGAAGCAAGATGCATTAACTGCAATGATAGCTAGCATTCTCGTCTCATCCTAGTAGATGTGCATGAAATGGGGAATGTGCTGCCTCTTTCAGTTTGGATTGCATGTTGTGCTCCATAAGAAATTTCTACAATTGACTTTCTTTTCACTCATATTAATTTCCCCTAGGCAAGGGTCCAAGCTAGCGATGCTTGAGATGTTGCAAGGAAGAAATTTCTTCCTCTAATAAAGGGGGGGAAAAAACACTCCTCCCAAACTCCCCAAGGCCCAAACACGTCACACATGTCTTTTTGTTATAGAAAAAAATACGGGAGCTAATTGTAACAATGTCATTTCATTAATTATCTCATATTCATCTCACTTTGATCGACGTAAGGGAAACCTTACCTAGTGGGTTAAGTACTTTTCAACATAATTTAATTTGTAGGGCGCTCTGTTTAACCCATCATGCATTTTTGAGTTAAGTTGGATCAAAACTTATGGGTTTATATGGATTAACTCAATTTGCTACCGATACCCATAAATAAAAAATGCATTAGGTTGTGATACCTTTTGATGACAACCTAATGACACGGAATAAAAAAATGAGGACATAAACCTACACAAAAAATTTATAAGAAACAAAACTTAAACTTATTATATGGAAATTAAGTTGGCCTTTATACTTTTAATGCTATATATTATCAATGATTTGCACACGAAGGAAACTATGAGAAAGGAAAAAATGTTTTAGATGAGATGTTAGGGCGGGGATAGAGTTGAGTCCTGAGGATGTCGCGACTTTAATACTATTTTTGAATGGAGTGTGAAATGAAAATTGCTTGTTGATGCAAATGAGCTATATGGTGGAAATCAGCTTTTCCTAATTTCTATACTTTAACCATTCTCATTCATGGCTATTGTGACAAATGGAAACATGTCTAAAGCACTTAATTAGTTTTGTTTGAGACTATGTGTCTGAAGAAATGAACATGCTAAATGATAAGTAGTGAAGTATTTCCCAACTACATATCATCTAACATTTTGATAAATGGATTTTGCATTTTAGGCCTTGTGTTTGAAGCATTCAAGTTGTCTAACGAAATGAAAAGAAATTAAATATATTAAGCCCATTCTAGTTACTTGCAACAACAAAATAAAGGGCTATTTGTGGGTTGGTAATGTGTCAAAGGCAAATGACTATTGAAGGAATTTCTCTTGATTGCAATACTTATAATACTCTTATAAATGGTTTTGTAAAGGAAAGGAACTTTCATAGAACTTTCTTCTTAATCAATAACACCAATGCAATACAAAAATAAAAGAACACAATGCAACCCAAGAAGAAACGAACATCATTACATATAAAGGGTTATCGCTTGTGATCTTATAAAATACAATATTGCAACCTAAAAAGAAAAGAACACAGACATTCCAAGAATAACACCAAAAAGACTTCTAGAGGAAATAAATATACCTGAACGCAAACGACTTAGTGGTGGGCGTTTGATATAGCCCCACAAACTCGTTAAACTCATATCCCTTAAGGCCCAATCTGAAGATTCATCCAGTTTGGGCCTTAATGTTTCCCTAACCCAAAATGACCACATCCACTGTGACACGACTAGAGGGGCCACGCGGCTATGTGTGCCCATCAAGGAAGTGATTACCCACACTCGGCACGATCGAAAGCAGGCGCAGAGCAGCCACATGACGCCCGAAGTGGCTATAGAGTCCATGTTAGGAACGTAGAAGGCTTTGGGGCTAGTATAATTGTATAAATAGGCCATAGAAGGATTTAGGAAGACTTTCAATGAGAGATAGCTGAAGAACTTGTACCATTTGAGTGTTCATTAGTGAAATGGGCTTATAGTCCCACATTTTGATGTGAATCGTGTGGACACTTGGATGTAGGTGAATGACAAAAAAGGCAGCATGACAAAAGGTTGAGAAACTTGTGCGCGGTGGAAGAATGACAAAAAATTGAGTGTAGTGGAAGATGAAAGGAGTGCAATGGAGGAGTGAAACTTATGTGCACGCAGAAGAATGGTCACAATAGAAGTGAAAATAGAGTGGTATAAAAATTGGAAAAAAAAATAACTAGAACCTTTATGGATTTCCTTTATTAGTGAGTACTCTTAAATAAACTAATAATATATTTTCATTTTTTATTGAAAGATGAACCTCTCAATATATAGTTATTCCTTATGAAACAACCATTCAAAGAATGACTTTTAATTGCAGTTCTACACGGGATTGAAAGGTTCATGTAATTTTAAAAATCTTAGTTCTATGGAAATTACTAATATTTGGGTGTTATTAGAAGTCAAAAGTGAGAGGCAAACAATATGTAAGAAGATAGAGGCAAGCATAGAAGGAAAAGGAATTTAAATCCAAGGGAGAGACAATTCAAACGTGTCAAAATAGTAAGAAAGATCTTTAACAAATATACGGATAAAGAGATAAATATGTACTTAACAACATTAAAAAGAAAAAGAAATTCATCCTTATATTTAAATTTAGGAAGCTAGTAGGTGACAGAAAAATTTAATGCAAGCTTGAGAATTTGTCATTCAAGTCATTTTAGCCGGCCATAGGTGTCCATTATAACTTGTACGTAAGTTTTAGAGTAAGCAAATGATACTATAGGAGCCTAACCATAAAGTCGGTGAAAATGTTGTTTTAGACAAATAAATATTTTTAATTGTTGATATTTTCTCTTAAAAATATGAAATAGACACTAATTAATAAATATGTAGTATCATCTGGAAATATAGCCCCTTCATGCATCATATTATTTTATTTATGTCATTAACTTTTTTTTTTCTATCGTAACAATTTCAATTAAAATATATAATTGCACTAGTCTTCCTATTATGTAAAACATGTAATTTTAATCTCACAATAATTTTTGAGCAAATCTAATATTTTAATTTTCAATTATTATAATTAAATCCCTCCATTGCGTTCTGTCTCCTTACAACTCTCAAAGATTCATTTTATACTCAAAATATTCACAAATTAAATCAATTAAATTATGTTAAACATTTTTCTTGTTCAAAACTCACAAACTAAAACATCAAATTTTACTCAAAATAAGAAAATCTCAAAATTTCTCCCTTTAAGCACTAAATTTCATGTCCTGTGAAATCTTTCAAATTTCATCAGACAAGTTTTTTTCTTTCTAGAATAGTTGTTTAAAGTCATTCGTTATCATTAAAAGTTTTATTTGTGTTAAAATGGACATAAACTTAATACATATTTATTTCTCATAAAAGGAGAATGTATATTTTAACATAAAGAGGGGAGGAGAGTATAATTGAACCCTAATTTTTAAATATTCTTCAACCAATATATATTAAGAATTCTGTTATATTTCTTCTTATATACATATTAAGATAATTGATAATTAATATTAATACAAGATACAAAATATTAAAATTATATTTAAAAAACTCATTTTTTCCTTAATACTCCCTCCACCCCGTAATAATAGTCATTTTAGCAAAGTAAAAATATCTCAAAATAATCGTCATTTATTTTTTAATAAAGCATTAATTATTTTTTCCAATTTTGCCCCAAACAATGTTTTTTTGAGTGTTGTAGTGGTTTTTGAGCAATATACTCCCTCCGGTCCAAAATAATAAGGTTAATTTGATAAAATTGTTGCTCTAACTCATTCATTTATTATATTTCTTAATTTGTGTGAAAAAAGTAGTAGTGTTATTTTTTTTTTGTGGAAGTAGTAGTGATACTGGAATCTCATTTAATTAAGGTGACTTAATTAAACCCAAATTTCTGTGAACTTAATTATTTAAATCGAGGAAAATAAGTAACATTCATTAAAATAGCATAATTTTTTAAGTTATTAGTACATTAAATATTATAACTTTAACCAATTTTTAAAAACAAAATTCTTTTTTTTTTGGTCTGCAAACAAAATTCTTTTGTATTTTTAAAAAAAAAAAAGAGTTTGGTGGGCTTGCGAATTTATACGGACCCGTGATTATTATCCGTAGTAACGTTCCTGTTTGTTTTTGAAAAAAAAAAAAAAATAATACAGCTTAGAAGAACGTTTGTGTTGACCAAAAAAAAAAAAAAAGAAGAACGTTTGTGTATTTAACCAACCCAAAAAAAAGAAGGAAGGTTTGTGAAATATGCTGACAAATTATTAATAAATAAAATAATTCATTTTTTTGTAAGAGAAAAAGAGAGAGAAAACATAGAGGAGGAGGGGAGGCGAGGGTGGCCCTAGACCCTAGTTTGCTTCCCATCCAACAAGGAACAAGTAGCTTAGCAGCTGCAAAAAACTGTTATATATGTGCCCCACCCTCCCCTCCTTCCCCATAGCCATTAGCCAGCCACCATTGTACTACTCCTACTACCACCACCACCACCAACAACAACAACAACACTCCCTCTCTTCATTCACAGATCAATCTCAAGTCTCAACCAACACCCCACTAGTCAGCCACCAACTACTTCCATCACTCTCTCTCTCTCTCTCTCTATATATATATATATATATGTCTCTTACACACTGAGACTGTGAGACTGAGACACACACACACACTACTACAGAGTATACAGTGCATGATCCAGCTTAGGCAATGGCTTCAGCTTGCGTGAACAACATGGGAAGAATGTCACCGGAGAACTTCCTCCCCTGCTGGGATCCCGAACCCGATTTCGAGTTCCGCCTCCAAGACCCCGTCGCCATGCTCCCCGCCGACCAGCTCTTCTCCGACGGCAAACTCGTCCCCCTCCACCTCAAACCCTCCTCCTCCCTCTCCACTTCCCCCACATCTCCAACCACTACCACTACCACCACCACCTCCACCACCGTCTCCGACACCTCCCTTTTCTCCCCCAAAGCCCCTCGTTGTTCAAGCCGCTGGAAAGACCTCCTCGGCCTCAAAAAATTCTACCACAACCACAACAACAACACCACAACCACATCCTCCACCAAAACGACACCGTCTTCGTCATCGTCGTCGAACAAATCGCTCAAGCACCTCCTCCACCGCGGTTCCAAAACGACGTCGTCTTCGTCTTCCGAATCACTAAACCTTCCACTTCTGAAGGACTTAGACTGCGAGTCTCTCTCGATCTCCTCCTCTCGACTCTCTCTCTCTTCCTCGTCCTCGGGCCACGACCACGACGATCTCCCGAGGCTCTCACTCGATTCGGAGAAGCCAAACCCTAACAACCCGAACCTGAACCTAAACCCGAACCCGATCTCACTTCATCGCAACCCGAACCCTAACAGGGTCCGGTTGGTGAAGCCGAGGGCAGGGTCATTCGACAAAACGGATAACCGGGTCGGGAGGAGCCCGATCCGGACGGAGTCATCATCGGGTGCGACAGGGTGCAGGGGAGTTTCCGTGGACTCTCCTAGATTGAACTCTTCTGGGAAGATAGTTTTCCAGAGCCTTGAACGGAGCTCAAGTAGCCCTGGGAGCTTTAACGGTGGGCCCCGCTTCAAGCATCGCGGCATGGAACGGTCCTATTCGGCTAATGTCCGGGTTACTCCGGTTCTCAATGTTCCGGTTTGCTCACTAAGAGGCGGTTCGAAAACCGGTTCGGTTTTTGGGTTCGGCCAGCTATTCTCTTCACCTCAGAAGAAAGAAACCGCTACTTCCGGTGGTGGTGGTAATAACAACAAGAGCCACCAACACAGTGTCAGTGTTAGGCACCAACAACACAAACACCCCTGAACAGAAAAAAACAATGAGGCAGAGAGGGTAACGGTTAATTAGGCTGTCTTAATTTTTGTTTTTTGTTTTTTTTTTGGTTCCCCACTTTTTGCCGATTAATCTCTGTTCATGTTTTATCTAATCATCTTGGAATGAAAATATTGCAGGAGGATATTGTTGAGGATTGGGGGTTTTTACTTTTATTAACAAGTTTTAGATTTTAGATTAGAATAGATTAATGTAAATATGCAGGGTGAGGTGAGGTGAGGTGGGTTGGGATTTTAAGATGTTGCTATTGTTGTTGTTGATTACTGATTAGGATCTAGTTCATGTTTCTAACTCAGTCGAGCTTTTTCTCGGTGCAATTCCATTGCTGCTGTTTGTAAACATATGGAATCTCGACCATTTTTTTAGCTTATTTTCTAATTGTTTGAATAATGAAAGTTTACCCTTTTTTGTTGATTATTATTATAAAAATGAATTTCGAGATCTGTGGTGGTATTATGTTGATTGTTGAGCTTATCTAGTCCTGTCTGCTTCTTGGCAGTTTCATTTTTTTTCTTTCAATTTTTTGGAATTTTGATTTTCTTGTGTTTGTTTAGAGACTGTGTGAGGGTTTTGGGAAATGATGCCAAAAGATTCAAAACAGAGGCGCCAGCTCTGCTGAATTATTTTTTGCACGTCAGTCTGATCCCAAAACCTTCATGTCTACTACTTGCTATTTTATTTATCTTTACTCCCCTGCCTTGCATTTAAAACTAACACTGTATTTGGTTTTAGCTAAATGACAAATTAACATTTACCTTTTTTAATTCATTCATATATGTAAATATTATTATACTCTTATTTCTTGGGACGTTGTTAATGGGAGGGTGGTGGGGGGGAAGTTACTCTCTGGCTGGGTGGTCGGTGGTCCACACCCTGAGCTCAGTGAGTGACCTTAATGGAAAGATTCAATTGGGTGGGACAAGTTTCTCTATTTTCAATCAAAATGTGTACTTTGATTGGGGATATGGGATGAGTTCCCATAAGGGATTATCATTTATCACCCCTTCAATGAATAATTTAACACAATCTCACTATTAAGTTTCCCCTTTCTGTTCACCCAAGATTTTATTTTTGGTGGATGGGGCTGGGAAAGAAAGAACATCCACAAATTTGGTCACATCTTTTGTGTTGTCCTCACATTCTGTTCTGTTGGGAGATGGATGATTTTTCTTCTTTCACTTCACTTCAATTCAATTCCCTTCTATCATCCATCCCATTGAAGTGAAAAGGAAAAGATCTCTCTCCCCTTCCACACATGATTATCATTCATCACGGTATGGGTCCATCCCCTAATTAGATATGGTAGGCCCATTTTCCTGTTTGTTGCAAAAAGCAATTTGATGTGTGTGCGCTTAAACCAAGTGCATAATTGAAGGAATGATGTGTTGAAAAAGTTCATTGCCTTTGGACCCCTTTTTTTCAATCTTTATCCTATTCTTCCCCCCACACCGCGATGGAAAAATGTTTCTACTTCCGTGGTACTATGGAATGGACAGAGAGATCCCCCAGTTGGATAGAAACATGACAACATGCTTCTCAATTAACTTGTAATTACATACACCTTCTTACTTAGCCGCCTTGAATTGATTCATTGATTCCCATCCCCATTCCAATCCCAATCCACAATAGTAGATTTTAGCAGTCCATAGAAGCAAGAGAAAACGAAAATGCATCAAGCAAGAGATAGTATAGTAATCATACTTCAGTTTTAGTGTTTTTTTTTTATTCAAGGAGGGAAATATGCTAAAAGCACGTGACTAACATGTTGCTACACTTTTGAGCCTAAGCCACCATAAAAGGCCAAAAACCATGTGAGAGCGCGGATTTTTTTTTATTAATTAAGTAAACAAACAAATGAGTAGTCTCGTGTCTGGATCATGGAGAATCGGAGATGGGACTAGACAAGTTCTTTTTTAAACTGATATTTCTATTGTATAAAATCATTAGTGTTTCGCTAAAAGTTTATTCTTAAACTGAACAAAGTTAATCAGTCTTTTTAAAAGCTGTCTGTCTCGTCCTTTTTATTAGAAATCAATAACAATAACGTTAAATTTTATGTGAAATTCCTTAATTTTGAAAAGAATGGTCACTGTTTTTCTTCTATACTTTCATTTTTTCCCCCCCAAGTTCTCCTTAATATAATGGTGTTGTAAAAATGGTAGAATGAAGAGCAACCTTCAATGCTAAAGGGCTGGACGTCAATGACATGCTATGGCTTTCAATAGAGATCCACCGAGAGGATTACTGTATAGGTCGAGTTAATTAATTTCGGATCACTAACCATTTGTGTCAATCTCTTGTTGGCTTTTCCATAATATGATGAGTTATCATCATCATAATTTATTTCAATTTTTTTGGGGTTAAAATTTATTTCTGAGTTTCTTAAATAAAAAAAAATATTTTGATTTGGGACATAGGCATAACATACATATTACACGCGACGCGAGTTGGTTTATTTAGGACGAAATTCAGTTGTCGTTTGTCTACCTGAGGAGCGGGGGTTTGTCGTGCCAAAGTCTTTCTCTATGCTCGCATGCTTTGGAGCTGTGCCTATCACTATTATTGTTATTGATTTGACATTTTCTCCATGCGGCCATACCCAACAACACTATCTACTTCTATAGAAAGAGAGAATTAGAAAGAGAATAAAAGGAATATGATTTTTTTTTATTTAGTCGTAAAGAATTGAAAAGAAAAAATGATTGAGTTAAATTTTCTTTTTGTAAGAAAAAAGAGTAAAAAAGAATTTTAATGAGTTAATTCCATTTTTTAATTGTTTGCATGTTTATTTGTTTTATTTTGTATAGAATCTATTTGGTTTTCATTTTTAAAGAATATAAAAAATCAGGTTAAATATTTTTAGTGTTTTTACAAGATGATGTGTTTTTGTAGTAGTGGACGACAAAAAATACATTATTTTTATTAATGTAAAGATGAAAACTAAATAAAATTTAGTCTCTCAAATATGAAACTAAAAACATTTTTTTTTTGTTAGGTAGAAATGCTATAAACGAATAAAATTTAAATAAAGTTTAACTTTTTAGGAAAGAAAAACTTCGGTAATTTCTTTAGGATAAAATCCCAATATTTTTTTTATTTTTGCTATTTAATTTATTTTTAATTTAATCTTTTACATTGTTGGGTTTGTTTAGGATTTGCTTAGATTTTATTTTATTCAGTTAATAATCCCTATTCATACATGGTGATGGTATAGTGATGGTACCATACTACCATAGTTATGTCCAAAAACATTAATGATCCTTTTTATTTTTCTTGTGACTTTTCTCGCATGCTATCTATAAGGGGTTTGGGGCTGTGTCTATCAACTAGTCCCTATTACGTATACTACTACTAATTTGACATTATTTTTCTCATTCATGCCGTAGCCGCGCGTCGTGTACCAAGAATGTATATGATTGTTTTTAAAATAACTCTTGTTTTCTAAATTCTGAATAAATATTTTAAAATACTTATCATTATTATTTATTAAAAAGTATTTTATTATGCATATTTTGAATACTAAATATTTAGATATTATTATGTAAAATAAGATCCATCAATAAATAAAAACAATATATTTAAATGAATTTATATTTTCAAACAAAATTATTTAATAGTTTTTTTAATTTGTTTGTAAAATTTTAAATGATAATCATATGAAAAGAATAACACTTGATAGGTACCGTGCATAGCATGCTACATTGCTACTACACTTTCTTCTTTCAAGCCTATTGTTGTAGCCGACGGAAACAATCAAGCCATGAAACTAGGGACGGCAATAGAGTGTCCTAAAAATTAATTAATTGTAACAGGTAAGATAATAATTAATAATTATGTGTTAAATGTGTAAACTATCCATAAAAATCTAAAGAGATGAATTTGAGTATATATAGTAGATATTATAGTACAAATCCTGCAAAATTAATTAATTAGAATACTAAAGTTAAAGACAATCTAAAGACGTTCACAAGGCCATACCATTCTCCTTTTTTTTTTGCCATACCATTCTCCTAAATATAGAAGTATCCGGTAGATATGTGGGCTGACCCTAAATTTAGCATGAATCTAAGTATAAATACAAAAATTAATATTATAAAAACATCTCTAATTAATGTTGTTTATGAAGTTCTTAACTATCGTTAGTTGATTTTACCATGTAAATGTGTATGCAGCTCACAAGTAACCAGGTGGCTCGGTTCGGTTCGGTTTTGAGACAAAAAACATTCGATTCAAAGTTTAAAAGAGCATGCGGTTCGGTTTGCTTTCACAAAAAAATCCGGTCCGATCCAAAGTAATGCAGTTTAAATTGGATCGGTTTTCGGTTTTTGCGGTTGTAATTTTTTTAAAATTAAATATCAACTACAATGCTATTACTTACGTTTTACTTCTAATATATTATCAAATATCAATCAATGACCTTTGTTTTAATAATTTTTGTTTGGTTACCATTTCTAAAGCCAATATTTAAATACACAAAAGTCATTCCTAAAAAAACGATTATAGAAAATAATACTTTCAAAAGACAATTATTAACTAAATGAGATAAAAAAATGTGAAATAATATTTAACACACACACAAAGACCGCTATGAATTAATATTTAATACACATAATACTTGCAAAAGCAAATTCGCACACAAATAATTAATTCATAGCATATATTGGACATCAATTTACAATTAAGAATACATTCAAACAAGTTTAAAAGGAATAACATTATAAATTGCGGTTCGGTTTGGATCGATTCGGTTTTAGTAAAGAAATCCAAAATCCTAGCGGTTCGATTCGGTTTTGCAAAAAGCTCATCCGAAAGACATCCAAAAAAGCGATTTTTGTCAATTTTTGATTTTTTTGGATCGATTTGCGGTTAGCTTTTTGGATCGATTCGGTTTTGAACACCCCCACATCCCATAAACAATATTATTGGACTGAAATTTAGTGGTGTTTATAAATCCAATATAACATTATAGGATCCACCAAAAGCTAGTTAATTAACTCCCATGACTCATTCAAGATACTCTTAGAATAACAACAATCAAGCGTTAATTATGGGATGTGAGTTACTTGTGATTCATTCAAGATACTCTTAGGTGAGGTATGGATAGTCTAACACCCTATTCAAATCCTATCATGCAAAACCTGACTTTACCTGGGCAGCATTTGCAGCCATGAGTCATCTTATCGTACATTACTTATTTTTTTTTAGGAAAAAGTCACGTAGACACCCTACGGAGGTGCATATCACTAGAGTGAGATAGAAAGATGAGAAAAAAATAATAAAATAATAAAATATGTGATTGATAATTAGAGAAAAATAAAGACAAATGAAAAGTATTAGATAGATAAATATATTTGTGAGGTGTACATATATCACAACTTTTTTTTTTAAGGCGTTTTCTTCATGTTCGGATTTTGATGCAAATTGATATGATATGGGTGTGGTGTTTGACCAGTCCTAAGTGGGTACTCTACTCCATTATGTTATCACATTTGTTCCCATTAGAGTTTGGGCTTTGTGACGACGTGGAAATGGATGCACCTACCATCACTACTTTTGATATGGTCATAGTCATTCTGCTTCTTGTCTGTTTGGTGTGTTCCAACACAGCAGCTCAAGGGCACTTCTGTCTTTTCACTGCTGTGACCTTGTAGTTGTAGGGTCACGTACCCCAAAATGATTCCCTAAAATCCAAATAAACCCCGGATTCTTGCTGCTAATTAATTGCCATTCTTAATTGCACTATGGAAGAAAGAAGACCCTTTGTTAGATAGGGTGATGTGGCTGCTTGTAGTAGTAGTTTCGTTTGGTTTGGTTTTGGTTAGTGAGCTCAACTTTTGTCATTACTTTCTCTTCACTTTATATAGGGTTGAGGAAACGTGCAATCATTTCTATCTTGCGAGGTAAACAAGCTGAAAAGCAACCACAGGTTAATTAATGGAGACAACTAAGTCTAAAAAAAGATTCTAATCTAGCTAGAGAGAACCACATTGAATAAACAAAACATAAATATTCAGTTTGGGGGAAGAAGGGGTTGGGGTTGTATTTAAAGCATGATGATCTTGTTGATCTGATTTTCTGTGTCTTAAACAATTTGTTTGTTGAATAATGAGAGACGAGCCTGCAAAAGGCTGAATGAAGGGGAGGTTTTGGGGCATCAAAGAGAAAGAACGTGCTCAAGTACAGTGGGGGCCTCTGCATAGATTCCCCTTTACCCAATCCCTTTCATCCTATCATATGCAACGCTGCACCCTCCCCCTTCTCTCTCTGTATAGGGTGTGGGTGCTGTTGCCAAAATGCTAACGGCTAAGAAAAGGTGGCGTTGGTATCTGAGATGAAAAAAGAGAAGGAGGGGGGGGGGGGGGCACCCAAAGAAGAATTTATTATATAGTTGGTAAAGCTAAATAGATAAGAGTTATTGGGCCTATTTGGATTAGTTTATGCAGAGTTTATGAATACAGTTTATGACTGATTCATAAGCTATTTTGGGCTTATTTTTCATAAGCTACCCAAGATAGCTTATCAAAACAGCTTATGACTTATATAAAATAAGTTTCACTATAATTTTTCTTCGATTATAAAAGTAAGCTTATACAACTTATGTCATAAGCAGTAGATAAACTTGTTATCCAAACTGGACCATAATATGATTAAACTAACCACTTTACTACCAACATTATGTTGGTTCGAATAGAACTGAACTCAGATCTCTTAAACAATGTCTCAGGTTCAAATTTATAGATGAAAAAAATGTGGTTCAAGTTCTCCGACAAAAATCAGTCATCAGCGACCTATAATGGTAACCCTAAGGCTAACCACTTTACTATTAATTAGTCCCTCCTGGCCTCTACTTTTCAAAAACTTTTTGGACATAAAATTTGAGGCAAGATATGGCTGACTGGGGAAAAACATCTCTGTACTCATCTTCTATCTACACTGCAGCATCCCCTAACAAGGTTCAAGGCCAGGTGCAAGGATGAATATTTTAGAATAGAATTATGCTACTCCTATCCTGAGGTACTTACTACATACAGTGTGGGGGCATGTGAACTACTAGAGTTCACATCACAGTATCTCCGTGAGCTGGACTGGGGAAGGACAATTTATTGTTGCTATGTTAGCCTGTCATAAAACTGCAATGGGTTTGTGTTTCATTTGGAATTTAGTACCGCCATGACAACAACTTTTTACGGTTTTTACTGTAGGGGTTGTAGCTCTTTCTTAGAGCTCAATATAGCCTTTCCCTTTTCTTCTTTCTCCTGTGGGGCAACAAAACGACAACAGCAAACCAAGGCATGATTCGGGCCAATTGCTTCAGGTAATGAGATTTGGGAATGATTGGGAAAATTTAGCTTTTTTAGGAATTTAGCCCGGTTTCAAATTTTAATTTGAAAAATACCATTTTTTTCAGATTAATTAGTAATTTACCACTATTTTTTTAGGTGAGAAGTCTCCTCCCCCAAAAGGGACTTCTCACCATCGTTTTATTTTTTTTTTCAAAATTTCCTATGGGAAGTTTCCTCCTCTAAACCCGACTTCTCACCATTGTTTTAATTATTTTTCCAAAATTACCTATGGGAAGTCCCCTCCCCCAAAAGGGACTTCTCACCATAGTTTTTTTTATTTTATTTTTTTTTGGTTTGATTTTAGTGGTTTTAGGTTTTTGTTAGAGTGGTTTATGGTATTAAGTAGTTTGTGGTTTTAGGGTTTAGGTGGTTTTAGAGTTTTGGGGTTATTTAAATTTATTTATTTATTTAATTTATTAATTCATAATTATCATAATTAAATTGGTCTAGAACCTTAATAGTAAATAATAATACAATAAAATGATTACGATTGAAATTTCAAAAGGGGTACAACGATTCACATTTCCTACTCTGTGGAATGTCTAGGATGGTAATTAGAACATCTATTCCTAGTATGACCCTCATTTCGACACAATCCACACCTTTTACTGTGACGACTCATTTCTACCTGATCCATCTCGGTGCGAATGCGGGTAGATTGTGGTCGACCCCGTGGTAGCCTTCGCATTTGCGGATCATGGCACACTTGAGGTCCAGTATATTGTGGCCAATATTCTTCGTTGGGCAATACACTGAACTCTTCGCGGTAAACGTTGAAGACGTTTTCCAACTTATACACGGGAGACACATATATCATGTAATCGTGGGAAACTGATGAACAAGCAGCGATGACGTATGAACACGGGATGTGTATTGCCTGAAATTTACCACAGTCACATTTTCTTCCATCTAGATCTACCTTGAATGTCCCCGCAGGTCGCCCCTCTCGTGGGTTAATCGTCTCTTTTACACAAAAAATACTTTGTTGTTGGTTAAAAGTATGAACGTGGTGAGAATGTGCTTTTGTCCGTTCTTTCTCAATAGCCTTGGTCAGAATTTCAGTGTAAGCGTGGCCAGATGCCATCATTGCAGCCGCTTGCCTTCCATTATTAACAAATGTTTCAGACAACCTATAATAGATTGCTTGGACAATTGCAGTGATCGGAAGGTTGCGTGTCCCCCTTAGTACTTTGTTGTTGCATTCTGCAAGGTTAGTCGTCATGTGCCCCCAACGCCGCCCTTCATTATTTTATTATATTATTATGTGGTAATTATGAATTAATAAATTAATTAATTAATTTAAATAACCCCAAAACCCTAAAACCACATAAACCCTAAAACCACAAACCACTTAATACCATAAGCCACTCTAACAAAAACCTAAAACCACTAAAATCAAACCGAAAAAAATAAAATAAAATAAAAAAATCATGGTGAAAAGACCCTTTTGGGGGAGGGGACTTCCCATAGGTAATTTTGGAAAAATAATTAAAACAATTGTGAGAAGTCAGGTTTAGAGGAGGGGACTTCCCATAGAAAATTTTGAAAAAAAAAATAAAACGACGGTGAGAAGTCCCTTTTGAGGGAAGAGACTTCTCACCTAAAAAAAACAGTGATAGATTGTTAATTAATCTGAAAAGAGTGATATTTTCCAAATTAAAATTTGAAACAGTGGTAGATTCCTAAAAAAGCCATGTAAAATTTTGCATGTGTCACCAAATCGTACGAATCTTTTTGCGTTTATATATATAAACATGCACAATCTTCTTCTATTATTATGGGTTTATATCATCTAAATGGTGCGGTGCATGGTGGACCCCAAGAGTTCGATGGAACTCGGATACATTTTTTTTTTTATTCAGAAAATTTAGGGTAAGGGGATAGCGCCCCAGTCCAAGGTAGGAAAACCTCTGTGCTCTAAGAGCACTTAGAAAAGAATTTACATTTACCTCACCCCAAGGGAACTAGTGGGGACTTGAACCCACGACCTGTCGGATACAAGTCCTATCATGCTCCACTAGGCTAATCGGTTACACACTTTGTTGCAGAATTTGAAGAAAAATAAAATGGGCCGATTCACTACCAACCAACAATGCATGCTACTTTGGATGGGGCACGTGCTAAGTAACCCCACCGTGCTACTGCTATAGGTTCCTGTTCTCATTTCTTTTCGTTTTCCAAATATAAGGTCGGAGATGAGTGGTTCCTTGTAGGATATGCATTGTAAAGCATAAATTTGAAATAAAATGACCTTTTTTTATGTTGTCTAAACCAGATATTCCCTCAGCAATGGGACTGATCCCTTTGACCCAGGTAAGACTCGTTATAGGTGGCAAAGCTCCACCATGCGCTGCTGCATTCCCAAAGTCTAAATTCAAACTCAGAACCACTGGTTAAACTCGGAGATACCAATGTTATCTCACCCAAACCCCCAATGGCAAAAATAAAAAATAAAATAAAAAGACTTTGAGAATACTATTAAAAGTGAGAGAATTCACACATTACTTAAATAAAATATTTTTTTTGCAAATAAATTGAATTTTATCATTCCAAACAAATTTTAAATGTACAACAAGAATTCATTAGTGATCATTTTTTTATATTTCAATTATACAAAGTAAGTTATAATCAAAAGTAACCTACATATAACTTGCAACTGGATGTCAATTTTGAAGTCCTGACCTTAATTGGCACCAAGCATGTATATGCCTAACAAGAACAATTAAATTGAAGGGGTCGAGGGTGCATTACATGGTAGAATGGAAAAATGGAAGTTGATTGAGCCGATGACAATTCACCCAGGACCTTCAGTGGTTGTTTTTTCTGCAAAATTATATACAGAACAATTATATATAAAACAATTCGGTGATAAGAATATGAACAAATAGAAAGGTTAAAGTATGTAAATTATTAATCCATTCAATGCAAACTAGCATTAAAATGATAGTCCATAATTTCAAATAAGATGTAATACAGCATACAAGCCCCTTATCATTGCTACAAATTTGTCTCATTAGTACTTTAACAAAACTATTTATCCAACTACTAACTACTGTAATTGCAAACAGTATCACTATCTCATCTGCTTGTTTCATATAAGATGTAATACAGCATACAAGCCTCTTATCATTGCTACAAATTTGTCTCATTAGTCCTTTAACAAAACTATTTATCCAACTACTAACTACTGTAATTGCAAACAGTATCACTATCTCATCTGCTTGTTACAAAATATCTAATGTAGGCTTGACTTTCCTATCATCTAGAAAGGCATAGCATTCACTTTGGCGGGTTATGTATATTCTAAATCAGATTGCCACATGCATGCATGGACTTCTGATCAGTTTGTCTAGTAGTCAGTCCTAATCAGCTCAAGGTGCCAGACTTTTTACTGCAAGGACAGTACCCCAAGTCCTTCAGTTCTCATTAGAATCAGATCGTAGACAATATAACTAATAGGGTTGTCAAAATCTTCAGTGGCCCTAGCAGCAGATTGCTATGTTTGGTTTTGCGTTTATGAAGCCAAAAACCCTTTTGAAGAATGAATTTACCTTCATGTTTGTTGAGGCAAAATCAAGTTTAGATTCCAAACTTGATTTTAACCTCCTAAACAGGAAAGCAACATTTTGTTGCTTTTGTGCTGAGTAACTATTATATTACTGTTTTAATAATATAAAATGAAACGTCATATCTTTTTGGGTAATTATAAGTCTAAAAGTGATTTTTATCAATACTATCTAAACAATATTCATCATGTCAAAACTACTTTACTAATAAATATTTCTAAACATAAATCAATCAAGTGAATTTCACTTTTAACCAAAATCAATTTTTCAAAATCAAAATTAATCCAAAATCAAGTTTGCAAAACATAAACACAACTTTCCATATCAAGCCAGAGCAGCCATGATGCTTCTGGGCTACCTGATAAGATAATTATTAGGATGAAGCGATGATTGATCTGCAGTATGCCAGCTATTCCAGTGTTCTACTCAAGGTAAGTGCATGTGGATTCAAGAATTTCCTTAAAGGATAAAACTCAATTGTTGAGTAATGGGTAATCAGAAAAGTTGTCAATAAACTTTCTCCAAAAGGAAAGCCGGTCACATATTGGCTAATGGCTAAGAAGAGAAGTCCTGAAGTTGTACATGGTGATGCACAGATGCAGTCAAGCTAATTAGCAAGGTTGTCAAACTCAAGAGTCTACGTAAATTCATGGAATCTCTGTAGACTCAACTCAAGAGTTTAATTAATACAAAAATAAAGTTAAAAACATCTATAGCAGTATCTAAACATAATTTAATACTATGTGCATAGTAAATATTCAACATTCTAACTTCGTCATATAGCAAACTACAATAACAAATTTTATATATTTTGTAAGCAACCGAGAAATTAAACAAAGACGGGTTCATAGCTCTATACCATACATCACACGATACGATAAATTAAACTAAGTTGGGTTCTTAGCTCCGAACCAAAGCAGACCAGATCAGCTCACCAGAGTTGGGCTCATTCACCTTGTTGGCCTGTTGGGTTCATTGCAAACTTGCAACAATGGGTTTGTTTATGTTTTTTGGTTCATCACTTCGTTTATGCTAGGAGCTATGGGGTTGAGACTCAATACAACATCATTCACCTCCTTTGCAGATGGGTTCACATTGGGATGTTAGATGCATCTGTGGAGTCAAGTGCTACAATTGTGGGGTAATGTATTGCACACTACAAAGCCTTACCATTCAGTTGCATTTTGGGTTTCTTAAAAAATACTAAACCACTATCATTTTAGGCATGTCAGGGGGAAAATAACCATCATGTTGTAAACTCGTTCAATTGTCCTCAAACTCGCGGTTCTATGTGAGTCAATGAGAGTCTACCCAAGATTACACAAATGATTTTGTAAATGAGTTAACTCAATTTTGATATCTAGAGTCGTAAACTCATATGATTCTATGAGTTAACTCGAGAGTTTGACAACCATGTCAGTTAGCATAAAAGTGATGGAAGACATCAATTATTAACACCAAATATAGCACAAAATACCGGTTTGCCACGAGTATTTATGTGGAAGAGAGTAATGGAGTATTAAATAATTCATTTGGTAGAGGACAAACTCGTAGTCTGATGAAGTTCCAATATAGCTGACAAGAATAAACTTTGATGGCTGACAAGCTAGTAAACCTGAACATCTTATTCTTGGACAACTTGGTCCTACAACACAAGCACTAATGTGAAAGCTGGTTGAGATGATAGAAGAAAATAACAATCAGACCCAAACAAATAATAGTAATGTCATTTACAAAAAAAAAAAAGAACAAAGATGCTGTTATATACAGTATCAGCACAAATTTGAATTCATTTGACCAGAGTCACTTGCCCAGAGTTAAAAAGAAGGGAGAAAATTATAATAGGTCAACCAAAGTAATCAGCTTATGTGCCATAGTTATAGATTTTACCCTGATGAAATATGTAACAGTGACTAGTAATTTAATCTGGCACCATATAGGAATAGAATGTTCACAAAACAGGTCAGACAGCTGATCAAAGTAAATTTTATTTGAACATTGCACAAAGTAATTAAACTATGCACTGGCTAAAGGAAGACCACATAGGGGGTGGTTGGAATTCCAATTGGTTAGTGACTATTAGAAAATAACTAAAAGATTAAGCCTCTGGAGACATGTATATTATATACCATGAGTGGTGCCAATAGACAGCATGCGGTCTATATTATCAATCCGCCCTTGTATGGATTTTAGAAGTGAATTCAGTGATGAAACTCTTTTCCTAACACTGGATATCTTGGCAGCATGCTGCATTATGAATGGCAAAGGTGCATCTTCAAGTAACTGATCAAGTTCTGCCAAAATAAAAGACAAATTTTTAGGTTACCAAATTGTAGACCTAGATCTAGAGTATTTAGAAATTACGACATCCCAGAGTTATAGGAGAAGCTTTAGCAGAGGCATTAACATTAAGCATAACTGACAGAAATTATAGCAAGTTAACAAAGGCATCCCAATTAGCACACTGCAGCAGCAAGTTTGACATGAAAATTAAGACTTCCACGGAGAGCAGACCGCCAGAGAACAATGTTTTTGTCATCATGCACACAACTGGATAGGATAGTGTTCTTGGAAAGATGAAGTGTTTTTTTTTTTAATTTGATGGAATATCTATGTGGCTTTATGGTGCACCAAATTTTTGGCTTCGGCATTCTCACTTCATGGTAAAACACTCTTTGGTGGAGTCTAAAAATGGTTCTCATAAAATTTGCTACACTAGACCATATAGGTGCCAACTTCCTTATTCCACTGAGATAGAATGAAATATGTTCTTGTTTTTATTTAAACCAAGTTGTTAGTTCAAATTAATATTCTCACTTCTTAGTAAAGCACTCTAAAGCCAGGAGGCTAAGATCAAGGTGTAGACCATACAACTTACCAGCACAACTTACTTGTGCCAATATATGATTTATTTTATGAGGGTTAAACCACAGGTATCACACCAAATTAATACCAGAATCATCAATTGCAAACGTCAATTTAAAGCTCCCACCAATTGAATCTGGCTGCACCATTTGAAGAAAAGCTTCTTCCAACTTGAGAAAATAATATAATTATTTCCAGCTTTTTCTTTCTTAAGGTTGAGTATTCTTATAGAAGAAAAGAAAGGGAAAAGCAAGATAATAACAATAAAAGCTTTACTTCTTTAACCTCAAATTAGCAATAATAAAGTCAGCAAAGCTACAACAAAGCCCAGACTACAACTGCTACTTGCCCAACATTATTTTCCTGCTAAGAAATCCATCTTCAAATGGTTGTGAGGAGAATAAAACCTCTAACCACAGAAATCAAAACCCTGTGCACCTCAAGCCACGAATTTCACATTCACCCTTCTAAAATAACAAATAACATCTCATCTCTTTATGCCTTTTCTGAGTTTCTAAAACATAAAAACTCAGAAAGACTACGACCAAGTGTTGTGAGTTGTGTCCAAGACTCCAAGTAGTAAAGGTGCCTTACTTTTCTCACCCAACGCTTGGGTTTTAATTGTTTCCAAAGCATCTAGTAGGGAGGATAAACCTAGGTAGCACATGCAAAGTGGTGGGATTGACTGTTTCTCTTTTGACCTCATAGCAAGACCTCGCTAGTACTACTGCTTGTATAACTACAGAAATGGATATTCCTGTGTTAGCCTCATGGAGTATGCTCCCTCAGTTCAATAGTAGGTTAAACAGAAAAGAATAGTCCCAATTTTACTACTTACTTCACCAGTTTATAGAGTAGCACTCCAAATAACTCCCTACAGCAACAAGAAAAACAAACCTAGTCTATGCACATGCAAATTCATTGGAGACATAGATTATTTTAAGGTAAAAAACACCTTTGTTTTTGGCAGCTTCATAAAAAGAGATTATGTTACCAAAATTATAAATCTATTATCAAACAGGTCCAGAATCAAACTTTGTCAAATTCCAGAAAGCAGAAACTACAACTCACTCTTAAGAACCAAACATGGTAATAATGGTATATACAACAACAGCAAATTCCTTCAGTATTACTAATGAAGATGGACAATAATAACAACAAAAGTTAAAAAAATAAAATAAAATCTATTTGCAACACGAGACATATAAATTGAGTCTAATTTTGGTATTTGATTATATAAATATCACAAAAACAAATAACAAAGTTAGTTGATATTAAAACTTCAGCACAATGTTGTACAATCACTAGAAATGAAATAGAGAGAGAGAGAGAGAGACCTCCGGTGAGACGATCGATGGAGGAAGAGAGGTGGTGCTGGCTCAAGAGAGTTTGTTGAGCTCTGAAATCGAAATCCCTAATTACGGTGGAGAGCATCGAGGAAAGGCCTTTCGCCAATACGTCGGAACTCTCCGCGAGGGGATCGCCGGCGTTATGAGCTTCGGAACCGTTCTCTCCGGCGAGGGAACTCGAAGGCTCCGTCTGAACGACGACGCTGTCGTTTTCATCGGCCGAAACGCAGTGAGTGCCCAAGGCTTCTTCCATTGTCGTTCTTCGATTTAGTTCGGGTGCTTTTTATTCCGCGCCCCTAAGAAATGTGGGTGGAGTAGTTTCGCGACGGAAGTGAATGACACCGATGGTGGTAAATTATGCCATGACTGCCTGTAACTGGAGTAGCTCGTGTGATTAAATCAATTAAACAGAAAACCATTTAAGGAAAAGTCAAAAAACTTAAAATAAATATAAAACAAGAGTTAAATACATTGTAATTTTTTATTTAAGTATCGCTTGTTATTCTTATGTAATTCTTATGTAATGTAATGGAGTTAGTTCAATTGCTAACACATGCCGAAAGAGTAATGTTCAACATTTAGTGGTTTAAATTTTAATACAATTCAACATTTATCAATATCCATATCTATGTATCTATTTATTTATGTATCTATATAAAAGAGAAAGGTGGGAGCAGTTTGTCTTTCAAAGATTTCTATAATTTTTTTAGTTAAAGGAGTTAGTGGGTTGGTGGTTTATGAGAGTAGTAAATCTTTATCATGAAGTTAATAGGGAAAAATCCACTGATAATGTAAATAAAATTTACACAAATGTTCAATTGTATCTCATTGTGTAAATGTTTGTGTAAATATTTTAAGAAATAATACTATCAAGTGACACTACAGTAAGATATGATTTGATATATGTGCAAAAAAAATTTACATTATTAGTACGTAGTTATTAAACTCTAACAAATATGTATATATACACCAACTATTTTGTGAAATTTATTAAAAATATTTTTTGTTTGTTTTTACTTACAAAGAGGAATACGTCCGCCAATGACATTCATGAAACATAAAATTATGTCCCTCTATTGAAATTGAAATATCTTAACAAAAGTGTAAAATTGTCCCTTTTTAATCAACACAATCTTTTATGAAATTAATTCATACAAAACATATATTTTTTGTTTTTACTTATAAAGAGGAATACGTCTTGCCAATGACAATATACATTTCTCAATTGAGTGACTTTTTTTTTCTAAGTATATCTTATTTTTTACTTTTAACATGGGCAAAGGTAGGGCCGTTCACGGGCCAATTTGGATCGGACTTAGCTAAATCTATTATCCGAATCGATCAAAACACCACGGGTTGAGTTGGTTTGGATTTTTCATTTTTTGCTCTCCAAATCCGAACCGAACCAACCCAAACATGAACGGGTTGGATCGGTTTGGGCCATCGGGTCTAGGCTAAAAAATATATTTTTTAATTACTGAAAGATCTAAAAGAAACCGTGAGAAAAAAAAAACTTAGAGAGGGACGATTTTTACTTGAAAAAAATAAAGGAGGAGGCAAGATCTAAAATCAGGAATCATCGTCATGCTCTTCGTCTATCAAGTAGCAACAAATAAAGAGATTAGATCTAAAATCACCAACCCCCAAAACTAGCAACCAGAAACTTAAATGGCTTCAGATAAAAATTTATCAGAAAAGGCATAAACCAGAATCTGGGTTTATGTTGAGGTTCCTCTTCTATAGAAAACAACCAACAAATGAAAACGTATCAGTCTATCAAAAAAGGCAAAAGGCACACGCGGTTTATGTTGGATGGCTGGTCGATGGTGGGTGGCTCGAGTCGACGGCACACACGACGTTAGTACTCCCTGCCTCGAGGTCGAAGATGCCACGTTTCGCTGCGACGGCGCGGGGCTCAAGCACCATGTTTCGGCCAGATCTCAACCACTGCGTGTCTCACTGCGACGGCTGCTTGGCTAACTGCCTCTGCCTCTCGCGGCGACGACGCGACATTTGTGGCTCGTGGAGGACGCCGCTGTCGAGGTGGTTTTGGGGGGAGAGCGGCCTGAAACGATGTCGCAGGAGGTCTCAGAGAGAGAAGGTGGCCGCGGAGGGAGAGGGAGAGGGGTGAAACTTTGCTGCGGTTCAAGATGGAGGTGCCACCGGCGGTGGGGTCTTTGGAGAGGAACCCTAGAAGATACTAGAAACTTAAAGAGGGAAGAGAAGAAGAAACTTAAAACGGGAGAATAAGCCTCAGATCGATTAATCGGACATACAAATCATAATAATATAAAATGTTTAAAAAAATAATTATTATATATGAACGAGTCGGGTTCACGGGTCCACAGGTTCAAAACATTGTTTTGAATCTATTATCCGAACCAAACCAGATCGAATTTGAATCGGTCGGTTCGGATTTGAACCTGAACTATGACAAAATCAAAAAATGCAAGTTGGGCCGATTTGGATCGGTTCGAGTTCACGGGTTATCCGAACCTGTGAACACCCCTAGGCAAAGGAGCTCAACAAATATATTGAATTGTCGTTGCTCAGCTCTAGCTTAACCCCTATCCTAAAAAGCAGAAAGCCTCCTGCTTCTCATCTCTCGATTAAAAGATAAAGTGCCAAGTTCAAGGCAAAACTTAGTGGGGTTCTTCCCCTAGCCCTAGGTTAATTATCTTTAGCTTTTGATAAGAAAGCTCAAGCAAAAGACTAACCTGAGAATGTGATACACACTGTATGTAAGATGATTGTTTACTCCAAATTATCTAAATTTATCCCCATATATCAACATCGGTTTTAAGCATTTTTTTTGTTCTAAGCCAGGGCATCTCTCGTGCGTGTGCGAGCACTAGTCCCTTCTAACCGGGTAAGATACTATAGGCGGCAAAATTCTACCACGTGAGATTTAAGGCTGTTGTATTCCCATAGTCTGGGTTCGAACCCAGGACCTCTGGTTAAACTGGAAGAGACTCGTGCCATGTTACTCAAGCCCCTGGTGGTACAGCTAATTCAAGCCTTTGTTTTTTTTTTACTAAAATATTGATTTTTTGGTAAAAATAAATAAGTGGTTCTTTTTTTTTTGTCTTCACCCATAATATCTAGAGAAAAAAAGACCCTAAACTAAACTATTTTCGACCGAAAGGCAAGTAAATTGTGTTTCATCACCCATGATTGAACTCAAGTACTAGTCGAGGTCGTCTCTTCAGATAGAGCACGCCCAATCTCGTGATTAAATAAATTAGTGGTTCTAATCAAATGTTATTTTTACCGTTGGATATTATTAACACACTTTACTACTTTTTACTTTTTATCTTTTTACTTTTTATCGAGAAAGGAAGTGAGGAATCCTCAAAGTTCTCATCAAATATATTTTTTTACTTTATAGGCTTAAATATCTTTTTGGTCCCTCATTTTTTACTGAGTTTCGTTTTTAGTCCCTCATTTTTAAAATGCATCTTTTTGGTCTCTCATTTTTGAAAAATTGTATCTTTTAGTCCCTCGGGCCATTTTTTAATTTTGAAAAGTATCTTTTGAAATTATACTATAACCCCTCCCAAGTCTGAGGCTCACCTTAACCCGTTTTTTCGTTCTCCTCTCCCTTCACTGATGCACAGCGGCCCCCCATCCCCACTAGGAGTAATTTCAATGTCCTCCCTCGAAGCCACGATGAGATGCGGTCTCTTTCTCGTTCTCCTCCCTGTGCAATCGCAGTGGTCGTCTCCCTTCTTGCCATTGTGCGCAGCCTCCGTTGGCCGTGTGGAGCTCCTCCCTTGGCCGCACGGGGATGGGGGAGCACGGTGCATCAATGGAGGGGGAAGAAAACCAAAAAACGGGTTAAGATGAGCATTAGACTTAGGAAGGGTCAAAGTATAATTTTAAAAGATATTTTTCGAAATTAAAAAATGGTCCGAGTGACTAAAAGAGACCATTTTTCAAAAATGAAGGACTAAAAAGACACATTTTAAAAATAAAAGACTAAAAATGGAATTCAGTGAAAAATGAATGACTAAAAGCATATTTAACCTCAAAATACATTTTTCCATAATTACGAACTCGCCCCTCTATTGAAACCCGACCCGTATAAGGATTTGGGTTCCACATTTCACGAAACGCAGCGCGATATAAGTACCCAAACGAGGGTTTTCTATTCACCGGATTTCTGCGGAAAATTGCCATTGTTGAGAGAAGTGTGAGAGCGTTCGTCATCCACCATGAGAGCTAAGGTAACTCATCTTTCTTCCTTTATCAGCTTCTGATTTTTTCGATTGTTTTTTTTCAATGTAGTTTTATTTAATTATTTTAGAATATTTTTACTTGTTCCATGTTTTTTGGGGATCAGAGCACAGTTGTGATTTTGTTTAGGTTCCTAGTAATTAGGATTTAGGATGATTCACTCCATTTTTTAATGTTCGATACAGAGATACCTTTTTATTTTTCTATTTAGCTCTTTGATGATATTGATTTTTCCTCAGAGAAACGATCATGTGAATTGATGATGTACGTTCGCTTTAAATGGTACTAGCTTGATTGTTGTAATTTGTTGTCTAAGCAATTTCATTAATTTTTTAGGCTTAAATATGACTTTGTTCTGTATTTGAACTTTGTTTTTAGTTTTGATGATTATAAACACATGTTTTTGGAAACTAAAAATACATCATGTTCTTTTAAAATAAGAATTAAAAATGACTAAAATTTAAACGGAGTTAGTGTTGATTTTGGTTTTGGCATTGATCATGTACTCAGAAATTTCTTATTGGCTCTAAAATTAAGTGCCAATTAATTTAAAATAGACTGGATTAGATTGGATGTGGTTGAACGTTGTCCCATAGATAGTTAATGCTGTTTTCTAAGAAACCTGTTTACCCTTATTCCACCCGCATTGGATGCTTGTCTTCAGCCCAAATAAGGGGTTATAATGAAGTGGGTCATTAAGATGCCAGTGGAGTTGTGTGGGTTTTCAAGGAAGAAATTAGATCCATCTTTGAATAATAGCTAGTATTCCAGTGTGTTTGGAACCGCGGTGAGATCTCCTTAAATGCGTGGTGTGTTGGAAGCTACAACTTGGAGCTTCTACGTCATGAGATTTCCATCACAATTCCAAACAGCCACAGGCACAAAAGTGCCTTATTGTATGTGGTGATGCGAAGAGCATTAAAGGAACGGTGTTGCTTTTGTGTTTGAGTTAGCCATGTGTGACTTTTAACTTTTAAGTAGAGCAGCTAGTATAAAAGTTAATGAAGAAAAAGAAAACCTTCGAAGGCAATTTCTTTTAGCGTGGTGATGGTGTAAATCTGTATGAAAAGGCCAGTAAACATTGCTTCATCATCATATCATACTTGGCACATGATGTTATGTATTTTGCTTATTATGGTGTTGTTATGAGTTTTTATTATCTTATTAGTCTAACTCAATGATGCTATGTATCAGTGGAAGAAGAAGCGCATGAGGAGGTTGAAGAGAAAGCGCCGAAAGATGAGGCAAAGATCCAAGTAGGCGCATGGACAGGAGACGAGATGAGTTTTCCATCCTGATTGATACTTGCTTCAAGACATGTTAGGGAGTTATGGCTCTAATGATATCTGGAGGTTTGGTCGGGAGGGAAGGCCTCTCTCTAGACTTAGTTTAGTTGTACTGATCTAAGACAATTATGAGTGCGTTATGTTGAGTGTTATTGTGGTACCTAAGCATATACTGGTTGTATACTTATTGATTGATATATTCGTATGGCTTCAATCATTTTGAGACTTACATTAAAATTTGATCCTTTTATTTTTATATGCTTTAAGTGACCCATAGTCATTGCACATATTCAATCATGTTTTATGATAGCATATAATATGATAATGGTTTCATTGGGTTAGCTAAAGGCCCGACTGTTCTTTACTTTCGTATAACATCTTTTATGGTAGTATTAAATACATGAAAAAATCGCGTGAATAAGGTGAAAAAAGGTGTTAGTTATGAGACACTAAAAATATTTTCACGTGAATTTGGAAATATATGAAGCTATGATGAATTATGTGCTCTAACTTAAAGCGTCAATGTTTATATCGATTATGAAAGTGGTGTTGAATTTCGAATTTGCAATGTCCAAGGTTGCTGCATGCAAATTCTTGGTAAAGCAAATAGCAAATTACTTTGAAGTCCATGCATACTAGGGGTGTCCACTTGACACTCGATACGAAATGGCTGATAATGGGAAGGATTACCTTGTTAGTTTTATTTTCTTTTGAATGTTTTCTTTATACTCCATCGGGTTAAGTCCATGCATGTTTGTTATAATTGAATCTTTCATATTTCTTTTTATTGTTGCAGTTGATGCATCTTTTGTCATTTATAGGGTAGTGTTGCAACCTATTCTCATGGGAATAAAATCTCCTATCCCTTCTTTGTATTCCTTTTCCTTTTTCCAATTATAATTGGATATCATTTTTTCGTCTGTCTTGCTTTATGCTTGATGTTGTTATCATTCATCGATCTCCCCCTTGTCCAACATTCTCTCTTATTTATTACATGCTTGCCTTCTCTTCTATTTCGTGCTCCTTTCTATTTTATGCTTGACTCTCCCTTTCCCTTCTACCTTCAAGTTTTTCAACCATGATATCTGCATACAGGTTACCCACCTTCTATGAAGAAAAGACAAGGCCTCTTTTTTTTTGGTCAAGAAAACACAAGGCCTTGAAGGGCCACTTTGGTGACAGACGTGGAATTCTCAACGGCCTTAAAAGTTTTTCCTCCACATGTTTTGGGATTGCACTGATACCTGTAATGGTGTAAGCTTCCCTTTTCTTAGACGTGGCTCTCAGAGGCATCACCCGATTTTTGGGTAATAATAGAAGCCGAGTGCCTTTTGTCTCTTCAAGGTCTAGGAAAAACTAAACACCAAGTGCAATGATGATGAAGTTTAAAATAAGAAAAATAAATGATGCTTGCAATCAAAGGCTTACACGAATGGTGATTGAGGACGACTACTACTAAATCTCCACGTCATGAGATAATTGGTATTGATCATTGATCATAAAAGAAAAATTGGAGATGGAAGGTTTGTCTTAATTGGTGGCATAGTAACAAAAGCTTCAGAAGACAACAATAATGTCGATAAGATTCATGTGTTGTCTCAAGAGCCAATTATCACAATACTATCAGGTTCATAAGCAATATGTATTTTTATTATTATTGTGTAAAATAAATGACAATCGTGTCATTTTGGTAAGATTACAACATAAAACCTTGTGTCTTATTATGAAAGTACAGAAACACCCATCACTCACATCCTCAATGTTGGCAGATAAAGCAGCAAATCGAATATCAATTCAACTTCTCTACAGGAAAGTGCTTCATAACAATCAGTAACTCTGTGTCAAAGACCCTGCTCTTATGCCCATTTACTGCTGCATAACAACCACCACTCAATTACGATCAGCTCTCCCCCTCATGAAGTGCCAAAATGGGGAATTTAGCAGCAGTGTTGTTTACCATTGAATTGAGTGGCATTTTAAGTCACAATGAGGTCTTACCTATCAAGTTAGTTATATCATATGTATGCATTACATTACATTATCTCAAAAGTGCTTAGGATATTTGAAAAGGACTTAAAAGAAAAGGAAAGCAGGGGATAATTTGGGTGCATTTGGATAAACAACTTATTTAATACCTTATTTGATAAGCACTTATCATATAAGAGCTTATGTATAAGCTGATTCTACAATTAAAGAGCTTATAAACTTAAACTCTACATAACTCTGTATAAACTATTATGAAGAGCTTATATAAATAAGCTGAAAACAACTCATGGATATATTATAAATTATTTTTATTAGCTCTTCCAACCACGTGCATAAACATTTAGGGCATAAGATAAACTCAAATAAACTCTACGCATCCTTACCTGCAGAAGATTTGAGCATTTGTAGGTAATAGCATACATTCATACGCCAATGAGATTGGCATGCAGATAAGAAACTTGTGTTCCAAGAAGCAGATAAACCAGTCGACAAATGGATGATACAAATTATTTAAAAAACTAAGAAGCCTCAACTTACAAAAGCAGTGTTAAATTTGAAGCATGGGAGAGAACGCAGTCAGTATTAAATGGTCTGCTCTGAACCTTTTTCATTATTCATTATTCATCTCTAAACATTACATTCAATCAAAATTCAATGCATTGGGGAACTTTGTTTCACTGACCAATCAGCAATATATAGACAATCAAAAGCACTCAAGCTGAGAAAACTCCATTTTCATATCTGAAACGTGGTGTCATAATCCTACTACTTACTTTCTTCTGGTTATATACTTTGATGGTGGTATATGTCTCTACACTGTTAATTCCTTGAGGTCGTATTGCATAGAAAGTCTTTCAACAGTATTCTGGCTAATAACCCTTTTCGAATACAACTCCTTCACCAGGTCAGCTGCTATATCCATTTCTTCTTGAAAAGCAATCCCTTCAATAAGAATGCTATAGGTTATCTCATTAGGCATACACCCTTTGTTGACCATCATCTGAAATATCTCTATTGACAAGTCTGTTCTCTGAATTTTGCAGAACCCACGTATGAGTGCATTGTAATTATCTAGATGAGGCACATAGTCGTTCTCTTCCAAGATCCCGAGTATCTCAAGAGCCTCATCTAGCATTCCCTCCTTACACATTCCTCTTATCAAAGATGAGTAAGTATAGGAATCTGGAATGAATCCATGCATTGTCATCTCAAACAATATCTGAAAGGCTGCATATGTGTTTCCTTTCCTACACAGGCTTGAGATCACATTTTTGTAGAAATCATGTAGAGGGTAATTTTGATTCTTTCCCAATCTCTCAAACACAAACAAAGCCTCCTGCACCTTCCCTTGCTCACAAAGCAAGGCAATGGCATTGTATGTCCCTTCATTAGCAATACAGCGCAAATGAATCATGTGGTCTAGACACTGAACAACAAGATCCACATTCCCTTCCTTGCAGAGTCGGGCGATAATCGGATTATAGCTAGCAGCACTCACCTTGAACCTACTCCTTGTCATTTCATCCAAAACATTGAAAGCTTGTTCTGTTCTTCCATGGAGGGAAAGTGAATTAATCAACATGTGGTAAGTAACCACAGAGGGCGACTCGCCCTCTTCATCCATCTCTGCTAAGAGCTCATACGCTTCCTCCCACCGCCCTTCATAGCACAAGTTCCTCAGCAAAATGTTATAACTCACAACATTAGGATTGAACCCTTTTGCAGGCAATTCCCTGAAAAGCTCAATGGCTTCTTCAGTTCTCCCTTCCTTGCACAAACCAGTCAACAACACATTGTAACAAACCAAACTAAGCTCACCACCTTTAGCAATTATCTCATCTAGAAGCTGCATGGCTTCATCTACCCCCCTCTCCTTGTAAGTACCATGTAGCAATATAGAATATGTGACTGCATTTGGGACCAAACCCTTCTTTCTCAACCTATCCAAAACCATCAAGCTTTCATTTAACTTCCCATGCATGCAAAGCCCCTTAACTAGAGTGTTATAGGTAACAGTATTAGTTGGAAATCCATGCCCTTCCATTTTTTCAACCAACTGCATTGCATACCCAACATTACCCCTCTTGCACAAATAGTTGACCAAGTACGTATAAGAGGATGCATCAGGTATGATGCCAGAACCAACCATGAGCTCCATAACCCTAATAGCTTTTCTAGCTTTATCAGACCTACAAAGATCATACACCAGCTGGGTTGCTTGAGTTACCTCAGGCTTATGGCCCTTACCTACCATATACTCTAGGTGAAGGAATGCATCATTGATCCTGAGTGATCTACTCTTTCGGTCATTCTTCCCTGGCCTCCAGTTGGGGAGGGAAAAAACGGAATCTTTTGGGGAAATGGTGATTTGGGTCAAAGCCAAAACTCTAGAAAAACCTTTGGTGGTGTTGTTGAGGGGGAAAGTATGGAGATTTGGAACCTGGGAATAATGATATGAGAAACGGTTGCAACCGTTTCCTTTTGAATTTGTGGATAAGTTTGAGGCTGGAGATGTTGTATTCAGCAGTGTGGCCATGATTTTGAAGCAGTGAAGTAATGGTGGTGGTGAAATACTTAGTTAACGTTTGCATGGAGAACAAAAAATCAGCATTTCTGGGTTGGTTCTGCTGTTTGGCAGCAATGGAACTACTTTCACTGTGATTACACTAACTAAAGAATGATATGTTACAAAAATGAATAAGTGAGAATGGAGAGAATACCGGTTAGAAATTTCGAACAGGGAGGGGACACAGAGAGGGTTTTGTTCTTTGTTCTTTGATCTGAATTCAGCAGCGCTAGCCACGTTTTTTTGGGTTATCCGGACCGAAATGGTTTCAGACAGTTCCACGCGTTCTTGTAAATTGTAATATTCTGGATTCAAATATAAGTAAAGATTCGACCAAAAAAAAATATAAGTAAAGATTTCAATCGAAAAAAATATAAGTAAAAATATGTAACTATTTCCTAAATTCACACCGATTAAAAAGATTAATTAGAATAATTTAATATTTTTTTAAATTATTTTTAATAAATAGGGTCATTAAAATTAAAATCTACAATAAATAAAGAGTATTTTACAAAAAAAATTATTAAATATGATAGAATTAGTTAAAATTTATTTATATTGGATCCATCACATATAGGCGGCTTCTAGGGTGCACAAGGGCATGTGGTTTGTGCACCATGCACAAGCTTACTAATAACCATTAGATCTTATAAAAAAATTTGAATGGTGAGATGAGAACTAGGGTGTACATTTAAAAAAAAAAACTAGAGTGCACACAATTGCCACTCATTGGATCCCTCCCCCACTCTCCTGCTTCCACCATCAACCACCACCCACCTGCAAATCCGCAACCCCTCCCTCTGCAATCCCCACACAGTGAGGCCACACACCACCAAGAAGAAATGGCGACAGAGCTGGTCCAAAACGCACTAAACCTTCCTCGTCTTCCTCACCCTCTCTGTCTCCGTCACCTACGTCGTTTACACCCTCAAGCTCGTCTCCACCTCACGCGCCTGCCACGATGCCCCATTCTCCGCCGACACCACTCTCTCCTCATCCAAATCAACAATCCCCGTCTTCAACAATGCTAGTGCCTCCCCGCTCAACGCCACATCCACCACCACCGCTCTCCTCCATCGATCCTTCCAAGAAACCAACGACGACGGAGGCTAGACGGAGCTCCGGCACGTGGTTTTCAGAATCGCTGCGTTGGTGAAGCTGTGGGAGCAGAGGAAGAACTACATCAAGCTATGGTACAGGTCCAACAAGATGCGCGACGTGGTGTGGCTCGACGACAAGCCGATCCTGTTCGGAATCGGGGACTGCCGGCAGCAACCCCTCTGCTCTTGTCGTCTCCGATCGGCGGCGATGGTGAGGAGACGAACAAGTCCTTCAAGCATGTGCTTCTTCCTCACTGCCTCGATCCCGAGGGTGGTAGCGTTGTTGTCGTCGACGATAAGGACAGGGCCGCCGAAGGGGCCCCATCGAGGGTGGTGGCACCGCCGTCGTCGCAAGAGCACCAGCGGCCCTCGGAACTAGGAAACGACGCACTTGGAGGAGTCAAACGGAGCATCTGACTAGTGGTGCGTGAAGAAGCACGAATCTGATCTGGGTTTGGCGTGAGAGGGACTGTGTGAGGGAGTTCTAGGTGTTCTTCAAATTAGCACCAATGCATCTAGACTCTTAATTTTTCTATCACTAAATCTAACGAAGTTAACTAACATGCGCTTGTGCACCCTAGAAGAAGCCTCACATATAAGTTATTTTTTGTTTATATTTAAGTCAGGAGTAATAATTCTTAATATTGTTTAAAATTGTGAACAAATATAATTATTGTAAGGCTTAATGAGGTTTTTGGTCTTTCCAAATTTACTCATTTTTATTTTAGTCCTTAATAATTTTGGTCAAACTTTTTTAGTCCAATAAAAAAAATTTGTTTGATTTGTCATTTTAGTGATTTAGGGTCATTTTGTTTGACGTGTCATATTCAAGTGCCACGTAAGCATGCCACGTACATAGGGTCAAATTTGCAGGGACTAAAATCAAAACAGGCCAAATTTACAGGAACTAAAATCAAAACAGACCAAATTTTTTTCTTTCCTCCACCACCACCACCCACTCTCTCTCTCTCTCCTCCCAGCCCCCACCCCAACCCCATCGTCACCCACACACAACCCGTGTCTGTTCCCAACCCAATCACATCACAATCACATGGTTTTCAATCGAACCCAAGTAATTGAATTCACTGGCTTATTATTATTCACTCTTAACTAGAAGGTTTCAAAATTGTAATCATGTGATTTTCAATTGAATTAGTTCTAGTTACAGTTCTAGTGACTAGTGAGTGAGATGATTTTGTTTCGTTGAATGCTGATTCCGGGGATGTTGGTTTCTAGCCCCGAGAGATATAGAAGAGATGGAAAACAGGAAAGGGAAAGGGACAACCCCCCCACCACCCACTACCACCATTCACCCCCCCCACCACCCACTCTCTCTCTCTCTCTCCCTCAGAAGAAGAAGAAGATTGAAGAAGATAAAACGTGGTTGGATTCAGTCCCTACAAATAAGTTACGTTTTGGATCTAGTCCCTACAAATATATGAATGTTTTGGATCTAGTCCCTACAAATATATGAATGTTTTGAATCTAGTCCTTACGTCCATCTTCGTCACTGTCGTTGTTGTTGTTGTTGTTAATTTGTGTGCGAAAAAATGGTAGAAAACAGTGAGTGTTCTCGAGCTCTCTCTCTCTGTTTTTATTTCAATTTTTTCGAGGAGGTGGTGGGGGTGGAGGGAGGAGGCGGTGGGGGTGGGGGTGGAGGAAGGAGGAAGAAGGTGGTGGTGGTGGTGGTGGGGGTTGGAGCCTTGGAGGAGAAGAGAGGAGGGAGAGAAAAGGGAGGAGAGAGAGAGAGAGGGGGGGGGGAGAGGTGGTGGCGGATGGAGAGAGAGGAGAGAGAGCAGGTCCCTGCAAATTTGAAATTACATGGCAGATCCCTCTAAATTTTAAATTACGTGGCATGCTTAATTGGCCCAAAATTATGTCACGTCTGATGACTGGGCTGACGTGTCTATGCACCTCAGTCCCAAATCACTAAAATGACTAAAATTAAAAAAAAAAAATTGGACTAAAAAAGTTTGACCAAAATTATTAAAAACTAAAATCAAAATGAGTAAATTTGAAAGGACCTAAAATATATTTAAGTCTTATCGTAAATGTTATTGGCTAATTGCAATCATGTTACGGTCGTGAAGATCCCAGAATTCTTGATGTTGTTGTAAATACTATAATTGCAATTGTGGACCATAATGTGAAACTATGGTTTTAATAACTAATGGAAAATAAAGCACAATAAAACGAGATGAATCAATGTTATAAAATTGTTACACAGGAAATTAAATTTTTTCCTGCAAAATAGAATTATATTATAAGTTTTTCTTTTTGTATTTTTAACATTAAGTCTTTATTTATTAATTCAAAGTAATATTAATGGTAAGTATTTTAAATTGGGAAAGTAAATAACAAGTAATTTCAAATATTATTTTTAAATTTTTACCGAAATTTGAAATACTCGAACAATATAAAATTTGCACTTGTTTTTTGAAGAGAGAGAGAGAGAGAGGAGAAGAGAAGAGATGCACTTGTTCTGTTCATTTGGGTTTGCCACCTTTCACTCTCTCACACTCTCTCTTTTGTCTCTTCCATCTAGAAGCAGCAACTACCTCCATCATCACTGCACTGCAGTGCATTGAAGCAAAGGTGGCTCCCTCTGTCCCCACCAACATCCCATCTCACCTTGGTCTCAGGCTCCTCAAGGCAGCCTTAAATGTGGGCGATTTCAGGCGTGCCCACCAACTGTTCGACAATATTCCTCAACCAGACCCCACCACTTGTTCCACCTTGATCTCAGCTTTCACCTCTCATGGACTCCCAAATGAGGCCATAAACCTCTATGCTTCGCTCCGGGCACGCGGGATCAAACCCCACAGGCCGGTGTTCTTGGCTGTTGCAAAAGCCTGTGCTGCCTCTGGTGATGCCTTGAGAGTCAAGGAAGTTCATGATGATGCAACAACGTGTGGGGTGATGTCTGATGTCTTCATTGGCAATGCCTTGATTCATGCCTATGGTAAATGTAAGTGCGTCGAGGGTGCAAGGCGTGTCTTTGATGATTTGGTTGTTAAGGATGTGGTTAGTTGGACCTCGTTGTCCTCTTGCTATGTTAATTGTGGATTGCCCCGGAAGGGCCTGGCTGTTTTTCGTGAAATGGGATGGAATGGGGTGAAACCGAATCCAGTGACTGTATCTAGCATTTTGCCCGCGTGCACGGAATTGAAGGATTTGGAATCAGGTAGAGTGATTCATGGATTTGCAGTGAGACATGGAATGGTGGAGAATGTATTTGTTTGCAGTGCACTTGTGCGTATGTATGCAAGATGTCTAAGTGTGAGAGAAGCTCAAGCGGTATTTGATTTGATGCCTCATCGAGATGTTGTATCTTGGAATGGGGTTTTAACAGCATGCTTCACAAACAAAGAATATGAGAAGGGTCTTGCCCTGCTTTCCCAGATGAGCAGAGATGGAGTCAAAGCAGATGAAGCTACATGGAATGCTGTTATTGGTGGATGCATGGAGAATGGGCAAACGGAGGAGGCATTGAAGATGCTTAGGAAGATGCAAAATATGGGATTTAAACCTAATGAGATAACAATTAGTAGTATCTTGCCAGCTTGCTCTATTTTAGAAAGATTGAGAATGGGCAAGGAGATACACTGCTATGTCTTCAGGCATTGGATGGTTGGTGACTTAACAAGCACAACAGCTATAGCATATATGTATGCTAAATGCGGCGACTTGAATCTTTCGAGGAATGTCTTTGATATGATGCCCAGAAAAGATGTTGTTGCTTGGAACACGATGATCGTTGCGAATGCAATGCACGGGAATGGAAAAGAAGCGCTTTTGCTCTTTGAGAACATGCTACAATCAAGGGTCAAGCCCAATTCTGTTACTTTCACTGGTGTTCTGTCTGGTTGTAGCCACTCAAGGCTAGTAGAGGAAGGACTCCAGATATTCAATTCAATGGGTAGGGATCATCTGTTAGAACCTGATGCTAACCACTATTCATGCATGGTTGATATTTTTAGCCGCGCTGGTCGCCTCGATGAGGCATATGGGTTTATACAGAGAATGCCTATGGAACCAACTGCTGGTGCTTGGGGAGCACTCCTTGGTGCTTGTAGAGTTTATAGGAATGTGGAACTGGCAAAAATTTCAGCCAAGAAACTATTTGAGATTGAGCCCAACAACCCTGGAAATTATGTTACATTATTCAACATCCTTGTTGCTGCCAAATTGTGGAGTGAAGCTTCAAAAATCAGAATATTGATGAAAGAGAGAGGAATTACAAAAACCCCAGGCTGTAGTTGGCTTCAAGTGGGAAATAGAGTTCACACTTTTGTTGTTGGAGACAAAAGTAATATGGAGAGTGATAAAATATATAACTTTCTGGATGAGTTGGTAGAGAAAATGAAACTGGCTGGATATAAGCCTGACACTGATTATGTTCTGCAAGATATTGATCAAGAGGAGAAAGCTGAGAGTCTTTGCAGCCACAGTGAGAAGCTTGCAGTTGCCTTTGGGATACTTAATCTGAACGGACAGTCATCTATACGGGTTTTTAAGAATTTGAGAATATGTGGTGACTGTCACAATGCCATTAAGTATATGTCTCAGGTCATTGGTGTGACGATTATCGTCAGAGACTCCTTGAGGTTTCATCACTTCAAAAATGGAAATTGTTCTTGTCAAGACTTATGGTGATTATTTGAATCAGATTATTGGGATTAAGTGGTGACAATAATCCTATTGAATCTGTCTTACCTGTTTTACTATGTATACAATTGGAAAGTACAATTCCTGTGACCTCAGAGAGTTGGGAGACATTAACAAATAACATTGTTGGATTTGTGCATTAAAATCCTTTTTCGGTCCAACTGCGGGAGATCAAGTAATGTATTCTTGTCAGAGATTCTTAGCAATCAAAAGTCAAAACAAATTTCTCTCAAGAAAATCTCTCTGCAGGGCTGCAGGTACTTTGCATTCAAACAGTTTAAAATATTATTATTATTCTTTCCGATTTGAGTTGTCGAAGAAACTTGACTGGATTCAAAGAAAGGCAGCTCTCAGAGGATGGAAGGCAGATTCCAATGGATCAACAACAGCTGTTTATGATTGCTACTGCATCCATTACTGCTGAGTTCTTGTGCTTCTGTGGTTAGAAACACAACATCACAGGTAATATTCACTCTTCTTACAAATGGCTTAGTGCTGGCCAGATCAAAAAAAATCTGCAGGATCATTTATTTGAATAAAACTCCTCTAAGTGAGCAAGTAAGGATTTATCCACTCTTGATTTAATTTAAAGGATAGAAGTTTAAGGGTGGACACAATTTTACTTGCTCACTTCAGAGGAGTTCCTTTCTCATTATTCTCAGGAATTTGTGACAAAGATACGCTGGATGCTTCATTTGTAGGAAATAGAGCAGAATGCATTAATATCAGTTGATTTATCTTTTTTCTTTCTTTTGAATGCAATAAAATTTCATTGTACTTGCCTTTGTATTCCTACTTTGGAAATATGGCAAGCAAGAAATTCATTTTTATAAGATCACAGTGCAATAAGCTCTAACTAAACTCAGCCAAACATATCTTTTGTAAAATGAAAAATCCAGTAAGTATATTCTGCAACCTAAAAGTTCGTACAAACTAAAAAAATTCCACTATTTCCTTGGAGATAAAACAAAGACAAGAATTCCAATCATACAATAAATTAATGACTTGCCTCTCTAGTTATTGTATCTAGATGATTTTCTCTCTTATACATTCTGGTTCAGGGGCAAAATGTGATGGAATAGTTAGCCCCACCAGAGCAAGTAAAAGTGCTAGTTCTATCATCATAAGCATAGCTATAAGCCTGAGGGCATTGATTCTTAAAGATCATAGAATAACGGGTTGGTGGGCACTTGTCAGGTGTAGCAAAAGGCCCAGTACAACAATACTCAGGTTGGTTCAAGGCCAAACATGCACTCTTGCAGGCAATGACATTCCCATCAGACCCTTTGACTACAAGATTTTGAGGACAAACCATGTTCACATCAGCAGGGCAACTAGTTGTGTTGCACCCCCTCAACCCCAATAAGCCTCCTTGTGGATGTGGTGTTATTGAAACTGGTAGATTGAAACCATCAACAAGGCTAACATCATAGAAATCTTGGCCACCATTGGGAGCAAGGGTGAACTCCACTAGGGAAACTGGTGGGGTCCCACCAGCACCATTGCATGCTACCTGACCAGATCCACAATCACCAGTGGCACATGTGAATTTCCCAGTTGTGTGGTCTGTTGAACATTTAGATCTTGCCCAGAATCTACCAGACCAAGGTGCCTGGACACTAATAGTGGAGGAGCCTTTGGAGGGTAGCTCAAAACCTGTTGAGGTTAACTGTGAGCTTCCACCCCCATTGAGAGTAGCTGGCCATATGGTGAATGGACAATTGTTTGTGATTGTGAATGTTGTTGCTGAGTAAGCCCCTGCATCCATGAAATGTGTTAATAAGCATTCAAAATCTAAAGGTTTGTTTGCTTCAGTTTTTATTTTGTGTTTTCACTTTTAATTACAAGACTGTCACTTTGTTTTCAATCTAATTCTTGTTTTAAGAAAATTGTACAGAAAATAGAGAAAATAAAAATGTTGTTTTATAGGAAATATGTTGACAGTTTTGTAATTAAAAACAAAAATAAAAACAGAAAATATTTTCTCAAAGTAAACGAGCCGTAAACTTTTCTAAAGAGGGAGAGAACACATAACAAATAGAGGTGGGTTAGAAGTTATAGAACTTGCCTGAGAGGAAAAGGGTGGATAAGGTGAGAACAAAGAATGAACCAACTTCCATTTGTGAATGATTTTGATTTGCTGCTTGGCTGAGTTTGTAATGTATAGGCAATATATATAGGGAAATGGTAAATATACCCCACATTTTTCAGATATACACCCCACTTAATGTTGAAATTCCAAAAATACCCTTAAAATTCGTGCACATTTCGAAAACTGGAGTTTTCGGAATATAAATTGTATGGAAACTAGAGTTTCCGGAATACAAATTTGCATTCCGGAAACTAGTCCGGAATACACCCCACAATTCAAAAAATTTGCATTCCGAAAACTAGAGTTTCCGGAAACTGGAGTTTCCAGAATACAAAATTGCATTTCGGAAACTCTAGTTTGAGGAATATATGTAAAAATGGAGGGTATTTTAGAAATTTCCACAGTTAAGTGGGGTGTATGGCTAATTTTTAGTGGTGTATATACCAATTTCCTATATATATATATATATAATGAATGGGCTGATGTGATGTATTGTGTGTTTCGATCATTTCCTTTGTCTTGCAAGAAGAGTAGTTTGTCTTCATAAGCTTCAACAATTAGATCACACAATTCTACAGTAGAACTTTAAATTAATTTAGTCTAAATTTTCATATCACTTTTGTTCCCCTCTTGCAAGAGAGAATTTTAATTAGTTTTTTTTTGTAACTGGTTGTATCTATTTAAAATTTTGTTTGTATTTATTAACTTTTCAAGTACATTATTTTTTGGTAACATGTTTCAATTGCTGGGCAACATGACCAATCGATCAATCTATTGATTGGAGTAGGACCTACTTCGTTAACCATTACGCATTTCTTTCATCTTTTTTAATGTTTCTTTTCCTTTCAAGAAATTCGGTTGATTCATTCTGAAGAGAAGATTAATAAATGTTTTTGTTTCCTTTACATGGTCCATTACGTCAACTAATCGATGATCAATAAATGACTTCTTGTTATTATTATGTGATAAAGGTCTCAAGTGTGAGAGCTCTCTTTTCGTGAGTTCTACTTCAAATCAAATCTCAATATTGCAGCAAAATGGCCTTCTCCCTATTTAATGAAGACAAAAAAAAATTGCAAGTAAAATCAATTGATATAGTAAAATTATTATTTTTAAACTAAAAAAGTCTGGTAAAATCAATGTAATTCATGCATTTTAGGTCGAATAATAAGGTTTTGGATGACCAGAAACTTACATAATACTATAGAATTATTAATTTACGCTATAATATGGATACCGAAAAAAAGAGGGATCAGATAAGTCATGAGCTTGATATTGACGTAGTTTTTGTTAGATCCTTCCAACCAATTCGTTTTCAGTATGGAACATTTTTGCATAAATTAAGGCCCATCCATATCCATGCTTTATCTGGAAAGTAGTTGTGTGTTATGAAAGAAATTAATTAAGGTGAAGTAATTCGATGTGCAAGTTGATATGGAGAAATTAAAATCCCCTGGAATGAGCGCAATGCAAGATTTTATTAACGCATTATATGTACCACAAAAATCCATTGAGTTTGGAGATCTATGGACGAGAATATGTAACATATCTAAAGCTTGGACGATTTTCATATCCTCACTCTATTCTATTTTAAAAAAAAGACGTTTAAAGTATTTTTTTTTACAATGATTAAGAAAGACAATAAATAATTTAATGAGTTTATTAAATTATTTGTATTCTCTTTCTTATTTTCTATGAATATACTATTAAATAATGCTCAAAACCATCACAATTATTTAAGATAAAATTGAAATATTTTTTTTTTCGTTGTGTTTGTTTGAAGAAAAATAGGGAAGAGAGAAACAGAGAAAAAAAATAGTAGTTTTCTCCATTTTGGTTAGTAGAGAAATATAGAAGAAAAAAAGAAAAAAACGTGTGAGACCCACTATTTTTTGTTTTCTTTGCTCAATGAGAAGAAAGAGTCACGAGAGAACTTAACACTTATTTATCTCCTCTTTCTTTTCTCTCTGTCTCATATCAAAACAATACTCATCATAATCCACTCTCTTTCGTATCTCTTTCTTGCTTCTCTCATTCTAATTTTCACATCTTTCTTTCTTCTCACTTAACAAAACAAAGTGTTAATATTGAAAATCTAAAATGTCGCTTAATATATATATTTTTTAGGCTTAATTACACTTTTAGTCTCTCATGTATTGCTATTGTGCGATTTGAGTCCTTTCATTTTCAATTGTGCAAATTGGGTCCCTTATCTTTTTATTATGTTACAATCAAGTCTCTCCGTCTATATTTCGTCAATTTACTAACGAAAAATGTTGACGTGGCATGGACTAAGACACGTGGCATCTGAGTTAGCATTTAGTCATTAACGTGGCAGACATGTGGCATGTGACATGTCATTTTTCACTGACATGGTACCTTGGTAGATAGATGCTGACACGTGGCATCAGAGTTAGCACTTAGTCGCTGACATGGTAGACATGTCATTTATTTACTAATATAATAGACTGGAAAATGCAGGAGAAAATTAAAAATTGTATAACACAAGGATCGAACACATGTCTAGGCTGATACAAGATTCAACCTATGCCACTAAGCCAACTAAAATCCATAGTATATTTGTGTAAACTAACTAAGATATATATTACAAAGTTGAATATTCTAAATAAATAAATTTGTTAATATACTAATTTATATATATTAATTTTATTAATGCATATTTGTATATTTTATTAATATATAAGTTTATTAATAAAACATTTATTAATAGTTTAATAAAATGATATATGGAGTATATAGATAATAATGAACTAAAATTATAAGAAAACAATTCTCTTGTTGATAAGCTATACGTAAAATCCACAATAAATTCTTGCCGATGTTGGTGATTCTCCTTATTCTTTGCCCGGGGGAGTACCTCTCCTAGTCTAAATTTATTTACTTAAAAAAATTGAAAAAAATCTAATTATATATATTAAAAAATTAAACTACATAGCAGGAAACTTTTATTTTAATTATTAAAAATAAATTTTATTAAATAAATTTGTTATTATCAAAAAATTTTAATTAAAATAAAAGTTTTCTATTATGTAGTAAAATATTATAATATATATTAGATTTTCTTCTAATTATAGTTCATTATTATTTATATACTTCAAACATTATTTTGTTAATGTATTCATAAAAGATATATTAATAAATTTATATATTAATAAGATATATATATATATATATATATATATATGTAATAATAAAATGATTATATATAAATTAGTATATTAATAAATTTATTTATTTAAAATAATCAACTTTGTAATATATATCTTAGTTAGTTTACACAAATATAAATGGATTCTAGTTGGCTTAGTGGCATAGGTTGAGTCTTGTATCAACCAAGACATGTGTTTGATTCCCATGTCATGCAATTTTTAATTTTCTCCCACATTTTCTTGTGTGCTATATTATCGAATCGAATAAATGACATGTCTGACACGTTAGCAACTAAATGCCAACACAGATGCCACGTGTCAGCATCTCTCTACCAAGGTCTAAGTGCCAACTCAGATGCCACGTGTCTCAGTCCATTCCACGTCAGCATTTTCCGTTAGTAAATTGACAGAAATTAGACAGAGGGACTTGATTGTAACATTATGAAAAGATGAGGGACTCAATTTACACAATTAAAAATGGAGGGACTCAAATCGCACAATAAGAATACATGAGAGACTAAAAGTGCAAGTAAGTCTATTTTTTATAAATTTGGTGTTAAAATACCATTTATTTGAAATAGAGGGAGTAATGTAGAAAATGTGATGTCAATTTAATCGATTGTTATTACGCAATTCTTTTAATTACATGCAACCTAATGTGTGTGTACTTAGAAATAGAGGAATTAATGTAAGTATTGGACATTTATGTCTACATATATCTAACAGTGTGTGTAGGAAGTATGTTACATGTGTTTGTTTTGTATTCTAGTAACCAGAGATGTAAATTTTTATTTATATATTTGTTCTATTGACATGCCTATTAATTCCTAGAACAAACTCTTAGATTCTGGATCACCAAAGAAATTTCAAGTTTCACTATAATATTTCTTTCATTAAAATTATATGATGAGACCTAGCTATATACTATATATTTGGAAAACATGGTGAATTAGAAAAGATCCCGAGTACTCCAAAATTTTCTCGTGGATTCATTTCAATTCCACTCATGTCAACCACCACTTGTCACATCCTCAACCTGGCTCATACACACTTGTCACTTAAATGTGCTAAGAACAAGCCACGCATCACAGTGCCCTGTGGCCTATAAATCCACCCTTTTAATTTTCCAACAGCTTCAATATTCAAAATAGAGAGAGTTGAATTAGCAATTAATATGGCAAAGAGCAAGGATGATATAACGTATGGAACATCACAGGCAAGGGTATCAGAAGACGAAGCAACAAGGGTAGCATACAAACATGGGACCCCACTTGAAGGAGGCAAGATTGCAGATTCTGAAACGGTTGATCTCTTCCCAAGTGCCCACAACATAATTAATTCAAACACTACTACTAGTAGTAGTGCCTCCCAACAATCCGTAGATTCCGATCAATCCCAGTTGCAACGTGACACAAATGAAGGAAGAGGAGGTTCTAATACAGAGTTCACCACTGGCACTGGGGCTCCTTCCTTGCCCAAAAAGAATAAGCCTCCATCACTGGGTCATAAATTTTGAAAGACATCATGCCTCATAAAATAGTACTAGTTTATATATGTATGTTTGTTTGTTTATTTATGTCCCTCTTTGTGTCCTTTCATTTTGTTTTCTACCACCTTTTGTTTCCCTTGTACATTATTCTGATCTGATTCTGATGTCTCTAATTAATCATGTAACTTTTTTTTCTTCCTATTTTCCTTTTAATAATTAAGAACAAAATATATTGCCAAAAAAAAATTAAGAAAAAAATATTGTAACCAAAAAATTAAGAACAAAATATTTCATTAGAAGATTGCTAAGATTACTTTGTTTTGAGAAAAGGACAATAAAAAGAAAACAAGTCATCTCATTCTTATTATTTTTGGGATAATATCGATCGGATCGTTTCCTATGACTTTTACTCCATAACAAAATAGAAATTCTTTTAAAAATATATATGCAGATGGTTCCTATATGCTGACAGGATTTAGAGTTTGGAGTGTTTGGCCAGCCTGTCTCAGTAAAGACAATATTTATTAAGACTAAACATTGATTATTGATTAAGATTAAAAAAAATCAAATTATTAAAAAATTGAGAAAAGAGCATGTATATAACAAGAGTAAAATACAATCCCCTCCCCTCAAAGATGCATCTATTACATTTCCCTCCCTTTTTATTTCAAAATATACAATTTAATCCATTTAACTTAACACCATTAAAGAATATATTTTTTTAAATTAAAATATATTCTAAATTATTGGTTTTTACCATATTACCCTTTTTGTTATTTTGACTCACCCTAAATCCCTGTTGTTGCTTACGCTCATTACCTGCAAGACACAACCTCACTCTAAATCCTCCGTGTTGCTTTCAAGTGGATGAAAAAGAAAAGGAAGAAAGGCATAGAAGAGAAAGGAACACACAATACGAGAATCAGGATCCTCAAAACCAGAGAAGAAAACATCAGCTCAGAAAGAGCAAACCAGTCCCTTGCATATGACACAAGAAAAGAAGGGAAAAAAAAACCCTTTTTGCTCAATAAGACTTCCATTCAAATGAAACTTCACGTTGGTTATCCAACCAGTAAGCCAATCAACTAAATGACAATTTTATTGATAAACTCAGTCTATGAACATTAGAAATAATGTGTGTACTGTGTGTGTAGATTGGGATTTATAAATCAGGGTGTTTATGGGTTTTAGCTGCAAAAAGGTTTATTGAGAAAGTTGGATGATGGACTTTGTATCGGGTGTGGATGGGAAAAGGCTGCTTCAAAATGAATTCCCTATTAATCAATTTTATGTACTTCAAATCCTATCGGAAATTGGACCAACAATTAGTAGGACTTACTTGCATAGACAAATTAACACCACAGCATTTGCCTACTCCTTCCTTGAGGAGTCCCAAAATTAAAGAATCGGTAATTCAGCAACCCCATCATGATGGAGGTTGAGGTGGAGTTTGAGGGCATGGGTGTGGAGCTTTTTGGTGAGGATTAACAAGTGGGGGTGGAAGGTGTGAATGTTGGGGGGAAGCCCAGGTGTACCATTTGGTTGAGGGTGGAGAGAGCGAGAGGGAGGTTGTTGTTGGCGAGGTGGGTGTGGAACAGCATGTTCCATGCTAATTGGGGAGTTTCGTCGAATACGTTGTGGGCTTTGTTGTCGTTGAGTGAGATGGGTGCTGATGCTGTTGTTGTGCTCGGAGATAACGAAGGGGAAGAGGATGGACAAAGGAGTTGGTGGTGGTGGTGGGGTATTGTGGTGATGGGAAGAATCGAACGAGCGTTGTGGATTGAAGAACGTCCATCGTTTTGGTGTTGATATTGATGATGCGGTTGGGATCTGCACAACACCACCCACCCTGGAGTGGACTCTGGTTTTTGGATTCTCCTCATCAACAGACGTTTAGCTTATGCAAATTGGACGATGGAGGATTCCAGAGAGACGGCGGTGACAGAAGACAAAATAAGGGTAAATTGGTAATAAAAATATTATCTAACGGAAGTAAATTGCAAGTTAATGGAGAGTTAAAAAAGTGGGCCTATAATTGCTATATTTCTATTAATGAAGGGTGGAAATTGTATGTTTTAGAATAAGAGAGGAGGGGAGTGTAATATCAATATTTTTTAAAGGAGGGTGTTGTATTTTACTCATATAATAATGACTAAAAAACCATTTTGGTCTTTGAGAGTGGTAGATAGTATCACTTTGGCCTCTGACTCTGACAGATACGAAATTAAAAAAGGTCCTCTACTGTATCAGACGTTGGTCATTATAAACCCTAGCAGGGTTAGGTGGGTCACAGTTGACACAGTTTGATGACTTGTTTTTTTAATTTCGTATTTGTCAGTGACCAATGTGACACCAACTTGCCATTCTCAAGAACCAAAACACTTGTTTTTTTTTTGACAGAACCAAAACACTTGTTTATTCATATAAAAATAGTGGGCCATCTTTAATTTTCACTTATCTCATTCTTAAACACATATTAAGACTCTACTATCTTTTTGGTAAACTCTAATATTTTCCATGTGTAACTGTAAACATTAATCCCTTAAAACATTGAGATTCATTTAAGGGATTGATTTCTCTCAACAAATATTTTTCCATACACATAATTATGAATAGGGACGGAGGGAAGGGGGACAAGTCCCTCCGTCCCCTCAACTTGATTATTTTGTATATAATATACATACACATATTAATATTATATTATATTTTTATATTATATATAAACACACACATAATATATATATATATATATATTATATCATCTTATAATTGAATATTATTGTCATATTAATTTATTCATTGCTTAATTAATAATAGATTTTGTAAAAAATAGTAAAATTACTTACTTTTTGATAGAGCTTTAGATTTAAAAGATTTTTACCGATCATTTAATTGAAAAAAATGTATGAATTGATTGTCAAATTTTATATCAATAATATATTTGGCCCCTCCTTTAATGAGTTTCTAGATCCATTCATGGCCGTAGATATGTTCAACTTACACATAAACGCTAATATTATATAAGTGTTTAAATAAGTAATTAAATAAATTATTTATTGGAACAGTAATTTTGTTGCACATCTAGACTTATCACCGATTTCTTGTAAGAAAATGATTCTCTCACCTTTTGTAAGAAAGTGGTAAGAAAGATAATTTTCATAAAAGAAAAAAGAGAAAAAAAAATTAGAAACGATAAATATCAAATATGAAAGAAAGAAAAAAAGAGAGAAAAAAACTGCTAAATAAAATAAAATGATACTACATCTATATATATAAGAAAAGATAAACAAAAGAAGTATAAAATGTCAACGTGGGCAATAACTTTAACCATTGTTGATGAAACACCGGAATAGTTTTGTTTCGTTTCAGGTCTTTTTGTTTTTTCGGTTTTTTTTTTTGAAAAAAAATAAATCGGGAGTATATAGAATTTTCCAGCAGCAGCAGGGGCATGTTGTGGCGGTGTTCAAACAAAACTTGCAGAGCTGAAACTTAGCTTCTCCTCTTCTGTTCTGCACTGCACAACACGATATATATAAATAATAATAATATTCTCAACTTAGACAGTTGCAGCAGTTGTATCAATCTATTCATTCATTTTGAGGCATGAAATCTAGCAGCAGAGAGAAAGAAAGCATCATCAGTTCGCACGTGCACACCCTCCATCGCCGTCTCCTCCACGCGTTAAACCTTGGCTCCAGGTACCTCCCTCCTATTCCTCATTCAATTCATTCATTATTTCATACCCTATCCTATCCTATCCTATCCTATCCTATCCTATCCTATTCTATTCTATTAGCTTCTCTCGCTTTTTTTTTCTATTTTATATTTGAGAGAGAGAGAGAAAAAAAAAGGCTTCAAACGATCGAATTGTGTGTGTGTGTGATTCGTGTCAATGTTGACAGACATTTTGATGAGAAGACAAATAGATGGAAGTGGCAGTGCGCCAACATTGAAGTTCAGAAAAATGTTCTGCGATCCATGAATGCATTCCTTGATTCTATATCACCACCAGATGCACGTGCCGCTCGCCACACCATCCTTAAGGTAACATAACATTTCTTACTTTTTCCCCTTTTTATTAAACAACATAAGGAACACATAGAGTAGAACCTGAATTTTGATGTTTATGCCAGTTTTTATAACATTCCTACTGCACTCCTTAGTATGTTAGCAAGTTATAATTTTAAATTTGTTAATGTATGTAACTTGTTAATCTACTCCTTTTAACAAACAAGTGGTCCGGTTTTAGTCGCTTTACCGCTAATATGCTCCCACTTCTTTTTAGAAGTGCGTTATTAAGTTATAACTTTAAATTTGTTAATGTACTCGCAAAAGAGTAAAATGCTAAGCTAATATAGTCCTTCTAGAAATCAAGTTGGAGTATATTAGTAATCCCCATATATATATATATGGGACACATTGACAGAGAGAGAGGTTTATTGTAGATGAATTGGCCTTCTTGGCTGATGTATGGTATTTAGTAACATCGAAACTTGTGCTTTACTACGTTTTGTTTTACTTCATCAGGAATCTGTTGCTGATGTTTTGGGAGCATTGTTATGGATTCTTCAATGCAAAAATGGAGCTTTGTTAAGCATGGCGTCAAATGTGGCAGTGAAGTTAGTTAGTGTATTACCAAATCCACTATTGCAATCGCATATATTGGATCTTGTCTATTGTCTATCGTCCTTGCTATCTTCGCATCAAGTTGAGGTTGCAATTCCCTGTGCTACTGCTTTGAATTTGGTAATCTCAAATTTGAGTGCTGCAAGTGAAAAGGCAGTTGTTGAAGCACTGAAAGAAACAGAGATTTCCATTTGTATTGTTGGAAATATAAAAGATTTTGCTGGAGGTGCAAAGAAAAATGAATATTTTGTAGAGATGGCTTCACTTTTGAGCACAATACTGTTGCGCTTGCCTTCGTCTAGGTTCTCTATTTGTAATGATGTTGAATTTATGAAAGGTTTAGCAAACATGCATACAAGGACAGATACTTCTATTAAACTTGTTCTTCTAAAGCTCTACACATCTTTAGGTATTAAATTACCCCCTCTCTCACCTTCCCCTCAACAAAAATGTGTTTTCCTTGTTATCCTCCATTGTCAAGTATTTCGATCAACTAATTTACTATTTTGTTACCAGCTTTATGTGATTCTGTAGCTAAAAAACTTATAGAGGATGGGAAAGCATTTCTACAAATGGTTGTGCAGGCGATGGGAAAATCAAACCCTCATGATGTTCGGATAGAGGGGTTTCGGCTTGCTCAATGTCTATTGGTAAGAGTTCATTATTTTCTATTTTCTATGATAAACATAGGAAAATATATAGCATTGTACCTAACAAAGATTAGTTTTATCTGCTCAGAGATCCCAAGAGAATTGTTTAAAAGTGGTGGATTTGTGTGGTGAAGCTCTTGTTGATGCCATAATATGTGGGATGAAAGAAACAGGGCTGAGTTCCAAAAAAATTGGGAACAACCATGGTTCTCTATTAGCAGAAGCATGTCAGTTGGCTCTAATAACTCGTTGGGCTGGTGATCATCATATCAGGTTTTGGAAACAAAGAATTGATAAAGTCCTCCTTAATCTTCTGATTGAAAATATTCATGACCATTTGTCTGAACCTGTCTTGTCATTGGAAAAGCAAATATCCGTGGTGAAGGAAGGATTGAATGCTGATTATCATCTTAGCCTGAGGAGTTTTCTGTGGGACATTCTTGGGTGGCTTACAATTCATTGCAGAGAAAATCTAAACCCTTATACCCATGGAAGTGAGCTCCACATTAACTTACTAATTATATGTGCATGGTAAGTTGTATATCTTCCATTATCATTTCTCAATTACTTCAAAATGTGTGTATACATTGATATTATAATACATCCTATGTCATTGGTTCTTGTCATAGTTTCTTACTACAACTGTTGATTATGTTTCTAAAATTTTATAGCCAAACATTTATTAAACCTTCATGGTGCTGATGTTGTCCAAATTTGCTAATTCTAATTTTTCCTTTTCTGTAGCTTGACTTTTGTGGATACAGTTCAAAAATGGTGCCGAATATGTCAAAAGGATGTTGATGATAATTTTCAAAGTGAACCTGTATCAAGGGCTGTTCTAATGATGATTTATTCTCCATGTAATTACATTTCCTCACATGCTAGATTCGTGTTATCTGACATACTGAAGGTGAAAGGCATGCCATGCTTAAAAAACCTAATACGTACTCTAGACTATATATCATCCCTAGAAAGCTATGGTTCATATGATAAACTTCAACTTGTTATTAACTTAATCGGGTTAAATTGTCTTTCAAGTTTACCACAGTATCAAAGATGTATCATTGAAAGCAAAGGGATAAAGGCAGTTGTTCTTCTTGTGAAACGATGCCTAAGTAATCACATTCATGTAGGAAGGCCCGACATTGCTCCCCATTTGAATACTACATTCAATGAAAGGTCTTGTTGCTGGAATGGTAAAGGAGATTGGGAAGGTTCCAATGTTTTCCTATTTTATAGTTTGTGGGGCTTAGCTGAATTTCTTCATCAGTGTAGACAGGTGACAGACATTGAAACTCAATTAGTTAGCAAACTTCATGAGATCTGTACTAGGGCCTCTTTCAGTCCAGGGGTGAAATGGTATGTTTCTTATATTCTAAGTTATTTTGGATTTTATGGTTTCCCAAATGAATTTGCCAAGAGGATTGGGAAATCTCTTAATGAGGAAGAATACGCAGACTTGCGACTTATTGTAGCAAATGGGGATTCTCTGAGTGTTCATGGTGTTATTCTTGCTGTTCGATGTCCATCACTTCTACCTCCTGAATTGTTATCTAATAGTAAGAGTTCTAAAGAAGTAACAGATGATTTTGTTGGAGAGACCACGAGAGAAGTTCGATTTTCTGCTCATGTTGATTATGAAGCACTTGTGTCGTTGTTGGAATATGTATATTTGGGATGCTTACACGCGGGAGAAGAAACAGTACAGAAGCTGAAAATTCTTGCTAAGCGTTGCAATCTACAGCCTCTCCTGCAAATGCTTTGTAGACAATGTCCAAAGTGGGGCACACCTTTTCCCAGCTTTGATCTTACTTCATCTCTAGATTCAGCTGGAAGTTGTTTTTCGTATGGTTTGCTTCTTAATCAGATTCTTCTAGATATCTTGAGATTGCATGTGATTGGTGTAATCATGTGTATTTTTCTTGTCCCTGTCTATTTCCGTATTTATTTCCTTTAAATTTCTGTCCATTAATTCACTTATACTTAACTTGCTGCCTGGAAATTAATATCTTATTAGATTCATTCCGTGTTTTTCAAGTGAGAGTTCTGTTTCTGAAAGGACTATTGAACTTGGAAACTGTTGTGAGATTGGCTACTAAATGCCATTGTATTATCAAGTTTATAGTAAGACAATGATAAGTACCTAAGCACTTGGGGCACTCCCCCTTGAAAAGCTAGCTATCAAGGGGGAAGAACTAAGCACTTAAGTACTCCACCAATCATCCCATACTACCCGATGTGGGACTTGGGCACCCCATAATACCCAAGTACCTATCAGACAACTGTTAGTTAAATACTTACTGATTGGAGCTTCCTTATTGATTAGATATTTATTGGCTTCTCATTTTGGAAAAGTGGAAGGTTCAGTGAAAATTGTTAACAGTGACATTGCTCACATTTGTTTCAAGAGTTCGGGAGAGAAATTCTCATTTTGTTAATTTCTCTTTTCAGAGATGTCATATTGGAAGCTGAATCGAATAAGCTTGTTGGATGGACATGTAATGTTTGTTCTCACTCAGTACCACATTTGCATGTTCACAAAGTTATATTGCAGTCTGGCTGTGATTATTTACAGGGTTTGTTCCGATCAGGAATGCAAGAGAGGTGATTATTGAAATAGAAATTAATAGTTTATGAAGTTTACAGTTTTCCTTATATACAAATGATGAAGATGATACCTAGAAGTTCAAATTAAAAGCTTTGCCTATTATTGAAGCTGGAGCTCATGAACATTGTAGAACATGGTCAAAAGATAGACATGCATGTGTGTTTTTATCTTATTCTTTGTTGACCAACATCTATATAACCTGCTTTGTGATTAAATTCTGATTAAGGCCCAATATTCAAATCTTATCATTACAAGCATATTCTGATAAAGAAGTATTTGGAAACTGCATGTTCTCGAGGCTTGAATTTTAAATAAGTTAATCTAAGAATTGGTTGAAAGTGACCTGGAACCATGTTCATTTTTTGCAATGTAAAAATACATAATCTAACTACTGTTACATTTACTCTAATAATTCATGCCTTCTTTGTTTATTTTAATTTTTGTGGCCCTTTGCATTTCGATTGCTTTCTTTGTTCCTCTTGTGGGTCTGTCTTAAATGTTATTTATTTTTGCAGTCATTCACAAGTGATAAAGGTTGCTATTAGCTGGGAAGCATTGATTAAACTGGTACAGTGGTTTTATTCTGATGAGCTGCCAAATCCTCCCTCTGGATGCTTGTGGGTGAATATGGATGATGAAGAAAAGCTATTCGATCTGCAACCATATGTGGAGCTTTGTTGGCTTGCTGAGTTCTGGATGTTGGAAAATATTCAGGAAGCCTGCTGGAATGTGATTATGTCTTGTCTTGATTCTTCTAAGCAGTTGTCCGTTAAAATAATCAAAATGGCTTATAATCTCTCTTTGTGGAAGTTGGTTGACATCACTGCAAATCTCTTGGCTCCTACATATAGGCAATTACGAGATTCTGGTGAACTTGAAGAATTTGACGATGCGCTAGTTCATTTCATTTCTTCTGCTTCTGTTCAACTTAACCAAGAAGGCGAAAATCGCTTTAGGTGATTTAATATCCTCCTTGATGATTTGCAGTGCAGGATATTCAGGTGTGTAGTAAATTTTTTTAGGATGTGAACATTTTTCGTCATGTTTTAATTTATTTTTGAGTTTGAAGGTTTTAAGTAGAGTCAGAATATAAAGTTTTTTTAAAAGCAAACCTTGTTATTATTTGATTATTTAATTATTTAATTTGTAATAATTTTTTGCTTAAAAATTATATATGATAATTAATTATAAATTACTTATACCATTTTAATATTGATGGAATACTATATTGTATGCGCACGCGCGTGTGTGTCTACGGACTTTATGTGGAGTCTCTAGAATATTCCATGAGCTGCTAGACTCTGATACAGTTTGCTTGACTCTGATACAGTTTCTGTTGTTAAGTAACAGTTAGAGTTAATTAGGAGTTACAGTTCTGTTAAGTCCTGTTAGTAGTTTGCATGACAAGCCTGGTTTCATCATGTATAAATACTGTTGTAAACTCACAAATCATTTTAGAATGAAAATCTGATTAGATTTATCAAATTCTCTCGAACTTCACCTTCTATGATGGTATTCAGCTTGCCTTTACTCATAGCCATGGCTTCCAATTTCCGGCCTCTGTCACCTCTCTTTCCGGCCTCATTGTTTCCAAATAAGCTTCTTGCATAATATCATGTAATTTATATGTTGATTCTCATTGCTTGAATATGTAGGTTCAGCGTTGATGCATATTATGTGCTGTTGAATTGAGTTTGAATGTTTGGTGATAGAGAATTATTCTCTCTCTCTGTGTGTGTGTGTGTGTGTGTGTGTGAGTGAGTGTAGTTTCACTGCATAATTGTATCGCTGGTGGTTATTTGTAGCCATTATAATACTCCAGATTTGATCAGATAATCTTAAATTCAGGTAGAAGTAGAACGACTTAGGATCTCTATGTTCCACAGCTAATTGGATATGAAGCTAATCTTTCTTTGAGGGTAGTCCATATTGAATGGCTTCAGAGGTATATTCATACTTCAGAATTCAGATTACTTTGTGTTGTCTCAAACATTCTTTACTAACACTTAAATTCTCAGACAGCTATGCAGAATGCAGGCTGTGGTGCAAAAGGATAAAAGCTCTGACCTAGATTTTGCTATTGATATTTAGAGTTTGGTTGCACAATCATTGAAATGCTTACAGGGAAGCCTCCTTGGAGCGAATATGAAGGAGAATATGAAGGAGTAAGCACTTGCAGAAAATTCTGTTCAACTTTTTAGTTATTTTGCTAAACTTCTTCAACTTTTTAGTTATTTTAGTAAACTTCAATTAACAACTCGTTTAAAGCATCTTTATGCCAATTTTTTTTTTCTGTTCGCAGCTTGTGGATTCAGCGGACATGCTGCATGTATACAGGAACTTTGTTTCTTAACTTGATAAATTTCGTGTCAAATTATGCATGCTGCAGCCTTGTTCAAGGTCATGAGGGTACCCCTTCTATACTCCTCCTATCCCTAGTTTCTAATTTATTTTTTGGTTTCTGTAATACACAGAATAGGAATAGAATAGACAAATCCAACGTAGAGTTGTTTCAAAAACTTTTTTTAATAAAATTAAAATTCTATAGGAGGCCTTAATTTACCAATTCTTGTCACCCTGGGAAAATGTTGCAAAACTTTAGGATGTAAAATATGACAGCTTCAATTAGTCCCCATATTAGTTTTGATATACCATAGTAATACCCACACAATGACAATAACAACGGCTAACTGCTCCTGACTAGCTAACGATGAACATCTTCTTTCACAATGTGTATAGATTCATGCGTTGATCAGATATTGATAAGAGATTTGAGTTTATAGTTTAATAAATCACACAAGGTATGTACCATTTCTTTCTGAAAGTTTTGTATTGAATAGCATTTCATTTTGACAATATTGTATTATTGAAAAAGAGAATGATTGAATTGAAACCGATCTTGCAATCTATTTTTGCTGAAGCGTTGTGTGTGTGATGAAGCTCTCTTTCAGAATCAAAGAGAATCACCTCAAAAGCAAAGTCCATAATTGCAATTGTACTATTTCATGGAACTATCTTTTATGGAGAATTTGTCGCATATCCACCTCTTCTGGCCATACTTGATACAAAATGCTTCTTGATCTTTGTGAGATTGCCAAAGGCTTTGGAAGGAATGTGGTGAATGCAGGTTGGCGTGAAAGAATCATTTTCAACTCCTTGCTTGACCAATCCTCAACTTCCATCTCATGTCATAAGAAACGTATAGCATAAAGTCTCTGCCACCATGATTTTACAACTTAAAATACTTCGAATCAGCAAGTCCTAGTAGTCGATGCCATGCCATCTCTCCAGCTTCTCATTTTCTAGTCAACTTGCATAATTATCACAGTAGTTGTCAGCAGTAGAAAGCTTGTGACAGGTCTAAAAATCAAGTGTAAATATTTCATTTCTTCACAAAATAATCAGTGAGGTCTAAACAGAGGCATTTATTGCTTTGTTCTCCCCCCCCCCCCCCCCCACAAAGTCAAGATTAGCCTTCGACTACTTAGGATGACATACAAGTTACCAAGTGCTTTTGCATTGCCTACCATGTCAGTTGTCTCAAAGCAATAAACGTACGGTATATTCAACACCAAAGACCAAAACGTTTGCAGTGTGGTTTTTTTTTTTTTTTGGTATGAATATGAAGATGTATTGAAACAGGCCTAGCCCAGAAACATTACAACAGGGGCCCAGATTTAAAATCTGGCCAAACCACCAGTAAAGCAGTAGCAACACGTGAAGAAATAAAGCTACGCACTGGTAAAACTATCACTAGTCTGACATAGGGAAAGACAACAGTCTTAAAGAACACCATTAACCACTCAAAACAAACCAATAAGTACAGCTCAACTACTCAGCAGTCATTAAAAAACAACCACCCAAAAGTCACGCCAATCAAAACAAGTACAACACAAGCAGCCAAACAACATCTCATCTGAGAATACTCTCTTCCTCTACCACCGAGAACAAGATGATCCGAGTGAAAGAAAAAGAAAGCTACCCAACAATTTAGATGAATCAGACCAACAAGTATGCAAGAACCTCCAGCAAATGGTGTCTTCGAAGACTAAAGCTGCTCTCATCAGAACTAAAGAGGGCATCCCCTCCCAATAAGAAAAGCCACACAAAAATCAACCCACGAAATTCCCAATTCCAGGATCAAAAGGAAAGAGATCAACATTCAGAGTTGGGTCATTTACTCCTTCAGCAGTATTGTGGTTAGTCTGATCTCCTTCATAAAAGTGACCTTCTGTTTGCCTCACTGTGTTCATAAACCTTTGTCTTCTCACATTTTCCATATCTTTGTTGAGCAGAGACTTGAGGGATTCAGGGGGGTTACTGGTCCAGCCAACTGGAAGGGAACTTCTGCTCCCCATTAAGGCAATATGGTGTGCAACTGCATTACCTTCACGGGGCGTCCAGGTAAGACTAACAAATGGATTTTCATTTTTACAGTCTATTAAATCACTGATAATACCTGTAATTTCACCCAATTGTATTTCACCCCTATAGGCTCGTACCAGATCCAGGCAGTCAGTCTCAATAATGACCCGGCTAGAGATACAATTCGTGGCTATGGACATGGCTTCCCGAACCGCAAGGGCTTCTGCTACCAGTGGAGATCTAGCTGGATATCGCCTAGTAAGTCCATCTAACACCCTTCCTTGGTCATCCCTAAAAATAATACCAGCCTGGGCTATACATTTTTCTCTACTAAAATTTGCATCTGTATTAACTTTGAGAACTCCTCTCAAAGGAGGTCTCCAAACTTTTGCTGTTTGCTGATTCTGGCCCTGAGAGCTATTTGGGATAGTTCTTTGAGTCCAATGGTTGAAGTAGTCATTGATCAAGAGAGTAGCTATTTGCAAATTTGCTCTTGTTTGTAACAGTGTCTATTGCAGTTATTGTACAAGGCAGAACACATGAACTATTGCTTTTTTGCTTGGCCTTCTTAGATTAATGATATTGAAACTGTTTGCTCCCCTCTGCCTGACACATTAAATTAAAGGACATAGTCCATTACAAATATTGGAATATTGTGCTTTATGCACAATTTACAAAAAGGGTAAAATATTCTAAGTCATCAATTACTATATATAAAATGGGTGACGACTAAGGTGGTGAAGGACAAAACTTCACCATGATGGTGAAGTGAGGACCATGACCTATGATAATAGGTAGTCCAGTTTACACAGAAATTATAAATTCCTCCACATGAAGTCTGATAATATGAAAATGTGCCCACAAATAAACTAAATAGAAAATATGCATACACCCAATAATGAAATTAGAAAATTGACCATTTTTTTATTTTTAATGTTTTTTTGGTGACAATCCCTCTTAATTTGAAAAATGATTTGGTGTGAATAATAAATGTGGAATTCAGGTGGAATTTGTTTTGTCATGTAATTTCCTTTTGCAATCCATGAGTATTTTCCCCGCCAAACTACTACTGGGCAAATATTATGTGTATAATCGATCCATGACTCTTTCTTTAGAGCTAACTTGGTTTATCATTGTTAAAAAAAATAATTTTATTATTGTTCAAAACAAAAGCAAAACATAATTGGTTTATCATGGTTAAAAAAATGCTCATTAATTTATTACATTAAATTGTTATTGACAATAATAATAATTTAATATCATTTAGTGATTATTTTATAATTAATATAAATTATTTATAATAAAAATACTAATCAGTATTACCCTGTGTTGAAGATAATTTATAATTAATAAACTACAATGTTGTCATCTATTCAACCCTTACCCTGTCTTTGGTAGAAAGACCCTATTTTCCATGATTGGTTCATCAAGTAAATTGAGAAGAGATATAAAATGTTGTGGGATCCACAGCTTTTTTAATTTCCGCTGAGATTCGAAGAAACAGTGCTCAAATTTTTTTCTTTTCAATATTATCTATGTCTTTCCTGTTCCCAAACTATAGCTCTTCCCCTTTGCTACCTCATCCCTGCGGACCCTACCCCAACTGCTTCTCTGTCTCTAAAGAAGTAAATTGATTCAGAAACACCAAACTCATCTTATTTTATACCGCTGAAATTATAGAGAGAATAGATGAAGACGATCCACTTAGAATAACTTGAATAACTGCATGGGGACATTGTCTAGCACCCTAATGTCAAGACCAACCTTCTTTTCAAAATTGCCAACATGGAAGGATCAGGAAAGGGGTCCTGCAGTGTTTACGAGTTACCACTTAGCTTTAAATGATGATTTTGTTTTAAATCTTGTTTTGTTTTCAGGAATATAAAATATTATGATATAATATTATAATAATAATAAATCATATATTATCTCACTTCATAATGAAATTTTTTTTACACTTTTATAAATCATAATTTTTTAAGTTATTAAAAGAAATGGGCAAATTTTGGAATTACTGAAATTTTGCATTAGTTGCTGACCTTTTTTGCAATATTGTTAAAAATAGACCTAAACCTTATGTCCAGGTTTTTGGTCTTATATCTTATTCGTTGAATATAGTAATCACTAAATCAATGTCCAGTAATTGTCTTGGCCCCCCCTTCACCAACATGGTGAAGTTTTGTCCTTCCCCACCATAGTCGTCACCTATAAAATGAAGACACTATTTTCTAAAATCAAATAAACCCCAAAACATTGTTGATGGATAAAGTTTATAGTACGGGGGAAGACTGTATTCCTTAACATAGTGTTTGGTTGGAGGGGAGGGGATGTGAGAGAATATTTTAAATTTTTCTTATTTGGTTCATTTTTTAAGGAGGAGAGGGGAGGGGGAGGGAAATGGAGGGATTTTGTTCTCCTCCAATAATGTGGGGATTTGGAGGGAAGAGAAAGAGCCTTTAAATATTTTAAATGCATTTACTTAAATAATCTTATATTAAATTTAACATAAAAGCTCATAAGGGTCTAAAAAGTAAATTAGTTTCTCTTCTAATCGGGTAATAGAGATCAGCCACTAATGATAGCAGATTGAGAGAGTGAGTCAGTAGAGACATTGACCGGGTGAATTATTTGAAAATGAAGGGGATAGAGTAATGTGGAAAGAAAACAAAATAAACAAGAATGTGAGAGAAATAAAAACACAATAATTGCTTAGAGCTGGCAAAACGGGCCAGGCCAAAAATCCCGAAAAATGGAGGGCTCAGACACACAAATTTGAGTCCGTTTTCAATCCAGACCTTTTTGGTCCGGCCTGATAAAGCCCGAACCCGGTAAAGCCTGAGCCCAAAGCGGGCCGGCCCGAAAATGTAAGCTAAAGTCCAAAAAAGCCCAAAAAATAAAGGACTCAAACGCACAAATTTGAGAACTTTTTCAATTTGGGCTTTTTTGGCCATAAAGTCCGAACCCAATGTGGGCAAGGCTTGAAAGCCCATTTTGCCAGCTCTAAATATTCTAATTTCGATTTCAAATTCCATTTAATGTTGATTCAAACACAATAATATTTGATTAATCCTTATTTGCATATTTCGTTTTGAATTGAAAGAAATTCACCCAATTTTTTTTGTTAGCTTTTATAAATATTGAGTGAATTGCGACTCAAGGGGAGAAATAGGAGAACTTAGTTTCCTTTTTAGACTTGCATCTATAATAAATTTTAAAATAAATATGGGATAAAATTTGTCTACCTGACCACTGTTTAAGGGAAAACCGACACGTATAAAATATTTTCTCAAATTCAACATAGTGCTGACGTGTTCACTTGGCAATCCAGGGAGATGTGGCTTTGGGGGGATTATCAGAGATCAAAACGGGCAATGGTGTTCTGGATTTTCTGGGTTCTGCGGGTTTAGTACCAACATTAATGCAGAACTTTTAGCTATCTACCATGGGCTAAAACTTGCATGGCAAAATGGGTTCACTCCTCTTATTTGTGAGTCTGATTCCAAAAGTGTTTTGGCTTTCATCCAAAATGGAGTTCATTCTACTCATCTCTTGGAACCTTTGGTCAACAGTATCCAACAATTCACTTCTTATCCCTGGCAGGTCTGCTTCCAGCATGTCTACAGAGAAGGGAATGAATGTGCCGATTGGCTTGCAAAACATGGAGCTAATGATGATGCAACCATGGTCATTTGGGATTATTGTCCTCAGCCACTAAACTTGATTCTCCTTGCGGATGCAACAGGATTAGTGAGGCTGAGAGTTTAGTTCTCTTTGTTTCTTGTTTGTTTTCTTGTCCTTTATTTTTCTCTTTAATAAAAAAAAAAGATATAGAATAGAATAGATAGATATAGATATAGATAGATTTGAGAACTCCATATATTGCTTATAACCAATAGTAGCAAGTGCAACAACAGACTGCCAAAATTATTTGCTACACAATGGAATTCAAGACAAACTAACGTGGGGACAAGTAAAAACAATAATAGTCCAACTGACTGAGATACAGTGATGGTACAGAACTACAAGCCTATAGCAACGGAATAGTCAGGAGAGGAAACTAAAATCATAACACCATAAAACAAGGTTGACAACTTATTCTTAAGCATGCCAATGCCACCTTGTCCACTGGTTAAATTGGTGCACACCAACAAAAGCTACTTCAATTTGGACATGTGATACCTATTAAGGTAGATATCGAGCATAGACAAAACCAACCCCATGCCTGTATAATAATAGCAAAGGAACATGGGAATCCAGCTTAAACCTAACCCTGGACCCGGACATACTACCCACTACTGTTCTCTAGAAACCGCAAACCGAGTAACAATAAGCTCCCCTGTCAAAAGAAAAAGAAAAGACGAGAGGAACAGATCAAGCCAAATCTATCTTAATACACAAAGGGCCTGATTGCAAGTTTATCACAATGCTACATGGCATTAACAAGTAAAAGAAATGAAGAGGCTAAAACTTCCAAGGTGGCACCTGACACTTCACATCACACTGCTCCAAAGTAACTAGACACGCAAGGTTGTTATGAAATTTACTTTGTCATTTCTACATTGAAAGCAGATCCTTAGATGACTATCCCATTATCTAATTAACTCAGCACAGACTCTGAGTTTACATGGTGACCATTACCCCCATCAGAATTACTATTATGTCCAACTACAGGTATAGAGCGCTGAGCAAATTCAAGTAATAGTTTTTTCTGGCGATCATCAGTGTGAGGTAGACTTGCACGCAAGAGCTCAACTGGCATTTCCTTACTAATTGCTCTAGCAGCATCAGAACCAATGGCAGCCATACTTGCTGTCCCTTGAATAAGGAATGATTGCATGATACTATCATATTTGTTGACACAATACTTGGTGAGAAGACCAAAGAATTCATCAAATGAAGCCTGCCAAAGTGAACGATTTGCAATATTATAGTTGCCAGCAACATGAGGATCAGTTAAAAGTTCAGTAGCCCTATCAAGCAGTGATACCAAAATAAGGGAACTCCCATCTCCAGAAGGGCTTCCAAGGGGACGTAGAGGAGGCGGCTCAGAAGAACAAACTACTGCTGCAAGACAAGTACTAAGTGCACCAAGATCCATTTCAAGGACACACTTTGAAACAACCCTTGCAAGGTTACTTACAGTTTCTGCTGCAGCTGGATCAGAAGGAAGGCCACCAAATAAGAATCTTAAATGACGGAAGATGGCCATGCAGACTATTCGCATAAGCTCACCACCTGGAAAAAGTAGTTGAAGGTACCTAGCAAGTAGCTTTCGACCTTTGGGTAGAGAAACTATCCTGAGGAAAACGAAGTCATCTTTTGCAGCAAGCGCAACTGTATGTCCATTTTTTCCAAGTGGATCAACCAATTGAAGTGAGGCCGCAAGTCCTTCCAAAAGACCCTGCCGTTTTTGTTTTAATACATTTCCACCATCTTGAAGCTGATTAAACTGTAGGAAACGGTCAATATCATCTACATCAAGAAGAAGACAAAGACCATCCTCAATTGTGACTCTTGCTGCAAGCATTGGCTCCTGTTCAAGGGGCTTCTCTGAAATGTTTTGCTCAGGGCTACCAGCACGAGAAGAATTTGGGGGATCAACTTCGAGTAGAGGACGGGGCCTGCGAATTGATGAAAATGGAACCCTCCCTAGAGCATCAACCTGAAGAAAAGCATGTGGTTCAGTATTAGCAGAGGCCCGTGGGGGGTGTTCCCTTATTTGAGCTGGAGAGAAGTGATGCCTCAATTTAGCACCTGAAGATTTTTTTGCAAGACACCCTTGGTAGTAAAAATCATCTACATATGGATCATTACTATGTGTTGCTGCAAGCTGCATTCTAAATATATTCTCAATTTCCTCGGTCGTCATATACTTAGACCTAAATCGGGGCCATCCATTATTGCTTCTATGGCCACTCATGTCAAAACCCATTGGGGAAAACCGGAGATTCTGCCTACCAAATTGAGCTGATTTTGGTATTTGATCCCTGAGTTCCATCAGCCCAAGCATCTGGTCATATTTGTTAATCATGGGTAAACCTGAGGATATATTGGGATAATCTCCGGTATATGGCCCTGCCTGGTTGACCAATTGATTCTGTATTCTCTGATTAGGGGGGGAACCCATAGGAAATTGGCGCATGTTTGCACCAAAAGGTGACCCATGGTTTAATCCACCCAACTGTAGTGCAGAATTGGAGAAATGGGGACGATTTTGAGAAGATAATGCCATCTGAGCTCCTACAGCATGATAAGGAATGTTTAAGGGGCCTGTATTATGACTTGGAGAAGCCTGCTGAGATCTCCCACCAGGTGGAGGATAAGAAGTAAACGAAGAGTTTGGTACCAAAATTGGTTCACTAGGAAAATGAAGATGCTCCTGTTTGTCAGGATATAAAGATGTACTGTACAAGGACTTTGATTCTTCTAAGTGCACAATGGAGGAATGTGGCTGTGACGACCACCGTTTGCCATCCTGAGTAGTTTCAGAATCATGAAAATGCTGATCAAACCGATTAGGAACTGATTCACCAGAGAAATGTTGGGGGTAGTGATGTTGCTGCCTTTGCTGCTCAGGATATGAAGAAGTCCTGTGCAAGGGCAGTGTTGGAGGTAGTGATGTCCTCTGCGATGACAGTCTCCTGCCATCCAGAGAACCTTCAATATCATAAGCATTCTGGTTAAACCAGTTAAGAACATCATCCCTGTGTGTCCATTCAGCTGTAGAATCTGAGTAAAAGTATAAGAAAATAACTAATTCAGTCAAGTGAAAAAGATTGCAAACAGTAATAACAGAGGAATACTGGAATAGAGATGCTAAAAAGCCAATACATAGTCACTTTGAACGCAACTCAAGCGTCACCTCATCTTGATCCATCAAATTTTAGAAGTGGATTTTACACACACACAACCAAACCTTCTGAATGATAACAATGCTAAAGGAAACCCTTCGATGAAATGTCACATGAAGTATATACAACTTTGTGCCCTGCCTTAATCATTATATTGTGATATTCATGAGGCTTTACCTATTGCTTCACATCTAGTCTTTCATGACAGGACCAAACATATAAAAATTGATTGTCACACACCCACACAACAAAACCTTCTGAATGATAACAATGCTAGAGGAAACCCTTTCATGAAATGTCACAAAGTATATACTACTATGTGCCCCGCCTACATCATTATATGATTACTACATGACCCAATCATAATATTTTGATATTCATTTTCTTCACTAGTCTTTCATGAGAGAACCGAACATAGAAACTGATTGTCATTTTGTCCAAGTAAAAGTTCTTCCCAAGGAATTCACTATTGTCAGTTTGTAGATATCCTAACAAAAGTCTCTCTGTGGTCTCAAAGCCACTTTATCTAGAATAAGCTTGGTGCATATGATTTGTATGCTCCATCTTGAGGGGGTGTTGGAAATTAACTCCTATTTCCGATATGTAAATTTGTTGTCAATAATTACGATTTTATTTGTATATTTTCAGCCATTTTCCTTTCTTCCTATTTTCCTGAAATCAGAGATCGTAAATCAAGTGGTAAATACTCAATCATAAAGGGGATTTCCTCGAGCAATTCAGAAAAATTTCACCCTTTTCCAGTTTCAAGTATTAATCCAAAATCAAAACAACTAGATTATAGCATATACATCCGCAAACAATTACTTACTAAGCAAAAGATGGTATCACAGTGTGATAGAAAGAATGTCTATTAAAATTTTAAATCAACAAACAAAAGGCAGAAAAGGGACATTATTTTGTTTTGACAAAAGAAAAGGCAAATTGGTGAATTATATACAATTGTTTTACTCACTTTCTCTTGATCCACGTTCACCAACTGCTGTGCCTTTTGGTTCACTTACAACCTTGTTCAACTGATCAACAAGAAAAAAAGCAGCAGCTTAATCTTCATATTGACATATGCATAAAGCAAAACATTCATAGAGAAGACCATTATTATCAAAAACAAAACAGAAAGTGCTTCATTTGTTCAATTCAAAGGAAAATCTATCAATGGGGTTCATTTATGAGGGAATAGTTATAGACCAAGCTAAAGAGAAGATACAAGGTGCTTTCAATCGTCAAAAAAAGATAACTACGACCTTTAGTTTTAACTGAAATTCTGTGGCCTTTGATTGTAAACTAGTTCAATTTATTCTATTATTTAGTTACATGCCTCGATGGAATATCATTGGTGACAGATGGGGCAAAAAAGTTCACAGCGGTTACATATATTTCATATTACAGAAATGTATATTTCTCTATAGAATATAAAAATAAATACATAATTCATTAGTTTTTAAACCAATGCATGCAAGTTAAGATATTGTCATCACCACAATACTCAGTCATTTATTCAATTAAAATATCAAGCAATCGAAGAGAGCATGATATTTCATAATTTAACAGCCTTACCTTCCAAAAAGTGGTACTGAGATCATCAACATCAGAAAGAGATTTTAAATCCTCAGCCTTCAGAACGAAAGAAAACATCAGTTTATACAAAATTCTAGAATCATATCCATAAAATTTAAATGACTGGTAAAAGCAAATATCCATTTTTTAGGGGATGAGGTAGGGAGGGGAGATTATGCTAAAACTTAAAGCATAAGATCAACATGTTTATATTTCAAAAAAGTCTGGTCACAAATTAGAAAGAAAAAAAAAATTATGGTAAGAAGAGTGAAAATTAACCTCTTCTCTATTGAGAAAGAACTCCTCCTCATTAGACTCAGGCAAACAGTCATCATCTTCTAACCCTCCCAACTCTACTTCTTCAACAGCAGCATCATTTCCAAAAAATGCATATTGTGATGCATCAAAAACTTCACCTTCTGCAAAAATAAAATAAAAGCACCAGTTAAAGACCTTCCACCAATTTAACATGAAAACTACAAGCTTCAGTGTTGCACATAGCAAAGTAAAACAAAATAGCTATTTTAAAAACTTTGGAAGATACGCAAACATCATTGGAAGTGCAGCAAGTCTCACACTAAATTGGAGAAGAAATTAATGCAAACTGTCCTGAATCAACAACCAGAGTAAAGCAAACAGAGAGAGAACCATTATGCAGTCATGAAACACTATGGTAATAAACTAAAGCAGCACCAGCTAACAACATCACATGCCCAAAGATGACAACAGAAATTCACAAACAAACAAAAATCTAATTCCTATGGAACAATCAACAGGGTAAACAAACTTCTCAAAATTTCGCAAAACTATCTACTCAAACTGGAGGTTTTGGTGGTTCGGCTACTAAAAACAAATTACCATATAAAACAGACCAGATCTACGTTTCAATGAACACAGAATCAAGCACCAATTAAATAAAAGGGTTAAGAAAACAACACTTGAATCGAAGAAGCAAACCTGAGGGAATATCCGCGAATTGCCTAAGATCCTCTTTGTTGGGAGCTCCCCCAACATCATCCCCACCTCCAAATCCATCCATATCCATCATATAAAAAAAACGTAAAACCCAGAAACGGGAAAAAAAAAAAGCGCAAAAGATAGAACCGAATACGAAGATAAATATTGAAAACTCGAAAGCACACTGTTTTTCCTTCTCAGAGTGTTTCAGCTAAAACGATTGGAAAAAACGAAGCAAAAGAGAATAAGAAGACCTGTGCTAATAATTGAGCACAGGAAGGGTTCGATTTGGATCAGAGCAAAGCGAAGAGATAGAGAGAGAGAGGGGAACCCTACGAAGGGGATAGTACTGAAGATTGATCGAGATTTATTTAAGATTTGTTTTTGTTTGTTTCGGAGAGAAGAACCCTAAAACGAGTCATCGATAATTGTAGTTGTAGTAGATATATCAAATCAAATTTTTCAAAAACAGCAGTTACCGATACTGATAGGTTTTCATAAATAAAATAAATAAATAAATAAAAAATAAACGTGTGTGTATGTGAATTTTAAATTAAAAAAAAAAGAGTATGTTATTATTTACAAAATAGAATAAGCCCTTTTGGATACACAAACTTATCTACTGTTTATGGCATAAGCTGTATAAGTTATTTTTATAATCGAAGAAAAATTATAGTAAAACTTATTTTATATAAGTCATAAGCTGTTTTGATAAACATCTTGGGTAGCTTATGAAAAATAAGCCCAAAACAGCTTATAAATCAGTCATAAACTGTATTCATAAGCTCTGCATAAGCCAATCCAAACAGGTCCTAAGAGTTCATTCTTCAAAAATGACTATTCTTTGAATTATGTGTTTGAGTTTCAAATTGCGTTTCCCCTTCTTTAGTAAATCGAGGGTAGAAAGAGAATTTCATTACTATCATTGGTGATTAAATTATATTAAATTAAATTAAATTATAAACAAATAAAAACAGAAATTATATTTTTATTATATAAGTCTTTTTTAATTAAGTCTTTTTTAATTTATTTTTTACTTTTATATAATAAATTAGAGTATATCTATATTCATTTATCTATTTATACATATAATCTATATCTATAGTCTATAAAAATAATACAATTGAAGGTGTAACCCACGTAAGTGCATACATATGGTGCAATGACTTTCTGATACTCTTATTATGGGTCTATTTCTAAATGTAACAACTTTTTTAAGTGTTTATCAGCTCATTATTTGTTTTTAATTTTTTTTAACTATTTATTTAAAGAAAGATGAGGGCTAGTCGAAACGGCTTGTTAATGCAATAGCATCATTGATGAATGATGATGTTAATGCATGGACCAAAAAAAAAAAAAGAATGATGATGTTAATGCAGAGTTCACACTAGCCAAGACCAACAAAATGAGATGTGAAAGGATGAAAGCAAATTCGTCATCTAACATGAGGTTGGAATTGAAAATTGATAAGGGAATTAAAAATAATGCAGCAAGTTCAGTATATCTTATTCTTGACTACAGTGCTCCTTTGAATTTCAGCATGCTAAATTGTCAACCTGTTTCTTAGGGAAGTTTGCACAGCCCCAATGGACCATAGCATTTCCAATAGAACAGTTGTTTCACAGATTCATTGATGTGAGTACAACCCAACACCCCCCCCCCCCCCCCACCCTTCTATATTAGTAATAACAATAAGGAAACATGGGAACCAACCATATATGCACCTAAACCTGTACATGCTAACCACTACTACTGTGTTCCTACCAGCCACACACACAGTAACAAAATAAAGCTCCCCTGTCAATAGAAAAAGAAAAGACAAGAGGGAACAAATCAAGCCAAGTTCATCATAAAGGGCCTGATTGCAAAGTTTTTCACAGTTGCTGCACATTTATACTGCACCAATCATGACAAGTAGATAATTAAGGATGAGGAAGAAGCCTCCATCATAAATGCAAACTTGCACTTCCATTTAAGATTGCTCCAGAAGTACTTGAACACTAAATGTATTTGAACAGATGCAAGGTTATTTGATGTGAGGTGAACCTTCTCTCAGCAATTTTACCCATCAACTTAGCACTGTCTCTGAATTCACATGACCACCACTACCCCCGGCATTACTGTTAAATCCAATCATAGGTACGGAGCGCTGAGCGAAATCCAGTAGTAACTTCCTCTGGCCGTCATCGGTGTGAGGGAGACTTGCACGCAAGAGTTCAACAGGCATTTCCCGACTAATGGCTTTAGCAGCGTCTGGTCCAATGTCATCCACATTCTGTGTACTTTGTATGAGCAGGGATTGCATGATACTATGGTATTTATTCATGCAATATTTAGTGAGAAGGCCAAAGAATTCATCGAATGAGGCCTGCCAAAATGATCGATTACCCATGTTATAGTTGCAGGCAGCATGTGGATCAGTTAGAAGTTCAGTAGCCCTCTCAAGAACTGATACTAAAATAAGGGAAGCACCATCTCCAGCAGCGTTTCCAAGGGGGCGTAGAGGAGGCTGCTCAGCGGAGCAAACAACTGCAGCTAGACAGGCACTGAGAGAACCGAGATCCATTCCTCGGACACATTGGCAAACAACTTTGGCAAGGTTGTTTGTAGTCTCTGCAGCTGCTGGATCTGATGGAAGACCACCAAATAAGAATCTTAAATGACGGAAGATGGTCATGCAGACTATCCGCATAAGCTCACTGCCCGGAAGAAGCAACTTTAGATACTTTTCAAGGAGCTTGCGTCCCTTGGGGAGAGCTACTATCCGTAAAAAAACAAGGTCATCCTTAGCTGCAAGCCCAACCTTGTGTCCATTCTTTCCCAGTGGGTCAACCAGTTGAAGTGAAGTAGCTAGTCCTTCTAATAGAACCTGCCTTCTTCGTCTTAATTGGGTTCCACCATCTTGTGGCTGATTAAACTGTAAGTAACGATCAATGTCCTCTACCTCAAGAAGAAGACAAAGACCATCCTCAATTGCGACTCTGGCAGCAAATGCCGGCTCCTGTTCAAGAGGCTTCTCTGAAATCTTTTGCTCAGAGCTACCAGTAACAGAAGAGTTTGGAGGATCAACATCGAGAAGAGGGCGAGGCCGGCGAATAGATGAAAAAGAAACCCTCCCCAGGGCATCAACCTGAAGAAATGCATGTTGCTCAGTATTAGAACGAGATCGTGCAGGAAGTTCCCTTATTTGGGTTGGGCAAAATGGATGTTTTAACTTAGCCACAGAAGGTGAAGGTGAAGGTTTCTTTGCAAGTCGAGCTTGGTGGTAATAGTCATCTATGTATGGGTCATTACTATGGGTCACGGCAAGCTGCATTCTAAGAATACTCTCAATTTCATCACTTGTCATGTGCTTGGACCGAAACTGAAATGAGCTGCTATCACTCTTCTGGCTACTGGCATCAGACCCCTGATGGGAGAAACGATGACTATGTTTACCTTTATGAGTTGATTTCGGTCTATGATCTCTGACATCAGCCAGGCCAAGCATGTGTTCATATTTGCTGGTTACAGATGAGCCAGAGGAAAGGTGGGGATTGAATAAATGGGACTGGAAACCTGACAAGTAGCCTGCAGATTGCTGAACAGGACGGTGCAGTCTATGCTGCTGCTGTTGCAATTGAGTCATCAAGTGAGGAGAAATTGATCCATTATGAAGATGTAATTGTTGCTGCAACATATTACTGAGGAGGTTGGAATGATCTCCTGGATATAACCCTGACTGGTTGATCAATTGATTCTGCATACGCTGATTAAGAGCAGAACCAGTAGGAAATTGGCGTGTGTTTCCACCAAAATGTGATCCAAGGTTTAATCCACTCAATTGTAGTGCAGACTTGGAAAAATGCGAACGATTTTGAGATGATAGTGCCATCTGAGCTGCTCCAGTGTGATAAGGATTGTTTAAGTGACCTGTACTATGACTTGGAGAAGCCTGCTGAGATCGACCACCAGGGGGAGGATAAGAAGTAAATGAAGACTTAGGGACCAAAATTGGTTCACTAGAAAAACGAGGAAGCTCCGGTTGTTTGTCAGGATATGAAGATGTTCTGTACAAGGGCTTTGATTCTTGTAAGTGTGCAATGGAGGAATGCGGCTGAGATGACCATCGTTTGCCATCTTGAGCTGTTTCAGTATCGTAAAAAGGCTGATCAAGCCAGTTATGAACTGGTTCACTAGAGCAATGCTGGAGGTGGTAGTGTTGCTCCTGCCTTTGCTGCTCAGGATACGAAGATGTTCTGTACAAGGACTTTGAATTGTGTACATGGGCAAGGGAAGAATGGGGGTGTGACGACCATCTTTTGCCATCAATTGAACCCTCACTATCATAAGCATTCTGATCAAACCAGTTAGGAACATCATCCCTTTGTGGCCAATCAGATGTAGAGCCTGGATACAATAAAAAATATGAATAAATCAGTCAACCTAAAAAAGATTGCCTAGTAAAAACGGAGAAATAAAGCTGCTAAAACCCAGGAAGACATAGTCTCTTTGAACACAAAGACACACATATGCCATAACATATCTTAACTAATCAATATTCTGAAGTGGATTTTAAACACAGACAAGACCAGGCCTGAAAAATCATGATAGTAGAGGCAACACTTGATTTATTGAATCATTGCTTTCCGCAACTCATGGATCACTATTTCCCTAGTCTGAAATAAAGGGTAACAAACAATTTATAGTCAAAAGTCTATGAATCTAAGTTACATATCAACAGTCACAACTCACACGTTTTCTTGCCATTAAAATTCCATGCAAACAAAGGCCTAGTCCAGATTAACAGTTTCAACATTCAAGTATTAATACTATATCCAAACAGCTGGTTTAAAGTTTACAGTTTATAAAAACATCCTTCAAGCAAAAGATGGAACAGAGTGTAATAATGGGAATATTAGAAACGTTAAATAAATAAATAAAATGCAAAAAGATAAAAGCAAAAAAGTGACATAATTTTGTTTTGATAAAAAGAAAAAGAAAAATGGTAAATTAATTAAAATTGCTTTACTCACTTTCTCTTGATCCCCGTTCACCAATAACACCTGGGTTTCTTGGTCCACTCACAACCTTGTTCAACTGAAAAAATTTAAAATAAAAAAGAAGCTTAATCTTCATATTAATACGCATAAAGCAGAACTAATGACTATTTATAGAGACAGTGAGACAAGTATCATAAAAATCATAACTAAATCACAAAATTGAGCACAAGTACAGCACATATCAAGAAAAGATCAAACAACTAACTCGTTTTGAGACAGAACCAGTTAGTTGATGCCAAAAACATTCAAGTATGTTTGAAATGCCAAAGCAAGCAAGCTAATCAGATTAACCTGTTATTTCTAACTCTTCCTGTTTTCCTTCTTTTATTTTTATTTTTCTTTTTCTTTTATGAATGAGATAATAGCTAATTGTCAAAATTAATGGACTTACCAACCATAGGAAATAAGCTGCCAGGAAGGGGAAAATGGAAACCGGAAACCGGAAAAAACTAGCACACAGCACTGAGAAAATTGGCATTATAGTAGTATATTGACACGCTCTGACAATGCAGTACCAGAAATACCTTTTACCAACAATCTTCAGAAACTAAAAGTCCCAAAAAGCTAGAATCCCAATCAACATAGCTGCATATCATAATTTTCTCCAACATTTCTCCATTACAAGTAATATGATTGACCTCCTTGGTCCATACTAACTCCAATCAGAAACATAAGCCGCAATTTTAAAAGAGAACAATTTTGAGCACAAAACATGGCATGAACGATTTTTATCTGTTTCATTGAAAATTTGAGAGATTTTGTATGTTAATTTCTAAAATGATACCTAGCCAGGTAACCCTTTCTTTCCCCTTTACCGCTTCCATTGTGCATGATTCTGTCAAATATCAACACCATCTAAAAATTGTCTTTTATTCTGCGAATACTATCAATGTCTACTACTGTCTAGTCAAGGTATCGTCAATAGTTATATTTTGGATTTGGCCTTAGCAAAAGCATCTAATCTCAAGGACACTTGATATGATATGGTGGTGGAGGAGCATAAAATATAAAATGTTGCAATGTGCCTAGTTTTAGTAGAACTGTATAAGAAAATAACCTAGAAACAACAGTTCTCGCGTCAGGCTTACGAACTTCCACTAGCCTGGCCAACAAACATAGAAACCCTAAAATGAGATATCATACAACAAGGGGGAAAATCATACTCAAGCAAGGGGTGATGCTTCTTACTTTATACCTTGAACTAACTTAAAAGCATGATTCTCTTTCATAGCCAACAAATCTACCAAACCCTTGCTTTTTTGAACTCTTCCTCATGGGAAAATTGAGAAATTTTAATGAAAACAAATAAAACTGAAATCACGGAAACACAGTACAGCAATATTAATTACTGTTGAATATTCATTTTTTTCCTCTTTCTCCAACTCATGCCTCAACTCATATTTGAAGCATTACCCCCAATCATATAGCAAAAACACTTTTTATAAAATTTACAAATTTGGATATATAATTTTTATATTTTTAAATGAAAGCATGCAGATTAAGAAATTATGATCATCATCACGACACTTAGTCACTTATCTAATAAAGATCTCCAGCATTCAGAGAAAGTATAATAATCATAGTTAACAAGCTTACCTTCCAAAAAGTGGTTGTAAGATCATCAATATCCGAAAGAGATCTTATATCATCAGCCTGCAAAAAGAAAGTAAAAAAGTTAGTTGATATAGAATTCTAGCATCATATCTGCGAGAAGCAAATGACTGGTAAGACTTGAGAGTAAAACATCCATTAGTTTTTTTCGGGGAGAGTGAGGAAGGAGGAGAGGGACTAGTGACTACATGTTTATATTATATTTCAAAAACATTCTAGCCACATAAAAATTGAAATTAAAAAAAAAAAGACATAAGTAGATTAAAACTTAACCTCTTCTTTATTGAGAAAGAACTCCTCCTCATTAGACTCTACAGTAGGAGGCAAATAGTCATCCTCTTCTAACCCTCCCAACTCAACTCCCTGGACAACATCTTTACCAAAGAATGCATATTGTGATGCGTCAAAAACAGCACCTCCTGCATAACAAAAAAAAAATTCAGTCAAACTTTCAAAGACCAGTGTAAGCAAGTTAAACTGTTCTAAGTCATCAATCAGAATAAGCAAGCTCCTTACACAATATTCTTCCCCTCCCCCCTCCCTCTCCAACACACAGAAAAATAGTCATTATGCAGTCATAAAACACAAGATATACCCAAAGATGGCCTCAAAAATTCACAAAAAAACAGCTTTTAGCTCAGCTACTCTGCAGGACATACAAGAACTTATACAACCTGAAGCTTAATTCTGTGATCATTGAGCTTCTGTGAACTAAAGACAACAAACAAAAATGCAAAACTAACAACAGCACACTTAAACCATGCCCCAATTGTCCCAGACCAGATCTACATGACCAAGTTTAATTAAGGTACCAAGGAACGAATACCCATTAATAAAAAGGGTTAGGAAAAACAGAATTGAATCCCAGAATATGAAGCAAACCTGTATGAACATTCCCCAATCGCGTGAGATCTTCTGTGTTGGGAGCTCCCCCAACATCACCCCCGCCGCCAAACCCATCCATATCCACCATAAAAACGAAGGCAGAAGAAACCCCAGAAAGAGAAAAACGCAAAGGATCGAAGATTCAAGGAGAAAAGAAAACCAATGTGAAAAAGGTTGAAACTTGAAACACCTTTTTCCTCAGTGTGTTTCGGCTAAAACGAAGGAAAAGAGGGAAAAGAAGAGGATCTGTGCTGAGAGGTGTGAGCACATAAAAAATAGGTTCGATTTGGATCAAACCACAGAAGAAAAAAGAGTCAGGGAGGAGAGAGGAAGGAACCCTAGAAAGTAGATATTGATCGAAATTTATTACAGAAATTGATCTTTTATGTTTTTCTTTTTTTTTTTTTAAAAATCTATTATCTATTATATATTATAAAGCAAGGTTTATGTAACGATTAGCAATGCCACGTGTCAACACCTCATCATTCAACTTTCCGTCTAAAACAATTTTTATTTCATTTTTTAATTATTATTTCTATTTTTATTTAAATCATTTAAACTATATCACACAATTAATATCATAGATTTAATGTAAATTAATTCTCTCATTACAATTAAATGTCAGTTTAATTCTCTCATATTAAATGTCATTTTATCTATTTTTAATAAAAATACATAATAGTTGAAATTATTTAATTTTTAAATATAAAAATACTAATATTTTAAATAACAAAAAACATATAAATAACGATTTTTTTGAAAAAAATATCATTTTCATATTGTTATAGAATATATAGATTTTTTTGGGATTTTAAAATTAATTAAATTCAATTATAAATAATGATGATGAATATACATGAACAGGAAAAAATGAATTTTTTTTTGTAAAATAAGAACATAATTTAATTACCTATTTATTATATATATAAATATAATTATATTGCGTACATGAAAAACATTTTAACATATAAATAAAAAATTACTAATATTTTAAATTACAGATAAAAAATATACCACATGAAAACTGAGCGTTTTAGGTGAAACTATTTATATGTAAATTACTACGGTAGAAATTGCATTTTATTTTAATATTTTTAATACAATATGATCGTGATCATGATCATGATCATAAACTTTGTACTTATTTTATTTTGTTTATAGGTACAGCAATTTTAAAAAATATATAATAAAAATGATTTATTTAAAGTATTAAATTATGATATTATTATTATTTTTTCTAATTATGAATTTTACATATATTACTTAATAAATTATATTTAAAATATGTGTATCCTCGGGTACTTACATTAGTATTATATATAACATTCTGCCCCGTGAGATTATACCATTTGTCACCTTCAAATTCATTCAGTTTTTGGCCTAAAATTACAAACAAATATTTAATTTATTTACTTATTTAATAATGATTCATTTGTGGAGACAAATATGTTAATTCACTTGATGATATTTCATGACAAGTAATTAATATTGTCATAATAACTTATAACCGAAACACGTTTAGAGTTTCCGAGTTCAATTAAATCAATACTACATTTTTTTAAATGACTAATATTTTATTATACTACCTTAATAAATTGTGTCTTGCATGGGATATTGTTATTTTTACTTTTTAATGAAAGTAATTTGAAATTATTAATTTAGCCAATTTTTAAATTGATAACCCGTGCCAAATTTGGCTAAATTGATATAAATAGAGCTTATTAAGTTTCAATAATTCTCACCTTATAAAACAATTTTGTGGGGTTTATTTAAGCCAATAATCAAAAAGTATATAAGATTAATCTCCTTTTCTATTTTTTTGAAGTTTTTTAAAAAATGTATTATCTGAATTAGGTTTAGTCTGAAATTTTGATATTAGGAGAAGTCACTTTTTCTTTGTATAATATTTTCAAAATTCAAAATTCTAATGCTCAATTTGTATTATTAATACTATGTCATAACCATGAAGTTGGACACAAGTTGTTAATGTGGTTTATCTAAGGGGACAAACTTGGCTAGAACCTGTGTTCGGTCCTGGCAAAAAAATACCATGTCATTCCTATGGATGGAAATAAGTTTTGTTTTCATTTACATACTCAATTATTGATATTTATTATATCTCTTTTCTTACATAGATAAACAGAAAACTTTCATTTATTTTGATTTATAATGTGCATATAGAATGAGTGTTACCTATAGGTAGAATGTTATCATTAAGATTTTTGATTGACTGTTAAATGATTGCATTGATTTCTATGAGAAAATTGGATTTCATAAATTTTATTATGTATATGCTTAAGTTGTTATTGCATTCTTTCTTCAAACTTCATTTATGATAGAGAGAGAGATGAAGTTGGAATTACAATTACACTTGTCACAACACAAATTATTCAAAAAAAGAATTTGCTTACAAAATTATTCAAAAATGTTGTGGTCACTTCAACTTTGTACTAACATATTTTATTTATTGACATGAAATATAATTACAAATGTAATGCTAATTTACTTCAAATCATATATTATTATTGTAGATTTGATTTCAAATTGAGACGACCAAATTTGAAATACTAATTAGCAAAAATAGGACAATAAATTAATACAAATTTAAATTGAATTAATAATATAATACTGAATCAAATAAAAAATAAGCTAATAATACTTATTAGAAGTTCAGTATATAGGAAATTGAAATATAAAATATTAAACTAAATATCTAAATTAAATAATACTATTAATATTATCCACCAAACTATGTAAACCAAAAAAATACCAAACTTAATATTCAAATTTAAAATTATTAATATAATCTAAGAAATTACTAACATTATAATACATTGACAATTAACAATATTACTTTAATATAAAATTATCTCATTCATAAAAAAATTTGATTTAATCTACACTATTGTATAATATTATCTTAAAATTTAGAATTATATATTTCTTCTTCTAATTTACTAATAGATAATATATAATTTGATATACAAAAAATTACATTTAATTAATCATTTAAAATTTAGCATGGATTATATATCAATTTAGCCAAATTTTATTATTAAGTAAATATAATAATATCCCGTGCAAGGCACGGGTTATTAAACTAGTAATGTAAATGTAAAGACAACAACACGAGACATTTTCGCATGGAAAAAACATGGAGAATTAAAAAGAAGTACTCATATAAAAATAAAATTAATAATTTTAATAATGAATAAAAATCAATATTTGGGACATGAAAAGAGAAAATGAAATAAATATTAAGTGAAATCAACTATTTATCTCTTTCATTAAAACAGAAAATGAAATCATAAAACATCAAAGTAGTGTGTGTTTAATTTTATGGTAGGAAGCATTAAAATTGATTTTGTCACCTATCATGAGATTATAAAATCGGTCTCTATCACAAATATATAATTTTTTATTTATAATTTTAAATTGATTTCTATGATAAATTTCAATGTAATTCCTAAATATACAATTTGTATGATTTGAAATTTGAAAAATTTATAAATTTTCATATAATGGATATCTATAAAAATTGGTTCATATCACAGAGATTCAATTTTGTTATCTGTAATTTTAAATTTATTCCTATTCGTAAAATAAATACATTCATTTTATGAACTTCAACTTGATCTCTAGGGATGCAATTTGTAATATTTGAAATTTGCAAAATTATAATGATTCCTATCATATAGATATATGAAATCGGTCCAGTCACAAATATACAATTTTAGATGTCTAGATTTTTAAATTGATTTCTATAATAAAGATGGTCCTTTTACAAATTTTAACTAATCCCTTGAGATATAGTTTGTATCATTTGAAATTTAAAAAAATTTATAATTTATAATAATTTTTATCATAAAGATTTATAACATAGGACCGATAAAAAAATAACATAGGACCCTATCACAAATGTACAATTTTTTCATTTATAATTTTAAATTGATTCCTATTTATATAATAAATACACTTCTTTTATGAATTTCAACTTAATTCATAGAGATACAATTTGTATCATCTTAAATTTGAAATTTTTTTAATGATTTCTATCACAAAAATTTATTAAATCGAACTCTATCACAAATATATAATTTTTCATCTATATTTTTATTCCCATAAATAGATAAATGATTTTGAGTTTGTATGTTTTATTTTTATGCCTTATTTTTATATCGATAGTAACATTTCTAAATTTTTGATTCAATTGTGGTGTCATTGTATTGCAAAATGGCACCAGCAATTACAATGGTTACTGATTCTGCTTGGAATGAATAATTGGAGGATCAATGTTTAGGGTGATACATCTTTGGAAAACACCTGACTTAAAAAATGCAGACCAAATAAATAGTGGTCAAATAAATGATGCTGCTGGCTGAAAATTAAGGTATGAACTTCTTTCAAGATGAAAAAGTTTTAATAAGCAGATGTTACAGTGTAATTTCTATATGAACATTTTTTTGTTGCATATTTTATTGTTCAAATATCCAAGCTAAACTACTGAGGAAGTTTGAGTCATTGGTGGAAGAATGATCTGCTTATATTTTGAAAATCTATTGGTTGGACAGAATGATATAAAATTCAAGACTACAAAGCATAAATTCAAGGTAAATTTCGTGAAGCACAGAGTGCACAGTCACTAAAGACAATATATATCATACATGTTGATCACTTTGATTTCGTGGGTTTCTCTCAAATATTACGGAAAACAAGTCGTCAATAAAAATAGTTAACATTGTCTTTGAGAAAAATTTATCATATAAGCGCATTCTTTCCTTAAGTTATTTTTTTATACTTATTTCAAAAATTATTGTACAGATGCATGACTCAGCCTTTATTCAACACATGGAACTTGCTTCTCTAAATGTGAGAGCAACCCTTGAGATAAGTAGCAAGTACATATTAGAATTTGTCAATATATATTAAATGATGATTGAGTTACAAAGATTGGTAAAATATAAAGGAATTAGACTTAGTTTGGATAAACTTCTCCATAAACACTTTTAATATATATTTTTTAACTAACAACTTCTCGCATAAGTTGAAATTAACTTTTGCTCTTCATATTTTTTGAAAACTATCTTTTTTAACTTCTCCAAAAGTACATATCTATTTATAAATGACTATTTAACAACTTTCCTTCTTGTGCATACATGAGAAAAATAAAATATAAGATATAAAATAAAACTAATTCTCTATAAATAAAAAACTAGAGTTTTTGTACCCGAACAGGCTCTTAGGTTAATACCAATAAAATCATAACTGACTTATTTGTTATCCATTAATAACTTAAGAGACCAAATTGAAACTTGCTAAAAACTAATGCTAGGTTATCAATACGCAAACACCACGTCAAGACATTTGCTGGCAACATTTGCTAAAAATTAACGTTTGGTTCATCGTTGTAAACATTTGTAAACATAAGATACCAATTTGAAGAAAAAAAGTTATAGGATTAAATTGGAACTAACAATTAAGTTATAGAACCAAAAGACAAATTTTGCCTAATCTTGCATGCATTAAAACAAATACATTGTATAAGAAAAATAAGTGCACGTTTGGCTGGTGGCAAAAATTGATTTTGACTGGATTGATTTTTGTAAAATTGATTCTGATTAAAATTGAGTTTGAAGTGTAACGATTTATGTTTGGATGTTTTTAATTTGAAAGAAATTTTTGGTAAAACTTAGTGCAAAATTTTCCACTCAATTTAAAAATTACAAATTTTAGCTTTAGCTATAATCAATTTTGGATTCAAAAATTGCTTTTAGTTTGAAAATCTAAACAAGATAAATCACGTTGGACCATTGGAAAACACATCATATGGATGTGATTTCTTAATTAAAACACGTGTTATCTCTTAAATTAGGATATTTGTCACTTTTTATTTTAAAATAAAATAAGTGTCGTTTGTCTTTTTAAATATTCTACCAAAAAATATGCTGTCAAAAAACAATTTTCTACCAAAAATAATTTTATTTATTAATTTTTTTTACTGTTTATATTAAAAAAAACTAGTTAGATCCTCAACTAATTTAATCCTTTAAAAAGTTTTCCACGACAAAAAGATAAAACAAAAAAAAAAAAACACAAACCGGTCTACACACACGACACTACAAGGAGACACTGAGCTTACTTTACCACATTTCTATGCAGCTTTGCCATTCATTCATGGGATTCAACTGCGATCACCACTTCATACCACCCTCACAATTCTGCCACTTTTCTGCAGATTCTCATTCCATTTCCCCGTTTGGATGAACTCTGTATGTCAATGAGGCCCTTCCATTCTCCACTCTGCTCCTCAACCCATTACTGACACTGTGTATTTGTTCTTTCTCCCTTTCTCTCCCCTTTCCTCCACGTTGATGCATGAGGATATGCTGTTGTTCATTTTTTTTTCTTGGTTTTGGTTTTTCTCATGGTTTTTTATTGTTTTGGGCCTCTGGGGTTCTGTGGAAACCTGCAAAATCTTAATGGCGTTTGATTGTTAAACTGAGGAGTACCATGTTGAAATTTTTGGAAATAAAAAGTCATGAATACAGCAAGGACATGCCTTTTGTGCTTCGTGAGGACCTTGATTTGTCTATCGGAGGAATTCAAAATCGTTCTTTGTTTCTTTTTTTAATGGATGAAATATTCTGAACTTGAGTAATGTTGTTTTGCCCTTTTTTTGGTGTGTATAGTAGCTTTCCAAAGAGGTTTAGCATGCCTGAAACTTCGTTCATGGTATGGTGTATTGCTGAATTTGAAATTTTTTCCATTTGCTTGAATCTGATAATTAGAAGGTATAGATAGATAGAAGCCAGGTTCTGTTCCCAATCAAATTTTATTGTTTGTTTATTTGTTTGTTTGTTTTTTCATACCTCTGTCAGGTGTTTGCATTTGGTGATCTGTTAGATTGGTAAAAGAATGTGTTTTCTTATATTGAGTGGGGAACATCATAATTATGCTCTACTTTAAAGTGTTTGTATTATTCCTGCTGTTGATGCAGTAAGTTGTTTTCGAGCCATTTGTGCATGCGTCTGCTATTTCTTCTTTCAAACAACTTTTGTTTATAAAATAAGAATAACATGCTTATGTGCTGAATTTACCCCATGTGGGTCCCCCCTTTTTGCTAGTAAAATGTTTCTTTTGTACTAAAATTGATTGATTGATTGATTTGTAGTATTTCTTTTTGTCCTAAAATTGATGTCCTTTCTCACTGTGTTTTGAATTTTTGAACTAAACTAGAGATCCTATTTGCTGAATTCTATTAGTCCTTTTTATGTTTGAATAAAACATTGTTTTAGGTTAATCAAAAGATGGACCGCCCCAGACCTAACATGAGGGCTCGTTGCTCCGGTTCAACTCCCTCAGAAGAATCTGCTTTGGATCTTGAAAGAAACTGCTGTGGTCATTCTAATCTGCCTTCACTTAGTCTGCCGACACTTCAGCCTTTTGCTTCAGCTGGACAGCATTGTGAGAGCAATGCCGCTTACTTCTCATGGCCTAGCCGCTTGCCCGATGCCGCCGAAGAGAGAGCAAACTATTTTCTAAATCTACAAAAGGGGGTCCTACCCGAGACCCTTGATCGGCTGCCAAAGGGGCAGCAGGCAACCACGTTACTTGAACTCATGACAATCAGAGCATTTCACAGCAAGATACTGCGTTGTTACAGCCTTGGAACCGCAATTGGTTTTCGTATCCGGCGAGGGGTATTAACAGATATTCCTGCCATTCTCGTGTTTGTTTCCAGGAAAGTTCACAAGCAATGGCTCAGCCCAATCCAGTGTCTTCCTACTGCACTCGAGGTTATTGGAGCTGTTCAACTCGAACCTCACTCACTCACTCACTCACTCACTCACACACACACACACACACACAGGTAAGTTGTTCTCTAGTGCCTAGTTCTGCAGTTAAAATAGATGTTTAATCTGTGAATCAGGGGCCTGGTGGAGTATGGTGTGATGTAGATGTGGTGGAATTCTCATATTTCGGTGCACCTGAGCCAGTTCCAAAAGAACAGCTGTATACCGAAATTGTGGATGATTTGCGCGGAGGTGATCCATGCATTGGTTCAGGATCTCAGGTGTTTCTCTGCTTTCTTTTTTAATGTTTACTATGGAATGACTCATCCAGTCTACAAAAGAATATTGTTTGATTCAATTAATATTGCAGATATGTGATGATTAAAGAAGCAATTTTAGCCTGATATTTGACATTCTTTGTCCACTTAAAAATCGTGGTGTAACTACTACACTACTGTCCTTTAATTTTATCGGGTATCATATTTGTTTGCTGTGGTGGTTCTCTTCTAGTCAGCAAAGCCTTGCCTACATGAGTCTAACTTTGCAGGTTGTGTATGCAGCTTCAACAAAGCATCTTAAGTTTTCTCAAGACTCATTTAAGCTCACATAATGACATAAATTCATGCTGATATGTGTATGTGTGGATGGATTTGACCTTCTATGATAGACACCTGGAAATATAGTTATTTGATTCATGACTTCTTTAAGTTTCGGACCTTAGATTTCAAGCGTCATCATTTCATATGCACTATATAATACTTCAGGGAGCCTGTTTTTATATACTTGTTTTTAATTCTTAACTGGTACCTGTAGATGGATGTCTATGCTACCAAACAATGGCACAAGTATTTTGTTTCCCCCTCGATTTGTTTCTGTGGCATTCACATGTATATGTAAATTTAACCAGTTTTTAGTTGGAACTAAACCTTAAATCTGGTTCCCAATGTCTTTTCTTTGGCAATCTCATTATTGGAATGTCACTGGCCAAACCTATGGGAATCATCTTTTCTTTCTATGTTCTTTTACCCTAATCTCTTCTCTACCAATCTATATTTTTGGGATACATCAATCTATATTTCAGAATTTCCTGTCCTGAATTAACTATGAATTAACTATAAATTTGGGAGGCCATAAATACATCACTTGCTATTTTCAGAAATCAATGCAGTTCATAGAAGCATCTCTATCTGCCAATTCCTATAGCCGTGTTCTATTTGATGACTATAATGAACCTCTGACCGCTTACTTCTTTAGTCCAGGTGGCAAGCCAGGAGACATATGGAACTTTGGGCGCCATCGTCAGGAGCCAAACAGGTAGTCGGCAAGTTGGCTTTCTCACAAATCGTCATGTAGCAGTCGACCTGGATTATCCAAATCAAAAGATGTTTCATCCTCTTCCACCCACGTTGGGGCCTGGGGTATATCTTGGCGCAGTAGAGAGAGCAACTTCGTTTATAACGGATGAGCTTTGGTACGGCATATTTGCTGGAATAAACCCAGGTAAACATAATTTTAGGAGCCTGATTGATTTAATTAGGTCACTTATATTCTGTTTGCTATGCGACACATACAAGTCAGGCATCATGGTTTCTTTCTCCTGCAGAGACTTTTGTGAGAGCTGACGGAGCATTCATTCCTTTTGCTGATGACTTTGACATGTCCACTGTAACCACTTCAGTGAGAGGTGTTGGAGATATCGGTGACGTGAAAATTATTGACCTGCAGTCTCCAATTAGTACCCTCATTGGAAAACAAGTGGTGAAGGTTGGAAGAAGTTCTGGCTTGACTACGGGAATAGTTTTGGCTTACGCCCTAGAGTACAATGATGAGAAAGGTATATGCTTTCTAACGGATTTTCTTGTCGTGGGTGAGAACCAACAAACTTTTGACCTTGAAGGAGACAGTGGAAGTCTCATCATGTTTAAAGGTGACAACGGTGAGAAGCCACGACCAATTGGGATCATATGGGGTGGAACTGCTAACAGGGGCCGCCTTAAGTTAAAAATTGGGCAACCTCCTGAGAATTGGACTAGTGGGGTTGATCTCGGACGTCTTCTCAATCTACTTGAACTTGATTTGATCACAACAGATGAAGGACTTAGAGGTTTGTCATTCAGTCTCTAACAGATCATTTTTTTCCTATGGTACTCTTTATTTAGATAGTGTTGAAAATATGGACATAATTTATATAGTATATGTAGAAATGTTAGAAAAAATATTGTTCTTTGACCTGGCTAGGATTATCCAAAGGAAGTGAAAGAGAAGGTTAACTACTAAAATCTTTAGCTTTTCTTTGCTGCTGTTTCATGTAGTGGCGGTGCAAGAACAAAGGGCAGCCTCGGCCACGGTAATTGGCTCTACCGTTGGTGATTCCTCAACTCCCGATGGCATGCTTCTGAAAGATAAAGCCGAAGACAAATTTGAGCCACTTGGTCTTCAAATTCAGTCTATTCCCTTAGGAGTTGAACCTAGCAGCCAGGACATGAAACCATCAATCATGGAGACCGAATTTAAATTGGAAGACAGGATCAAGGTAGGCCCCACTCCCAGCATCGAACACCAGTTCATTCCGAGCTTCATGGGGCGGTCTCCATTGCACAAAAACAATTTGCATGACAGGGCTGCAACAGAGAATTTGTCTTCATTGAAGAATGGCTGTGATGAAGATTTGTGTGTTTCACTGCAGCTTGGGGATAATGAAGCAAAGAGAAGGCGTTCTGAAGCATCAACTAGTACTGAGGAACCTTAATAATGATACAAAACCATTTGCATAAGCTGGAAAAAAAACTGACTTGTTATGAATTTAATCACCCTAGAATGTGTTGTTGTTTATGACCATTGGGATACTGTATTTATGCTTATTAGCAGCTTTGACAGTGGCAATGATCTGAGTGGAAACTCACATTATCATCTATGAAGTTTAAGTGAATTTGTGGTCTTGGAGAGCCATACAAATTGTTTCAATGATTGAATTTCTGAAGTAATGCTACTTTTGATTAACGTATGCAGTGCAGGCTTTGTTAGTGTGTTTGGATTTAAGTTTGGAAGGGTATGCCTCTTAAACTGAAAAATCCAAACACTATTTTTGCCAATAAACTCATACCATGAGTTGAATTTTTATCATATATTTGTTTTTTGTTTATCCCTTTCCTATGTCTGCATAGTCTTCTACATAACAAAAAGAAGGGGACATTTCCAAAAACAAAAATTATTAAAAAAAGGGGAAAACTATAAAAGGAAAAAATTATTAGACTTGAGGAGAAAAAGGGGTTCGGAGAATCTTGGCTGTTTTAATGAGTTTTTGTTTTCTTTATGTTCCAACAGTTGAAACTTCCCATTACATTGAAAAATATGTTTAAAGAAAGACAAAAAAAGGAAAAGAATCTAAGCTGTTTTAAAAAATGAGTTGTGCAATGCATTCTGATTGATCTATTAATTGGTAAAATTTAACTTTAATCTGTTCATAAATACCCACTAATTTTACAAATGATTCTGAATTAAGCCATTAATCCATTACTAATGGGAGAGGAATCCAATCCAATAATTTTACCAATAGGGGTTGACACATGCATTATGGCTGATTACTAATTGATTGACCAAAAGGATTTATGTATAATCCAGCATTTCAAACATTCAGCCATGTTGTTGACATGACACGCATCAAAGTCCACTTAGCATCAAGTGAACATGCATCTAAACTATACTTCACAACAAATATTTCCAAAATCTAACATCCTTACAGATTTTCATACACATTTGCCAAAGCTCACACAAGGCAAACATAGTGGTCTAGTACATACATTACAAAATAGTGATTAGTTCTTCAAATTACACAGAAACTCCCAATACAGTTCCCATTTTTTTCTCTCATTCGTGCACAAAAAAAACTATAACACTTGATTTTATATCGATCCATTACACCCAAATTTGTCAATAGATATTAAAAATTAAAAAATACATTACATATCGAAACCCAATTCAGCATTAGTGAATTCTACAACTTGGAACACAGAAGTAAAAAGAAAAAGCAAGAAGAATAAGGATGTGTTTGGGTAAACATCTTGATTAAGCGCTTATTGAATAAATAGTTATCATATAAACGCTTATGAATAAATTGTTTTTGTAATAAAAAATAGAATGAGATTAAACTATTTTCATAAGCTATTTTAGGGATCTTATTAAGATAAGCTAAAAATAGCTTATGAACATATCATAAACTCTTTCCATAAGTTCACACAAACTCTCTTACAAGTACTTATGGTAGTAAAAAAGATCAAATAAGCTAAAGCTTTTTTTTTTTTGGTCAACAATAAGCTAAAGCTTTAAATAGGCCATTCCAAACAGTATCTAAATTTGATGGGCTAGGAATCAAATCGACCCATCAAAGGCCAATCCGTCAAGGCCCGACCCGGCCCGACCGCTCCAACAATGGCAGAGGGGTGTACTGTAATATTACATTGTTCACTCGTTGTTCTTCTTCTTATCTCGGATTCGCTCCAAAAATTCTAACACTATTCAGTATTCACTTCACTACTACTCCAGCTAGGGTTTATCGAGGGTTCCATTCTCTCACTCTCTCTCTCTCTGTGTAACAATGGCGAAGCCTGGGCGAGGTCGTCGCTCACCACCGTCGGGTTCAATTTCGGGCTCGTCCTCTCGCTCCTCATCACCCTCCTCTTCTCGCTCTCGCTCCTCTCGCTCCAGATCCTTCTCTTCCTCTTCCTCCTCTCCCTCCCGCAGCTCCCGGAGCCGCAGCCGGAGCCCTCCTCCTCAGAGACGGAAAAGGTAGCTACCGATTTCTCTTTCAGTATTTTTTTTTTTTGCAAAATCAGTTGAAATTTTCGAAGCCGCAGTGGAAACTCATGGAGTCGATTTTTTTTGCCATTTGTGTCTGCTTTTTTTTTTATGGGATTTTATGCTGAGAATGAGAATGTGAGCTTTTTTCCGTCTTCGGTTTTGGCTTTTGAGTCAGTGAGGTACCGAGGTATAGATTTTCGATTAGGGGACATTGGAAATGGAAACTTGTGGAGCCGAAATTCTTACTTCAACGCGCTTCTGGATATGATTTTGATCTCCGAGATTGGTCGTTTATTTTGTGTTATTTCTGAAGCATGCCTTTGGTGTTTTGGATTTTCTCTTTGCTGTTTGTGAATTGTGATAGATGAGTCGTGTCCTGTGAGTTTGAATGAGTAGAGAGTGATCTGCAACTTGTCATGATGAGCTATGATAGCTGAATGTAGTCAGTAGCTCACTTATATTGTCTGGTGTTTGATTTCTGTTGAAGTTTAAGTTAACTCCGTTTACTTCTAGCTGTATTTAACACTTGTAATAATTAGTTAGATGTTATAATTAACAGTTAGTAAGTTTTCTGTTATTCTGTTAATTTTCAATTTAGTTAGCTTGTGTATATATAGCTTACAGCTTGTAAATGTGAAGTCAGTTGAATCAGTTTTCTCACATTGAGAAATTCAATCATTCTTTCTCTGAGTTTCTTCTTCTTTCTTACTCGGATTTCACACATTTCCTCACTGATTCACTCATGTTTGATAATTTCTATAGGTACCACTAAAAAACAAATGGTTAATCAGTGTACATTATATCATTGCTTTCAACTGTATTAAGTACAAAAAATCACAGTTCTGTGGGTAAAATAACCTGTAAACATGGCCGTGGTGGATGTGGAAGTAGTTTTCAATCTGTTTATTTTCCTTCACTTCGTGCTCAATTATGTGGCTAATTTGTAGACCAGATTAATATGCTAGTATTGTTACATTTTTGTTTCGTAGTCCTGCTGAACCAGCAAGGAGAGGTCGATCTCCTCCTCCTCAGGCTAAGAGAACTTCTCCTCCCCCAAGGTAAAGTGATTTTAAATTTACTATTTTGATACTATATTTTTTCTATGATAACTCGAAATTGTTCTTTCAATTTATGTTTTTTATGTGCCATATCTTTTTGAAGTTTGACACTGTATGTTGTGCAAGTTGATAAGATACAAAGTAGTAGGGAAAGCACCACATTGGCACAGATTTCTGTAGTGTCAGGTGTTAGCAGTCTACTATTTTTTCTCAAACACTTTGATCCCAGGTTCATCTCTGACTAAAGTGATGTATGGAAGATGGCTAGTGAGTTGTGAATATGGATATACACAAGGTTATCAAAACCGAGATGCAACCTAGGATCAGAAGAGTGGTGATAGATTATAAATGTGACATTGTAAACAAATTGTATCCAAAAATATATTTTAACATAAAAATATGACAATATATTTTTTTAATAAGTATAAGTATAATAATAATATCACTAAAATTCAAGTTAGAATTTAGATATTTATTTTGTAGTTATTGTATTGTTAACATCTCGATATTTATTTTATGTTTTAATGTAATTATGAAGAAAAGGAAGAGAATAGAACAGAAAAGCCAAATACACAGTAGAACGGTTATATACTTATATACACTTACACTTGTATTACAAATGAAGTCCAAAATTCCAACTTCTGAGTTTAAGGTAAGAAAAAAAGAAAGAGCTAGAAAGATGTGAGAGGCTGGAACCTGAAATGCAAGGCAGAGAGGTAGAGAACCAATGACAGACAACCCAAAGGCTTGAACCTGTGAACTAAAGAGGCTTGAACCAGAAGAGTTTGGGTAAGGATGAAGGAGGGCTGGCAGGTTAGGCAGATGGGTCTGGATGATGAAGGAGGGCCGATGGGTCTGTTGAAGGTTTGATGAGGGAAGGATAATGGAGTTAGGTCATTGAAGAAGAGGCTGTTTTTATTTTTTCCCGAACTGGGTCATGCAACCTGGCCTGTGTTGCTCGCAGGGTCAGAACTAGAAAAACCCTTTGATCAAATGTTTTTGTGATTTTGCCCGGCGATCCCACGAGCTAGTGACTTTCCAATCTGTAGTAGGAACGGGGTTGGGCTGAGTTCGTAGAGTTGCACTCGATTTTGACAATACTGAAATATATTGGGTTAAATTTGTTTTTATTATTCTTAGTGCAGATTTTATATGCTGGATTTGAAATTTCATTTAATGGATTAGCATATCCATATGATCATATCCTTCAAAATATTGGAATATTTTATTTTTATTAAATTTAACCTGTCACATCACATTTTATATTTTAATTCCGCATGCTCTGGATGTGAGCCTTCTAATTCTAAGTTCATCAATTGACAAGCTTTCTTTCAATTTGTGACTTCTACCTTTTGCTCATGTGTTTATTTCTTATGCCTAATCTTAGGAAACCTTCCCCTGTACGTGAATCACTTGTTCTGCATGTAGAAAAGCTCAGCAGGAATGTTAATGAAGGCCATTTGAAAGAAATTTTCAGTATGTTAAATTCTTTCTAACTTTTGTTTTCATCTTACATTGTGAATATAGGTTCTATGTTGATACCCTCTTGGTTGCCAAATTGTTGGAAGACTTCTTATTCTGGGACTGGTCCCATGAGCAATGTCTCATGGTGGTAGCATCCAGAATTTAAGCCCAATGCAACTTCTCTTTTGTTCCTTTATCTTATTCATGTTTCAATAGCATTAAACTGTTACATTTCATCATTGAGACTTCAATATTAGTAATATAACTGTTAGACATATTTGCTTAATATCTTGTGCATACATGAAATATCAATAACTGGGAGACACTTTTTAGTGACGTTAAGGAGCTTGTATTAGTAATTGAAAGAGAGCTTTTTGTGACCTGTATATCTCAAGGAACTCATATCCTCTTTTCATATTCTCTTTCAGGTAACTTTGGTGAGGTTGTAAGTGTGGAGTTGGCGATGGATCGAACTGTAAGTCTGCATATACTTGGCGTCATAGCTTTGGAAGAATTTAGTGTGATGTGGTATTTTGATTTTTTTTTTTTGTTATCATTTCCAGGTTAATCTTCCAAAAGGATATGGATATGTGCAATTCAAGACAAGAGGGGATGCTGAAAAGGCATTATTATACATGGATGGTGTAGGTTTCTGTGGACCGAATAGAACTAAATTCCATAATCAAGCTTGCTGGCCACTGCATTTGGAAACTGATGCCTTTATTTTTTGTTATGCAGGCCCAAATAGATGGCAACGTTGTTAAGGCAAGATTTACTCTACCTCCAAGGCAGAAAGTTTCACCACCCCCTAAGGCTTCTGCTGTTGCTCCAAAGAGAGAGGCCCCTAGGACTGATAATGCTGGTGTAGATGTTGAAAAAGATGGGCCAAAACGTCAGAGAGAATGTATATACCTGATGTTTGGTGCAATTTTTTTTGTTTGAACTTATCATAGTTGCTTATAATTTGTACTGAACTGCAAATTGATGATACCAGCTCCTCGGAGAAAACCTCCTCCCTCACCACGAAGGAGGTCTCCTGTGCCTCGAAGAGCTGGATCTCCGAGACGACCAGATTCTCCTCGCCGTCATGCAGATTCTCCTGTCCGTCGTCGGTTAGATTCTCCTTATCGTCGTGGAGACACACCTCCTAGGAGGAGGCCCATGTCTCCTGGAAGAGGTCGTTCTCCATCTCCACCAAGGCGCCTCAGATCACCTGCAAGGTTGGCTTGCAATTGCATACATGTTTGGTTAACATTTTTCTTATCAAGTCTACTCATTCAATTATCATCTTTGTAGGGTCTCACCTAGAAGGATGCGTGGAAGCCCAGGTCGTAGACGTTCTCCTCCTCCTCCTCCTCGTCGCCGGTAACCATATTTTGCGTGATTATTTTTCTTCATTATTACTTTTCAGTTTGCATGTTATCATACATGCTATTGATTTCCCATTGAAAAAATGAATATATCCTCCAGCTCACCACCACCTAGACGAGCTCGTAGTCCTCCTAGAAGATCTCCAATCAGCCGTAGGCGCAGTCGCTCTCCAATACGTAGGCCTGCACGCTCACGCTCAAGATCATTCTCACCTCGCAGGTAATTTCATTGCATGCTATGTCTCAGGTCTCTAAAATGATTAGTTTGCTTTTTGTCCATTAGAATATTTTGATCATAGAAGCAAAAATAAAGCATGGGAATGAACATGTGAACATATGATGCTTGGACCTGATGGATTTGTACTTAACCAGAATTCTACATCCTTTTGAATGGTCACATATGCAGTTCTAATAAAGGTTAACTTGATGCTTAAACTCGTAATTAAGGATGTAGAATTTAATGTTTTGGAAAATGAGTTTATTACCTGATAAAATAATGGCAGAAGAGTGAGGGATTAAAATCCTATTCCCAGGAAGAACTGAAGAAATGCTTAACTCAGAATATTTCCAGTGTAACACTTAATATTTTATTTGTATGCATATGCATCTGAAAATACATGACAATTTTTATTACTCTTATTTCTGAATTCCTAGTCATGTTTAGATTGATTGAACTTTGAATGTTAACGCCTTGAAAATATATCAACATTCTGCATAAAATTTACCTATTGTCAGAGGTCGACCACCGGTGAGACGTGGGAGGTCATCATCCTACTCTGATTCACCAAGTCCACGCAAGGTTTGTGTCTTTTGTTTTGTGTAGATGGCTTTATTTTTACCTGAAATGTTCAATGACTGACTTTCATAACTTTGACAGGTATCCCGGAGATCAAAGAGTCGCAGTCCAAGAAGGTAATGTATATGGTATTTAATTTAATATAATATTTTTCTTGTTTAATATTTTTGATTCCTTCTTTTGTCTGGTAACATTCACTGCTGTGTTTTCCTCTGTAAGTGTAACCTGTTTAAAATCTCTGGTGCCTTTTTTTTGCTTATTGCTGATTTATTTTTCATTTTTTTCAACTTCTGTAATAATGTACTCATTTATGACCTTAAACCAGATTAAGATAAGCTTCATTTTTTTAAGAATTTCTTCAGGTAACTCTTGGTATTAATTTTGCCAAGTGAAGGATTTGTACTCCCTTCAACAAAGGCATTTAAAAATATTATTTAAATGAAACACCACTACTACATTCAAAGCTTGAAAGTTTTAAGACCATATGCAATCGAACTAACTAGTATGGTTTTGGTGCTTGTGAGACACCCCTCTTTTACGAATTTTTAGGCACTAGATTTTCTGCCTAGCTTCAGTGCTTCACATGTGGCACAAGGAAGCAATCTTAAGTAGATGCATACATGCTTGATGCAAATAGAATTGGTCAATTTTCCTTCCTCAATCTGAATTTTTTTGTGCAGTTAGATTTTGGGTACCAGGGTTTTTGGGATGATATTTCCATGTTGGAATCTATGAACTAGGGTACTAAATAATTATTTCTAGTGTTATCACGAGGACAAACTCCTAGGCTTGTTAAAACATTTTGGCATTTGTAGATTTTCCTTAAAATGTTTATCAGTAATGCCAACTTTAAATTTAACTTGGAAAATTCGCTTAGGATTGTGTTTGCTTTAATTTCAATAATATTTGCAATGGTGTTTCTTCTAATTTTGTGGTATTGTTGAATTGTATCTTCATTTCGGTTCCTTCACTAATGTAAATTCCCCCCCTAAATGTAGGCCTTTGAGAGGAAGAGGCAGTAGCAACAGCAGCAGCAGCAGCTCACCACCCCCAGCTCGCAAACCATAGATAATTCCTGTAAATCTGTTGACTCTGTTGATATATTTATCAAGATTCTGTACCAGCTACTAGACGTTATTCTAGCTGTAATGTGTTTCGGGGTATTTGTTGCGTTTTATGATTGTCAGACATTCTCTTAACATGTTTTCAAATTAGCGCTTAAAATAGTTTGGGAAACTCAGTTCCATTATTTTGCCTTTGGGTTCGACTTTAGCTTTGTTGTTTTGCTCTGAAATGAAATGCAAGATTTGGGAGATGATGGGTGTTTTTAGCTCCTCGCATCCAGCAGTTAGAATCGAAAATTGGTTGAATTCGTGCGAAATTGCGAATAAAGGTGTATGTTTGATGTAATTTAGTTTCTTAGAATTAGTACGAAATGCAAAACTGAGGCCAGGTTTGTTTCTGTCTACGATGATGATAATGCAATACCTTATAAACATAGTTATCGTTTATTTTTCTTAAGGCCTTAGTATATATGGCGTGTAGGTAATTCACATCACCGTAGTCGTTTTTTAGTGTCATTGTAGAGTTTGTGACAACAGACGGACCAGTGATTTAGATGCATAATGAAATTTGAAGTTTAGAAAGTGCCTAAAAGTTTCTGCTTTTAAGTATTTTTTTTTTCTGAATCATTTTATCGTAATGTTTCAAGTTTCACATGAAATTTCAACTAATTGTTTATTATCGTAGTTTTTTTTACTGGTTGTTAATGCACAATTTTTAATCCGACAGGTAAAAGTGGTATTCGCATTTTATTTTTGGAAACAAACCTTCGACGCTGAAGTAGTGATCCAATATTTAGTGCTGCATGTAGTTCATTCGCACCAAAGAAACGAGCTTCTACCAAACCATTGAGCTTTTACCGGGAAACAAACAGTTTAATATGACATGTTTAGGAGGATTTTTTTCTTCAGAAAATTACTTTTTATTTCAAAGTTCTCATTCATTTTGTAGAAATGTTTCTTTTACCCCAAAATAAATTAATTTATTGTTGGTTGATTAAAATTCATTTTTTCTATAAAGTTATGCACCTTAGTGACCCTATAAAGTTGTTTGGTTTGGTATTGCAAGTTTGATAAATTTACACACACACAGCATGATTTATAGTATATTAATAATAGGTAATATACTAAAATTTTAATTGATTATTCGTATTAAACATTTTCATTCTATTCTAGTTCTAGTACATAAATAAATTCAATATACAAAACTCAATTTCTATATTCACATATTTGTATATTGTGGTAATAACGATTACCTTGTAGATATTTTTCATTAAGGCTAATACTTTTTACTTCAATAAATGATTAAAGGGTTCGCAATTTTTACACTGATATGGTCAGCTTACTCACCGTCGCTTATAGGATGTGTTTGATTTGTAAAAATGTAAGGGACTGTCTGGTGCCAAAGTAATTGTTTCATGTTTGATTTAAATATTGTTACTAGGACTGAACAAAATAGGAGATAAGTAACGGTAAAAAATCCAAAATCTTGTCTCTCAACAACAAATCATGGAACAACTTTTTGTTCCAATGACAAATTACTAAAATACAAAAATACTCAATTTAATAATTACGTTATATCTTTATATAGATATATTTGAAATAGAAATATATATATATGGGATCTCGAGCTCGGTTAGGATTCGTGTTCGATCCTGGGTGATTAAACAATCTGTGGTCAGGCTTTACTTACCTCTCGGCTAAACATAAATTAGTCCAATGCCCTTTTCTCTTGAGATACTGTGGTATAAATAAAAAAAAAATGAGATGGGATCAAATGACACTTGGTGTCAAACTTAATTTTAACACCAAATATTAACCATTTACTTTTGTTAATCGTAAGGCTGTCACTCATTCACTTAAATTGCTCATGTAACCGTTTGTTTTTGTTAACCTGTAATATTAATATTAATATATTACACTAATTACACTAATATAAAAAATAAAAATATATATCACATTGATGTTCGGATCCAAATAGCCCAACACAAAACAGAGCTAACCGATTGGAACTTGGACCTATATCTCGACCCGATCCATATCCACATCTGCCACCATCTCTCTCTCTCTCTCTCTCTACGTCCTCTACTCTAGGGCTCAGTTTTCCCTGCAATATATCTCTAGTCCTCTCTCCGGTCGCGGTGTTTCCCTGATTTCCGTTAGCTTCTTCCACAGAGAGCAAGTTAAAGAGTGATCACACTTCCAACAGTTGTTTATATTTACAGTATGAAATAGGCATACCCAACAAGGTAAATTTTGGGTTATCACAAAAATTATACTACAAAAGAGCTTGTCCTCTCCTCTATTTATGTTCTTCATTTATTTTATCATATAATATTGTTGAATATTTTGAATCTCAGAAGTTAATTGTTTGGCTTTAGCTTTTTATTTTTGGTGAACTTTGGGCTTGATTAATGATTAGCTTCCAATTTTATTTGAATTTTGAATTAATTCAACTTCAACCTTGGAAGTTGATTATTCTTCATATATGCAGTGTGATTTTAGTATTGTCTCGTGCTGGTAGCTCAGCAGTGACATTGGGAACTTGTTATTATTATTATTATTATTTAAGATGCTACAGAAGAATTGAAAATACAGGTCCCACCCAGATTTTAAAACGTGTTATTTCTTTTGCCTTCACTTGAACTCAATTTAATGCTCTGAACATGATGGTTTGTCTCCCAGATCATCCAGAATATCCCTTGAATAAATAATGCTTTTAGTGATATTATTACAGTCTCAAATTTAACTTTCAACATGATGCGTTTGTGCATGAGTTTCTGAACTGAGATTAATTGCTTTTCTTATATGCTGACAGTTTGGTTGGTTCCACTCGTGTAGACTAAGGTAACAGGAAGGCCAGGGGATTTCATGGCAGGCAGTGGCCTGCCGTCTTTGGGTCGTGTGAAGCTCACTGATTTAGTTCCTTCGGAAGGGTTACCATCTGATTCATATAAAATATCAGTTTCAATTTTGTCGCAATCGCTAGCTCAGTTTTCAGCTGTCATTATCCAGTTTCCAGCAAGTGATGGGGCTTTACTAAGATCTGGTTTAGAATCTGCTCGCCTGTATTTCCATCAAAGAGAAACATATCCACCTGCAGATATAATCCATACTAGTGAGTCTCGTGAGTGGTGCAAAACATCTGGTTATTATGCAGATCCTCATTTGTGGCAAGAAACCTATGATTATAGACCAGGTTTGACTCATTCAGAACCGAACAACTCAATTGAGTTCCCTCCGGCAGGTTTGCCGGATATATTCACTTTATTTGGAAAAGCAGCAAGGGATATTCTGGATGCAATTAGCTTCCATTTGAATTTGCGCAGCTCTCCATTTGCAGAAATACTGGATAATGTTCCCCTGAGAAATAGGGAAATTTCATCATCAGTCTTGTCCGTTTGCTGTCATGCAAGGCCTTCATTTCAGGGGACTCAACATCATAATATAGCTACTCAGGAGGATGGCCAATTGATGATGTATCCTGATCACGATCACCAAGTTGATAAAAGCTTGATATCTCTTGTTAAGTCCGACAGGGCAGGTTTACATGTAAGAGACTTTCAAGGTCGGTGGATTCTTGTGGATGGAGATCTGGGGCCTCAAGAAGCTGTTGTTTATCCTGGGCTTGCTCTCTATCATGCAACTGCAGGATATGTAAACCCTGCATTGCACAAAACTGAGATTAATATGGAGGATAATATGTATGGACGATGTTCTTTAGCCTTCAAACTTTTGCCTAAATCAATGACTAGTCTTGATTGTTCAGAAATGAGAGCGGCGGGTTATGGAATTGAAGCTCAGTTCCAGCTTCCTGTTCCTGTGGATGATTTTATGCAAAGACCTCATCCAACTGATCATCTCTTTAACAGGCCTGGTTTCCAGTGCTTCAATTTCCAACCAACACATGACGGTATGTAGCATTCTAATTATCTTTAAAATCTGCTTCATTAGTGTAGGTCACATATATTCCTCAAAAGTTATTAAAGAACATGCTTGATTTTGAATGATGCCCATGTTGATTTGCAATAACTGTCTAGAGTTTTGACAAAAATAAAATTTGGAAAAAATTACCTTTCCGAACTGTAAAAATCTTTCTATGTTCAAATGAGATTGTGCTAACTGCTATACATTCCTCCGATCATTGGAAGAACTAGAACGAGAAAATTGAAAGACCAATGAATGCTAAACCTTTTTGTTCCGCTAGGAGAGTATGTAGAATGTTTTCCAAGTCCAACTTATTTATTTTCTTTATATCATATAAATAGGTGGCTGTAATAAAGAAAATAGGTCCCCCCATTCACCTTTTTTTTTTAATTTCTATTTTTTATTGTTTAGGTAGGTTGACCTTGTTAAACAAAATGGGTTGGCTTTACCAACCTATTTTTAAAATAGGTGAACCCGTCCTGCCTAGATTTTGGTGGGTTTGTGTTGGGCAGGCATGTCAACCCACTTTGCCATTTCACACATTCATTTGGACGAATGGAGGTGTTTGGATGGGAGATCTAGCCTTGAGCATGGCTGGAAGAAGGATGGGATTTTTTTAATTTTTTTTGCGTTCAGGTTTTAGCTCCAGAACTTGCAAGCTCTAGTACCAACTTGAGATGGATCAAAGATTTTCTGAATTGCTTGAGGAAGTTCTCAGCATGATTTATCATATATACACGATTTAGAATCTACTATTTAGGAAACTAGGAAATTAGGAAAAATATTACTAGTCAATTCCTAATTATGTACAAAAATTATTTGCCCAATATACACCCCCTAAATAGGAGATATTTTCCCTAACTAGGAGACATTTTCCAATTTTCAAGAATTTATATGGGGAGCACTCAGCTCGGAGAATTGACTAGATGGAATAATGTTCAGAGCCTCCAAACGCTTACGAAAAATGCTTATTTGCCTAGATAAGAATTAAAAAGGGCCAAGAATTCATAAATTTTGCACTTAGATTATTTTTCAGGTAGAACTGTAGCTTATCATTTCTAGATATTCTAAAAATTAAACTTAAATGTCCTTATTTGGTGGTTCTTGAAAATTTCTCGTTGTTTCCTGAATTTGACTGTATTGATGTTAAATTAGTGTCAGTTGTGCTTTGAGAGTAGTCCTTAGTGGAAAGTTTTTAACGGCAGGTCCTTGGATCGATGAAATGCTGGTACAGGATCCATGAAGACTTTGATGCGGCGGAGGAAGCAAATTCCTAAAAGCAAACCTCTGCCACCTTCCAAGAGGTTAAGGCTTGAGGCACAGAGAGTTTTGAAAGAAAGGGTCCAAGACATTGCAGATAAGAAAGGCATCAAGCTGCGATTCTGTAATCTCAAGGAATGCGAAAGTCACATTCACACCTTAGATAGCCCGTGTGCAAATATACGAATGGAGATAGGGTGGCCAACTGGAGTACCATTTGTCCATCCCCATGATTTGCCTAATAAGGCAAAGCTAGGTTTTCTTGAGGCATATGAACCTGGTTGGACAGAAGCCCATCAAAACATGGACAGGCTAGTCAATACTCAGATAACTTTAACTGTAACTCTTCTTTTGCAAGTTTCATGTCCATATGTATGACCATGGATATTCTAGTTCTGTATCTATATATCTGTCAAATCAAATAGTTGTGATGTATTCAAAGCTGAGGATATGCATATTTGTTTTCAGGTTAATGAAAAGGTTAAGTTGCAGCTTAACATAAATCAGTAATTTACATAATTGTAATTAACCGGATTCTCTTCACCCAATGTGTTCGATGCTGCAGAATCACACTTTTTGAGAACTCTTACACAGGACCATGGAGTTAGGAAAGGGTGAAGAGTTGAATGAATGGAAAAGCCACATGAATAAGATAAACTTTCATCCCTTGTGACGGCTAAGTGAAAAAATCAAAAACAGGAAGTGGAGGCTTGTCGATAGACACCTGTCCATTTATATAATGATCAGTGGTTGATAGAAGAATCAGAACAAATGTTGCTGTGTAGCTGTGATATGCCTTGCCTGGATTCATGGAGGGCTCTTAGAATTGTGTAGAATGTAGAATTACTATGATGCATTTTTTTTTGTGCTTGTTTCAGGTCTACTTAACATCTGATAAGTTCACAGTCTATGTTGTTTTATGATTAATTTAACAGTTAAATTGTTTTCTCTTTTCTTTCTGGTGATATTAACAGATTACGTACATGTTCTGGTGTGTGCAGGAGTCAGTCCCCCTGATTTCCAACATATGGGCAACATATGATCAGGTTGTGAAGGTCCTATGAGGCTAATAGACCTATAGTTCTCAGTGGACCTCTAAACATATTTGTGGCTAGCTTCTAGAGTTTATGCCTGTCTTTATATATGCCGTCGTGCAGCTTTTGAAGCAGATGAAAGAAAGACAAGTGCTGCAATTGAATTCTTAGATGTGTCACAGTGACTGTTAACAAGTTTGCAGCACGTCTAAGTGTGGCCTTTTTGTCCTTGAGTTATGACAAGCGGAAAGAAAGTAATTCAACTTGTGTGAAGTGTGAACATTACATGATAGCTTTATGTGGTGAGATAGCATTGTAGCCCTCCTTGTTAATTTTGTTTCTTATCATTATGAAGCTGTATTTGGTTACAATGCTATGTGAATATGTAGCTTGATATGTTTACTTATGCTGTGTAATCATGTAGTATAATTGTTAAATCAGAGGCAGTGCATACCAAGGGGCTTAATCTTTTGTTGCTCAGAAATCTCCATCGAAGAACGACTTCCTAATTTATTCTCAGTTATGCTTATATATAAAAGAATAGATAAGGTCGTGTGCTCGAAGCTAAAGGGAAATTGTGGCAATAAACTGAGGAGTAAAATACAAACCCCTCTCCTGATAGATGTTTTGTATTACAGCCTCCTCTCCTCTTGTTTTAAAACATACACTCTCCACCCTTCATTGATAAAAATATAGCACAAGTTAGCCCGTTTTTTAATTTTCCGTTAAGTTTCAATTAACTTCCGTTAGATAAAAATTCTATTACCAAAATACTCTTATTCTCACTCCTCTCACCATTGTCTCTTCCTCGGTTCCTTTATCCTCAGGTTTCCATCGGGTAACGGCAAGTCGGCCACCATGTCTCAATAGTTGCGATTCATTGATTCGTGCAAGTCAACGGCGACCCCCTATTCCTCCAAGCTCTACGAGGTCTGCAAGCAAGTCCGGCCTCCTCAAGAAAGGGTAATAAAAAGATGATGAAAATATTATTGATCGGTTGCATACCCCAACCACAAACATTATGTAATTAAAATTGAAATATAAATCTGTGAGTGATGAAAACCGGAACAATAACTCCACAAAAATTATACAATTTTGTTGTTACACCTGATCTTGGCTTGGAGGTTGCTCTTAGAGATTCCTTCATGATGACAGTTTAATGGGTATTTCATTTTTCCATCTAGAATTCCTTCTGATGCATACAAGTTTCCATTTTTTTGCCGCATCTTTGCCATATTTTATAGCTTTTTTCTTTCTTCAAGGTTGCTCAAAATTCCAAAATTCTAGTTTTTTTTCCACATTATTTATCTCGTTTTGTTATATCTCTACATGTTTTGTCATGCAATAGAATTTCAATGGGTTTTGTGAGATGGATTTCCGAATTGGGAGATCTTTTGGCTAGTTTTACGCAAAAGTTCTCCACTATTAGTTCTGGTTTGGATACCTAGTGCAGTAATAGGAAGGGTAATATGGTAAAAAAAACAATAATTTAGTATATATTGTACCTAACAAAATTATATTTTAATTTTTTTACAAGATATTATGTTAATTTAAATGGACTAAATTATATATTTTAAAACAAAAAAAGAGGAAAGTGTAATAGTTACATTTCTTAAAAGAGGAGAGTGTATTTTACTCTAAACTAAATGATACGTTACTTCGAGTTAGGTGGACGGTGCACTTTACAGGACATAAAATGGGATTATAATCGTTGATTAATAATTAACGGAGTATAGTGAACTCAATTATACGTTTTGCATTTTATTTATTAAAATTAAAATACCTCTCTCATTTTACAGGCCTAGTGCAAAGCATGCGACTGTCTTCATTGCACATATTGTTTCTTTCTAGTTTCTAATATTAATGTTTGCAAAATGATATTGTTCCTAATAAACAAAATAAATTGTCAAAAAAAAAAACCAAAATAAATAAATATAACACAGAATGTAATTCAAATTCAAATAGAATACAAATGAGTAGTTAAAATTATGTCTCGTCATAATTTCGGTAGTGAATTAATTGCAATTGGACAAAAGAATTGATCAACAAAGTAATTATAATTTAAAATAAGACCTCAGTTTATAATGCCAATTAGTAATTTCATACTCTTTTGTCTTAAAAAAATGTAGTAAAAGGATCCTTTGAATCAACAGTCTTCTTATGTCTTCCTTTCTCCCATTATACCATTTTTTTCTGAAATATAAAAGAAAAACATACACCAAGATTTCACAAACACTACCTAATATTAAACTAGTTTGAAACCAAATTTTAGACAAAGCATAAAACAATTTTCAAACTAAACCAAATACATATAGATAGATTCACAGAACCAGTTGATGAATTACAAACAACTCTGATCTACCTTTCTAGTTTACTACCCCCTCCCCTCTATCCAAACCCATTTATTAGTTATGACAGTTTTCTTAGAGGAAATGCCACTCTAATTTACATGTTGAGAAAAAAAAACTGAATGCATTAATATTGTCCTTTTCCCTTCCCCAACAGAATGATCCTTCACTCCCACCCATCTAAAAGAAAGCAAAGTCTTGTGTGGATAAGAGCACTGAATTGTTTGCATCATACTCATGTAAATAAACCAAAATTGGCAGTGATTCTTGGCCTTCTCAAAGCTCACCATCAACTGTCTCCATCATCTTTAAGTTTCTTCATTTACCAACCATAGGCTCCCTCAACTGCGAAACGGTGGTTGATTTTCAAAAGGCAGCTCTACTGGTGTTGCATTACCATAAAACTCATCCAAATTATAGAAAGCTCTCTGTGGGGGAAGGAATATGTGGACAACAACATCACCTGTGATCAAGAAACATTCTGGATATCAAAGCCTAATACAAGACTAGTGAGTGAGGCCGCCTGCACGGCTACACCCATTGCATTGATGAACTCTTGTCATAAGTGTCAATATATAGGCTTTTGGAATTTGAAGCAATTTATGTTGATCTGGTTTAAAAGGTTTTGGTAGGAGAAAAGAGGGAAGAAACATGTTAAGGTATGGTGCACTTGGGCTGCTGATTATGCATCTAGTTATTGCAAAATGTGTAGTTTACAGAAATTTTGTCTTTGCTGGTGTATCTTTGGTACATCTTCTATAAGTGCAATGGGAAACTTCAAGGGGTTTATTTGGTAAAATGCAGAGAATTAGAGGTCTTTATTGTTATTGTATGATGTACTCCTGCTTTTGAAGGCTCAGTTCTTTGTATTGTATCCTTCAAGAAAGTACCATTCCTCTCTCTTAGTGATAAAAATTTCTTCTTTTCATCATGAAAGAAACTATGTTTAAAGCTGCGACTGTTAACTTGGCGATGCTCTATAGTAAATTAAGGATAAGTACACATTTGGGTCATCTTAGGTGGCGGTGCAACATGTCACAAACACTAACTGGAGAATGGAATGTGATGGCACCTAAAACTTTAGTCTTTGGTTAAGTCATAACAGAATTTCTACTTGAGGGTCATGCTATTATGGGGTAGAATCACTTACCGAAGTCCAACAGGGTCCATGAGTTGGGTTTTGAGTCTCCACTTGGAATTTTTCCATATTTCTGCTCAGCTCTATCTCTAATTCTGGACCTAAAATGCAACATAAATATAAATGAATATATCCGGCTTTTAGCACAGCAAAGAAAATCCTCAAGCATTGCCAGATGAATACACAAAGACCAATGACAGAGTCCATACCCGATAGCATCAATCTGGGGGCGAGAAAATGCTGTAGCTATGATAAAAAACCGAGTCCAGTAAACAAGTGGCTTCACAAACAAGACCTTTATATCTGCTGCCTTGACCTCACTTGCAACTTTGGCCATTTCCACAGCAACTAGATACACAACACTTAACAATTAGTTAGTACTTGATACACGTTAGTATAATTCTCTCTCTCTTTCTCTCTCAAGTATATTCGTATAAACAAAAATTGAACAGTTTTTTCTAACTGTTGAACAAACACAAGTACAAAAATTAAAGATTTTAGTCATTTTAAACAACAAGGACTAATCTAGATGGTATGTTTCCATTCAAAGGAAAACAATACAATCTTACAGAAGATGAATTACATGGTAATTAATCACTGATAGTACAGCGATTGAACAAACATAAACCAATGATGCAGCATCTCCACTGAGAAGACATATTTACTCAGTAGATTTTCAGCAGAGAGGATTTTCTACTAAGAAGCACAGACCAGGACATTGACACAAAGACGTGATAAAATTTAAAGTGTCTTTTGTTTCTTCACACATACACCTTGCAGACGCTCTCTTCATTCAGCTATATCGCATTATCTGTGTTCACAATCATATTAACATAATATTTGTACAAAGAATAGCTACTTGCTCAACAATGAAGCCAATATTGCACAGAACTGCATACATGGCTCAATCTAAGCTTAACAAGAATATGTTGGAGTGGGGCCATCTAAACTCAGATGGGGGCATGTATGAAGTAGTGGCTACAACAGTCAAAGTTTTAACTTACGGTTTCAGTCTCGGTTGTTGTTCATCACAATTCTTGATATTGTGGGTATCAGCCGCAATTGCAGTTGCAAAGGCCCCAGAAACATTGACGTTGCAAATACAATTGCGGTTATGAACCACAATTTAAAAACATGGCAATAGTTAAGTAGCATGACTAGTTTACAAAGACAGGTAGGTGATAAAAATTGCATTTATCAGCCAAAAAACCATATCAATAAAAATCTTTTATCAACATATATATCTGCAATACAAACTAAAAATATCTAATAAGGCTATGAATCCAGTTACAATTACAAAACTGGAGCTTAACTTGTTTGTATAAATGAGGTCCAAACCCCTACCTAAATTGTGGACAAGTAGGGTGGCTATTCATGAGCATCCACTTCCGTTTACAGCTGCAGAATAGAGTACTCCCTATTTCCTTCTGCATTGATTTGCCTAACCTGTGCTCTCTATTTATGCGGCAAAACTGCTAGATAACTAAACAAAATCATATTCTGCCCGAATTTTCACGTTTTTTCAGCATGCCTAATATCCTTAACCCATATTTTTTTAAATTAAGTAAAAAACCCAACTTTTAAACCATAGAAATGAATAGTGTTTCCATACTTTTTCATCTATAATGTATGTCTAACTGCCTAAGTCTGATAAAACTACTGTTAGAAAAAACAGTACTAGTTTTTGTTCTTAGAAAACTACCCTGTAGATTGCTTCAGGATACATTCATTGATGTCCAAGATTAGAGGTTTATAAAATGGGAGCATGTGCTAGAAGCCTAGAAGCAGCAGATGATAATCTGACAGATGATTCTTATTAAAAATAAGAACAAATCTGACATAAGCCTCAAAAATGTTAAAAAAGACAGATTGTGAAAGAAATGCAAGCAAGGTGAAAGCAAATTATTTGACAAAACTGCTTTTCAGCTTACATGACAGGCTTTCGGCATCATCATCAACCTCACTTGCAGGCTTTTGGTCTTTCCTCTTATATACTACTTTTCCATAATTATTTAATAATTCATCGTACATATCATCAGTATCTTCACTTACATCCTGCAATATACGGCTCATGTTACTTATGTACCCTTAATGAGGATTGAGGATCATCATCACACTTCAAGTGACAAAATTTACACAAGTCTATAAATTTATTTAGAAAAGCGACCAGTCGGAATTTGATGTAAGCATGAACCATCGTGGTTATAAATTCATTCAGCACACAAATAAACAAAATGAGCAGAACAAACCATAAAAGGAGCTGGATTCTATATAATCAGTTTTATCAGTTAAAATCCAGGTCTCTAAATAGTCAAACATTAACCAAAGGAAAAGATAATGATGACAAAACAATGAAATTCCCTCCCAGATACTCACCTTCACACTGTCTTGGATGCCAGGTAATGAGGGGAGGGGGGGGGGGGTAATTCCCTAATTTTCCTCAAAACACAAATTCTGTTGCCCCAAAATTGGGGTGGAATGGAGGAAGTAACATTGTGTGAGTTAATACTTTAAAGTAAGTAGTTTACATTAACTCCCAAATCGGGTATAAACCTTAAAACTGTCTTTAGATATGTACCTAAGCAAAAGACCTTAAACATTTCATTCTGAATCTATACACATATTTTGATAAAATATGAATATATGATAATGGATTTTATCAAATAAGAGCAGCTATATAGGGAAAAAGGGGGTTTCCCAAAGTTATCTAAATTGCAGAAATTAACACGTTTTATATATAAGTGTGCTTTCAATAATTCAGTTTTCCATAGAAAACAAAATCTAAACTGAACTTCAGAAGATTAAAATGAAAGAGAGAAGATAAAAACTGTTGCAATAATATTATTATATTATACTATACCGAGAAAAAATTGTCTTTGGCTTCTTTACCAAATGTAAAGCACAACAGTGAGTTCCTTCTCTTCGAGTTCAAACCGTTGATGCTGTGCCGTTGTAAAGGAAGCACCTTTCTGCACGAACTGCTGAAAACCTTGTTGGGTTTTGGAGAACACTTGGTTTCGGGACGACCCATTTCGCCTGAAAAGCTCGCCGGGACGCCGGCACCGGCTCCGGCGAGTGATAGGAGAGTGGATGATGGCAGCATTGGTCTCTGTCGCGGCAAAAAGAGATATTTTCGAAACAAAAAAGATAGGGAAATGAAATGAGAAGCAGGATTACGATATTATTATTTGTAATTTCTTTTTTTTATTATTGACTTTTAAAATAAGATTTTAATATACTTATTTTCTTTCCTTTTATCTCAAATTTCAATCCGATTTGCTGTCAACAAAAATTTCAATCCGATTTCCAAATTCTATTAATCTATTATTTAAAAAAATAAAGTTTCAGTTCAATAAAAAAATTTAAAATTAAAAAAGGAGTGTATATACTACTCCTATATTGGAGGGGAACCGTTGTAATTAATTTAATGTATATACTATATTGGAGGGGGAATTGTTGTAATTAATTTAATGTTTTTGAATATTGCACGAGTTTTTTTTTGGTGGGTGAAATATTGCACGAGTGAAAACATTGATTTTCTTTTCGGGAGGCAACCAGCACTACGGAACCTTTAAAAAAAATAGGAATTTTTTTTGGATAAGTACATGAATTTCCTTCTAATATTAGGATGAAATGCAACTTTTTTTTTAATGAAAAATGAAATGCAACTTTTGATCGTGTGTACAATGCAAACATGTCTTTTAATCATTTTTCGTTCAATATAAAAAATAATAATTTAATGAGTGTTCTTTTACGTGACGTATTCAAATTTTTTAATCAATGAAAAAGAAAACAAAAACAGAAAACAGAAAACAAAAACTACACTCTTAAGCGTAATACTGCCACAGGCATCCATAACTAGATGAAGCTGAGGAGGGCAAGTCTCCCAAAGATGCATGGAGACATCTTGTGAAGCTCTATGTTTCTTTTGACTAAAAAAAGCTTTATGTTTAGCTAAGCAATCAACACACTCAGAATCTTTAATGGGTTTGAGCAGCTGCAACGGTAGTACTTAAATCACTTTTTTTTTATTAAGTACGCTGATTTTTGCGTTGAAGCGTTGGCAGGGACAATACTTAACAATAACGGGTACCTACAAGTGCTTGCACTGTTTTGCACTATTTTGTGGACTTGATTATATTTTATAAATAAAAACGAGTTATGTGTGATTAATGGTGAATGGTGGAGTCCTTTTAAGAATTTGATTAGAAGTGTTAGGTTTGAGGGGTTGAGTACATATTAAGTACTTAAGTTGAAAAAGTAAAAATGAATGATGTGGAAAGGTGGAGTCCACTTAAGTACCCAAAAATGAGTTTCTCCATTAAAGATGCTCTAATAGGTACTTAATGGGTACCTATTAAGTACCCCCATTGTGGGAGAAAAAATTTGGGTACTTATTAGGAAGGGGTGCTTGTATAAGCACCCTCTCTCTTCTCTCTCATCGTGGGTCCTATGTATTTTCGTGGGTTATAATTGGATATAAAGTTATTAGTCGGACTCGTTTAGTAAATTTTTTAGAATTGCTGGGTTGGATACCTATTAGATACTTGGGTTGAAAAAAATAAAAATAAGTGACATGTATAAGTTGGGTCTACTTAAATACCCAAAAGTGGATACCCCATTAAAGATAGGCTCATTATTTTCTCTATATATATGTTTGAAAGAGAATTGTCACGGTACAGTCATGAATGAATGCTCTGGATCAAATGAGACAAGTGGGTGAAAATTTATATCAACAAAATGTTATAGAAACCAAGTTTTTAAATTTAAATTATAAAAACTAAGTTTTCATAAAGTTAAATAGCTTAGTTTTCATAAGGAGTGAGGGTAATCATGTAAAAAAAAGTTTGGGAAGGGGAGTGGGGATAGAAAAGTGAGGGTGGGAAAAGAAAAGCTCCAAAATCCAATCAATCTGCTTGGCCCATTTTGATTCCCGACTCATAACCCGAAACCATTTAACCGAAGACCCGAGTCTTACCACCATGACCCACTAATCCACTAACCCATCTTCTGCTTCTGAACGCAAGAATAAACCTAGCCACCCCAGCAACCTCAAAACCATTTATACGAGGAGGAAGTTCGATCCGAGGTTCAATTTGTGAAGAGACAAACCGATTTTCCAAGAGGGTCTTGCCCTGTCTCAAATCCTTAAGAAAGTTCGCTTTTTTGGTCTCTCTCTCTCTCCATTTCTCAGAGTGAAATTGGTCATTGTAGCTGCTCTACTCACCCACTTGGAAAGGCCACTAATTGGTAATCCTAAATTTACTTTCACCTTTTTTTTAAAAAAAATTTTATGATATTTTTCTCTCTGCCATTGTGTACTTAACACTTCAAAAGTAATGAAATTTCAGCTTTTTTTTTTCTGGTGTACAATTCAGAATTTTTATATCTGAGCTTTTTCCTCCCTCCTCTCTGGTTGATTGAATGGTATTTTGATTATTGTTTTATTGTTGATAATAACTTGTTTGAATCTAAGGTAAACATAAAATTGGAACCTTGTGAAGTTTTCTTAATAAAGGGACTTGTTCACATTTGAATATTAGAGAGGTTTAGCTCTTGTTATTGTGTTTCATGACAATTAAGCTGAATATCAGTAACAACATACTTTTTTTTTGTGGCTCAATTTATTTCTAAAATGTCTATGTTAGGTAATGGGAGGTGGACTAGGACTATAATGAGATATGCTTCTGTCAGTATCAGTAAAACCAGACAATGATTTCATCAAAGTTACAACTAGTTATAAACTATGTTATTGCTCAATATGCTTATTGTTGCTGGATATTGAAATTTTGAAAAAGGAGAAATATATTGATTCCCCTCTGGCCTCAACTTTGAAAAGACTTTAGTTTTTGTTAAATTCTTCTTTATTATATATAGAAACTCAAGTACCTGTATGTTATCCATTACACAGACTTACTAAAGTTGTAGGGTTTAGCTCCAAGACTGAAAGTTGAGGAATCAATTTATGAATGTCTGAAAATCCGAAAGAGCTTCTGTGCACCTTTTCTTTGTATAAGAAGATTATTATAGGAAATGATGCAGGAACAATAATCAATCAATCAATCTCTATACATTCTGGAAATTTTTTTTTTATTTTGTAAACAAAATAGTAAGCATATATTTTTACCTGATGATGGTTCATGATACAAAAGACATCAGAGAATTAAGTTCCATGTCATCAGAGAATTAGGTTCCATGTCATATTAAATAAAGAATTTTACAAAAAAAAAATGCAGATTCTAAATTTCTTATACAGGTTTCTTGTCCTGTGATATATACATGCAGACTGGATAATTTTGCACCAAACATTGTCATAAATCAGACTCAATTAAAGTTTTCATTAGAAGCAGCCAAAATGTCGCGGAAGGGTTTGATGGAACAAGACTTGAGTAAGTTGGATGTGACACAGTTGCATCCACTTTCTCCTGAAGTCATATCTCGGCAGGCTACTATTAATATTGGTAATACTTTCTCTCCTCACGTTTTTAGGTTCATTTATTTCAATATTTTTATTACAGTCGTATTTTCAAATTTGTTGCAGTCACGTTAGAACTTCAACAAGTTTCTCATTAAAAAAATTGTGCAAGCTTCTTTTTCATTGGTGACCGCTAATGCTGAACTGCTGATGAGTAATGAAATTTTATCCTGGCAGGCACCATAGGTCATGTGGCACATGGAAAGTCTACGGTTGTGAAAGCAATATCAGGTGTTCAGGTATTCCTTTGTTATCAAGTTTTTTGCTACTTTGTATACATGTATTTCCTGGTATGTGGTGTTCTGGAGAGATTCTTCATCGTGGACCTATTTACACTTGGGTGAATTGTTTCAAGTGGAAAGTATTTGCTCGCATTGTCATAACTCAAAGATTATTGCCAATGATTTATATTTTACTCAATCCAAATAGCAGGTGGGGGGTCCTGGGTACATGAAGTAGGTTCGTTTTGTCATAGATAAATTGTATAGTTAGCTTCATTTGATTAACTATACGATTTATGGAACTTCCCCCCACCCAAAAAAAGTGATTATCTTCTCCTAGTAATGTAGTTGTTGATAATATTCAAATCTATTGAATTTTCTACCCTCTTTTTTTTTTTGCATTTTCAGTTTTAAAAAAGGATTGTACATAACCATTTAATATGTAGTTTTTGATACAATTTCCTTGAGCTTTGATAATGGATTGTTAAACTGTTGACCTCTGTGGTTTCCCATGAATGTTGTGCAGACTGTGCGTTTTAAAAATGAGTTGGAGCGTAATATTACAATCAAGCTTGGCTATGCAAATGCAAAAATATACAAGTGTGAAGATGATCGGTGTCCAAGGCCTATGTGCTACAAGTGGGCATTTATTTTGCATTTGCTATTATAATGTCAGGTTATTTTCAACTTCTCGTGATGTTATCAAACTTTTTCTACAGGGCTTATGGAAGTGGAAAGGAAGATAATCCTATGTGTGATGTACCAGGGTTTGAAAACTACAAGATGAAATTGCTGAGACATGTTTCTTTTGTTGATTGCCCAGTAAAGTCCTGAACTGTCATTTGTTATTTATGGCCGTTTTATGCATAATTTCATTATATTTCGTATGTAATATGGGGGATTCTACCCCCTCAACTATGTAAGCCAACACTGTCTAGTGGTTCACATTCAATGGTACAGAGTAAGAATTATTGTGCTCTAGGAGCACCTAAAAATTGCTCATACTCTTTTCCATATGGTGTGGGATTTTCATATTTCTATGGGTTTCCTTTTTATAAGTTAGGTAGTTACAGGTCTCCAATCTATGCTAAATCATTAAATATATGTTTAGCTTGCTTGCTTTGACATCCGTATGATATTTGTTTTTGTTTTTACTTTTTCAATTTCTGTAGGGACATGATATTCTCATGGCTACAATGCTTAATGGAGCAGCAATCATGGATGGAGCTTTGCTACTCATAGCTGCTAATGAAAGCTGTCCACAACCACAAACCTCTGAGCATTTAGCTGCTGTGGAAATTATGCGTCTACAGCACATAATAATCCTTCAGAACAAGGTAGACTTGATTCAAGAAAATGTGGCAATCAATCAGCATGAAGCAATTTCGAAGTTTATACAAGTAAGCTTTTTCTGAAGAGGTTTTTTCTCTATACAATTGAATCCCTTTTCAATTCAACAACATACATGATACTCTCCCCTTTTTATTGGTGCTTTACCAGGGAACCGTTGCTGATGGTGCACCAGTAGTTCCTATTTCAGCACAATTGAAGTATAATATTGATGTTGTGTGTGAGTATATCGTGAAAAAGATCCCAATCCCTGAGCGGAACTTTGTCTCTCCACCTAATATGATAGTAATTCGGTCCTTTGATGTCAATAAGCCTGGTTTTGAGGTTGATGAAATAAAAGGAGGCGTGGCTGGTGGAAGTATTCTGAGGGTAAGTCTTTCTTTGAACATTCCAAATATCATGCTTGATTTTCACTGTGACCTCACCTGCATGTGTTTGTTTTCCTGTTAATGTTTGGAATGATTTCTGCACTATGAAACATGGATGCTCAATAAATGATAAACAAGTGGCCTTTAAAGCACGTCTGACAATTTGTTCTTTGCAGGGCGTATTGAAGGTCAACCAATTCATTGAAGTCCGACCTGGGATAGTTGTTAAAGACGAGAGTGGAAACATCCGATGCACACCCATCTATTCCAGAATAGTTTCATTATATGCTGAACAAAATGAGCTCCAATTTGCGGTGCCTGGAGGCCTAATTGGTGTTGGGACAACAATGGATCCCACCTTGACACGTGCTGACAGGTTGGTAGGGCAAGTTCTCGGAGAGGTTGGATCGCTACCTGAGGTTTTCGTGGAACTTGAGGTAGGTGACTATGCCTAGTGGCCTGTTTTATCAGTTTATGCATGCCTGCCATCATGAATTTGGGATCTCAATCAAGTAAATGAATTTACTTATTTTGAAATCCACAAGACAAGTCGGGACTTGGGAAAATGAGCTTACTTTTTATAATATCTCATTTGATCCCTTTTACTTGCCAATCTGATGGGATTGTGCTGGTGATCAAGATATGGACTTCTCTGAAGTCTATACATTTGCTGCTAAACTAATTCAGTGTCATGTGTGTTGAACTCTCTTCTGTTATGAAAAATGACACACAGTTCCCCTATTGTGCTGGAAAAGCTTTATTTAGAGATGAACTAGCCGATAATTCTGTACAAAGTACGAGTCTTTTCCTAATATAAACAGTAAAAAATCCAAAATGACACGTGTCCCAGTCAGAATTCTATTTTTCTTATATAGTAATTGATTGATTCCACACTTGGTCTTGTAGGTAAACTTTTTCTTGCTTCGACGGCTTCTTGGTGTGCGGACAAAAGGCTCAGAGAGACAGGGAAAGGTCTCGAAGCTGGCCAAAGGAGAGATGCTAATGTTGAACATAGGATCCATGTCAACAGGTGCCAGAGTGATCGCCGTGAAGAACGACTTGGCGAAGTTGCAACTCACTTCCCCCGTGTGCACCAGCAAGGGCGAGAAGATCGCGCTAAGTAGACGTGTTGAGAAGCATTGGCGTCTTATTGGGTGGGGCCAAATCCAAGCAGGATTCACCCTTGATGTTCCTCCTGCCCCAATTCTGAGTTGAAAGACAGATTAAGAAGACAGACTACAAGAAAACACCAGTTATAAAAAAAACATGGGTGAGATGAATTTAGGTATGTGGGAAGGGAGGCAATTGTTGGGAACCATTTTTGTGAGATGGAGAAGATTGTCAAATTTTTGTTGCTTTCACATTATTGTTAGTTAGTTATTTATTCTCCCCACTGTCTACCTATTAGTGAAATTGTATCTTATGCTGATTGAGTTTAGAATGTGGGCAAGCATTGATCACTTGTTTTCATTCAATGGTTCACCTTACCAATAAGCATTATTGATCATGCAATCATGCTATATACAATGAAGCATTTCATACTGTAAACAACATATCCAAGTGAAGTTTGAAAATTTTAAGACTGGTACTCTGTCTGGTCCTTGTTATCGCAAAGCTCTTAATGGAATGTTTACAAGTCTATATGGACCTGCAGAGGTTATACTTTTGGCACATTTATTGGGAACAATTTTGAGGATATACGACATATTTGGGGTGATTTTAGAAGTTAGAAATCTAAAGCAAATTTGAAAACATTTGTAATGAGATTCAAATTTGAAAAGGGTGAATTTCAAAACAAAATTATTGATCGAGTAAAATTAGATATTTTGGTTGGTGAATTTTTAAAAAGTTGATTTAATTGGTTTAATTTGTGAAATCTTTTATTAAAAAAATAAGTTGGGAGTTTCAAGTAGAAGGAAAGTAATGAAGGGATTAACAATTGAAAAGATTGAAGGATTAAATATATTGAAAAAAATTATTGGGAATAAAATATCACACATTAATAATTAATAATTGTAATAAAAGAGATTAAAAATGAAATTAATCTTTATAATTTAGATACTAGGTGACAATATCAAAATGAGTGAGGTCTAAGACATGGGGAAAAATAGCAGAGACATAAATTGCACATTTTTTGGTGTTTTAATTTTTTTACGTAAAGTGTGGCTATTGTATACTCTACTTTGTGGTAGTTGCTAGCATTAGCATATCATAACATTGTCATTGTATTTATTCTTTTGGCAGGTAATAACATATTTTCAAGCCTATTCTAGCTTGATTTTCGTTGCTCTTGCTACCTTGTTCATGATGTATAAAATCTTTATTGTCCTTCAATCTGTGCAACTCTGATTTGCCTTATAGTAGGAGTGGACATTGTAAGCATGCATGTATTTAGAAAAAATTTGGCATTTAACAACAGCCTCTAAGAAAATGGGAATAATGCTTGTCGCTAGAATATTCTTATTATTTTATTGCATTTATAGCCTTATAGTTCTATATTTTTCAGTTAGCTTTCAGCTGCTCACTACTATTATAGTTATCTACTCAAAAATACGTGTAAATATATGAGGAAATTTATTTTTACATCACCATTTTACACTCAATCTACGCCCTGTTCTCAACATAAGAATCTTATGCTAATTTTTTTTTCTTATTGATAAAAAAATCACATGATAATGACTAAATACATCACAAAGTTTCAATGTACACAAGGAAAAACGAATAACATCCATCAAATGGATATAAATACATAGTGTCGTAAAGTATAAAGATCCTTATTCTTCTACATACTACAAAGAATACAATGGGAAGCAACAGGGTTAAACAAAAAAACAAAACTGTGATGACAAGCACAATCCATGCTGTGATTCAATCAGAACTTAGAAGCAGATATCCAGGGCACAACAGCAACACAGAGCAGCACAACTGCAAGAAAAAGAGTAAAAGTTCAAAACATAGATTCACAGTTTATGGAAAAAAGAATTAAAAATGTTTTTAGTCTCTTGCAAATAAAGAAATACCCGCTTTTGATATCTCAATTTTAAAATGTCTCATTTTAGTCTCCCATTTTCTGAAATGAGTTACATATGACATATTTTAAAAAATGAGAAATCAAAATGAGACATTTTAAAATTAAGGGACAAAAAAATAAGTATTTCCCTATATTTGCAGAGACTAAAAATTATTTAACAAAATAAATTAAAAACAAGTAAAAAAAAGGTGTAGTGGATTTTGGCTGTGTTAACTTACCATCCCTTCCAGAAACCATCACCCCTGCTTGTGGTTTGCTCTGGAACACTTTGTTGGGGGTACCCTTGAGCTTGAGGACCATCCTTGGAAGGATAACCCATAGGTGGTGGGGCAGTAACATATGAAGCTGTTACTGTTGGTGGATATGATACTGCTGCATCAAAGTATCATATAGTTAGAAAGATTTCACAATTCACATGGAAACAAGTAATTTTAGCTTATATGCTTTATGTAAAAACCAACTTAATTGGACATTAGTTAATTTAAGGAGAAAAAAGATTATTGAGCATGCAAAACATGGCCAATTCATCTTCACTAATGTCAATTGATTTGACTCTAGAAAAAAATAAAATCTTACAGGAAACCATAATTTGTTGTGCCATGATAGGAAACATGATAGATAGAGAAACACTGTTAAAGATAAGAAAGACTCACCAGGGGCTTCTTGCTGATTGTTAAAGTGACTCATGGTGATGTTGATGAGGTTGTTTTTTTTGTTCTGAATACAATCAAAAGAGTTTAACAAATGAGAAGGGATGATGATGGAAAGTATGTGATTGAAAACTATGGGGAGCAAAAATGTGTATATATAGGTACAATTTGGGGGAGGAAGGGAGCTGTCAGGTATGGTTCCTTAATCCAATAGAAAATTTGAATGACGTGTGGGACAAACGCGTTATCATATTCATAGGTAGGAAAAGAAAGATTGGACCAAAAAAAAAAGGTAGGAAAAGAAAGACGGTGTTTACATTTGAATTCTCTACGCTAAGTGCGTGTGCTTGTGACATGCCACGAAACACAAGGATTCATTCCTTATCCTTCCAAAATTTCTAATTTCCACGCGTATGTTTCACCTTCCAGGGTGCCGACTATGTTGGTCAAGCGTAAAACTTCATCATCGGTGGTGAAGTGGGGCCATAACCTGTGATATTGGATAATCCAGTTTTCTCACAAATTATAAATCTCTGCCCATAACTTTTGATAATATGTTATTGTTCCCAAAACTCTATTAAATACAAAATTAGATATAGGGTGTATTTGGATTGACTTATGCAGAGCTTATGAACACAGCTTATGACTGATTCATAAGTTATTTTGGGCTTATTTTTCATAAGCTACTCAGGATAGCTTATCAAAATAGTTTATGGTTTATATAAAATAAGTTTCACTATAATTTTTCTTCGATTATAAAAGTAGCTTATACAGCTTATGCCATAAGCAGTAGATAAGTTTGTTATCCAAACAGGGCCATAACATAATATGCAAATCGCAAAATTGACATTTTGTAATTGAAAAAACATTATTTGGTCATAATAATTAAACGCAAATGACATAAGTGCTTTTTGAAAGTTCTAAAAGCCATCTTAGAAATTGTGCCAGTAAAAATTAAAATAATTCCATATTTATTTGATATATTTAGATTAGGATTATTTTATTATTGGGTTGAAAACTTTTTCCCATTCCTTGTAAATATAGATATTTTTGTCTTTCATTCATTTTAAAATCTTTTTATTTGGATAGAGTAATTAGATTTCTCTATTCTTAAAATTCTTTGTTTGTACATAATAATTAAAATTCTCCATAATTTACGTGATACATTTTTTGTTAACTCTCTCTCGCTCCCTCTCGCCCTAGCTTTCTCTCTCTCTCCCCCTCTCCAACCTCTCTCGCTCTCTCTGAAAAATCTCTCCCTCTAACTCGCTAGCTCTCCCACTCTCCCTTTCTCTCACTCGCTATCTCTCTCTCCCCCTCACTCTAGAGCTTTATCTCTCTCACCTATCTCTTGCTTTCTCCCCCTCTCTCTTGCTCTCTCTCTCTCCCACTCTCTATATCTCCCCCTCTCTCTTGCTCTTGCTCTCTCCCACTCTCTATATCTCCCCCTCTCTCTTGCTCTTGCTCTCTCCCCCTCTCTCTCCCTCTCTCTCCCCCTCTCGCTCCCCTTTCTAGTGAGAGAGAGAGCACGCAAGAGACAAAGTGTGAGAGAGCGAGAGAGGGAGAGAGAGAGTGGAGAGCGAGAGAGAGGAAATGGGGGAGAAGGAGAGGGGAGAGAGAGAAAGGGAGAGAGAGAGAGCGTGGGAGCGAAGGAGAAATAGAGAAGGAGTTGGGGAGTGAGAGAGAGGGAACAGGGGAGCGGAGTAGAAATAGAGAGGGAGTTAGGGAGCAAGAGAGAGGAAGCGGGGGAGCTAGAGGGAGAGAGAGCGAGAGAGGGGGGAGGGTCGAGAACGAGAGAGAGGAGGGGAGAGAGAAAGTGTGAGAGAAAGACAGGGAGGGAGAGAAGGAGAGAGAGGGAGAGAGCGAGAGATAGGGAGAGAGGCGGAGAATGAGAGAGAGAGAGGGAAAGAGAGGGGGAGAGACCGATAGAGAGGGAGAGGGAGAGAGTGGGGGAGAGAGAGAACAAGAGCGGCAGAGATCGAGGGGGAGAGCGAGAGAGAGAGAGAGACGGAGAGAACGAGAGAGTGGGAGAGAGACAAAGCAACAATTTTTTCGGATTTTGAACAGTTTTTAGATTTTGAACACAACTGTAGTGCAGAGGTCATAGTGAGAGTGAGAAAAGGTTGTTATTTCAAATTCTTCAAATTTGGTAAAATTAGAGTTAGAATTATCTACAAGGACAACTTAGTAAAATTATTCAACTAAAGTTAATTTATTTATTGTATTTTTTAATTTTGGTGAAAACACAAAAGTGGACTATCATTTTGAAACTGATAGAGTAAAAGTACAAAAGAAACCATTTTTATTTTCCCCTTGCCATGTCACCACAAAATGACAAAATTAGGCCATCTCATCAATTATTTTAAAAATTGGGAAATATTCGAAATAACACTAAGCTTTTGGAGAAACTGTAATTTCAAAATACTTCATCACCCCTTCTGCAATATGTTTAAATAAGGACCCGAACCTGATGTCCAAGTATTTGGTACATCATCTCATCCGTTCAAATATAATATTGATATATCAACGCTAACCAATTCACTTCACCGCGATGATGAAGTTTTACGCTTGACCAACATAGTCGGCACCTTGTTTCCAAACATTTGGCCCTTTTTTTAGTTAACTGTCATTTTGGTCCCTGAAATTGTAATACGATCTCACTTAAGTCCCTGAAATTAACGAAAATGCAATTTAATCCCTGAAATTGTAAAACGTCGGTCAAATTAGTCCCTATAATTGTAAAACGACGGTCAAGTTAGTCCGTCGTTTTACAATTTTAGAGACTAATTTGACCGACGTTTTACAATTTCAGGGACTAAATTACATTTTTGTTAGTTTCAAGGACCTAAGTGAGACAACTTCACAATTTCTGGGGCTAAAATAACAGTTAACTCTTTTTTTTACGAAAGCAAGCATTTGGCCTTTCTAGATTGGGTCATCAATTCATCATATCATATCATATTATAATAATAACAACAGTTTTTTGTTTATCCACTTGATTCCCTGTTGTGTACAATACAAATGTATAACTGAATGTGTTTTCTTAAACAAATCAAGTGTCATGTACTCGTGCTAATACGAGAAAATTAAGTTTTGTTTTTTGTTTGAGAAAAAAATTGATTTTAATTTTAGGTATTAAAATGTTATTCATTTTTTGATATTTTCAATTTTCAAATATTTGTATAGAAAATAGGGAAAATAATATAAAAAAAAAGCTATTTTCCTTCTTTTTATTTATCCTTTCCTTGCAAGTCAGGAAGATTTATACACTTCTTTTCTAAATTATGAATTTCTTCCAACAAGGATTAGGGTGCAGTAACAAGGGATTTGTATTCTCTGAGAAAAGATCAAAAATACTAAATTTAAAAACAAATTATTTATCCTTAAATCTATCTAAAACCGACTTATAATTTTCTCTAATCTCTCTTTATAACTATTAGTCTATTTTCTATATGGTCTACTCCCCATACCAAATATTCATACAAATATAATGCTTTGGTTGATCCAAAGCGTAGAAAAGTAGACATAAGATTGACCCGGGGCCTTTATATAAGAAATATGAGTCCACCTAGCATATGGACCCACTCGTACAAAGTACAAATTTTTTCTCTAAAAAAATAATAAAAAATATTTCATAAATAAAATAATATTATTTGTAAATAAAAAAATAGAGATGATACGTGTTATAATTTGAGAAATAACACGTGTCACAATATAAAAAATCAGAAATTAATTTTTTTATATAGAAATAGATTTCGTAACCAACCAACTACAAGACTTCATCTTAATATGACAATTAGGCATTTATTTGCTACATTAGATTAAAAGTCATGGTTCACATAGGTCGGTGATCACGATAGTTCATGACCCTAGAAATTAGAATCATCTATTTTTATGAGAAACTTCCCACACTATTATCTTCTACTTTTTTGGACTAACCAACTGGGGGGGCTTCTAGGGTGGAGACTTATCACATGTGGGTGAGGAAGAAAAATCACTTACTATAACAGGTATTTTCGGGGGCTAAATTACCATATATCAATTTTAGGAGGTATGTTTTTGAAATTATGGAAATTGCTGATTGCACCCAATATTGATGTGTCTCATGCGCGAGCTGGTGAGAAAAGGCAAACACTCTTCTAGGTGACCTAGATCGCAAGGAGGATGTCGTGCTATACGGCGGCGCATGGGAGCAGTGGTGTGCAAGTGAGTGGTTTGCGGCAGTGGAGGCTGCAAACGGCGACTTGCCATGGTGGAGGGATGAGTAGGAGAAGACTCAATTTGGGGCAGTTTTGAAGAAATGAACTTGGATCGATTTGCAATTTGATAGCCAATGATGTCAATTTTGGCCTGACTCAATGGACCCATTGTGGGTCGGGCTCGATAATCATAGACTCAAAATATACCGGGCTACTTTGGCCTAGCCCGATGTGCCCGTCGAGTCGGGTCCACATTTTTTTTTTTTTGCACTTTTATAATAGTTTAACCTTTTTTTCTTTGTAAATAATTTGAGCTGGGCTCGACTTGGCCCTACCGGGCTGAGCCAATAAATATGTGGCCTTAAAAAAAATATGAGTTGACCTAGCCTGACCTGTTTTTCCATTTGGTACAACGCGGCCTAATTTGACACCTCCCACTTTCTTATTAAACTGTAATCTATCCTACCAATATTTTTTCTCATTTGTTGCTTTATTTTACATTAATTCTTTATATATAGGTATAGATTCTAGTGGTTATTTAGCTATGGTCCACTGGTGAACCAATCAATGGATCATCTTAGACGCCAACCAACAATACTATTATCAAACCTGCCACAAAATATCAAACGGGTTCTAGAAGGAGCTAAATGATCTCTTAAGCATGTGATCTTCGTTCGATTTGTGATCATAGAGACACCCCCCCCCCCCCCACCCCCCAAAAAACCCCAAAAAAAAAGGCCTTGGTTGACTCAGATCCATTTATTGATATTTTATGGAGTGATCAATGAATTATGAATGTTCTTAATTTGAAAAAACATAACTCTGTTAAATTAAATTAAATTATTTTTTTATTATGTTCTCTCCCATTTTTTATTGGAAATATAAAAAACAATGACAAAATTAATTAACAAAATAACTAATACATTCTTAATTTTTCAAAATGCTAAACAAAATAAACTAAAAACTTTTAAATTCCCAACTATTTTAAAATTGAGAGTTGCCAACAAATATAACATTATAGTAGTATCTTCTTAATAATTGTCTTAGTATATTTTTATAAAATACTAAAGAAAAAAATAAATATATTTAATATTAACATAAAAACTTTTATGCTTTTATTTATCAATTTAATAAATTATTTGGCTTAATTGCATTTTTGGTTCCTTAGGTATTACCAATTATGCGATTTTGGTCACTCGGATTTCAATTGAACAAATTGAGTCTCCCAGGTATCCCAAATGTTATGATCAGGTCTCTCTGTCACTATGGTATCCGATATTTAATGTTAGGAGTCTACGTGTGGCACACGTGGAACTAAGTTGGCACTCAGTGAGGTTTCTTGACATATTTCAGTATAGGATGTTGTTTTATCTATTGGGAAATCAATGAGTCAAAAATCTCCATACAAGCGGAAGCACACCCACACAAGAAGCATAAACAAAAACAACTCACAAATTTAACGTGGTTTGGTACTCCATATCTACATCCACAAACTCACAACAAAAATTTTATTATTCAACTTGCAATTTTTTATAAGAAGAAATTTGCAAACCCTCTCACACAATTTTGGCACGGAAAAATTGCAAACCCTCTTAAAGACACACACAACTACCCAAGCCCCAATACACCCAAAGGACTAGAATTGTTGTGGTGAAGAAAACTCAAACTAGCTCTCCATATTTATAAAGACTCTCTACTTCTTTCTTCTTTACACTACTAGATGTGGGACTTGGATGAGTACCCACTTTGGCCCAACATATCCTCCCTTCATCCAATGTCTCACATTTCTTCACTTTTCCATCAACTTCATCCTCACAGAGTAAAATGTTATTCTCATAACTAACCACATTTGCAGAAGGAGTAGTCTTCAACTTTTTTGTCTTCTCCTTTAGGCTTCGTAGATCCTCCATGAATATTGGACATTTAACTTGTATGTGACCAAGCTTTTCACAATAGTGGCATGTGCATTGTCATAAAGGGAAGTCCACCCTCCCATCAAACAAAGGAACATCCAACTTGAATGTAGTCATATCTAAAAAAATAAGATGAGAACTAACCTCTCTTCAAATGAATGACACAGCGCACTGCTTCTCTTCCTCCCTTGATCAGAACCTCAGCTTCTCTCCCTCCCTTGATCAAAACCACAACTCTGATGCCACTTGTTGGGAAATCAACGAGCCAAAAATCTCCACACAAGCGGAAGCACATCCATACAAGAAGCATAAACAAAAACAACTCACAAATTTAACGTGGTTAGGTACTCCATACCTACATCCACGAACTCACAACAAAAATTTTATTATTCAACTTATAATTTTTTATAAGGAGAAAATTGTAAACTCTCTCACACAATTTTTACACGGAAAAATTACAAACCCTCTCAAACAATTTTTGCACGGAAAAATTGCAAACCCTCTCAAAGACTCACAACTACCCAAACCCCAATACGCCCAAAGGACTAGAATTGTTATGGTGAAGAAAACTCAAACTAGCTCTCCATATTTATAAGGACTCTCTACTTCTTTCTTCTTTACACTACTTGATGTGGGACTTGGATGAGTACCCGCTTTGACCCAACATTATTTTTGGTATTTCCTGCATGTTGACACTCAATTTCGTATTGAAGAAACAACTACTTTGGTCCCTGAGAGTGTCAGACAGTGTCACTTTCGTCCCTGACAAATGTGAAATTATAAAAAGGTCTTCAACTACAAGTCGTTGTAACTTTGGTACCTGAAAGTGATTACTTACTGTCATTTCGATCCGTGCTGTCAGGAAAAAAAGTGACAGTAAGTAATCACTTTCAGGGACTAAAGTGACAATAAGTAATCACTTTCAGGGATCAAAGTAACTAACGATTGACAGTCGAGAATCTTTTTATAATTTCACATCTATCAGAAATCAAAGTGATACCACCTAACACTCTCAAGAACCAAAATAGTTATTTACTCTTTAATATTTGATTTCAATTAAGCATTTAATGTGTATTGGTATTTCCTGCTTTTGAGCTTTTATGTTTATGGCCAGCGAAGAGATTGCTCCGCTAAGCGAATTTCTTCCAAAACCCTCTCGGTTTGTTATCGCTAAGCGATGAAAGATCCTTGCTCAGCGAATTTAAAGATAATCATCTCTGTATATGTGTCACCCAGTGACGGGTCAATGCGTGCGCCCAACGAAGAGTATAAGCTTTTAATGTAGAGATATACAGAAGTTGTATATAAATGGTTAAGTTCATTACGTGTATATGTTATGAATGAGTTGATTAATGTTATGATTTCAAAAACATTGAGATTTTAATCTCAGTAGTATAGTTTTATATTGTTCAGATAAAGTATTGAGATCAATCAAAATGGAGTCTTAGACTCAAATGATTTGTTGTGATATATGTGAATTGTTTATGAAAGATACAAGATATGTAGAGATAGCCAAGGCATAAAAAAATGTATTGTTATTAAAGATAGGGTTGAGTGATCTGAATGAGTTGATCGCTTTATGTTTCATATATTATGGAATTTGTATTGTTAAGAGAGGAATGGTTTTTCACACATATATATCACACATGGTATATGATGGGGGTTTGCTGTTATCCGAATTTCAAAGAGTCAATGTCGATCGACCTTAGGTTAATACGAGCCGGATCGTGGTCTAACAAGTTAGGTTATCAACTTTTATATGATAATATAGATTAGTAAATATCCAAGTATGAGTCAAATTATTGTAATTAAATATATACATTTTGATGTTAAAGAAAGCCAATAGGACGTGTAACTTTAATTATGAATTTATTTTTCAAAGTTTTATAAGGTTAGTTTAAAATATGGAATCAACTCACCTTTTTTTTGTTTATAAATAGGAATCAACTCACCTTTTGAATGGCAGTAATTATTGCCTTTAAATTAAACTATACTTAATTTTTTCTTTTGTTCTTATCCTATGTTACAAAAAAAACTATACTTAATCAAGTAGTAAAGAAGTTAATATCGTAGATATATAGTATGAGAAAGTCTTGGGTGAACACAAACCTAACACTTCATCTTCAGACACAACTAGTTAAAAAGTTACACATCATTGAAAAAAAATAAAAAAATGCCAAAAAGAATGACACCGTCCTTCTCACTTCTCTCTTCTCTATGCTTTTCTTTTAATCACGGTTCAAGCTCTGCCTGTGAACAACAGAGAGACTATAGCCAAGAGTTACAAAATGAAATCAAGCAAAAAAAAAAAAGCATTGTGAGTCTGTGAAGACCACATCAACAGGAAGAGCAACTTGTGACTCGCATTGCCGGTGTACCAATGCCCTATTTCACTCGTCGGCAACATCAACAAGACCAGCGCCACCGCCGTCGGCCTCTTCGGCCTACTTCATACACTCGCATAAAAAAATATAGTGCAGTAGTCAAGTCAAGCTCTCTCTATTAACGCAATACGAATCCTCTTTTGTCACTCGGCTCTTTTTCACTTCATCGTTTCCTTGTACTTTTTTGTCGTGTTTCAATGTTAAAGAATTAGAACACAGAAGGGAGAAAGAGAAAGAGGAGAGAGAAAATGAAAAACTGGAATGGAAATCACACAATGACGTCTGTGAAGACTGAAGAGTGAATACAACATTGTGAAGAGAGAGAAAAGATTGAAGGAAGTCAAGTTACTCACGTGTCTTTTAACGTGTTGTATTAATTTGATTAATTGTGTCTAAGGATTAGCTTTTAGATTTGTGCTTATCCAAGACTTTCTCGTATATATTTTTTCTGTTTTTTTTTATTTGTCGTTTAAAGTTGTTTCACCACAACTAAGAAATCAATTAATTGATAAAAAGTTTTCTATTATATCCTTATTTATTCACTACTCTATTTGTTGGGAATAGTAATTAGTCTTTGAACTCTCAACTATGCATTAATCAATTTTATGAAAAATGTAAATGACAATTAATAGGGTTAAGGGTATAATTGTTAAAATATAACCTTAAACTATCAAAACAACAAATAAAAAAGAATATTATTTTTTTTAAAATCTGACAAATAAAAAAAAATAGAGAAAGTAGTATTATAGTAGGGTGGTTTTTTTGTAACAGTACCACTTTTGAAAAAATTAATTTGCCATTTACCATTGTTTTTTTTTAATTAGGTTTCTACCACGGTTTTTGTTTTAAGTGAGAAGTTCTATTTCCAAAACCGGACTTCTCACTATGTTTTTATTTTATTTTTTTAAAATGCCTATGATAAGTCCTATCCCCCTAACAGGACTTCTGAACACATTTTTTTTTATTTTTTTCAATTTTTGTTTAATTTTGACGGTTTAGGGTTTAGTTAAGGTGGTTTATGGTGTTAGGTGGTTTGTGGTTTTAGGGTTTAAGTGGTTTTAGGATTTTGGGGTTATTTAAATTAATTAATTTATTTTGTTTATTAATACAATTTATTATTTAATAACTACTACAATTAAGTTAATTTAGGACTTAATAGTAAATAATAATACAATAAAATGAATGGCAAGGTGGGTCGAAATGTTGTTGCGACAGAGTGAAAGCAACAGTGGGCTAAGTTGTCGGCGTGTAGTACGTCGTGGACGTCGTTGTGTGGGCATACTAAGTCCAACATCTGGAGGGTTCTATACATAACTGTGAGGGTCTTGCAATTGTAGTGGAGTAGATAGGTACAATATGTGCCTCCTGTGTACAAGTTGGAAAACATCTTCAACGTTTACCATGAAGAGTTCAGTGTGTTGCCCAATGAAGAATATTGGCCAAAATATATTAGACCTCAAGTGTGCCATGATCCACAAATACAGAGGCTACCACAGGGTCATCTACAATCTATCCGCATTCGCACTAACATGGATCAGGTAGAAAGGCGTCGTCACCCTAAAAGGTGTGGACTGTGTCGAAATGAGGGTTATAGTATGAATATATGTCCTAATTACAATCCTAGACATTCCACACATGAGTAAGAAATGTGAATCGTTGTACTCCTTTTATAATTTTAATGTAATTATTTTATTGTATTATTATTTACTATTAAGTCATAAACTAACTTAATTGTAGTAATTATTAAATAATAAATTGAATTAATAAACAAAATAAATAAATAAATTTGAATAACTCCAAAATCTTAAAACCACTTAAACCCTAAAATCACTAACCACCTAACACTATAACCACCTTAACTAAACCCTAAACCGTCAAAATTAAACAAAAATTTGAAAAAAATAAAAAAAAACGTGTTCAGAAGTCCTGTTTGGGGGATAGGACTTCTCATAGGCATTTTGGAAAAAAAAAATAAAAACATAGTGAGAAGTCCGATTTTGGAAATAGAACTTCTCACTTAAAACAAAAATAATGATAGAAACCTAATTAAAAAAAAATAATAATAAATGGCAAATTAATTTTTTCAAACGTGATACTGTTAAAAAAAAAGCCGGGTGTTACATCAATTACGTGAGCTTTTGCGATTCTTATTGCATTATTATCCAAAACTTGAGCTAAAAGGTCAAGGGTCAAGAGAGTTAAGCAGGTGCATTAATTATTTCCGTTGAACAGTATCGTTGAGCGAAACCATACAGTATGGTGTCTATTCAGTTACTTGGAATCCGAACTCTTTACTTTTTATTAATTAAATTAAGGCATTTTCTTCAGCCAGCAAATAATTAATAACGTCCATCGAATTGTTGATTGAAAAGACACAGCGATGGAGCTAGCTTTATGGTTTATCATTGCAATGACACATGTTACAAATTCCCTTTATTACAAAGGAATTAAAACATCCACAAGTTACAAATCTGTATGAATTTTTGCTGTCCCAGAGAGGATACAGAGATCCTTATTAGAGATAAGCTACAAAAATAGTTTGACAAAGGAGGGAGAAAAAAAAAACAAAGACAAAGAAAACCAAAAGGACAAGCATAATATGCAGGGGAATTCAATCAGAGACAACAATCCAGGGCACAACAGCAACATAATCCAGCACAACTGCAAAAAAAAAAATACAGTGAATTAAAAAAAAAAAGTCAAGTTCTGTGAGAAATCAATCGGATTTTGCTCATTTAAAGTTAGGATAGAGTAAAGAAAGTAACATCAAACCACTTATAATAAAATTAATCTATGACTTGTTATACATGTGTTTATAATATTAACTATTGATTTATTCATTAATCGTTGAGATTATTTACTTTACTTTTATTGTTCACTTTAGAGAAATCCAATGCAAATCAATATATAGGATTGGATGCAATGAAATTAGATAAACTCAGAGATTTTGGGTATGAAACTATGAACTCACCATCCTTTCCAGAATCCATCACCCCTGCTAGTGGTTACCACTGGAACACTTTGTTGGGGATCATCCTTGGTGGGATAACCCACAGGTGGAGGTGGAGCTGGAGCAGTAACATATGCAGCTGGGGGGTTGCTCTGACCCACTGCTGGGTATGCAATCACTGGTGGAAATAAATACAAAACACCAGTTAGATTTAAAAAAAAAATCACTTTTTTTTCTTATAGAATTGAAAAATTCTAAATACCAAAAACTAGATTCTAGCTTTGAATATAAAACATGGATTTGTGAACACCCAAATATGATTCACACCCATTCATCAATTCTAAGATGGGAAAACCATGCATATTGATTAATCATTCAAGTATTCAGTTTAAATAAGAAAAACAAAAAAGACTCACCTGGGGACTGTTGTTGATTGATATTCTGAGTCTGACTCATTGTTATGATGAAGTTAATTTGCTCTCGATTGGTTTTTATTTTTATGGGTGAGACAAGGCAAAGACAAAACTCAAAAGAGTGTGTGATTAACTCGATGATGGGAAAAACGGATAGATAATATGTTTAAATAGGTATTTGAGGGTGGCCCCTGAACAAAGAAAAAAAGCGCGTTTTAGGTGAGAAAAACAAGTAACCTAACCTTCTCAGAAGTCGCGGCAGCCTCAAAACGACGCCGTAACAGAAGCATCCATATCCCTTTCAACTGTTCCGTCTGCGCATCGTGCTAATTAATTCAACCCCGTGGGCATTTTCATACAAAAATAAAATAATTAAATAAAATAATTATCATAACATTCATATGTTTATCACACAGAAAGATCAATAACAAGAACCTAATCTAACCCTTGAGTATATTGTTGGGGTTCCATCCCCACGCCGTGTATATGGAGAGATGTCAACCCCTTATAAATTAATTTTAGTATCTTGAGTAATTAGTCTCGACAATTATGCGTAAATCATACTCGAATTAAAAAAAAGAAAGAAAAAAGAACTAATCTCATAAATTTCACATTAACATAACTCAATCCTACATCATAGCATATGATTTTTCCGGACACTATGCTGCGTCAATACAACCAGCATATCATGTTCCAGGCTTACAAAATTGTATGTTTATATTTGAGTTAACTATCATTTTAGTCCCTGAAATTGTGAAACAATCTCACTTAGGTCCCTGAAACTAGCGAAAAGGCAATTTAGTCCCTGAAATTATAAAACGTTGGTCAAGTTAGTCCCTAAAATTATAAAATGACAGACTAACTTGACCGTCGTTTTATAATTTTAGAGACTAATTTGACCGACGTTTTATAATTTCAGGGACTAAATTGCCTTTTTATTAGTTTTAGAGACCTAAGTGAGACCGTATTACAGTTTCAAGGACTAAATGAGAGTTAACTTGTTTATATTTAGATCAATGTAACGTATATTTGACATACTAAACAATATGCACTAATTAAAACTCCAAAAACTTTGGTTCAGAAGCAGTGCCGGCCCAATACCGCTAAATATATGTATAGACGTAAAACGAATTTTAAAGTGAGGTTTTTTTGTACATCAAGATGGACATGTGGAGTGCTGACCATTGAGTCGAGACCACTATAGATAAATGTTTTTAGTTTTACATATACTATTAATAAATAAAATTTTGTTGGTAGGCCTAAGCAAAGGCTTGAGTCGCCTTATCCTTGGGTCGGCCCTGTTCAGAAGTAATAATTTAAATGGTCTTAAATAATTCTATAACTATTTATGCTCTCAATTTTGACCCCATTATAATAATTGAAAAAAAAATGCCAAAAGTCGGAATTTGCTTTCCTGTATCAAACAAAAAGAGTCAGTATAATGGCTTGGTCTATTTTGTACCAATAAGAAAAAGGTTTGGTTCATGTATGTACAAAATGTAAATGGAATATATGCGATGCATAGCATGCAGATAAGTTTAGCCTCCCCCAGTAATTGCGTATCTTCCACAGGCTTATTCCCCCACCAGGCCCCAGTATCACTCCTGCAACTTGATTTACTAGCTATTAAGTGTTTATTGACTGTTGACCAAAAAAAAGTGTTTATTGACCAAAAAAAAAGCTATTAAGTGTTTGAAATGTAACAGTAGATTTGACCATCAAATGCTGCGTTTCTCTCTTGAAAAAACACTATTTTTTTTAAAAAACATGATAAACTAAATTAAATAATAAAAATTACAGATTAGATGATAAAATTATATATAATTTTTTATTTTTCAGTCTATAATTTTTATTATTAAATCTTTACCTACATTGAACGTAAGTCTATGATTGAGAAATACTTTCAGGATTCTTTTTAAAAAAAAAAGTAAATTATCAAAGTAAACCTCTTAATTAAATTCTATCGGCATATCATACTCAGTGATGCAAATAGCGCCGCTATCGTGCCTTCGGGTCACGTCGCGGCTGGTCGCCGCTATGGAGATGGCGTAGCGGAGCGTTTCACCGACGCGGCCGGGATCGCAGGTTTTCGCGGTTGTATCGCGTCCTGTAGCGCCGGTCCAGCAATTTACGAAAAATGGCTCTCTTTTTTTGACGTTAGGGTTTTTTTTTACCGGGATATTTTTGGGTTTTCAAAGGGGGAAAATATCAAAATACCCTCAAACCCTTCTCTCACATGCAACCTGGCTCTCTTTCTCTCTGTTTTCGCGGTTTCTTCCAATCCCTCACCACCTCCGTAAAGCTCTCTCTCTGGTTTGCTCCTCTGTCTTCGGCGATGAGCTCCTCTCTCTCCGGCGACGAGCTCCTCTTTCTCCGGCGACCTTTTCTGCTCGTCTCTGGTGACCTAGGTCTCTGTTTCTGTTTGCTCTGTTTTCTGTTCACTCTCTTCTCTGCCTCTGTATTCTTGTTCAGTAATGGCTGCAACTAGTCAACAGCAAGGGTCTAGGTCTGTGGTCCTTGTGGTTTAATTAAGCCCACTGGTGAAAATCAGGACATGGCATGGCAATGGAATAGTTTGATTTAGAAAGTAGAAACTGACCTTGGTTACTTCAAGCTTGTTTTTTGAATTTTAATATTTAGGCAATTTAGTTACGTAGGCAGCTAGGCTTAAACACTCTTTGGTTAGTGTTGACCATGACTTTTTTGGTATTTAGATGAATACAAGTATGTTTTATTTAAGACACCTATGACTTTTTTATTATTAATTATGAATGTCATGAATTTTAGGTAATATTTATCATTTTTGATAATTTATATGTATATAGCACATACCTATATAATCTGTATATATAATTTCAGCATAGCGGCCATCCCGCTATAGGGGAGGCAAAATGGCTCGGCCCGGCCCGTGTTGGCCCGCGGGGAAAACGGGTCGGCCCGTATTGGCCCGCGGGAAAAAACGGGCCGGCCCGGCCCCCGTATTTAGAAATGGGCCAAAAAATGCAGCCCGACCCGTTTAAGGGAGGGCCATGCGGGCTGACGGGCTGAAACGGGCCTGCCCGTCGAAATAATAATAAAAAATTCTAAAAAAAAATTTTAAAAACAAAAAAAAAAGTTATTATTTTATTTGGGAAAAAAAGCAAAAAAAAAATGAAAACGGGTCGAGTCAACCCTGTAGGTAATAAGATGAAACACAAGAAAGGGGGGGTTGAATTGTGTTTCTAAGCTTTTAAAACTTTTCGCAAAAGTTGGACGCTGGCTGTTAAAAACTTTGGACGCACAGCTTGGTTCAAATATTGGACGCACAGTGTTTTCTGAAATATTGGACGCACAAAGTGCTAAAACACTGGACGCACAGAAATGTGAAATATTGGACGCACAAAAGATTGGACGCTGAGGCTTTCCCTCTTGGTTTAAAAAACTTGTTTTCTTTGTGCGATTTGAGGTGTATGAAAAACTTGTTTAAACAAAATCAATTCAATCCCCTTGGTTAGTAATAAACACAAATATAAAAGGATATAAAGGAAAGAAGAAATAACACAAGTTTTTATACTGGTTCACCCTTTCCTAAGAGCTACGTCCAGTCCCCTCAAACTAGAGAGATTTCACTATCAACCTGATAGAATACAAGTATTCTTTGCACACAGCCTCTTCAGGCTAAAACCCAAGTATTCTTTGCACACAGCCTCTCCAGGCTAAAACCCAAGTATTCTTTGGACGCAGCCTCTTCAGGCTAAACCCCAAGTATTCTTTGAACACAGCCTCTTCAGGCTAAACAACTCAGCAGAGTTTTGATACAAGTGCTGTCTAACTCACACAAGTGAGGATATGAAATCTAAAGCACTTTGAGAGTTAAGCAAACTCTCTTTTACAAGAAGATAGAGAAATACAAGACTTTTAATACAGAGTATAAAAGATTGCACAGCAGTTCAGCTCTTTCTTTTTCGTTTTCAGTCCCTTTTTTATTCTTCTTCTTGCTTCTCGGTATTTATAGGCTTTGATGAAGCTTCAGACTTGTTCTTCGAATAGCTCAGCTTCAGCCTTCATAAATATTACCGTTCTCTAATAGCATTTAATGCTATTTTCCCGTTGCTCTGAGGAGATCTACTTCATTGTGCATGTCTGCGTTTCTTTCTCCCAAATCAGAAGCAACCTGTACTCAAAGTCTCAATTGTACAGTGGTTAATAATAATATCTTATTGAGACAGAGAGAATACACTGTGTAAAGCAGAAAGGTGTGTTCAGAGATCTATAGAGTAGTTAAAAGTACATTCTCTCTCTTAGTACACTTTCCACAGTACTTTATGTTTTTTAGAAGTACATTCACACACGTTGACAAAGATGTACAGAAAGCATTGTGTACAGCTATTTATTTCAAATCATTTGCTCAATAAATATGTTTCATATTAAATGCATGAGCAGTAAATAGCATGTAATGGACTCTGCGTTTTGGACGCAGCATATAGAATCTATTGGACGCATACCTTTGTACTTACCAATTTGCATAGAACTCATGCAAACATTGGACGCATACCTGATGCTTACCAATCTATTCCATTTGAATGCAAGGCAGTATTGGACTTTTGCCATTTCCATTGGACGCAAAGTTGATTGTTGTACATTTGTTCTTCTGCTTCATTGGACGCAGAACAATTGTTTGATGTACCTTTGTCAATCTGCTTCCTTGTGCTCCATTGGACGCAAAGCAATATTGTTGTCCTTCTTATTTATTGGACGCAGAACAGTGCTTGAGTAACTCTGACTTCATTGGACGCAGAGCAGTTCTTTTGTTTGTTCAGTTTCATTGGACGCAGAGTTGCACTCTTGCTCATACTGAACATTGGACTTTTATCCTTCATCTGCATTGGACGCTCACTGAATCTGTTCCTTTGAAAATCATTGGACTTTTACTGTAAATCTGCTTCTCATACAAACATTGGACTCTGCCAGTATTGCCTTGTTCTTATCATTGGACTTATGTCAGTCTTGCTCTATTGGACGCTTACTGATTCTGCTTCTTTGGAAAACATTGGACGCAGAAAGTAGCGTGTCTTCAAGACTTGATTTCTTCTACTTCTGCGATTCTGCTTCTTCAGAAGACATTGGACGCAGAACTTTGTTCTTGCCTTGTGCTCAAACATTGGACGCAGAATTCTTCCTTCTGCTCAAACATTGGACGCTGGACGCAGAATTCTTCCTTCTGCTCAAACATTGGACGCAGAACTTTTGTGTCCATTTCAGTGCCAACATTGGACGCAAAACTCTTGTGTCCACGCAAAACTCTTGTGTCCATTCCAGTGCCAACATTGGACGCAAGGCTCACTTTGAATGCCAGCCAATGTCATGAAGAACCGATTGGACGCAGACTGCAATAAGCTTAGTTGGGCAGCATTGTTGTGCATTGTACAAGCTTAATACAAATTGATTATCCTTTGTAAAAACCTTAATACATTTTGTTATCATCAAAACCATAAAATCACTTAGGGAGTTTTTGTATTAAAAACACTTTTAACCAATTTGGTTCCAACAATCTCCCCCTTTTTGATGATGACAAACATTATTAAGTTTTACAAACAATAAAGCATAAACCAGATAAATAGTCAGTAAAAACAGAAATTTCAAAGAGAAACTCCCCCTGAGATAAACATCTCAGTTTTTCCTTACTCTTCTCCCCCTGAGATAAACATCTCATGGTTTTGGATATTCAATATACTTAGAGTACCTGAAAATTTCTTTTACTCATAGAAACAAGATTAGTCCACAAATAGCTTATCAAAATAACAACATGGTAATGCAATCAGACTTAATCTTTCTCCCCTTTTGTCAAAATCTTTCCCCTTTTAGTCAAGATATAAAAACTTAATCCCATTCTTTCTCCCCCTTTTGTCATCAGGCAAAAAGGTTCACAGAACATCATAGTCCAAAGAGAGTTTTGAAAAGACTTGGAGCTTTTAAAACAGAAACCTCTTTAAAACTGAAAAAAAACTTTTTCTTCTCCCCTTTTCTAAACAAGCTTTCTCAAACAGAAATGATTTTAGAAAAGATGCCAAACGAAGAGAAATCTGAATCAAGTTTATAGAGAAAACAGAAGTTTTTCTTGAAAGCTTGAATAATCATCAAACTGAAAAGATACTGCAAAGCATTTGTAAGATACCAACTGTAAAAAATATCTTTATGAAAAAAAAAATTGGACTCAGTGTGGGATTACTAAGATGTGAAAGCTTTTGAGTCTTAAAAAAAATTTCTAAGTCTCAAATAGACTGTCGTGTCCTGTTGGACTCTAGTCACATTGGACTCAGACTCAACTTAAGCATATTGGACGCTAAACATCAGTCTTTTATAAAGTGCATATTCAAATGCTTCCTTATAAAAATAAACCTATCTACAGAGAGGGGTTTTGTAAATATATCTGCCCATTGATTTTCAGTGCTAACAAACTGAATATCAAATGTTCCCTTCTGCACATAGTCTCTAATAAAATGATGTTTAATTTCTATATGCTTAGCTCTTGAGTGTAAGATTGGGTTCTTAGATAAATTGATTGCAGCAGTATTATCACAAAGAACAGAAATCTTACTCTCAAAGATGTTGTAGTCCTCCAATTGATATTTAATCCATAAGAGCTGAGAACAACAACTTGCTGCAGAGACATATTCAGCTTCAGCTGTTGATAATGCAATTGTGCTTTGTCTCTTGCTTGTCCATGATACTAAATTGGATCCCATAAAATGACATCCTCCACTGGTGCTTTTTCTTTCAAGCCTGTCTCCAGCATAATCAGCATCACAGAACCCTACTAATCTGTACTCATCTGATTTCTTAAACAGCAAACCGAGATTAGTAGTTTCTTTCAGATATCTAAAAATTCTCTTGACAGCAGTCAAATGAGAATCTCTAGGATCTGATTGAAATCTTGCACATAAGCAAACACTGAACATAATATCAGGTCTAGATGCAGTAAGATATAAAAGAGATCCTATCATACCTCTATATACCTTTTGATCTACCTTTTTATCTTTGTCATTCAGGCTCATTATGCAAGTTGGATGCATGGGAGTATTCATGGGTTTGCAATCATCCATTTTGAACTTCTTCAGAAGCTCCTTCGTGTATTTGGACTGATGCACATATATCCCATCTTTAGTCTGTTTCACTTGAAGTCCAAGAAAGAACTTCAACTCTCCCATCATACTCATTTCGAATTCTTTCTGCATTAACTCAGAGAATTCTCTACACAAAGATTCATCAGTAGCACCAAAGATAATATCATCTACATAAATCTGTACTATGATGAAATGTGAGTCTATGGATTTTCTGAAAAGAGTGTTATCAACTTTTCCTCTTGAAAAACCATTTTCCATTAAAAATGAACTCAGTTTTTCATACCAAGCTCGAGGAGCTTGCTTAAGGCCATAAAGAGCCTTTTTCAATTTAAAAACATGATTTGGAAAAGTTTGATCCTCAAAGCCAGGGGGCTGTTCAACATAGACTTCTTCTGTTATTATACCATTCAGAAATGCACTTTTTACATCCATTTGATAAAGCCTCATATCATGTTGGGCAGCAAATGAAAGTAAAATGCGAATGGCTTCAATTCTAGCTACTGGAGCGAAGGTTTCAGTGAAATCAATACCTTCCTGTTGTGAGTAGCCTTGAGCAACTAACCTTGCTTTGTTCCTCACAACATTACCTTCTTCGTCCAGCTTATTTCTGAATACCCATTTGGTTCCAATAATGGACTTATCTTCAGGTGGGGCTACCAGAGTCCAAACATCATTTCTTTTGAACTGATTCAGCTCCTCCTGCATTGCTAAAATCCATCCTTCATCCAATAGGGCTTCATCTATATTCTTTGGCTCCAATTCAGAGATGAATGCTACATCAGTTTGCTCTCTGAATGTGGACCTTGTTCTGACTTTATCATCTGCATTTCCAATAATTTGATCTTCAGGATGATAAGTCTTAAAATGCCAGCTTTTACCACCTGCAGTATTGGACGCATGACTGTCTCCTGCGTCTGGTCCAACTTCTTCAATCTTGCTTGATGATTCTTCACCTCCTGGTTGTATTCTCATATCTGCAAGAGAATCACTTAGCTCTGACAGATCATTGTCAGGCATTTTGTCATTGAATTTAACGTGAATTGACTCTTCAACAGTCAAGGTTCTTGAGTTGCAAACTCGATATGCCTTGGAAGTTTCAGAATAACCCAGAAAAATTCCATTATCAATTTTAGAGTCAAATTTACCAAGTTGATCCTTGGTGTTAAGAATAAAACACTCACATCCGAAAGGATGAAAATATGAAATGTTGGGTTTTCTTCCTTTCCACAATTCATAAGGAGTCTTTTTCAGTATAGGCCTTATAAAAATTCGGTTTTGCAAATAACATGCTGTGTTTACAGCTTCAGCCCAAAACCTCTTAGAGGTTGAGTGATCATTGAGCATGGTCCTGGCCATCTCTTGTAAAGATCGATTTTTCCTCTCTACTACACCATTTTGCTGTGGTGTTCTAGGTGCAGAGAAATTGTGAAGGATTCCATTCTCTTCACAGAATCTCTGAAAGTTTGCATTTTCAAACTCACCTCCATGATCACTTCGAATGGAGTTGATACAAACTCCTTTCTCAGTTTGGACTCTTTTACAAAAAATGGTGAATACTTTAAAAGACTCATCCTTCTGTGCTAGGAATTTAACCCATGTCCATCTAGTATAGTCATCAACTATAACAAGTCCATATTTCTTTCCACTCAAAGAAGCAGTTTGTGTTGGTCCAAACAAATCCATATGTAAAAATTCTAAAGGTCTAGAAGTGGAAACAATGTTTTTAGAATTAAAAGAGTTTTTCACTTGTTTCCCTTTCTGACATGCTTCACAGAGAACCTCAGATTTGTACACAAGATTTGGAAGTCCTCTTACGAGGCTATGCTTATTAAGCTTTGAGATGGTTCTCAAGCTTGCATGACCAAGCTTCTTGTGCCATATCCATTGTTCATCATTTAAAGAAATGAAGCATGAGACATTCTGTTTGGACAGATTTTCGAAATCAATTTTATAAACATTATCCTGCCTCTTTGCTTGAAAAAGAATGGACTTATCAGAATTTTTGACTATACATTTATCCTTGTCAAAGGAAACATCACATCCACTGTCACACAATTGACTTATGCTAAGTAGATTATGTTTGAGTCCTTCAACCAATAAAACATTTTCAACAGTAGGAAAAGGATGTTTACCAATTTTACCTATTCCAACTATTCTGCCTTTCTGGTCACCTCCAAACGTGACCCAGCCCTTTGATCTAGGCTTTAGGTCTTGGAACATAGACCTTTCTCCTGTCATGTGTCGTGAGCAGCCACTGTCCAGGTACCATGACTGGTGTTGTTTTCCTCCCATTAAGCAAATCTGCAACAGGAATGATCATGTTCTTAGGTACCCAGATTTTCTTGGGTCCTTTCATGTTAGTCCTTGGGCTGCGTCCAGACTTGTTCCATTTATTATGGAAGCATGTCGATGTGACATGTCCAGCCTTTCCACAGTATCCACAATATATATTAACCTTTGATGGATTCTTGGAAAACTTTGGTTTCGGTTTTTCATAACCCAAACCAGTTTTGTCAGAAGGTTTTCTCTGAATTTTTAAAATTTGATCAAGCTTTTCAGAGCTACTGACAAACTTGGACAAACGTCCAGTGAGTTCATCTACTTCTTGTTGAAGTACTTGTACTTCACAGGAAGTATTGGACTCAGACTTCTTTGGAGATTCTTCTTTCAATTGACTCACTTGAAGTCTTAAATGTTCATTATCTGATTTGAGTACTTTGTTTTCTGAAGAAAGCTTTTCAAAATCTTTTGTTATAAGAGAAAACTTTTTCTTTAAAGACTTGTACTCATCAGATAGAATGGATGAATCTCTAAGAAGCTCATCAAAATTATCTCTTAATTCAGAGTAAGAAATTACCTCCTCTTCGTCTTCACTTTCAATTGAGGAGAGTCCTGCCATTAGACACAGATTTGCCTCTTCCTTATCCTCATCATCAGAGGAATCATCAAGGTCCTCCCATGTTGCCATGAGACCTTTTTTCTTCTTGAAGACTTTCTTCTTTGTCTTCTCAGCCTCAGGACAGTCTGCCTTGTAGTGGCCTGGTTTCCTGCATCCATAGCACACCACTGGACTTTCCTCCTTTTGCTCAGCTTCCTTCTGTGGAAATCTTCTGTTGAATTGCTTCCTTCTGAAGCCACCCTTCTTTTTCCACATAGACTTTATTTTCCTGGAGATGAAGGAGAGTTCATCATCATCTGAGCCTTCTTCTCCTTCTGAGCTGCATGATTCTTCATCAGAATCATTTGCCTTTAAGGCTTTTGAGGTGCTCCCTTTTTGAGCTTTAAGAGCAATGGACTTTGCCCTTTTTTCTGTTCCCTCTTCATTAAGCTCAAGTTCATGTACTTTCAGTGAGCCTAGAAGATCCTCCATAGCAAGAGTGGAAAGATCCATTGCTTCTTGTATGGCTGTCACCTTGGGTCTCCATTGTCTTGGCAGACTCCTTAGGATTTTCCTGATATACTCTTGGGTTGTGTAGATTTTTCCCAAGGACCTCAGGTTGTTGATGATTGTTTGGAATCTTCCAAACATTTGATCAATGGACTCGTGATCCTCCATTTTGAATAGTTCATATTGATGAACTAGCATGCTGATTTTGGACTCACGAACCTGAGATGAACCTTCATGTGCCAAAGCTAGAGTGTCCCACATCTCCTTGGCAGTAGTGCAGCTGTGCACCTTGTCATATTCTGACTTTGTAATGGCACACATTAGATAGTGCCTTGCCTTCGAGTTCAGCTGGAATCTTGTTCTCTGATCTTGTGTCCACTGAGCTCTTGGTACTGGTTGACCTGCTTCATTTACTGGAGAAGTGTAGCCAGTTTCCACGACATCCCATAGGTCCATATTTTGAGCATCAAAGAATGTGATCATTCTTTGCTTCCAGTAGTCATATTCGTTGCCATTGAACAGTGGTGGTCTGTTCACAGCCTGTCCCTCGTTCTCCATGGATCTTGCTTCTCTGCACTGTTAAGTGCTCAACCCCTAGAGACCGAGCTCTGATGCCAACTGTAGGTAATAAGATGAAACACAAGAAAGGGGGGGTTGAATTGTGTTTCTAAGCTTTTAAAACTTTTCGCAAAAGTTGGACGCTGGCTGTTAAAAACTTTGGACGCACAGCTTGGTTCAAATATTGGACGCACAGTGTTTTCTGAAATATTGGACGCACAGAGTGCTAAAACACTGGACGCACAGAAATGTGAAATATTGGACGCACAAAAGATTGGACGCTGAGGCTTTCCCTCTTGGTTTAAAAAACTTGTTTTCTTTGTGCGATTTGAGGTGTATGAAAAACTTGTTTAAACAAAATCAATTCAATCCTCTTGGTTAGTAATAAACACAAATATAAAAGGAGATAAAGGAAAGAAGAAATAACACAAGTTTTTATACTGGTTCACCCTTTCCTAAGAGCTACGTCCAGTCCCCTCAAACTAGAGAGATTTCACTATCAACCTGATAGAATACAAGTATTCTTTGCACACAGCCTCTTCAGGCTAAAACCCAAGTATTCTTTGCACACAGCCTCTCCAGGCTAAAACCCAAGTATTCTTTGGACGCAGCCTCTTCAGGCTAAACCCCAAGTATTCTTTGAACACAGCCTCTTCAGGCTAAACAACTCAGCAGAGTTTTGATACAAGTGCTGTCTAACTCACACAAGTGAGGATATGAAATCTAAAGCACTTTGAGAGTTAAGCAAACTCTCTTTTACAAGAAGATAGAGAAATACAAGACTTTTAATACAGAGTATAAAAGATTGCACAGCAGTTCAGCTCTTTCTTTTTCGTTTTCAGTCCCTTTTTTATTCTTCTTCTTGCTTCTCGGTATTTATAGGCTTTGATGAAGCTTCAGACTTGTTCTTCGAATAGCTCAGCTTCAGCCTTCATAAATATTACCGTTCTCTAATAGCATTTAATGCTATTTTCCCGTTGCTCTGAGGAGATCTACTTCATTGTGCATGTCTGCGTTTCTTTCTCCCAAATCAGAAGCAACCTGTACTCAAAGTCTCAATTGTACAGTGGTTAATAATAATATCTTATTGAGACAGAGAGAATACACTGTGTAAAGCAGAAAGGTGTGTTCAGAGATCTATAGAGTAGTTAAAAGTACATTCTCTCTCTTAGTACACTTTCCACAGTACTTTATGCTTTTCAGAAGTACATTCACACACGTTGACAAAGATGTACAGAAAGCATTGTGTACAGCTATTTATTTCAAATCATTTGCTCAATAAATATGTTTCATATTAAATGCATGAGCAGTAAATAGCATGTAATGGACTCTGCGTTTTGGACGCAGCATATAGAATCTATTGGACGCATACCTTTGTACTTACCAATTTGCACAGAACTCATGCAAACATTGGACGCATACCTGATGCTTACCAATCTATTCCATTTGAATGCAAGGCAGTATTGGACTTTTGCCATTTCCATTGGACGCAAAGTTGATTGTTGTACATTTGTTCTTCTGCTTCATTGGACGCAGAACAATTGTTTGATGTACCTTTGTCAATCTGCTTCCTTGTGCTCCATTGGACGCAAAGCAATATTGTTGTCCTTCTTATTTATTGGACGCAGAACAGTGCTTGAGTAACTCTGACTTCATTGGACGCAGAGCAGTTCTTTTGTTTGTTCAGTTTCATTGGACGCAGAGTTGCACTCTTGCTCATACTGAACATTGGACTTTTATCCTTCATCTGCATTGGACGCTCACTGAATCTGTTCCTTTGAAAATCATTGGACTTTTACTGTAAATCTGCTTCTCATACAAACATTGGACTCTGCCAGTATTGCCTTGTTCTTATCATTGGACTTATGCCAGTCTTGCTCTATTGGACGCTTACTGATTCTGCTTCTTTGGAAAACATTGGACGCAGAAAGTAGCGTGTCTTCAAGACTTGATTTCTTCTACTTCTGCGATTCTGCTTCTTCAGAAGACATTGGACGCAGAACTTTGTTCTTGCCTTGTGCTCAAACATTGGATGCAGAATTCTTCCTTCTGCTCAAACATTGGACGCTGGACGCAGAATTCTTCCTTCTGCTCAAACATTGGACGCATAACTTTTGTGTCCATTTCAGTGCCAACATTGGACGCAAAACTCTTGTGTCCATTCCAGTGCCAACATTGGACGCAAAACTCTTGTGTCCATTCCAGTGCCAACATTGGACGCAAGGCTCACTTTGAATGCCAGCCAATGTCATGAAGAACCGATTGGACGCAGACTGCAATAAGCTTAGTTGGGCAGCATTGTTGTGCATTGTACAAGCTTAATACAAATTGATTATCCTTTGTAAAAACCTTAATACATTTTGTTATCATCAAAACCATAAAATCACTTAGGGAGTTTTTGTATTAAAAACACTTTTAACCAATTTGGTTCCAACAAACCCACTTTTGGCCCTTTTTTCACAGGCCTAAACGGGCCAGGGCTAAAAAATATTGGCCCGTCTCGGCCCGTTTTACGGGCCAAACGGGCCGGCCCGTTGGGCTTGGCCCATATTGCCATCCCTATCCCACTATACGCTACAACGCTATAGCACTTTTGGGGTCGGTCGGCGACGGCCGCTACGCTCCGCTATCTGAAATTAACAACACTGATCATACTCAAAACTAACATAAAATTCTATCAGCAAATCAACTTGCTTTTGTCTCAGATTATGAGAAATTCTTTCATCCAATCATTCTCTTAAAATAATATTTTCGATTTAAGTCTTGTGAATAGAGAAAATATACATTGTGAAAAATAAACTTATCGCAATAGGTTAAAAAGACTTATTATAGACATATCATAAGTTATTTTTATAAATAATTTCAAACACAAACATGAGTATTAATTTATGTCATGAGATAAAATCAAAATTAGAGTGGTGGGTGTTGTACTTCATGATTACCGCCTCCATAGGCAGATCTTAAGATGGACAAATATTTTTTTTAAATAATCATATAGGGTAGACTTAAATAATATCCAAAAAATCTAAAAAATAAAAAGAAAAAAATAGATTTGAGATAGTATAAAATTTATTGGTCTGCAGGAAAATTTAACTTGTGTTTCTGTATTACAATGTTATAGAATCCCCTGATTTTGCCCATTCGAAACCAATTAGTATCACAAATTCCTATACTTTAGGTTAGTAAATTTTTTTATTTAATTAACTAATTTCCATCTTTTCGATTTTATTCTTTTACAACCTTTTCACCATTTTTTTTAATCTCCACCAACATTTTTCTCCTACAAGTACAATGACAGCCTCTATGCTAAAATAAGTTCCTATTCTTCACTTGGCGGGTTTTCAGTCGCTTTTCCTCTTCCCTCGTTTCCGTTCTCCAGAACAGCGGTCTCTTCTCCCTCTCGAAATTTCCAGTTTTAACTTCTCGTGTTTTCACTCTACAGAAGCCACCTATTGTCCCTCTCTCACATTTGCATTTTCGGTTCTCCTTCATCTTGCAGAAGGTGCTGCAAAAGCGCTAAGAGCAGTTCCATCACCACCACCGCTTGCCTCATTATCATTTCAATTCTTAGGTTTTCACTTCTCCCCTTTCCCCCTGTTTTCATTCTGCGGAATCATTCGCTGACTTCTTTTTCTATTTTGCAGAGTGTGCCTTTGAAGTTGCTGCTCACCAACGTTGCTAGGAGCCTCATTTTTCCAGGTTTTCTTTCTCCCATGCTAACTCTATCTATCTTCGTTGAGTCCTTTTTTTGTTTCTCTCTCGCTTAGATTTTTCAGATTAGAGCAATTTTTGTTGATGGAGGATTATTGGTTTTTAGATTAGGGCTTTGTTTTGGGGTTTACATCATGGAATAGAGGAATTTTGTGTAGTTGGTTCTAGCTTTGAGCTTCAATATACCTTGATCACAAGTTAGGAACGGTGTGTATAATCTAGCTTTCCCATTGTGTTTTTTTATGCAAATGTATGCTTCAATATTAGATTGAATTTCTACGAATGCAGTGTCTGTACGTATTTGCTCTTGAAAATACTTTCCCAATGTGTGATGATGATGTTAATGCAACTCTATCTTTTTGAGGATTTCATAAATGTCGTGACTCTGTTAGAGCCAAATTCATACCATAGGAATTGATGATAAAGGTTTTCAGGTGAGTAACTTTGGTTAACAAAAGGGATAGCTTCCCTTAAGTTATGGTGAAAATTATTGTTTACATATGCGTGGTTTGGTAACACATGGTTAGAAGTTAGTTATCCTTGTAATAAAATAGTTAAGAGGTTTGTTAGCTTTCTGTTAGATGTATCGAGCTCTATATAAAGCTCACTCTCTGTTGTAACAATTCAGTCATCAATTGAATCAGTTTTCTATCAATTTCCTTCTATTTCTCTCTGTTCATAATATGGTATCAGAGCTCTCATCGTGAGAGCTCTGCTGCGCGCGCTCTGATCATGCCTCGACATGGCAATACCACTTCGTCTTCAACCTCCAACACCGGAGGTTCCATGGTGTCCCCTGTTCAAGATCCGATGAGTCCCTATTTCATTAATTCTGGTGATAATCCTGCTTTATCCTTGGTCTCGAAGCCTCTCACATCGAACAACTACCACTCTTTGGCACGTTTGATGCGAAAGGCACTGGTGAGCAAAAACCAACTGAAATTTGTAGATGGATTGATTTCCAAATCGATTCCATTTGATCCTAGCTATGGTGCTTGGGAACGATGCAACGACATGGTGCATTCTTGGATTGTCAATTCGGCTTCACCGCAGCTTACTCAAATGGTTCTGTATAAAGAGTTGGCTTCTGAAGCTTGGAACGTTCTTAAGAGACGATTCGCTCGAGTCGATCGTGTTCGAGTTGCTGATCTACAACATGAGTTGTATCAAATGAAGCAGGAAGGATTATCAGTGATGGAGTTTTTCACTGAACTTAGTAACATTTGGGAGGAATTGGAGACACAACGTCTAATGCCAGATTGCACTTGTCCAGTCAAGTGCACCTGTGAATCGATGCGCAATGCACGATCTCAGCATGAAGAAGATTATATCATGAGGTTCCTCAAGGGTTTGAATGAGAACTTCGCTATGGTGAAGTCTCAGATTTTGCTGATGAAGGATTTACCATCCATTGATGAGGTCTTCACAATGGTTCTCGAGCATGAGAGGCAAAACGGTTTAATTCCTGTCCAAGAGGAATCTCAGGCTTTGGTTAATGCAGTAGATGGCAAATGACATTTTAACAAAGGAAAAGGCAATTGGAGTTCAAAACAATGTACCTTTTGTGGCAAGACTGGTCATATTGTAGAAGTGTGTTATCGTAAGCATGGATATCCTCCTAGCTATTTCAATAGGGATTCCAAGCCTAGTGCAAACTCTGTGACTGAAGAAAGTGTCACCAAAGCTGATGACCCCCCTAAGACCATTACTCAGGAAGAATACTCTCAGTTGATTGATATGTTGAAGAGGACTAATGTTCCAAAATCATCTGGATCTGCAGCAGGATCAAGTGAGGATCATGTGGTCAATCAGATCTAAATCAACGCCAATGCTAATGCTGAAGGTAATTCCACTACCTGCATAGTCAATAATTGTTCCTTATTTGATGATATGAAAGTTGTTCCTTGGGTGCTTGATTCGGGTGCAACTGATCACATTTGTATGGATTTGAAGTATCTTAGTTCGTGTCATGCTATTAAGCCAATTGGTGTGAGATTACCTAATGGTGATTCTGTGTCTACTAGCATGCGGGGTATTGTGAGAATCATTGATGATTTGATACTTAAGGATGTTTTATATATGCCTGAATTTAATCTGAACCTTGTGTCCATCCCAAAACTTGCTCAAGGAGGATTTTGTAGAGTCCAATTTACTGATGACTGTTGCATAATCCAGGACCACTCATTAAAGATGATTGGTTTGGGTAAGCTGAAGCAAGGTTTATATCACTTGGATTATGGAGGAGGTATCACAGGTTCAGTTGTAAGTAATGTTTCTGTTAGTGGCAAATTTGATAATGTTGTTTTGTGGCACCATAGATTTGGCCACGCTTCACATGGCAAGTTGGAGTTGTTGTGTAAGCATTTTTCTGATATTGTTGTTAATAAGAACCTAGTATGTGATACATGCCACTTTGCTAGACAAAGGAAACTTCCTTTTACTGTCAGTGTTAATAGAGCTGTTCATGCATTTGATTTGGTGCATTTAGATGTGTGGGGGCCTTGCTCACTTCCTTCTATCCATGCCTATAGATATTTTCTCACTATAGTAGATGATCACACACGGTTCACTTGGGTTGTTTTGTTGAAAACCAAGTCAGAAGTTAAAGGTAGATTGACAGATTTTTTGGCCATTGTGGAGAATCAGTTTGCTAGCAGGGTCAAAGCCATCAGGATAGATAATGGTACTGAATTTCAACTAGATGAATTATGTAGAGCAAAAGGGATTATTCACCAACATAGCTGTGTTGAAACACCTGAGCAAAATGCTCGGGTGGAGAGAAAATACCAACATATTTTAGGGGTTGCTAGAGCTTTGATGATGCAATCCTATGCTCCCAAGTTTCTGTGGAGTTATGCTATCTTGCATGATGTTTTCCTTATTAACAAAATGCCTTCTAAGGTTTTGAATAATGATTCCCCATATCAGTTGTTACATGGTAGTTTACTAGACCTTAGCAGTTTAAAGGTCTTCGGTTGCCTCTGCTATGCTTCGAGTAATGTTGCTGGAAGGTCCAAATTTGATGTGAGGGCCAGAAAGTGTATTTTTCTGGGCTTCAAACCACATATGTAGGGAAGCCATTGCCTATGATATGCTCAAGAAGCAGATTCTGATTTCTAGAAATGTCATTTTCCATGAGATGATTTTCCCATATCAGTGGTCTCAACATCTTGCTCAGTCACAATGTTGGGAACCTCATCTTATGCCACACTGTGATCCGAATACCAACTTTCCCACACCAAATCATCCCATATCTCATACACCAGAAAATCCCTTTGGGTAATGGTTTGGTGGCGAGTGACAACATATGTGTCGTTTATGTAAAGAGAAGGTAAGCCACACATCTTTTTGTCCTATAACTTGGGAATAGCTAGAATTGGTTAGTTGGTTCCGAGATTGACAGGTGAGCTTTGAAAATGTTAACCACATTGTCCTATCTTGAAACTTGTCTACTCATAATGTGGTAATTAGGAATATATCATGAGGTGCCATTTAGACATAAAACAGTAAAAATCAAATCTAGTTATCTTCCTTTTTCTCTCATAGGAGGAGAGAGATTGATAAAAACAGAGTTTGGTGTGGGTGTATATATGAGAATGAGAAAGTGTTAGTGTGGCAGAATCACGCTATTAGACTCAAAACAATATTGTTAGTAGAAAGGAATATTTGATTGTTCCATATAGTGTCTAATCCATGCAGAAAATGTTTTCAAGTATAATCCATTAACTTGCTGAAGAGAAAACAACAACACATAGCAGTTTGCTTTTCGATGAAGTTTTTTTTTTTGGTCAAACTTTTCGATGAAGTTTAAACGTATCATTGTTTGTTGACCACAAAAACAAAAGTATCATTGTTTGAGGTTGGGCTGATAGGTACACTACTTTTTAATCAGAAAAAGCTGCCCAAGATGATATATAGCAAAGCCCATTGATTTTTTGGTATTCAAACCCATTGATTCTTTTTGGACCAAAAAATCCCATTGATTGTTCCACGTAGTCTAATCCATGCAGAAAATGTTTTCAAGTATAATTCATTAAATTGGACCAAAAAAAAAAGTATAATTCATTAACTTGCTTTTTTTTGGGTCAAAATTCATTAAATTGCTGAAGAGAAAACAACAACACAGCATTTTGTTTTTCGATGAAGTTTAAACGTGTCATTGTTTGTTGACCACAACAACAAAAAAATGTATCGTTGTTTGAGGTTGGGCTGATAGGTACACTACTTTTTAATCAGAAAAAGCTGCCCAAGATGATATATAAAAAAGCCCATTGAGCACTAAAGACCAAAAACACCCATTGAGCATTGTAAGGCTAATTCGACCAAAAAAAAAAGCATTGTAAGGCTAAGCAATATGGGCCAAAAAAGGGCTAAGCATAATGGTTTCTGTCGTTTGAAGGTTAAGCTTGATGGTTGATAAAAAAAATGGTTAAGCTTGATTTGAAAAAAAAATAATATTAAAAACTTATTCCTTAAAGGCGAAAGTAGTGAAATTGTTTTACATCTGCTTCAATTGCCCGTTACAGTAAAATGGGAGATGAATAATAGAATAGTTATCATTTTTTTTTATATTTTACTTTATGTAATTTTTCTTCAATAACAATGCAACACAAATGAAGCAAAAATGTAAAAGACTTGTTAGTTTATACGAAAATTAAGTTGCATGATTTGATTAACGTTTGGCTTCTTGTATAGTGCTTATGTGATTGTGATTATTATTATTATTATTATTATTTTTGGATAGACAAATGTTAGTTATTAATATGCTATGTTAGTTGGGGGTTCAAATCTATGACCTTCTTATTATTCCAACTCCTATGTTTCTTACTCAAATCACCTTATCGCTCCTATCTTATGTGATTATATTTATATAGAGGACGTGTTTGCTTTATCAAGGGGGATTTCACTCTCTGTGTTTGCTTCCGCGTCTAGTTTGCTTTTGTCACGCGTCCATCTTGAAGCTCTAGAGAGTGGTTTCTGCATCTAACGTGCATTGGGACGCAAAAACAATATTAACCAATTATAGTACACACTTAATATTATAGTTATTCTATCAACTGCAACTCGAACTTGTTCATTACTTGAATAGAACAACTCCATTTTATACAAGTTCTAATCAATTCACTTACCCCGACTAAATACCAAGAAGTTAGTTGAAACTTTTATTTCTTCTCACATGGTTGCACTATTGTTGTTCATCTAAATACCTATCTTGGTCACTTTTTTGTTTTATGCATGCTACGAAGCTTGCAATGATCAGTGTTAAATTAAAGAGGGGGGGGGGGGTGTTCCCAATGGAACACAAAAGGCAAATTAGACAATAAATGCATGGAAATTCACCGTCACAAATGGGTCAAGAAATGGTATGGACAAAACCCCTCTTCCCCCTACTTGCCACCCTGCAAAATTACTCCCTAACTCGTCATCGATCCTTTACCGGCCTAATGTGGTTCTTCTAGAATAAGCATATTTTCTTGAATACAATGTGTGAGAAATAAATGTGAAATGACCCATCGTATTGTGGGAAGGAGAGGTACATTAATGCACATGGAATTATGAAGCCTGACAAAAAAAAAATTATAGTAGTAAGTAAATTATTGAAAATTAGATGTGTTGGGAAATGTATTCTTCAGTTTGAGGGAAAGGATTTCGTCAAGTATTATATATTCATTCCCATTGACCACATCCAAGCTCCATTTCCCAAAATCTCTCCCACTTTCCCTTTCAACGACGCGTCCCTATTCAATTTTGGTTATTTTTCATTTCATGGGAATTGAATTGTGATAGTGAAGTTACGTGCTGACATGAATAGGGAAGTACTAAAGATAAAAACGGAAGATCAGATCATGGAGTTAAATGCATAAATAAATAAAAAAATATTTACATGTTTCTTTTAATTTTTTACGTAGATGTCGTAACGATTTTACGAAGAGGTCTAATTTTTTTTTACTATATAGGTATTTCTATGGATATTTTAAGAAACAATATCATAAAGTGTTACTATATATGATAATATACTATAATATTTGGATATCTAACTATCAGTATGTAGTTATTAAACTAATTTTAAAAATAACAACAAAATCATGATTGGACAAAACAATTCGATGAAATGATGATGTAAAAGTTCCTTAATATTAGTATACATTAATACATGTAAATTAATAAGGGGTTTATTTAAAAAAAATTATAAGTAAAGATAGAAAAAGAATCGAGTACTCTGTAGCTTTAGTTAAAAGGGGGTCCACAAAGACCCCACGGATGAGTGTGCATGCAATTTCTCTGAAATTCACCCCTTCCAAACCTAACGGTCAAATTTTTTTGTTGGCTATAGATAGATATAAAGCTACCCTCTTTTCAAGTATCCTGAACACAAGTAAGGTATGTTTCCAATACAAGATATAATGATAGCTCAACTCACAGACCCTTTTGAGCAAGAAACCAACCCTCAAGTTTGTCATGGCACTATCAACAAAAATAAAATATAAGACTTTGGAAATCTAAAACAAAAAGAAAAAGAAAATGTTCTTTGAGTTCTCCACTTTGTCATGATGCAGAAGATCCTCTTTGGTTAATTATCAACCTTTGTTTTTTCTTCTCTCTCTCTCTCTCTCTCGCACACTGACTGATGACAGAGAGAAAGTGAGAGGTTGAGCGCTTGACATGTTCAAAGATTGGTTTTATATGCTTGTATTGTGGAGGTGATAAATGAGATTCCCAAAGAAAGAAAACAATTAAAGCCTGAGAGAGAGAGAAAGTAGGAGATTCTCATAATGCAAGAATTAGATAGAATGGGGTGGAGATCACATGTAGAATAACAAGAAACTTTAGGTTGAATGGAGAAAAAGGGATGAAAAAGATATATTAAAGAAACTATTTCAACGAGTCAAGATGCAAACGATTTTTCCCTTAAAAGAGGGGCAAGCACAAACACACATGATCCCCCTAATATCCATCCTCCAACTAAAGTGATTAATCAAATATGTAGTATTGTTTTATGACCCTTCTTTTTTTCTCCTCCTCCCCTCCCAACTTTTGCTTACTTTTTCACTTGTTTTTTTTTTTCCTTCCTTCTTTTTTCATATTCATTTCGTTGGTGGTTTAAAATAAAGTAAGGTCAATATATGGTTGGGAGTATATGTGAGCAATAATGGACCTAGAGCGAAAGAGAAATATGTGTCATGACATGAAGCTAAAGAGAGTTGACGAGGGGGAATCAAACCTAGCAGCTACTTCTCATCTACTCATCTTGCAAGGACGTACTCCTTTCTTTTTCTAATTCATTACACTTTTTCAAGAGATTTGATAAGGTTGGAAATTGGTTAAACCTCAAATTCTTTGGCTAATTAATTGGATTAAGTTGAAATGTTCTCTAACTTTTCCAACTTATTTATTGCATATAGCTAGGGCCATGCTTCAGAGAAAAAAAGGTTCTATTTATTAAATCATGGAAAAAGATGCCCCTCCATATGCAATAATAATAATTTTCATTTCTGTGCCAAGATCCTGATCGTGATAATTCATGTGTTACTTCATGATCACGTCCCATTCATTTCCAATTTTTCCATTATTCATAATAATACAACCAAAGTAATGTCCCCCACCATTAATTAATATTCCTAATCTGACATTAACGCCAAATTTGAAGTCACATTAAGCAATCAATCGGGAATATCGAGGACAAGGGAAAAAAATCAAGCCAATTTGCCGTGCATGAATAATACATGCCTTGGTTTCTCTGTCTGTACGGTCTGCCTGCATCATGCAGCTTAATATATTACTTTAATTAATAAATTAAATTAATCTAATATTACCCGTGACTTTATGTTAACCATATTTTATATACTGTTGTTATTATAAGATTAAGCATTCTCAATTGATTCGCCAGGCCGGGTTCTACTAAAATTTACGTGTGAAAAAAACTAATTAACAACGCAATTAATTGTGGGGATTGGGGAATCCTTGGTTGGCACTACCACATTAATTTGATTTTGCTTGTTTTTAATTTTTCATGGATCATTTATTTAATATTTATTTGGGAGTTAAAATTTGGATCCCTTCGCTGGCACTTGCATATAAGAGACTCATTATATGTGTTATTTTGTCTCCTAAAGGCAAGCTAGCATGTCCAAGATTGTTTGAAGTTAAAAATATGCAACCAAAAATAAAAAAGCTACAACAGCTTCGTATGGTCTTATTTTGCTCATTATGCAGTGAATTGAATATAATTGAAGGCCAGCATTGTCCTTGTGCCACCCATAATAAATAATAATCATAATAATAAAAGCTTGTGCAGATCGATCAACTTTTTTAGGAAAGCTACATGTCCATATGCATGTCTCGCTGTGATGAGAAAGACCTACACAATTAAGGTGTTTGCATACTGATACGGCACCAACATATGTGTGCTTAATAATGAGATTGCACGTCTATAATTTAAAGCATAGGATCTGTTCTAAAATGGCCACAAAAGTGTATTTAAATCTCATACTGAGATTCTACCCATAATTTTTTTTTATTTTACAGTTTTGTAACATATCCTTATTGCTAATAGTATTAGTTAAGAAAATAAAAGTGAAAAGTTTTTATTAAAACTAGCGGACAAACAGACAAGTATTTCTGTCCACATTTTTTATTTTTATGTAAGACATAAAATTAAATATTGAAATGTAAGTTTAATTTTTTTAACAACAAATGATTTCATTTGTGTGGGTTAACAGTTTTTTTTTTAAATTTACATGGGTTAGCAGTTAAAAGAGGAAGAATAAAAAGGAGTTTACGATTATTAGCAGTTATAGGGGCAAAATTGTCCAGAAATTGTGTACTCCAAAAAAGGATATCCGCTTTATAATATTGATATATAAGTTTAATTTTTTTAACAACAAAATAATTTCATTTATATGGGTTAACAGTTTTTTTTTAAATCTACATGGGTTAGCGGTTAAAAGAGGAAGAATAAAAAGGGGTTTACAGTTATTAATAACAAAATTGTCCAAAAATTGTGTACATCAAAAAAAAATTCTCTTTATAATAGTTATAGACTATAGATAAAAAAAGGGGGATCAAGTTGAATAATTGTCTGAGTTACTCCTTCGTTATCTCTAAATATAGTTTAAATTTCATAAATACAACTACTAAATTATAAGTTTTTATTGAGTAGATCAATTATACAATTCGTTTCAAAATTTGAAACTATTTGATATTTCATCAACTATTGGTGTGAAAAAAGTTGGTATGGATGATCATTGAGATAATATCACAATATTCAAATGGTTGGATTGATGAATTTAATATATACTTAATTAGAGATGTCAATGGAATAACTCGGGCAAGGGTTATTTTTGTAGTAACTTGTTACCTCCCAATAAAAAATATTTATTATGTTTTTAATGTAGAGTATGTTTGACAAGTCGCGTCGGCTAGTTTATAGCAGATTTGACTAGCTTATAATTTTAACTGGGGAACAATCTTATCTCATTATCTAATATGTACTGTTTTTTTTAGCTTATGGTATTTTTCATACACCACTCCAACTAGTGTTTGATCTTATAGTTAATTATATTTTTCTCTCATTTTTACCATTTCTCTACTATATATGTTAAATAAAATAAAAATCCTAACCACAATAACAGTCTCACGTTATTTCATTTATATAATATTATTTATTTTTAACAAAAAACAATTAAGAATGAGTATCAAAGTAAAATATCATATTATAGTTTTGAAGACGATAAATAATTTAATTAAAAGAATTGTAATAATTATTTTAAAATAGACAGCTATAAAAATAGAATTTATATAATAATCATTGCTCGAATGAAATTAATTAATAAGATAAATTACTTTATAAGATTGTATATCTTAAAAAAAATGTAGACTATAATATTTCAGTAAGAATCAAGAATGTTAAAAGTTTATTCTATAACTTTCACCTTTTTCACACAAATTAATTCTCCAAGAAAGGTTTTGGAAGAATAATGCATATGTTTCTTTGCTTTCGGGCTAAAACCTTGGGGGCTAAGTTTGCTAGCGCCGGATATATATGTCAGTTATAGCTCAACTAATTACTTTGGCTTTTTTATTTTAATGGTGAATGTTTGATTGTTTTCAATATAATTAGTATGTAAAAAATTAATATACATTAGTCTAAATATCTATATATAATCCTTGTGTACAGAAATACAGTATGCATGTACGACAAGCAACTTTTATGGAAAACTGATAACATAATACACGCAACCATGGATATGGAGGCTATCCTAGAAACCAATAATGGATTCAACACATCCATATCAATCCATAACTTCTGAATTTTTTATATATTAATAGGTGGATATATATGGACAAAGTCTGAGATTCAGAGAATACATTTAATCAAAGTATGGCAATCTCGAATTAATTAGACCTTACTAGAAATTCGATCATCAGATTTGAGAGACAATTTCAAAGAAAGAAAGCCTACGCATTCAGAAAGTTAAAAAAAAAAGAGATAAAGTTGCCCTAGCACATGACAAATTTGATATATCTTCACAAAAGTTCAACAATAATTATTAGTAGTTAATGCATTACCCCCTCTTTTTCTTTTCATATATTGAAAAGATGCATGTATATCTCACTTTGAATTTAGAATTTTGTCGCGTAATTTATGTCCATCTAATTACTATCCCTTTTATGTTCAACTAGTGGGGGGGCAGGCACTCCGTGCCTAGTGCCTGCACCCACCATTCATTTTTTTTACAGTTGCTTTTTTATATAAACAATTTTTTCTATATTTAATTATCATTTAAAGAGACAATTAATATTATTAAGGTGGTTAATAGAAGTTAAAGGATAAAATGGTCCAAAAAATGTGTACACTAAAAAATTGTATCCCCTTTTATTATATGTATAGATATGTATAGATAATGCATTGTTTATTTCCTTTTGGCAATGAAAAACTTTTCAAAAATGTCTTCCCATTATTCAAAAACAAAGACACATGATACATTTGAAAAAGAAACAACTATAACAAAAAGAAATAACAATAACAAAATTCATCTTATATTTTACATGCTTCATTGGACTAATAATCATTGTATTACTAAAATTGAGTTTAAAATGAAATTATGTATGCATAGATATTTTTTACTCTAAAAGTTAATTTAAAATATAAATTAATATAAATTTTTCAATCTAATACTACTAGTAAAATCACATTAATTACTAATATTTTGTTGGTCCGAGTAAAACTGGAATCAAATCTCTTACGTAAGGTTTCGTATTCAAGTCTTATAAATAAAGAAAATGTTGTCAAAAGTCGACAAAACTAATAAATACTTTATACCAATACTATGGTGACAAAAAAATCACATTTGATAAGAGGAGGTACTAAAATCAATTTTGACTTTCTATTGCTATAAAAACAAAAACAAACTTAATGTGAGGTGGACTCTATTAAAGAAAGCATAAATGTGATGAAGTATCTAAACCTGGCCGAATGAAGCGCTTTGAAATTTCCAAGGGCTACAGTTTTCCAAAAAAAAGGACGTAGGTGCAGCGTAATGGGGGGTATGGTTAGGACCAGAAAACGCAACCAAAGGCAACACACAAACCCAAAATAGGGACACGTGGCGCATAATGGTCCAAGGACAGCACAATCATCGTTTCCCATGCCACTCCCATGACTCAACCAACACAACAAAGTGAACAAACAACAACATTTTCTTTTCTTTTTTTTTTGTTTACTCAGTAAAATAAAAAAGAAAAAAAAAGAAAATTAGGAAACTGCCAAAAAGCCCTTCCCCTTGCACCGGGTACATCGTACCCTTTCTCCGGGTCCCACGCCCGGTTCCACTCTGGCGGGTCGCACGTGCTTACCCAGCCTCGCCCTTGTACTGTTCCCCCACAACCCTGCCACACACGTGTTTCCCTCCACTCTCGCGGGTCCCACCCACTATCACGTTGTTCTTCCTTCGACGACCGCACAGCCCAAAACATTAAAAAATAAAAAAAAACAAATAACAACAACAACAAAAATAACTGTTGGATTCTAGCGCTTCCTACGTGGCGCCCCCGAGTCGGCAGGTATTACGTGGCACGATTCTATTTTTTATTATTTGTTTTTGTTTTTTACTATTTTTTTAAATTACCATTAGGACTTGTAACCAAAAAAAAAATTACCATTAGGACTTTAATCACCTGTTTGGGACTTAATCACAGTTAAAAATTTTCATCCATTTCCAAAAATGTATTTTGTGAAATTTAAATATTGATTCTCAGCAAGTATTGTCAATTAAGTCGTATTTATTGGTCGGTGTTTTACAATTTAACTATTGGTGAAAATGAAAAAAAAAAGTGAAGGCAATGTACTTGTGCTACTGCTTACCCAATCTCCAGTTACGATATAGACGGGATCGTATTACCAAAATGCCCCTAGAAATTGGGCATAACTATGGCCTGTGCGTCGTCAAATCTCTCTAGCTATGGCTGCACAGGAATAGGAATAGGATTATGGAGTATTTATTTAAGGGAAAAAAGATCTCACACAAGCAAACACTATCTTTACTCTTCTTTTTTCCTGCCTGGTCTAACGTTGGATTATTATTATAATTTAATTATTTAATTTAAAATCATTTAATAATAATGATGTGTGGACCGACGAGGGGAAAACCCTGAATAAAAACCCCACCAATACAGAGTTGTCACCTCTCTATTTTTGCATGCCTTCATTTTCTTCCGTTTCCTTCTTTTCACTCACTACTTTCTGTATTTTCGGTTTTCCCATCCCCTCTCTCTCTCTCTCTCACACACACACACACACACACACCAAGTGCTATATTATCAACCTCCCAGCGAAGACTCCAAATAAGAACACGCCAAAAACGCAGATACATATAGAAGAGATAATAAAAACCCCAAGAAAAGCAAATATCCTTCATTTCTTCTCTTCTCTAACATGGCCGTTGAGGCTCGCCATCCTAATCTCTTCTCCCCTCAACTCATAGGCAACAACAGGTACACATCATATCCATTTCTCTTTTTCTTTCTCTTTCTCCTCCTTCCCTCAGTTCTGTATCAGAATCAGAATTCAAAGTTTCTTTTTTTTTTTGATGTATAGGGAAATGATGAACCCCATTGAGACAAACATGAATAATCTCTACAACACCCAGATGGGTTATTCTTCACTGCTTCCATCATCGGAGACTCTGCTACCAGCGGCAGCGTACAACACACTCGTCACCGGCAATTCGTTTCCTCAGAAAACCGCCATGAAATCTGACAGCGGACTCACCTACACCTACAATGTCCCATCCACCTTATCTCGAAAGCGTTCAAGGGACACCTCAACTTCAATCAACAACAACAACAACGACAACTTCCCTTTCCCTTCCTACAAGTCTTGCTCCTCCTCTTCCTCTTTCTCCTTCCTTGGTGAAGACATTTCCCTTCAGATCCAACAGCAACAACTCGACATCGATCAACTCATTGCCCAACGAGTAAGTCCAATCCCAAATCACTCAAACCCCTATTTCTTCATCTGGGCATGCATCAATTTCTCATCTTTCTTTATATTTTCGTTATTTGTTCAGATGGAGAAGGTGAGAATGGAGATAGAGGAAAAACGAAAGAGGCAAGCGAGGAGGCTAATAGAGGCAATAGAACTAGGCGTGATGAAGAGACTGAAAGCAAAAGAAGAAGAGATAGAGAAGATTGGGAAGCTGAACTGGGCTTTGGAAGAAAGGGTCAAGTCTCTTTGCATGGAGAATCAAATATGGCGTGATTTGGCACAAGCGAATGAAGCCACGGCGAATGCTTTAAGGAACAATCTAGAACAGGTGCTTGCACAACGCGGCGGCGACGACGACGGAGCCACCGTGTCACCGGCGATGGTTCCGGTGGTGATGGACGACGCGGAGTCTTGCTGTGGCAGCACAGAGGGGGACAATGATGGTGATGGTGATGAGGATGGGTGGCGCACGTTAGTGGGGTGCGCGAAGGATAAGGACGTTGGTGTTGGTGGTGGTTGTAGGGGAATAATGAAAATAACGAGGGACTGTGGTGGGAGCAATAGTGGTGGCAGGAGATTGTGCAGGAAGTGTGGGAAAGAGGAGTCGTGCGTGCTGATATTGCCGTGCAGGCACCTCTGTCTATGTACTGTTTGTGGGTCTACCCTTCACACTTGTCCTATCTGTAAATCCTTCAAGACTGCCAGCGTCCATGTTAACATGTCTTAATTTTGGATAATTATTATTAGACACTAGAACAAAAAAAAGGAGACAATTTTTCACATAATTGGAAGGAAAAAAAGAAGTAATTTTGATCCCAAATCTCTCTCTCTCTCTCTCCTCATTACATCAATTTTTTTTCCATATGTTTTTACCCTTTATTGTTCTTAGTGGTATGGTTTTACTAGTAGAATGGTTTAGATGTGAACATGTGAAACATTAGATAATGTCAAGGCAATTGCGATTAGCAAATTCTAATTGCAATTTTTCACTAAACTCGAGTATTAGGGGGCCTTTTTGGATTGAATTAGTTTTGAGTTTATCTATTAACATAATTGAGCACACGAGATAACTTATGAAAGAAATTTATAACTGATTCTGTTTTAAGTTTATTTTCGTATAAACTCTCTGAATTAACATATCAAAATGGTGTTAGTTTATATGAAATTAATTAATTTTTTTATCTTTTTGATTATAAAAATTATTTATACGTGTTTACTCTGTAATTATAAAAAAGATTTAATTAGTATACACTTTGATAGTATAATTTTAAGAAGTAATATTATGAGATAATTTTATAATAAAATATGATTAGATATTTATGTAAAATTATTTTATACCGCAAATATAATAATTAAATATGTGTTTATATGATAAATGAAATATTTATTGTTGCGTTTTGTTAGGTTCTATTGAAAAATGGAGAACATGGGTAAGGTGGTGGAGTTACGTTGGCGCATAAGAGGGTGTGTAGTTTCGGAGTTGTGGGAGGGGGTAATAATAAAGGGGTGAATAAAAAGGGTGGGGGTTGTGGGTCCCGTAGCGCATCTACCCGACAGTTCCCCCAACAGAGAAACTAGGTAACCTCGAAGGGATAGATAGAGTAGATTAGATTAGATAATAAAAAGAGGTGCGCGTGTAGACTGGCGCGTGGAGTCAACGAATGGTGGGGACAGAAAGCGACAGGTGTGCGGCAAAAGCTGACACGTAGGACGCGCGCAAATGTCGCTGTTGTTGTTGTTGTTGATGAAAGAGTGCCTGCCTGCACTGCAACGGCCATTTCTTTCTCTATAGAGCTCAGCCTTTGGACCAAAGGCCAATGCTCCACAACCCGACACCATCACATAACATAAAAAACCAATGGTTCCCAGAAATTATTAATTTATTAATTAATATTCTCAATAAATAACGTTTTTAATTTTATCCAACTAGGCGAAGAAAAAGTCTTGGGAATCTGCCAGTGTGCCACGGTTATTGTTGTGAATATCACTGATGATATGGTACAGAGAAAACGACGGTGCGTTTCATTATTTTTTTATTTTTCTTTTTTTTAGGGATAATACAAAAAAGGTGGTGATAATTTCGGAGGCGGTGCAGGGTGGATATTATCGATCAGTTTTGGGGAGTGAGAAAGAGAGAGAGAAAAAAATGGAGAAAAAGAATGGTGGTGGTGTGGTTGAGTGAGGCGTGTCGTACGCAACATACTGTGCGACCCCGCTTCACTCACTCGTCACTGTTAAATAGGGACTGGAGCAACCAGTACCCAACCCCCAATTATTTATATTCGCCCTTTATGTCTACCTCACACTGAAGTGAAACGACATCTCAAAAGAAAAATTAATTTAATTTACTAAATATTGTTATGGGTGTAATTTTCTTAATTTAATAAATAATAATATAAAATTATTTTACTGGAACCGAGGTAGGGTACGGTTGTCCTTTGAGGCTAATTATTGTGCGTGTACAAAAGAAGATCCCTCTGCAGTTGGGATTTTTTTACGGCACGCGGTTAAAAATGGCAACCCCCTAGTTCACTGCTATTATTACTCGTTTTGTGTTTTGTTTCTGCTGCAGTTCAGGCTGGCTCTGTGTTTTCTGTTTCTGATTCCGACTGAATAATGAATGGCTTTTACCGAATGAAACGGGCAGTACTATTTTGAGTATTTTCACACCCCTAGGAAACAGGGTTAAAATTAAAATAAACAATGATGATAGGAGGAGTAGTTGGGTGGAAGAAGCGCATGTGAGGGGCACGTGACTGGTCAAATCCTTTTTATTGTAGTAGTAATCTGGTTTTTGTTTTGTTTGGGAGATACGCCATGCCACCCGTAATGGGAGTCAATGATCAGCAAAAGAGGTTCTTGGGGCATGCGTTTGCTTTTTTATAATAGTTAATGAGAATCCGAATTTTATTTTATTTTTTTTCGAAAAAATAGAACATGTCACTATTGTTATTAATAAATGGTACAGAGAGAAAGCTAATACTAGTAATTGTTTTTTCATTTTATGAAAAAGATAGCTAAAGTAAAGAGCTGGGGGTGGAGTTGACATTTTTTCTATTTTTTTTATAATTATATTTTTAAAAAAAATAAATAACATAAATGTGTTACATGAGTATTATTTATTTTATTTATTTTTTTAAAAATATAATAATAAAATAAATAAAAATAAATAAAAAAATCTCAACTCCACCCCAAAAATATAATAATAGTGAAGAGAGAATGCAACTGTGCAAAACTCTGGACAAAATAAAAAAAAACATTAAGCCACCAGAGAGCTCAATTGACAATTGACATGCCTGTTGTAGATTACATATAGCTATAATATTTTGTTAATTAATTTTATTTAATTTTATTGATTTTATAAAAAAAATAAACTTAATTTTTTAAATTGTTCTTAATAAATGAGCTATTTGAATTAAAATCTACATTAAATGAATGTATTTTGTAGAAAAAAATTCATTAAATAAGGTAAAATTATTTATGATTTGCTTATATTTTAGACTGCTACATTTGATTTTTTTATTTATAATTCAGTGTGGAGGGTATACGTTTCATAATTATGCAAACAACAAATTATTACATTTGTATGTGAAATAGGTGGCACTTAATTTGGGATTGTTGAAAATTGACCCATGAATGGGAACGCCGACATTACCTGTGATAGGCTGTTTCACCAGTTTGTTGTGTAATTTGATTTCTACCCCAACTAATTAGAGTAATTTGATTTTGATCCCAATAAATTGCTTAATTCAAATACAACTAAAGGATGAGCTGGACCCCAATTTTAACCCAAATAACTTTGACCTCAGGTTCCTCAGCTATTATTATAACGAGCTTTGAAATTCCTATATGCAATGGTGCGAAGTTATTATTTTTTACATACTGTATTACATACAGATCCTCTCCTAAGAGCTAGCTCACTCCTATGATCAGTCATCTACTCAGCCATATATCAATACATGGAAAGTAGAAAAGGGTGAAAATTCTCTCAAACACAAAAATAATAGTACACTAAAATACACATAAACACTTATACATCACAATTCCAAATCACATGAGATTTTTACGTTATACGCGCTTTCCAGTTTAGCGTATTTTTCGATAATTTTTGAAAGTTTTTCAAAAATTTTAGAAAAATTTCATAAAATCAAAAATATTAAAATAACCAATTTTTGTGAAGAAAGTTTATTTGTTGGGTTTGTTTGACACACTCAAGCTATTTAAATCTACTTCTGTCACTTAGACGTAAACCGTTTTCTGTAACAAGACCCTACGTTGATTGAAAAATTACCGTTTTAGAAGTATTTCGGAATCTGTATATTTTATTCCTAATTTTAAGCTAAAAATAAATCACACAACATTTATGTCACAAAAATTCATATAAAACATAATAAGGACAGTAAAAACAAAGAAACGGATGTTGTAATTAGACCTAACAGTAGTAGAAAATTGTCTGTTTTCAGAAGTATTCTTAAACATGCATATTTAAATCCTATTTTTAAGCTAAATATAATTATCAAAATATTTATATCACACAAATTCATATAAAACAGAATTAAACAGTTAATCTCAAAATGGACACATAAACAGTCAACTCACTTAAAGGACTAAAAATAAAAAAAAGTATATGGACCAAAAACATTTGATTTTTTTATAGGGACTAAAAGCAAAATACTCCTATATTATAGGGACCAGAAATATATTTAAGCCTTTTTTATCACATTTTTTATATCAGATCTTAAGAAAATTGTGCAAAATTGTCTTTTATGACAGAACAGCATTGTGGGTCAATTTATAATTTAACTATTATTTGAGGACTTACTTACAAATATTTATTAATATGATAAATACCACTTAACCTGGTTACATGTAATTGATCTCATCCGTTGAATAAAATATTGGTCAAAACAAATATATCTAAGATAGAAAATGGCTTTCCCATTCATGGGTCGATTTTCAACAATCCCAAATTAAGTGTCACATGTGAAACATACTCTAATACACTAACACTATAGAATTTATAAATCCAATAAAATTATTTAAAAAGTTTTTTTTTACTGATATATAACAATTGATGACTGCCTAACGTTTTTAACTCTTCGCAACATATTATATAACTATGTTAATTATTAATCCTATAAATGTTTTAAATTAGAATTAGAATGAAGTTATGCTTTCTGTTAAAACAAGCAGCATGCACCCCTTAAATCGCAAAAAGCAATGGTTGTGTCAATTATTGTTTTTGTCACAAAAATTATGCATCTATTCAAGAATCAGGGAGCCACAAAACATATAGGGGGTAAGTTAACATAATGGGAATTTTTTGACCAAAGAATGGAAATTCTAAAATATTAATATTTATATAATACAACATGACATGGAAAGTATAACAACTTTTAAATATTATTATAGATTATATGTTATAGATAAATAGATAATGTTTTTCCATTGAATGTGTACTTAGTAATCGGAGCTGATCGTTTTCTTCTCCGTCATGAAAAACGACACTGATTTTTCAATTGATATTTTATATTATGAAAAACGATTCAAGCATTTTAGGTGACGAAGATGATAGATAGATAAGTAGATAACTCTGGAATAAGAGGTGAGAGCCGTGAGGGTCTCGGTGGCAAGAACAAGTCAATAGTAGCAACCAGTCACTATTCAATTTGACTATATATTAAGAAAGTTAACCTACTATATGTGCAAAATGTGAATGCATGCATGTCATTGTTGGATAACACCAACATGGTTAAAAAAAATTTGGTGATTTATTTTTGAAACAGGCTTTTTTTTGGATAAGTAAAATTTTATTAATAAAAATATAATTAAATCAGAGTACAAGATATGTCTAAATTTTTTAAACATGCTAAAGCATATCTTAACTAACTAATTTATTAAAAGCTATACGTTTCTGTTTGACTGTTTCTATTATAATTATATATATATATATATAGTACTGAGGTTAAAAAAAAAAGAAAAAAATGAAACGCATGGAAACTATACTATACTATATTTGATCATTTCTTCCAAAAAAAAAAGAAAAGAAAACATTCATGAATTACAGTGATTGTCAAATGCAATAAATTATCCTTGTATTTAACTCTAAATTCTATTGCATGTTAATAAATATTTCAATATTATTTAGTAATATATAATATTTTAATTTATTGACAACCTTTACGTTTTGTTTTGTTTCTTTGCTTGAAAATGAAGGTGAAATAAAAGAACCGCCTTTTATTGATCATCACATATTATCTCATATATATCGTTTTTTATTTGGTTTTTCTGGAAAATTTGTTAACATGTCCATGTTGAGAAAATGTGAATAAGATAATTAAATGATTAGTTGTAACAAGAACTTGATTGATCACAAATCTAGCTATATCTCAAATAGTTTAATTAGATTGTATAGACATAAATCAGGATAATATATGACCGGTTTTTTTTTTTATCAATCGGAAAACAATATATGACCCGTTTAATTTGCATATAGAAAGAAATGATACTTCTATAGTGAAAGATGTGAAAATTTGAATAACTTCATTTGATGCAACAAGGACAAAGAAAGCTCCATTTCGCTAGCACATGTATAGAGCCTTTGCATCTTTAACGAATAATGTTTGAATTGCATATCTATTATTCTGTAATTTCTATTATGTTGATTGACAAGTTGTATGGAAAATGACATGAAACATTTTTTAGAAATTGTATTTGCATTTTTGTGAAATTCTGAAGCTATACCTAAATTAACTACCCATATTTAACATTTTTTATACAACCCACATTAACATATATATAAAATACTGTTAAAAAGGTATAAACGGCCTTTTTTTTTCCACATTGCTGGTGAGAATCGTATCGTAAATGCAATGGCCTAACATTTACCTTAATTTTTATTAGCTTTGCTTGCTATACGTCAGATGAAACACACATGACATGACACACCGGTAGTACCCCGCGGAAAAGTTACTTAAACTATATATTTATTTAAACGATCAATTAAATTAAGACAATTTCTATCTACACATACATGATTTTCTATCAACACATACATGCTGCGGAACTATTAGTTCCGCAGGTGTATTTTTTTTCTGACACACACATACCGCGGAACTATTAGTTCCGCGGGTTGTAATTCACTGCGGAACTAATAGTTCCGCAAGCATTTTTTATTCGTTATGTGTGTGTCCGAATTGAATTACAACGTGCGGAACTATTAGTTCCGCGGTGAATTACAACCCGCGGAACTAATAGTTCCGCGGTATGTGTGTGTCCGAAAAAAAATACACCTGCGGAATTAATAGTTCCACAGCATATATGTGTTGATAGAAAAACATGTATGTGTAGATAGAAATTGCCTTAAATTAATGGCAGCAGTACTTATAGGACCTAAATTTCAATCAACAGGGTAATGTGCATTTTGGAAAAGGTGGAAAAAATCGCATGAAACAGCAATCGAATCCATGAAATTACATCATGATCAAGACTATCAACAAACCTCATATTTGTCATCATGTTAGTTTTTGACTTTCAAGCAATGTAACTTTTCACAAAATTAAGTTCATACACGATCACCATATAATTAACCTTGAGATTATGTAAAATAGGTCACTTTAAGATTGTATTAGTTTAATTAACACCGTTCGAGTATCCAAACGTCCAAGACCTAAAAGTGTGGCCCTAAATACTGTTGTTATAAACAAAAATCAGATTTCAAAAGTAAATTAATGTAAATTTATAAATACGTTATAAAAATCAAAATAACATTGAATCTGGAGAACTTTTAAATAATTATTCAAATATTGGTTTAGTTATATTTAAATTAAATCATGTTTAAACTAAAAATATAATTAAATCATGATTTCATCGATTCAATTTACTAATTCAATATAATTTGCAATATATTATCTTCAATGACGAAATTAATCATGAAATATTAAATGAGACAAATTGCAAAAGTAACCGCTGTAAATCACATTGGAATAAGCTCCAGTTAATTACCTTTGGTCACATTCATCCAAGTCCAACTAATATTGGTAAACAGTAAATACTCGCTTCCGTTCCTTTTTAATTTTATATTTTTAAGAATAATTTTATTACTATTTAATAGAATAGTAAAAAGGTAAGGTATAACATATTAAAATTTATCAATTAAATTATTCTTTGGTTAATTTGAAACAACTTTAAAAGATTAATATTAAAGAAACGATTTGTCATTTTAATATTTAAGATTATATTTTGTCAATTATATATTTATTATTGTTAATTATTTTATATATATTTTTTGACACTTTAATATAAAGAGAATAAATAAATATAGTGAAATAATGAATAGACGCAAGTATAATAAAAAAAATTATTAATTAAATAATTTTTGATTATTATAAAATAATATTAAAAAACATATAAAATTAAAAGGATTGGCATTCATTGGAAAAGCAACATAGCTTAGGTAGCAGTAGCAGTAGTCACCTTGTACCACGTTCATTGTTGTGCAAGGCAAAGCCTTCCAAATCAATCGACCAGTCACCACCACCTTCCACACACACAGACACAGACACAGTGCTCTCAGTCACACTCAATTCCACTGCTTAGATAGCTGCCAAAACAGATTTATCAATGTACGCATACAGAAAGAAAGAAAGAAAAAAAAAAAGAGCTAGTAAGAAAAATTGATGTTTGTTGATATGATGCAGTTGGGGCTGGGGGACAGAAGAAGTCACAAGACCCTTGAGGTGGACCCCACGTAGGGCAGGTTACAAAATTAACACCAGAGGTAGCATTTAGTGAAGGAGTCCCTAACAAGGACAACACAAAAATAATGGGGAGATTTGAATTTATTTTATTTATTTATTTATTTTATTTTGTAGGATGGGATCTTTTTGGGCCTGTTGTGGGCCCCCACTGGATTAGGACCATCTGTCCCTTTGTGTCCGGCAGCCCTCCAAAACACGTGAATCTGATTCCCACTCATGACTCATCCCACTCCTAATCTTTTCGATTAATTAATTAATATCATCATAAGCTCGATCCCACACAAAGGTAATTACTTTATTTTATCCCCTGTTTAAATAATTTCATTTCGTTTACCTATTTGTTATCATATATCACTAAAAGAATAACATCTATAAATCTTTTATAATTAAGTGAGTGAAATTATAAAATCATTTTATTGTTTTTACCAAAATAAGACATAAATAAAATCAAGCAGTTGATTTAATAAGATTTGATTCCGCTCAACTGCAAAGTAATTTTGTTGAAATGAAAAATATATAAATAATTATTAATATGGGAAATTATAGAATTTTAGTTTTAAAAATTATTAATCATATGTTTTTTTATTAAAATATATATTCTATACTTGCACATGAAACGGGGCATCTTATTTTATATCCTTTTAAATATGAATAAGTTTATCTAAAAGTACTAACATTTATGGCCAAATTAATTAATAAATCTAAACACAGTCTTCTTGTGGAGTTGGACTTACCACCTGAATAATTATAAAATAGTGTAAGAGATAAAATAAAATATAAAATTATAAAAGGATGTTTCTACCTAGGAATCTAGGCATGCAGAAGTTCGTGAACAATTTACCTAAATCAAGAAATGATTCGCTTAGGGTATGCTTTTATAAACTAAAATAATATAATTTTTTATCTTATAAAATATTTATTGCATTGCAGGCTTCAGAATTCAGGCACTAGTGGACATGATCTGTGATGCCGAAATATCGTCCATATTTCTTCTGCACTTCATTTGGCCTGCCTGCATTTGATCGCAACTTAAATCATTCAATAATTATTTTAGTATTTTTAAATAAATGTTTATATATTTTTCATATCCTATAATTCATTGACAACCCGATTGAGAATAGAATTATTTGTCTTTCGTTTCTCTTTTGAAATTGTCTATGCCACCCACTTCTCTATGGATCATGCTCTGGTTGATGAAATTGACTAATTTTTATTTTTTTTCAATAATAGATTGCGGAATCATTCAATTGTCTCACTTCTCACCCCATGCTTAGACAGCAAATTTTTTTGGACTAAGATATAATTGTTCATTTATTTTGCAATGGATATAGTGACCCCAAATGTATGATCTATAAATTTTATATTTTCCATCAATTTGCCGTGTTGAATTTGATTGCCCATTACGAATCTTGTTTTGTTAGATATCATATTCTTGGCGGTCGTTTTATTTCCCCTCACAATATTTTTATTGGGATTTCCAACTATTGTACTTTGAAATTCCTCGGTCCTTGTCTTACTATGTCATGGGCTTGTCTTCTAATAGCTTAGAAAGAGAGAACTAAAATATTATATTAAAAATTTGCTTTTTGTGCATTCATTTTGGAGCTATTTGTTATTTTTATTTTATTTTAGGGGAAGACTGTAACCAAGGGCGCCACCTGCGCCTATAAGCTACCATGTACTACTTACCTAAAGTTTATATAAAAGATCCTAGTGCTAGTGCATGGTTGAGTCACTAACATATACTTTCTCTGGTCTTATATATAAGAAATAATTTATTTTTTTAATACATTAAATAATTCATGTATCTGATTTATCATAACTTATGTATATAGTCTAGACACATAAATTATTCAATAAATCAAAAAAGTAAATTATTTCTTATATATAGGACCGGTAATAGTATAATATTGAATGATATAACTGCATCTTTAATTTTCTTTTTCTTTTTAATATTTCACTCTCTCGTTATTTTCAGAGAAGGTGTTATGTTCAAATTCCATTTTATATATTTTTTTTGTTCTTTTTTATTTGTCGTTTAAGGTTATTTTATCATAACTAATGAATCAATTAATTGATAAATTTTTTTCTATTATACCCTTATTTATTCATTATATCATTTTATCTCTCTACATTAATATGCCACGTCATTCTAAATATTTTCATCTTTTTTTTTGAATTATAGTGAAACAATTAGTGTTAGTAATAAATTTATATCGTTGGAAAGTAAAATAATTTTTGAAAATAGATGCATTATTAATTAGTCTTTAAACTTTTTAACTACTATATTAATCAATTTTATGAAAAATATGTAAAACAATTAATAAGATTAAGGGTATATTTATCAAAATATAATTTTAAACTATTAAAATAACCAATAAAAAACAATTTTTTTTTTAAAAATCGACGGCTAAAAAGGAACAGAGGGAGTATAGACCCGTACACATTAATTAGTTGATGAAATTTGAAAGCTATGTGATTTGTTTTCAACGATTGGCACCATTAATTAGGCGTCTACTTATGGTAGTTTGAGCCATCATGGACCGCCAAATTGATACAATGAACTTTGTTCTCAATTTTAAATTGTTTATACGGGTTACTTATTTTTAAGAAAACTAAGCATGATTAAACATTTGGCTAAAGTTCAATATATTTAAAATAAGCATAGTCTAAACATTAATAAACAAGGCAAAGAACACCTTACAATTACAAATATAATAATGAACAGTTATTATATATATAGTTGATTGGAGGAAGCATTAAAATGTGACTCGCTAATTGAGAAGGACGGTTGTTTTAAATCAATTAAGCATAATCTATTTTAGCGCATCCACATTGATGAATGTGTGTGTGGGACCCAATATTGCATAATGTCATCAGGTTCAATTGATGGTGATGGTGTAACGTAGGAATATCATGGACGATTAAAAAAAATTAAATGGCAACTCACTCTGTTTAAATTGGTGTCATTGTAGAGATAAATATTGGCATGGGGGGTTTTTGTCAAACTAGGGGGCATTTCAATTTCAAGTATATATTGAGTTTGTCAAACGGTACATCGATATCTCATGAAGGTGTTTTGGTTGAGTGGTGCATTGCACATTGGAGAATCCCCCAACTTTTCCATGCTTTGAAAACGCCTTTACACAAATCATCAAAACATCAACCAATCAAAGAGACACCCCAATATCAACATGACTGAATAATAAATAATAATAATATTATTATTATATATTATTGCCTAAGGTAAAGGCAAACCAACAAACATTAAACCACAGTGCTCCATGTCTCCCTTTTAAGAAAGAGACGTGTGAATAAACTAACCCACTTTCATTGCATTGGTTCCCTTTTTCGCATAGAATCACACATCCATTTTATGTGGGGTCAAAACCCCCACCTTCTCCATCTCCTCCTCCTCCCAATGATATTCGATCATTTTGATATGTGTAAAAATTGCTCAATATTAAACATCTTTATCTATAATCTATATCTATCCACTCATAGGGAAAAGTTAATTATATGTGGAATTGAAAATTATCCAAGGCAGGTTCAATTTCCTTCGTCACGTACACACTACGCACCTATATATCCTCCAATTAGGACAATGATACTTAACCCAATGGGCACATTATATATATTGTTCAATTTTTTTTCTCTAGATCCATGCCATGTTGCTTTCTTTTATTATCTTGTTCAAGATTGTGTAGACGTGTTTAGACTTGGTTCAAAAGGATTAGAAAATGTGTGTGTCACATCACATAGGTTGTCTATATCGGTGATATATATATTCCAAAATTTTCAGTTGGGGGTTGGGTGGACCTGCTCCAAGTATTGGGATAGTACAAAGCATAGAATAATATGGATCTAATTAAAGAAAGCATAGGGGGGAAAATGGGGTCCATGATGTGGAACCTAACTTTCTTCCCTTGTGAAAGAGGGCACTCATATATGTACTATACTCCATCATCATAGAATTGATTTTGTTGCTTCCTTTTGTTCTATCCTAAGTCCTAACACATGTTTTTCTTCTTTAAAGAGGAGGACCCCACTATTGCTCTCTCTCATATCACAAGTCACTTTATGATAAAAAAAAATTGAAAATGATAAAACCTATAGGGGTAAGATATATAGATTAATTGAAATGAAGATGGCTCCCAAAGCTAGCATGATCCAATTCTGTGTACATAACTATTAATTGTGAATCTCAAAGTCTAAAGGTGCCACAGTGAAAGGCATATATTCAGAAATCCAAAGAAAGGAATTCTTGGTTTTCAATCATCAATCACATATTGCTATTAATTTGAGGTTGGCCTAACTTTGAAAAAAAAATTACATTTTTTTTCATGAAATTAATGCGGATGGTAGTGAGGCAGAGGCTTTTGTTTTCACACAGATTCCTTTCTCAATAAAAATGCCAACAAAGAGAAGCTAACTAAGCTTGATCATGTAACAATGTTGATTAATTTCCTCTATTTTATTATTCATCTTTAGATTTGCCTTTTTGAATGATGCAATCCTATATTGGGAAGTGCCTTGCTGGCGTGTCTATATATCTTTTTTTCTTTCTCACATTCTCTGATTCTCGTTTTACTTTGTAAGGGTAATGGGGATGATATGATATATGCATATATTTTTAAAGGAAAAAAGCATGGTGGGTCATGATATAAGCAATTGCGAATCCACAAGCTCCTTAAAAGAAAGAGAGGCATATAAACCATTCACCTAGAAATCATATCTCACATAATGAACATTATACTTTATAGGGGAATTTGAATGACCTGCCATGAGTCTACTTTACATATGGATGGATAATTGGTGCGATAGGTGGAGTAAGGCTAAAGAGAAAGGACATTAGTTATTGCATTTTTGAATGCATAGTTAAGCCCTCCCACCCATCTCTCCCACTATGGATGAAACATGGAAAAGAGAAACTAAAGAAAACATGAGAATAAAAAAGGAGGAACATTGTTAACTATTGTTTTTCTCTTAGTCCTTTAGACATATTGGTGTGTGCAAGTGTAAACTTCAGCCTTCCCCACTAACATAATATCCATGTGCCAACAAGGGCCACACACCTAGGCTTACTCATCCCCATTAATGGACTCTTGGAGTTTGTGGTCACAACCCCATTTCCTCCATCTTGGGTAAAATGATTAAGCCTTTGCCATCCATCCATCCTTCCTCTCTTGTCAGTGGGGACTTTTGTCTAAAAGTGTTTTAATAGTTCCTTCTTGTCTTCATTGGGAGCACTTAGTATGGACCACCGTCCATGTTCACCATCATGGTGAAGTGCTCTTTTGACCTATTATTGCCTGTTTATCCAGTTTTTGAGTTATTATAATTTTATGCCCAAAATTTGTGGGAATAATAGTTGTGCACAATCAGTAATAGCCCAAAAGTTTTGAAAATTACCTTTGTTCTCAATCATTTTTCCCCCAAATCTTTTAATATTCTCTGTAATATATTCTTTTAAAAAAAATTAACATTAACTTAAACAAATATTAATTATTAATCACGTATTAAAAAACACAGTCAATGACAAAGATAATGCTGGAAGAACAATCCAGTGATTTTTATTATCTCCAATATTCCAGATTCCTTTTGCTCATTGTCTGCAGCAACTCAAATTGCTCCCAAAAATTTTCAAGCAAGCCAAAGGATGCCCCTTTGATGTTTTAGTCAAGCCAAGAAATCATACATCTTTCCCTCTCTTAACCCAGAATATAGCGAAAATAGGGAGAAGAAGATTGAACATGATTTCTTTTTCCAATCCAAAATAATAGAAAAAAAAATGAAAACCCTAAAGAAAAAAATCCCCAAAATTCCACCCTCCATTTGCAGAAGAAGGAGTCGAAGGAGAGTAAGGTGAATCTGCTTGGATCTGCACGTCCCGGTACCCATGTTCTCTTTCCATTGCCGTCGTGGAGGTCTCGGCGCTTGCCCCTCCCTCAGTCGCATGCGCACGGTGCTCCCCCAACTGCGACGGGTCGTGCGGGTCTTCTTGGTTGCAGACACCGCCGCGCACGTGGCCTTCGCCAGGCCGTGCGCCGTTGAGCTCCCCACACGGTCTTCTGGGCAAGGCTGGTGTTGTTGGTTCTGGGCACTCCCGTTGGGATAATGCAGGGGAGGAGGGAGGGAGTGGGGGGCGGCAGGTATGAAAGGGGGGGGGGAGAATTTGTTGGGTTTTAGGGATTTGGGGTTGTTGGATTTTGGGGATTTGGTGATATTGGGTTTAGATCTGGTTGTGTGTGGTGGGGGCTATGTAGAAGAAGAAGTGGTGGTGCGGTTTTGATGGGTGGTGGGAGAGAGGAAGAAGAAGAAAAAAAGAAGGCTCAGGATCCGATCTAGTACTTCGTTCGTTTAGGGTTTAAAAATTATTAATCATTTAGAAAATCTAAAACACACATTTAACTTATAATGTTGGGGTTCATTTCATATTTGAAAACAATTTTGGCTTGTTCTTGATTATGTTAAGTGTCCAGCGAATATTTTTAATACAACACATTATCAACCCTTTCTGCAATAACGTAAAATTGTATGGAAAACAAACACCCCAGGTAACAGGTAAGAGATCCTGTCCGTTCAGATTTTATATTAATATATCAATGGCTAAAAGTGGCACTTCACCACCATGGTGAATAAGGATGGTGGTCCATACTAAGTGCTCCCGTCTTCATTAGGCACTCCTCCAAAAGCTAATCTTAAACACCATGGTTGCTCTTACGTGGGCACTCATGATATCTAGTGTCATATAGATAGGATTTGTCTATGTGGATTGCTATGTTGTGTAGTGGGATGGGATTGGACTAATAATCGAACCCCAATTCCCGGCATTCACAGAGTCAAAAGATCGGAACCATTGGATCGAGTTCAGACGGCTCACAATTTAGTTCATATATTAAACCTGATTTTATCTCTGAAATTGTGAGCTGGTCAATCTCAATCCAACTGTCCCGATCACTAACTGCGTGTAGAGCTGGCAAACAGGCTACCCGACGGGCTTCGGGGCCGGGCCAAAAAAGCACAAATTAAAAACAGGCTCTAATTTAGTTGCCTAAGCCCGGCCTGCATAGTGTCGGACCACATCGGGCTCGGGCTTTAGCTTTGCTTTTTTCGGGTCGGCCAAACCCGTTTTACACCTATATTTTTTGTGTGTTCACACCTATATTTTTTCGAGCAAGCCAAGCCAAACCCATTTTACCATCTCTAACTGCGTGACTGCAATGGATCCATTTCCACTAATAACCAAATCATCATAAAAAAATTTTATGCTATTATTTTAGTGAATGATAGGCAGGTTGACATAAATATGTACTATGTAACCCCCTTTTCCACTTAAAAAATGTATAATATGCCATATGAAAAGTGGAAAAGACTTTTTTTCCCTCCTATCCCCTTACTTTTTAAAAGTCGCACATTGAGTCATGAGCTATAGAAAATTGAGATTGAGAATCGACCAGCTATCACTTTTGGACCGAATATAAATATGAAGGGGAAAAATATTTGGTATTATCATCAACATGGGGAGTGCATCATATTGTGCTGTCCACAATTCTCCTTGTGAATGAGCAAGATCAGGCCCACACTGATAATGGACCCATAAATTTTTTGTTGTTGGAATTGACACTCCCATTTTGATAACTCTGGCAGATTCCTATTGTGTATTTCTCTACAATTAATCAATTATGGTTCTGTTTTCCCCCCTTTTTCTTTTTCTGGAATAACAAACAAGAAGTTAAAACCATAATTAAGGCATGAGTTTTATTACATTATTTTAGTCAAATAAACAGGTACACCATCAATTTTAATCTTTTTTCTCCCCCAACATGCTTTTAAAAGGGGCATGATATATCATAGTGTTTTCACACTTAAGAAAAATGTCTCCTCAATGTTCTTTCCACTTTTCCACTATTAGCATGTCCAATCAATTCACATCTCAGTAATTCAGTGGAGAGGATCAATGGAAAGATCAAAATATTACATCAAATGCGACATCATAGTCATTCATCCATTCAATTCAGATCTTGGATGTCAGGCATACTATTCTAGGTGCTTGTGGACAAAATTGGTATAACAACATGTTTCATGTTCCAATTCTATCTCAACAACATTATGGAAGTAGACCCATAATTTTGATCTTGGTAATTTTTTGTTTTGTTTTTGTTTTTCCATTTTTTTCTTTCTTGAGTTGGCCCTAGTGGGATGCCCTACCATACAATGTTAGATAATACATCACAATTATGTTATAGCAACTCAAGTGCTATATAGCACACTCCATCTTGGAATATAATTGTCTTCTAGCTGAGCCTATTTTATATATATTTTTTTATTTCAATTGCCATATCACTTTTTACTTGCCCATAATTGAGGTCTAGTCTATCAACTACCCTACTTGCCACTTGAAGCTTCTAATGATATTGCACTACCTAAAATGTTAGTTTATTGTACTTGTGAGTAAAACAATTATAGGACCGTATTTGAACAATAGAAGGACAGGTGGTGATTTAATGTGTTGGGCCTCATTGACACTAGGATCCACTTGAATGGCAATAAACAATCTGACCTATTTGATCAAGCAATGTCCCATTTTAATAATATCTGACTCCTTTCAGGCTTATAATGGAATAACAGATAGTGACTTCACAGCCTAGAAATTGCCCCCACCTTAACTTGTCATCACAGAATGTGTAGTATGAGGTTAACACTCTCCATGTGCTTATCATTCATTGATGTTATACGGAGTGATATGCCAGCAATTAATAAGGACATATATGAATACACATTAAATCAAATGATATGCCAGCAATTATAATTGTTGAACCACTAGGCGCTTGGGTGAGACGACACATGTTTTCTCCCTATTTAACCAAAGGTTCTGGGTCGAATCCAAGTCATGAGAATACAACAGCCTTAAATTTCGTGTAATAGAGCTTTACTACCTATAGGATCCTACCAGACTCGAAGAAATTAGTCCATGTACGTGGGCAGAGACACCCTCGTCAAGACCAGAAAATACAAACAATTGTTGGCCCTCTCCCTTGAAATAATTTAATTTGTTGTCATAAACTGACAAGAAGTATAATAAAGAAGGCTAGAATAGAAGGCAATTAATTTCTACCGTCCTTGATGCATCATAGATATAAAATTGAAAAATGTATCTTAATTGAGGAAATTGTAACCCACTAACTCTAATTCAAGATGAACACAAACTTGAATTGATCGTGATAATATATGATGTTACATTACAATTCTTGTAGATATCTCAACTAAAATCTAAAGATAAGACCAAAAATAATTGCATACCTTAAAATGATGAGTGAGTATGAAAAAAATGTAGTAAAATACAAAGTCGGTGTTTCAATTAGTGATGCACAATGACAAATCATATAGGGGGGATGTTGAAATAGACGTTCCTTTGTTGTTTGGCTATAACTAAAAAACGAAAACATGGATATGCATGTGAAGCAAAAAAGTGTGTGTGAGACAGACATGGTGCACACGTCAATACAAACGGACACGAGATAACGTCGAAATGAGTGTCTTTTACTTACAGATCCTAGTGGTTTTATTAACTACACGCTTTGAAACTTGAAAATGACGTTTTGTGAATAGGGCCAGTAGATAATTAATGCATTTTTTTATGCAGGCCTAAAAAAAGTGATGAATTTTAAGTCTTCTGTCCATTCTTATCGTTCAATAGTGAATGTTATTGTTTGGTTTTTTTTTCCTATTGTTTTGCCTCACTGTGATTGTACCTAGTTTGTTAAGACAAAAGAAAGTTTTTAAAAATATCATATACCCTTCTTTACACGTACACATGACCTTGAAATCGAAAATCTAACATCGTACTTAAACGACACAAGTATCTACCACTGATATCGAGTTTGATGATAAATAGAAAATACTTCATTGATATGGTCAATATTTTGGATCTCATTAAGGTTCAATCATTTTTTTATTAAAGTAGGAGGAACTCATTATTTGAAATTTTTTTTGACAGAAGCCATTATTTTTTTTTTGATTGGTGTGTTCTTGGAGTTGCTTACTGTTAACTCTAATGTTTGACTTTTATAGAAGGGTTAGAATATTAAATTTCTTTTTGCTCATAAAAAAACCATTGAAGATCAATAGCCAGGGGGTGAGCAAAATCCTTATGAGACATTGCCTTTGCCTTATCTATGAATAATATTGGGTTTGAGCATTTGAGAAGTTATATACTGATATCAGTAAAAGCAAAAATTCTATTCCGATTGAAAAATCTGGGGCTGATATTAATTACATTATTTGAATTTGATTGTTTTTTTGGGGGGTGGGGTGAAAAGATTTAAAGGCTATAAAGTATGTACAATTGAAATTTGATGGGACTCTCTTAATTGAACAACATTAACATTGGGGGGCCACTGATGTGCACGAAAGGAAAATCAGGGAAGAAAGAAAAGAACCCCATTTGGGGTTTATTATTAGAAAAATCAAAGAGTGAAGTGGAAGCTTGTTTTTGTCTTAATAATAACGAGAGGGAAAAATACTCATATAGTTCTAATCAAAGATTAACAAGACAAAAAACATCTCACACTAAGAAGAAACGTATAATAAGCAAATTGTTCAACAATTAACATTGTAAGATCTAAGCATGACTATGAATATCACACGTTGTCATCATTTCCTTATCCATCATCAGTCACAAATAGTTCCCCAGTGGATTTGCTGTCTAGGATGAGATTGGTATATATGTGACCATTAATTTGATGATGTCCACTTTAATTAGGCATTACTTGGTGGTGCATATAATACACACACAGGGTACAAATTAGACCAGAGCATCTCTAATCTCTAATGCAAGCCACTCTTAAGAAATATATTTAAATTCTTAACTTCTTTTTTGTGAGCACAAAGTTGCCACATAGATTTTAAGAACCATTACCTATTTCCATTTCAATGCAAAAACCATATTTTGGTTATTAACTTATTTAGAGTGGATCCCACAATGAATACCATCACCCATTTACTTTTTTCTAGAAAAAATTGTATTTTAATGTTAAGATTGGTTCTTCATGAGTTCTTACTGCAGAACCATTATCCATTGTGGCATCCACCTTAGATTGCTCCAATGCAAGCAAAAAATAAGAACGGTTCTTATGTGTTCTTAAATTTTAAAAACCATGCATTGGAGATGGTGTTAGGACGTAACTGATTACTTAGGCAAATACATTACCTCTCTATTGATGGATTATAGATTCAATTTCCAACTTCTTTTAGATGCCCCACTGAATCGTGAGGTCAATTCATCTGTTAAATAACTTAAATTGGGTGAAAGGGGTTCAAATGAATAAAAAAAAAGGAGATAATGATGAACAATTGATGCAGATCTAAAAATATATACCAAGTTCAAAAAACATTGATATATAGTAGGAGGGAATAAAGAAGCTCCTTTATTCTATGAAGTATCATATCATATGATATCATATCAGGATACAAAGTAGGAGAATTTGAACGACCACAAATCCACAGAACATGCAGGAGTCCCTAGTTCTATAGTAGCTTGTCCTACAAATAATATTCCAAGTGGAACCTCATATATATAGTCATATTCTGATATCTATTTGAGTTGATTTTGCTCCTTTAAGAGCACTAGTCTCTCTTTTCCAATTCATACAAAGCAAAAGAAAAGAAACCCAAAAATAATGTTCTTCATTTGATTTGAACTAGTCATGTGCCAATGGCCTTGTTTCTCAAAGATGCTGGAACAAGAGCTTAAAGAGTATGCCATCTAGTGACTGCTTATCCATGTTATGGTATTGGATTCCTGTAACAGTATATAGTTATGCAATTTGCATGTGCTTACTAGTTAAAGAAGTCCTAGTTAAAGAAGTCTTGAGTGTGTTTGAAAGAGTTTATTTGAGCTTATCTTATGGCATGCACACTTATGTAAATATTTGAAAATTTTTATAAAAATAATTTATAATATGCCCATAAATTAGTTTTAGCTTATTTTCATAAACTCCTTAATGTAACTTATAGAATCTCATAAGCTCTTTAATTGTAGAAACAAAAACAACTTATGCATAAGTCCTTTTGAAGTTTGCTTTATTGGCCAAGTTTGCTTTCTTGGTGGAATAAATAAATGCCTTTTCCCAGTCAGAGATGGTACGTGCTATTGAAATATTTTTTGTTCAACCAATGTTTTAATACTATCCTGCCCATAATGCAGAGGAGGGACATGGGCTGCTAAAATGGACACTACCCTCCTTTTTATTTAATTTTTAAATTAAATATGCAATCTTTTCCTTTTGTGTTCATCATTTTAACTTTTATACATGACTTTTATTGCAATGCAAATGCAATTATGCTTGTCTAAGTCTTGCACCCTTGTACAGCTTGATGGAAGACTTGAACATATTCAACAGTTGTTACACTGCTTGCGAACCTGCCATTTTCAACTTTGCATCTTTTAAAATCCATTATGGACTTCTTTTTTGGGGCACATGTTAGGGATGAATATCATTATTGAATCCTTATGTAAAAATCTCAACTTTTGGATACATTGAATGGACACTTTACATCTAATATATTATTTTATAGAGAATGCATTTAGCAAAAAAATTTATCATATAGATGAAGGAGTCGAAGGAGCCATCATTCAGCTCAACATTTTATAAAACAAAAATACTTGTTCTCAAAGATCACAACACAATAATCAAAAGTTTTTTCTAATAGTCTAATTACTTGTTACATTAACTAAACATTGGTTATTGGGATCTTACAAGTTTTACTGTGATACAAAATTTGTCATAACCTATATAGATGAAAGCAATTTGTTTTATATCATAATAACCTCTTACAATGATCACAAGATGTTATGGTTGAACAAGTCAGCAGACCAAGAAAAATCCTCTAAAATTAGAGAAAATGGTGCAATAATGTCATCCAATAAGCATGGAAAAGTGGCTGAGATAGCTGATAACACCAATAGGAGGAAAAAAAACGTGAGTATGAAGTCAAAAGTAAGAGTGCTCTACAGCATGTTCAAGTCACAGCATTGGAACAAATTAAGATGACATTAATCATGATGCTTTTATATTGTCCATCCATAAAACACATTATTACAACCCTCTCTCTCTTCCACCTTCAAATTAATCCAAGCAAAAAGTTAGCAACTTTTCATTTGGGAAGAGTTCAATGCAGGTCACTAGTGCTTGTAAAAAAAGTTCTTTTAATATTTCCACAGATTGAGAACATGCTTTCCAACCACTAGTCCCCCCCAAAATGACATTGCACGGGTAAACGATAAAACAGATATGTACACTGAGATAATGTGATGTTTCTGTGTGATCAAAAGTAGCTTCAGAATGTGGAGAAACAGTAGATATCTACAACAGTAGTATCCATACATTTTAAATAACAAATCATGATTTAAAGGAGCATGTTGAAAATCTTGTTTTGTTTACACCGACTGTTCAAAAGGTGAGATACTCCTGTCAATATGGATGGCCTATGGACCACATTATTTATTGAGAATTCTACTTAATTGTACCAAGAAACAAATCACATGAGGGGTTGGCCTTGGTTATTAAGGAGATGTGCTCTTATTTATTTTTTATGATGGTGCATTTTAAGTTTTGACCATCTAGGTCACAACACTGACTCACTGAGCCAGCTGGCCCAGCACACAAGAAAATTAATTCCCCTAAATGATTCAAATCCATATGAGGAATGCATCCTTCAAACTATTCCAGGAAGGATCTAGTCTTAGCATATACAATAGAGTGATAAGGTGGTTTGGTGGTTTAGGGGGAGGAACATTGGGATTGGAATGATAAGGAGGTCATGAGTTTAAATCCCCTCACTAACATAATATACTAATTAATTACTAATATTTGCCTATCCAAAAAAAAAAGTCTTAGCAAATACAAGCTATCTAGATTTTAGACAATACCAGTACTCCACAACCAAAAGTATATGTAGAGCAATTGATACTCTTATAATTTGGGCTTAGGCTTAGGGCCTAACTCAACCCCACAAAATCGGCTTGTAAGGTGAGGACTACATTGGTCATATCTCTAGTCGATATGGGATCTCAACACTCCCTCACGTCCAGGACTGGACATCTGGAAAGTTGACAAATGTTGGTGGCCCAACCCAGTAACAACATCCCTCACGCCTGGGAATAGACATCTAGAGAGTGGAAAAACATGATAGCCCAATATCAGGTCTAAAATAGGCTCTCATACTATCTTAAAATTTGGACTTAAAGCCTAACTCAGTCCCATAAAACTAGTTTGTAAGGTGATGGCTGCCCAAGTCTTATGAAAACTACATTGCCCATATCTCTAGTCAATGTGGGATCTTAAGAGATACATTCTTCTAGTGCATATTATAGGCGTATTAACAATTTATATTGTTATTTAATTACATTCATAATATTTTACTTCTATTTAAAAAATGTGCTTGTGGTTCGTTAAATTCCATTGTAAGCTACCAACCCTTTGGTGAATTGGTTAGTGGAAAACACAAGCAATTTTCAGTAAAAGTATGCTGATTATTTAACGAATAAAAAACACCATGATTTTTAAAAACATTGAGATTTGAGATGTTAAATAAAAAATGGTTCCTACATTCTCACCATACATGTTTATATATGCTATAGTTTCAAGTTCCCTTCCCAAAGCAATGATTCTGATAAACTTGGATGCTCCAAGTACAATTGCAAACACAGAGGTTCGCTACTCATTGACTTGATAGGGGTTATAAGTGGAGGCTGCTGCCACTGCATTGTGTCACTTGGGATCCACAAGTCTGCTTCCTTGCTTGTACTAGTCTCAGGAAGTGATCGAAAGTAAGCAGTTATCTCCCACCTGCAATCTGTTTAGAGAGGAAAGAAAAAGTTTAGACCTGGGTTTCGGTCTATACATACCACAATGAAATTCAGCACATGGTTTACAAATTTATCAATGACAAAAGTACCAAACCACTTCCACTTGATTCTAAATTAGCAATCTATATGAACTAAACTTGATGAGGCATGCCAGTGTGCATATGTGTCCGTGTATGTGCACGCACACATGCTCATACATGCAAAGAGGGAAAGGGATTATTGCAAATTTACAACAATAAAAGCATGAGATGAAGTCAAAAAAGAAAATGTTTAGCCGCAATTTAGATCCCTCAATTTTTTACAGCGATCAAATCCCTAATTTTTTTAATTGAAAATCAGGTCCCGCTGATTTTGCTGTTCAATTACCAAAAAATGTTAATGACATGGTAGACAATTTATGTACATGTCATGACACTTTATTGAGTTGGAATCTTTATGGGCTCACAAGTGACTTTAATCTATTTGAATTTCTAAACATAAATAGATTAGATATAACTCATTAAAATAAATTAAAGTCATTCGAGGATCCATTAAAATGCTTTACATAGTATAGTGTCATGTCATGCATGTAAATTGTAGGCTACATCACTAACTTCTATTAATATAAGTTTTTCAATTAAAAATTGAGGGATTTCATTACTGGGGAAAAAATATTGGCCACCAAAATCCCACATTGGCCATAGTAGAGAGATTAAAAGTGCAATTAAGCCAGAGGAAAACAAGGAAAAGAGAAACATAAGTATTTGCAGCATGACTATACTCGCATTTACCAGGAGGGAGTTTCTTAGTAAGAGATTCTGAGATTGACAGCTTGATCAGGAATGATCTGAGAGAGAACTCAAGATCAACCTCTTCCACAGCTGAACCATAAGAGAGGTTCATTGCAAGCTTAAAAACAAATTTCTCCAGTGGAACATTGTCAGCATTGAAGAAAATAACGGCTACTCTTTCAACCATTCCCTAGCAAATGGAATGTAAAGGATAAAAATCAGCATGCCAAAAGAAAGCAGTTGTAAGGAAAGTAGGATCTGACAGGGAGGTGTGTTTTTGTACAAGATAGTGGAGCTTCGTCAGCTAACGCCTTATTTAAATCTATTGCAACATATCTCTCTTGGAAGAATCACAAAAAGTAATTATTTAATGAATTGTGTTGAAATAAAGAGTGTTTGAGAGATTTTTTATTTTCATTACTAAGTGTTTGAGTGAAATTGTGTGTATGAGCTGCACATTTGATCTCTTATCTATACCTTGATTGTATCAACCAATGGAGCAAAGCTAATTAGGAGATAATTAAAAGCTAACTTACAGCCTAATCACTAGCTAATCAACAAGATCTCATTTGACCAAGTGCTAATAATCTAGAGTCTAAACATAAATGCTTATATTCTAACAAAATCTCTCACCCGGAAAAATTTTTAAATTAGAAAAGGTCGTATATCTTTGATGCAGTCTCATAGAAGGCATATAAACCTAGTTCTAAACACTGATGGCAAAAGAAACATGAGAAATCAAAGATATCACAACCTTGTTCTCAGATTCAATTGGAACGATTTTGAAGAGAAAAATCGTGTAATCAATCCCATTGGTTTTCTTATTTTATCATCTAATCGGTTGGATTAGATCGGTTTTTTGGTTTTTATTTAGACTTTATTTTTCTGAGGAGATAGCAAGTGGAATCTTAAAATATATAATAAATATAATAAAAAATGATTTAAAGTATCAACTATTTATATTTCAACTCATAATAAAAAAAATTAAACTCAAATAATAAATTATTGTTATTTAAACTCGAATAAATTGCCAGTTAAATAAATTGGCACAATTAGTATCCAGTAAAAATTGCACCTTTAAAACAACAGATTGACCTAAATCTATTGTAACTGTCTCAAGAACAGGTTTTCAACAAAAGCCCTCTCTCTCTTTTTCACACACACACACACATGTATAAACATTAAGGTTTAGGATCAAAAGCAAGATAGCTCAAAACTGGTCCTCAAAATGAGTTCCAAGAAAAAGCTTGCCCACAATAATGGAGCCAAAGAAATTCAGTGTGTTGGCATTGGAATTCCTACCCAACAAATGTGATCTTCTTCCCTATGCCTGGATAAGGTACTGTAGTTAAGTTGAAGTATTGATCTTATGGTAAACTGGCTGCTGTATCTAGGAAAGTACCTTTCTTTTCTCTTCTAAGTTGAGACTTTGTAGGTAGGCAAGTGAGGGTGAGAGAAGATCATTGACTGAACCTCCAGAATCCAGCTTACTCAGAAGCTATAATAACTCCTAACCCTCTAACTCTGTCAATACATTATAATTTTTTTTTTTACAACAATGAAACAATATTAAATTGCCATTATACCAAATAACATGCACAAGATGATATACTTAAATAGTTATTTCTGAATTCTACATGACAATCGAAGCAATCTATATTTGATTATTTCAATTTCAAAGCAAGCAATCAACAACAACTCATAAAAAAAAAAAATCAAACAACCAAACAAGACCAACCTTCTGTATAAAGGGAAGAAGCCCTGAAACAGTGGCATGTATGTAATATCTAAGCTGAGGATGGCAAGCCCTTTGAACCACCACATTCATATACCTTCTCCTCTCAAAGGCACCTTTTCCACACCCACACAACCCAATTAATAAAAATCAATTATTCTGTTTGGTTGCCAAGAACTATAAAATTAAAGGAAAGCAAGGAGGGAAAAAATGTGCATTGTGCAAGTCAAAATCATTTCTTTTCAATTTTGCCAGCAACCAAACAGAAGAAAAGGGGTAAAAAACTTAATGGGTATGTAAGAATCAACCAGAAGGATAAATCCTTTTGAGATAAACAACAGCAGTAATAGCCACTTCCAAAAATTCAACCAAAACCCGAGCTGTTTGGCCTGCAAAATTTTCGCAGAGAATCAAATTAACTGCAAACAATGTATGCACAGAACGAAGAAGAATCAAAGCTTCATTTGTTAATTAACTTCAGTAAACCTTGTGGAGTTTGATTCTCTCTGCGCTCCATCACATGAAATTCCCATATTCATATTCAATTCTCCATTCTCCAACACTCTCACTCTCTTCAATTGAAAACGAAGAGCCATTTTTTTTTTGTCAAAGAAGAGCCATTTTTCTAAAAGGCCATAAAATTCAGAAAAATTACAATTTCACCACTGACCCGGCCCGTTTTCAATTTGGGTCATGGGTTTTGAACCCGAATTTTCTTTTCTTCTTCTTCTTCTTTCTTCTATGCGACTTGACTCTCTCTGTCACTACCCACCGCGAAATTTTTTATTTTTTCCAAGTGATACGTGAAATGGCAGGTGAGAATTTTGATTTTGTTTCTTTATAGTGGATTCCGATGGAAAAATATTGGATTTTTGCTGAATTGGTTTCGTTGAGTTTTGATTTTAACTCTGAAATTTGAAAATGGAAGGAAAAAGCAAAGAAAATAAGGGAGGAGGAAGAAGAGGGAGGGCTTGCGTGGTGGTTTTGGGCGACATTGGACGCAGCCCTCGAATGCAGTACCATGCTCTTTCACTCGCCAATCAGGTTTTTCTTATTCTTCTTTTTTCTTCTGCTTTCCTTTCCAATTTCATAATTTCATGTAATATTTTAATTTAATTTGATTTTCTATTTTTCATTTGTTGTTTAATTTTGCCTGTACCTGGATCATACTTAAAGTAGTGCATTTGAGTAGTAAATCTTTTGATCATTGGAGGGGAAAAAAAAGTTATAAACTTGACTGAGAATCAATCATGCTGTTGATTTTTATGTTTTGGAATATTTTAATTTAATTTGATTTGATTTTCTATTTTTCATTTGTTGTTTAATTTTGCCTGTACCTGGATCATACTTAAAGTAGTGCTTTTGAGTAATAAATCTTTTGTTCATTGGAGGGAAATTTTTTTTATAAACTTGACTGAGAATCAATCATGCTGTTGATTTTTATGTTTTGGAATTTGGAGTAAGATCATGCCATTGCGAAAATTCATATTTAATCTGGCTGCTTCTTTTTTGATGGATGAGTTTTTCTGCACTGGGTGTAGTAGATGATCATGGTTCTTAAATTTAATCCAAACTTGTTCAGGTCATATGTTCTTTGTTTTTATGTGTATTCAACTGAGAGATCCTAAACTGTAGCTGTTACTGTTAGAGCTTTTGGTGTATGTTCAATCTATATATATAATTTTGTTTGGAATTTCCTCAACTGGGGTAGCTTTTGTTTCAACTGCCAGATGACTCTCCTGTCATTTCATTTAGTTTTTTATCCATATGTTGTTATCTCCTTTACTGAGCTGGTTTTGATTTCTCTGCTATCTCCTTTGTTTCAAACTCAATGTCAGTTCTTCCACCTGTATGCACGAGTGTTCTGTATTTTTAGTTTTTTACACTATCTAATCCTGATTCATGAGTTCCTTCTAATGTTTTTATTTGTGCTGTTGACTGATCTACTGGCTTTTATATGGGGTATTGCAGGCTTCCCTCGAGGTAGACATTGTCGCATATGGAGGTACCTTTTTCTGTATTCAAATTGTTTATACCGAATCATTAGAGTTAGATTTCATTAGTACAATATTTCATCGAGTTAATTACTATTTACTAATTTTCGAGTACAGTATGAATAAGGTTTTGCATTTGGTAATTTCTAACAGGTTCAGAGCCCCATACTGCACTTCTTGCCAACCCATCTATTCATATTCACATAATGGTACGTATTTGGAGTTATCTTTTGAGGACATGCTATCCACATACTTTACTAAAAGTAAGTTGATGTAGTGTTGGAACATTCGCAAAATTTTCAGAGGCAGTGGCCAACAGCCCGTCAAAGCTTACCAAAGATACTTCAACCTGCTATGCTTTTGTTGAAGCCCTTGGTTCAATTTTTCATGCTTCTTTGGTTCCTTTGTGTAAAAATACCTTCTCCTGATATTTTTATTGTCCAGGTTAGCCTTTTAATTTTTCTTCTTATTCTCCCCGCAACATTTAAACTAAGTAATTTTATGTTCTATTGATAGATTCAATGCTACTTGTTCTTGCTAAGTTAGACTTAATGTTACCAGACATGTACATGCAAATGCCATTGTTTGGTAAGCATCCTAAAAACTAAATAAATGTTAAAATTATCTTTGCCAAGAAGTTTGTGCTAGGTTGGTTTGGGGCTTTAGGCTATGAGAGAAATTCTATGTTACCCAACTCAAAGATAACAAGGGAGAGAGGGAAGAGAGAGAGAGAGAGAGAGAACTCAGACAGAGAGAGAGAGAGAGAGAGAGAATGCGCGGGAAAATTTGTTAGAAGCTGAAACTGATTTAACACACTAAACAGAGTTGGTTACATCAGACTATTTATAGGAATAGTCTCTTAGCTAGCTACAATAGTTGGACCAGGCCCACCGAGGCCCAAACACCTAAACTGAAATGTAAAGGGTACATTTACTAATGTAAAGAGTACATTTACTATAACTACTCTAATATTAACCCCCCCCCCCCCCCCCCCCAACTGAGGGTGGAGTGTACAGTTTGTCAAGCACCCGAAGTTTGGTCCGCAATGACTGAAACGGTTGTTTGGACAGAGGCTTTGTCAAAGCGTCAGCAACCTGGTCTTCAGCAGGAATATGAGTTACAATCAGTGTTTTGGCAAGCACCTTTTCTCTAACAAAAAAGATATCGAGTTCCATGTGCTTTGTCCGATTGTGCAGAACCGGATTATGTGATAAATTCACTGTGCTGAGATTGTCACAATAAATAATGGGGGTCTGAGATGGAACCTGAAGCTCAGTAAGCAGTGTTTGAATCCAAAGCACTTCTGCAGTGGTATTTGCCAGGCTGCGATACTCTGCTTCAGTTGTGGAGCGAGCTACCAGGGTCTATTTCTTGGCCCACCAAGAGACCAGATTCGGTCCAAGAAATATGCAAGATCCAGAGGTTGAGCGGCGGTCATCTGGGTCAGAGGCCCAGTCAGCATCACAGTGAGCAGTGAGTGAAATGGGACAGCCTGGTTGTGCAGGCTGTATTAGCAAACCATATGTAGAAGTGCCTCTGAGATAACGCAGGATGCGTTTAACAGCCATCCAGTGTGAGTCTTGAGGCTGAGACATGAACTGGCAGACCTTGTTGACTGAAAAGGCAAGGTCTGGTCTAGTTATTGTGGCATATTGAAGTGCCCCAACAATGGATCGGTATAGAGTTGGATCCTCAAAGTGATCTGAACCATACTTGAACAGTTTTTTGCTTGAAGCCATAGGCGAGTAAATTCCTTTTGCATTGTGCATGTTAGCTTTGGCAAGAAGATCTCTGATATATTTTGACTGAGACAATAGGAGGCCTTTACTGGTTCTGCAGACTTCAATTCCTAGAAAATATTCTAGGTTCCCAAGTAGCTTGAGAGCAAAAGTGGCCTGAAGTTTGGATATGAGACCTTGCACTAGAGATGAGGATGAACCTGTGACTATTATGTCGTCAACATAAACTAGTACATAGGTGGACTGATTATTGGCACAATGGAGAAAAAGTGAGGGGTCACATTTGCTACATAGGTGGACTCTTTACTAATGTAAAGAGTACATTTACTATAACTAATCTAATACCAACTTTGCTATCTTGTATAGATTATGTTAGGCACTCTTTGCATTGGTGGATAATTTATTCTGAATTTTGGTTAGGTTAACTGTGTAATGATTCATTGACAAATGAAGCAGAACAACCAGAGCTGGCAGCTAGTTTGATTCTGTAGTTTTGTACTTCATTTCTCTCATTCCTTTGTTTGTGCAGAATCCTCCTTCAGTTCCAACTCTGGTGGCAGTAAAATGGGCTAGCTGGTTGAGGAATTCATCATTTGTCATAGATTGGCATAATTTTGGATATACTCTACTTGGACTGTCTCTGGGAAGGAATAGCCGTTTTGTCTCTTTATACAAATGGTATTAGTTAAGCACTTTTAAGTTTTACATTTGCTGATATGGATTTTTCTTTTTGGTCTGTCATGGCTTTCATTTTCTAAGCTTGTTACTATTGTGATTATTTTTCTTAGGTTTGAGAAGCATTATGGGAAAATGGCAGATGCTTCTCTATGTGTAACAAAAGCAATGCAGCATGAATTGGCTCAAAATTGGGGAATTAAGTAAGAGAGTCAGCTCAAAGTTCAAACATATTGTTTCTGTAACGTAAAATTGTTATTCTGAACTGTGAATCAATCTAATGTTTATTTCTTAACTTTATAGTGCTACGGTTTTGTATGATCAGCCTCCTGAATTCTTTCATCCTGCTTCACTGGAGGAGAGGCATAAGGTGATATAGTTGTTTTGTTGTCTGGTAACTGTGGATGTTATTACATATCAAGCATTCTTATAGATTTCCCAATATAATGTGATTAGTTTATAGCTGTTTTGCAGATTAAATGAAGACTTATGTCAGCCTCCTGGTGTTAGCGATTGTGTTAGTAATGGTAAGATACATTTCACAATCCATATATATATTGATCTTAGCCGTCAGCACATTATTTGTAAATGTTTTTGCTTCTTGCAGGAACTTCATTGATGGGTAACCATCTCCAAAACGAGAGTCTGTTTACAATTGAGGTTGGTTCAAGCATATATTTGAAGCCAAACCGGCCTGCACTTGTTGTAAGCAGTACGAGTTGGTAAGTTTATCCTAGTATGAATTGCATCCTTTTTTAGCATTAAAATGGTCGGTATGTATGTTTAATTTCTGTTGTAATTGTAAACCTTGTTTTTCTGAGCCGTGCCACTTACAGGACTCCTGATGAAGATTTCGGCATTCTCTTGGAAGCTGCTTTAATGTATGACAGACGTGTTGCTGCCATATTAGGTGAAGATGATTCACTAGATGAGGAGGTCATTTGGAAAGAGATATCTGATGGAAAACAATGTTTATATCCCAGATTGTTATTCATCATTACTGGTATAGTAATTTTTGTTTTTCGTTTTCCCTCTGAAGCATTGGGAACAATAAGGATCTTTTTTAACAAGGGATCTTCCTTGATAAAGGTAAAGGTCCTGAAAAAGAAAAGTACGAGGCAAAAATAAAAAGATTGAAACTTAAACGTGTGGCGTTTCGTACTATGTGGCTGTCTGCTGATGACTATCCATTACTGCTAGGTACTTGGTTTGTTCCTTGATATTAAAAATTGTCTCGCACTGTCGTGAATTATTTGATATTAACAGCTTTGGGGTAATTTCAGGATCGGCTGATCTAGGTGTTTGTCTACATACTTCATCATCAGGATTAGACCTTCCCATGAAGGTACCCATTTTTTACATGGTTATTTTGATAACACCCCTATAAATATTATGCTGTTTTGTATCATTTAGCCACTTTGGACCCTTGAATTTCTTGGGCATCAAAGTGGAAAGAGAGAGCAAGTGGAAAAAGGGGGGGGGGGGGGGGGACCAAAGAAAGAGCACTGAATGTGCGTGCTTGTTAATTTAATTCATTTTTGTTAAGTGGGTTAAGGCTGCTCATATTTCTTCCTGTTGAGCTGCGCGGGCCTTACTTTTTTCAGTTAATTCTTACGGTTCTTTATATGATAAATACTACCTATTCTCCTTCATTTTATGTCATCAATAAGTAGATTTTTATATGAGGATGTCTGCTTTATGTTTTTTTGAGTATGATGGCTAATTTTGATATCGTATTTCAAAACAAATATTTCATTGAATCTGATTCAGTCAATTTATTTCTAAATTTCCTGCTTTAACTGTACCAGGTTGTTGATATGTTTGGCTGTGGACTGCCTGTTTGTGCTGTTTCGTACTCTTGGTAAGCTATGAACCTCCTTCGAAAATTGACGTTCTTATTTCTTGAAGTACATGCAATATGTTCTTTTCATTAATTGGTCAAATCTTTTACTTTCTTGAAGCATTAAAGAACTGGTTAGAGTTGAAAAAAATGGTCTTCTCTTCTCTTCATCTTCAGAGCTAGCTGATGAACTTCTGGTGAGTTTGTTAATGATTTCATGTACAGTATTTGTTAGATAATGCAATATCTCTTTCTTTGAACTTGAGAGTTGAGACATCAATATTAGGCAAAGTTATTTGTTACAATAAAGGGAGGCAACCTGGTGCTATAAAGCACCCACCATGGCAGGGTGTAGGAAGGATAATACTAAAGATGCTAATATAGTCACTCTTAGCCATTTGTTGGCATTCAGTTTTTGCATCTGCGTGATACATAAACGTATTTGATGCAGATTGACATTATATCTTCTACTCCCTTATTTGACATGTGGATTTTCATTTTTTAAATGGTTTTATCTCTTAAAATGCTCGATTAAAAATGTAGACAATGTCAATGTCTAATCTTGACCATACTAATTTGCTTTCTTGCTGAATCTACATAGATGCTCTTCAAAGGATTTCCCGATGAATGTGATTCTTTGAAGGTTCTCAAATCAGGTGCATTAGAAACTGGTTCTTCAGCAAGGTGGGCTACTGAATGGGAAGAGCATGCAAAGCCACTGATAACTAAGGCAAGTTCATTCTGCTTTGCTTTGCAGCTTGTCATAAGTCAGTCTAGTATGGTTCTTAGTTAATCCTATTCTCACCCTTTTTTTAAATATGATGTTTTGGTTTAAGGGGTTATTCCTGTGAACTTGAAATAAGAGCATTTGAATTTGCAGGTTATATCAAGATTTTGATTTTCTTTGGATTCTTAGAAGATGTCCTTAACTGCTCTAACAGCAATAGACCTGTTGGTCTGATCTGGTAGAAGGTTGATTAGCACCATATGCTGATTGCATACAGATTTTATATTGTTTGGCGATTTCCAAGTCAGAGTTACCTTCTTCAAAATATGTATGCAGCAGGGTCTCCAACATCTGTCTATTGTTGACTTGCTGCTTATGTTGTAAATAGATGTCTAAAAAATTGGCTTTATGTGATTTAGGATTTCATTTTCTTTTAATATGTCCTGATTCTGTGGTCCATATATTTTTTCAGTAAAAGTGAGGTTATTATACTAAAGCTTCAAGATTAGATTATCTGTTGTGTTCTGGTGAAATTGAGTCCACTTTTGACAAACATACTTGGGAGAACTCACTCCCAAAATCTAATTAACAAGGGGGAAGATAAAATGCAAAATTGAAATATGAAATTGTGTAATATTAAAAAAGAGATAGAGAGTGAGAGAGATACACCATTAGCAGCGTCTAGGACAGTATTATTAAGAAACTACAATTAAAATCATATCAACATGAAGATTGAGCCCTCAGACAAAAATAGGAAAAATGGGAAACAAAACAGGGAAACTAGGCAACAAAAAGGGAAACAAAAAGGAAATTATACAAAATAAAATATGTATCTAAGATAACTTATTGATACTTCAAAGCCTGTCCTCGACCTCAGAGAGAGGCGTCATTTGTTCCTTCAAGCCTTTCTTCTTTCTTATCTCGGCAATACGTACAGCAGCGGGAGTCCCGGGTTCTAGTGGATCAGATGGCACCATATCCCAGTGGTCAAACACCAACTGTGGGAAAGCCTGTCCTCCAGTTTGAGCCCTCAGTGATTCATTGAATTTGAATGACTCAACAACAGGTAAGTATGCCTTGACATTGTAAAGTGGGGTGCCAGGCCTCTGGATTTCCTCAAACACGTGCCCTCTTTTCTGGTTAAGAACACTGTATATACCACCGAGAGCCTGATCAGGTGCCTGTATTTCCACCAGGTACACTGGCTCGAGAAGCCTTGGCTTTGCTGTCAGCATGGCAGCATAGAAGACCCTTCTAGCAGTTGGAATGATCTGGCCACCCCCTCTATGAATGGCATCAGCATGAAGAACAACATCACAGATCTCAAAACAGACCCCTCTCATGCTTTCATCAGCCATTGGACCTTCTTTTGATGCTATTTGGAACCCAGCAACAACTGAGTCCTTGATTTCATTCAGGTACTGGACACCCTTACATGCATCTACCACCATGTTGGGTCCAGTTGTCTCAGGGCCAAAACACCATATCTTCTTGGCAAGATCCTTGTCCCAACCAAACTCTTCAGACAGGATTTTAGAACGGTTTTTGGGGTCATCCTTTGGTCCAATCTTTCCATCATCAATGGCCTCTGCAAGCCCTTCCTCCATTGGCCTTGCTTCCATGTGTAAACGGTTGTGTTTGTTGGGTGACTTGCTCATCACGGTACGGCTAGACTTCTCAAGCACGGTCTCGCGGAAGGAGACAATGGGATCAGATTTTGAGATCTCAGCTCCATTCATGAAATCATCCTGCAAGTCCTTCAAGCAGATCTCAAGGTGCAGCTCACCAGCAGCAGCTATGATGTGTTCTCCTGTCTCTGAGATAGTACACACCACCATGGGATCTGACTTTGCTAACCTTTTAAGGCCCTCAACAAGCTTAGGAAGATCTGATGCAACCTTGCATGTAACAGCCACACTGACCACAGGTGACACGGAAAACTTCATCGCTCGAATCGGGTGTGCATCGACTTCTTTCTCATTTGTCAAAGTAGCATTCTTGGTGATAAACTGATCCAAACCCACCATGGCAACTGTGTTACCACAAGGGACATCCTCGACGGTTTCTTGCTTCTTCCCCATCCAAATGACTGTTCTTTGAACACTCTTCACATACAGGTCTTTCTTCTCCTCGGGGACATAATTCGGTCCCATAATCCTGATCTTCATACCGGTTGAAACCTTACCCGAGAAGACACGACCGAAAGCATAAAACCTACCCTTATCAGAGGCAGGAATCATCTTTGAGACATAGAGCATTAGAGGTCCTTCAGGATCACAGTTTCTGATCGCAGAAGCATAAGGATCATCAAGGGGACCTTCGTACAAATTCTCGACGCGATATCTTTGAGCCTTTGCAGGAGAGGGGAGATGAAATATCATCATCTCCAGAAGGGCACTACTCGCTGGGAGCCAGCTCTGCATGACACGCTTCATCAAAGCCTTTCCTGTCAATAATTCCTTCTCCTCTGACTTCAAGTTCACCCCAAGCTTTTGCACCATGGACCACAGCTTTTCCTTCTGGTCATTCTCATTCATACAAAGCTCAATAATCTGCTTGATTGGTTCATAACAGAACTGAACAAAGCCACGCTTGCAAGTAGGAGTCCCAGTGTGCTTGTTAGTCCACTTTCTGGTAGCCGAGTCAAAGAAATTCTCACCCCAAAGCCTACTCATCATCTTGGCCTCATCAACTCCAAACTTGGAAGCATACCTCTTGGCAAAGCTGGTGAGGGTAAAAGCCCATCCATGCAAACCAGCAGAGAAAGCAACTGTTCCCTTTTCTGGGTATACCTGAACATCACCAAGTAGAGCATCTTCATAGGTTGCCATGATGACATTTGCACTCTCAATGACTCTCTGGAATGTAAGATATGCCTCCTCTGCATCAAGGTGGAGCTCAAGGAAGCACCTATCCATCTTGTTAACTGCTACAACAGGCTTAATCCTTTCTCCGAGTGCTTGTCTCAGCACAGTTTCTGTTTGCACACAAACGCCCTCGACACAGTCCACCACAACAAGCGCTCCATCGGTGATCCGAAGCGCGGCTGTGACCTCAGATGAGAAATCTACATGCCCAGGAGAGTCAATCAGGTTTATGAGGTACTCATTCCCTTCACGTTCTCCCTTGAAACTCTTCAAGTCGCCGTCACTCATCTGATAGTAGAGAGAGATACCGGTTGACTTGATCGTGATTCCGCGCTCTGCTTCGTCCTGGCGTGTGTCTGTCATCCTAACATCTCCAGCAACCTCTTGTGCTATAATGCCAGCCGCAGCCACAAGAGAATCAGTGAGAGTTGATTTTCCTGCATTCCAGAAACTGATCAAAAAGTGCTGTAATAATATCTACAGAATACTGTTATAACATGAGGGGTCAGGATTTGACTTTTTTAAGTCGAACAATTCACTTTAGAGAATAAAGTAAAACATGTCAACCATTGATTAGAAAATCAGTAGTTGATATTACATGCACATGTATAATAAATCATGGATGTCTAAAAATATTAACGTACCATGATCGACATGAGCAATAACAGACATGTTCCGAATATTGTGTTTTAGGTCCATGATCTGCCGAAGTTCATCAACTGTGAACTTCACCTGCACATTATAGACCAGTTTATCTTAAGCATCTCTTAAAGAAAATGAACAAAATAAAATAAAAAAATTTAAAACAGAGAGAGAGAGCCATGTAAACTCACCATCTTGACAGGTCCTTATTTCTTGCAAACAAGAGCTGACTGTGAAATCGTAAAAAATGAACATAGTTTTAGAATTTTAAAAAAAATTGAAATCCAAAACTCAATAATCCATTCCATCACAAAATTAACACTTGCATAATCACTATCCCACTCGTTTAAATTTTGTAACCAAGAAGAAGACTGTTAAGTCTGATTGAACAGATTAACAAAAAAACTGCAAAATTAAACCTGACCCAGAAATAACAGACCAAATTAACAACAGAAAAAAAAAACCCTTTCCATAATCACTTTATCATATTTCAAACTCTTCACCAAAAAATTGAAGATATCACAACAGAATTTACCTGGCTGGGGAAGATGCAGAAAACAATGAAAAGATCACATTAAACCCTCTGCAGCAGGCACTTGATTTGCGAGGGACCAATAATTGCTGTTTATATAATCAAAATATTTAGATTAGATAATAGTTGGATTAGAGTCAAATGTTGAAAAAGATAAATTAAAAAATATATGATGGAAGATTAAATTATTTACTAGAAAGGTAGCTATTTGGTATAAATAATGATGGGTATTTTTTGTGGGTTAAGGGGTATTTTGTCGTAGAATGTAGAATATTTTTATAGAGGATGTTTATCTCATATTATTATTTCTTTGCTCTATAAATAGACCTAAAATGTAATAGAATCTGATTAAAATGGAACATAATCTAATCATAACTAATATTATCCTAATCTTAAAATTCAACAAATATAACAACCTAAAGTCTAGATAAAACAGAATCTTAAATCATAAAATTGTTACAGCTATTTAGACATTAATATCCACAACAAATAAAGGTAAAGATGATACTATAATATTAGTTAGAATACGTCAAAAAATATTAGTTAGAATGATCATTTAGTCAAAGTTATGGATTTGTTTCCTTCAAAATTAGCAATTCAATATTGAGGGTACTGTCCGGTTCAATGCACAAGGGAAAAGGTTTAGTGCTTTTAGTTTATTAATTGCTGGTAAACACAGGAGCCTTTCTACAAAATTTTGACTTGATAGTTAATTTAGGTAGAATGATCCATCTACGGAAGTTTCTTGGAGTGGGGTGCAAGAAAATTTACTAGTTCCTTTTCTCTAAAAAAATAGCAAAAATCTATTGAATAGTTTTGTGTTAATAAATTGAACATGTAACCAAAGACTAATCGGTTTTGTTACCAAAAAAAGACTAATCGGTTTGGTTCTCAATTTATCATTTTCAACTCAAATCAACCTGATTATCTAATAAATTGAATAGTTTTTTTTTTATCTTTTCCAAGTCAGAGTTACCTTCTTCAAAATATGCATGCAGCAGGGTCTCCAACATCTGTCTATTCTTGACTTGCTGCATATGTTGTAAATATAGATGACTGAAAAATTGGCTTTATTTATGTGAGATTTAGGATTTCATCTTCTTTTAAAATGTCCTGATTCTGTGGTTCATATATCTCAGTAACTTGATCAAAAAAATATATCTCAGTAAGTGGGGTTATTATACTAAAGCTTCAAGATTAGGTTATTTGTTGTTTTCTGGTGACAAGGTACTTGTCACACACATACTTGGGAGAACTCACTCCCAAAATCTAATTAATGAGGGGGAAGATAAAATGCAAAATTTAAATATGAAATCGAAAATGCAAAATCTAATTATTTATGTTTCATTATATTTTAAATTATTTTTATAATTTTAAATTTTTTATTAATTTTTTATTTAAAAGGATAAGGGTGAATGTGGAAAAAAAATTAATCATATCCTGTTGGATTTTATCCCAACCCTCACCTCAAGATAAAATTTGAACTAGAGGACTAGATAGGATAATGACTTATCATATCTTCCTGGCTCATTAAACAATAGATTGAGACAAGATATGATAGTTTATTTTATCCTATATTCTCTTATTCTTTCTACTAAATTGTCCCTAAAAGATTTACATTAAAAAAAATTTACACTCAATTTGAATAATTATTAGGGTTAATTATGTTTTTAGTCCTTTAAAAATTTCTAAATTTGAGTTTAGTCCTTTAAAAATAAGTTAAACTTTTTTAGTCCTTTAAAATTTTTTTCTTTCTGATTTAGGTCTTTTAAGTGAGTTGACTTACTACGTGACACATTATGACTCAGTCATCATTCCTACGTGGCACGAAACGCTGACGTGACAATTTTAACTTTTGAATTTAGTCCCTCTAAAATGTGAGTTTTGATTTTAGTCCCTCTGCCTTTTTCCTTCCTCCTCCACCACCCCCTCCTCCTCCAATGACTTCCCCCTCCTCTCCCACCTTCCTTCTCCCCCACCTTTCCCCCTACCCACTCCCTCCTCCCTCACCTTCCCCCTCCCTCCTCCCATGGCTTCCACCCCCACCTTCCCGTTCGTTCCAATCACTGCCCTTCTCTCAATTCCTTTCTGTTACCAGTATCATACACACACACACACTGAATTCCTCCTTCTCCAATTATTACCTCATATGTTGATAGTGGCAACAATCAAACAAAAGCAACCATTTAAAAACCAACAACACATACTAGGTCATGAAGATCAAAACAAACAAAACCAAACGTACATGTATCAATGGAAAAGGGATCTGTTATTCGCATATCTGGGTTTCTGTTATTCGAATTTTTTTTATGAAAGTATCAATGGAAGTTTGGGCTCAGTTGATGTGTTTTGGTCCCTATAAAAATTATGGTTTTTGATTTTAGTCCTCATAAACATGTAATGTTTATATAATAGTCCTTGTAAATATAATTCATTTTGAGTTTAGTCCTTACTAAAATGTTAAACTCAACATAAAGTCCTTGACGTCATTTTCTCCTTCAAATAGCACGTTCGACGTAGCAAACAGACTTCACCATTTTCTGAAATTGATTGAGGGGTTTTGTTTGCTTCGTATAAACGACCAACATGTTCAAAAATATGACATTGAATCGTGTAGTTTGCTAGTTTCAAACAAGTGAAATTTGCGAGTTATGTACCGTTTCGTCCACGATGAACCCTAACAGCTTCAAGCTAGATTTCTCTCACATGGTGCTTCGATCACTGCAATTTGTTTAGGGTTTTTGTTTCCCATGACATATCAACCAACATACTGAAATTTAACAAGTTTTCATCAATCGGATTGAGAGATATCAATCGTTTTTGTCGTGGTTCATGTTCTCCGAAAACCCAGATCTCGTTCCCGACTTCAAACAATCATATCAACGATTTGGAAAATTAGTTTAGGGGATCTCTTTAGTATTTCAAATCGATCAAAACCCCTAAGAGTTTGTCCAATTTGATGCCAGGAAGGTGGGGGAGGAGGGGGAAGGCATAGAAGGAGGAGGAGGGTGGTGGAGGAGGAAGGAGAGAGACAGAAGGACTAAAATCAAAACTCACTTTTTAGAGGGACTAAATTCAAAAGTTAATATTGTCACTTAGCAAGTCAACTCACTTAAATGACCTAAATCAAAAAAATATATATTTAAATGATTAAAAAAGTTTGACTTATTTTTAAATGACTAAACTCAAATTTAAAGTTTTTTAAAGGACTAAAAACATAATTAAGCCTAATTATTATTTAAATTTACAATAGTGATTGCAACTCCTTTTAGAATCGGAAATAATTAAAAACTTAATATTGTTCTTTTTTGTTGTTGTACGCCTATATTCTTCCTTTATTCCTTTATGTAAATATGTAATTCACATGCAAATTTATAACTCAGATCCCTCTACCATTTATCATAAGTCTCGCTCTTGTTGACGAGTAAGAAAATAAAATAAATTAAAGTGATACCATGCATATGGTTCACCCGAAAAGAAATTAAATAAATTCATCATAAAAAAGGAAAATAAAATAAATTAAAGTGAATATTAAAAAATAGTTTTAATTTGACGGGTAAGCCTACTCTATTTATCCTTAGCTTGGATATTATGGAAAATTGTAAAGTTACATAGTTATTGTAAAAATAATAAATGTGTTCACTTCAACTTTTTTAATTTTAATTTTGAAAAAAAATTATACTATTAGACAAAAATAGCAGATAAGCTAGCTTATATCTAAAAAACTAGCTGATTGAATTTAAAGTGTTCGGTAAAATTAGATGCTCAACTAGCTGATAAATGTAAAATGACATAAAAAGACATGCGATATGAATTTTATATATATATATATAATTTTAGAATAGTTATTACTTTATTATCTTAATTTATTTCAAATTATTTATCATGCTAAAATTTAAGACATTAATTTTTTATCTTTTTATTAATTATTTATATGAAATGAAATAAATAACATGTTTATATGTTTTTTAATATACTTTTTTATAGATAAAAAGTATATTATAAGTCATGATATAGAAAATTTGTGTCTTCTATGATATAGAAAATTTAATCAAGCAAAATAAACAAATAAAGTAAAAAAGTATAATAGTATAATATTTAAAATAAAAACTTAAGATCTTTTATTAATTTAAAAAAAGAGTAATGAAGGAATAAGATTAAAGTAATAAGGGTAAAAGCGAAAGAAAAAATAATAAGCTATAAGCTTCATAAGGTAGCTTCTCACATAAACTCATTTACCGAATACTTCTATTGTGGCCAAATAAACTTATAAGCTAGTCAAATAAGCTATAAGTTAGCTTATTGACCTTGCCGAACAGAACCTTAATTTTAAAAAACAAGTTCAAATTATAACACAGAAAAATTATTTAATGACCTAGTTCAAATTAAACCTTGTTTTAGATTTTTTTATTTGTTTTTGCAACCTAGTCTTAAAAATTAAAATCAAATCAGGTCAAATAAAATTCATTCCAAATTTTTTATTAAATTTTCATAAAGATCAATACACAGAATCAGATGCACAACACTCTCTTGTCTCTGTTGTCAAAAAAAAAACACTCTCTTATCTCTTGAAGAAAAACCCGCTACCTAAAATAATTGACCCAATGAGAACAAAGTTTGACCGATCTTATAAGCCCAAACAAATCCATAAATAACTAAAAAGACATAACAACAATATGCACATGCTTCAGATAACCGTATATCAATTAAAGAATTTAGATCAACATCCTTTTTTTTACTCCATTTGAATTTGAATTAAAATTATCTTTACTACAACAAATTTGATCCAACTCTTGATATCGATCATTGGAAACAATTAAAACTCTTAACCGTTTAGAAGCCTAAAAATTACGCACAATTAACTTACAAAACTTATTATATAAGTTAAACGCGAGTCCCTCTGCCATATCATTATACTCTCACTCTTATTGCAAACTGTTGATCCGTACGTGAAATGCAAGGAGATACCATAATAAGAAGTATGTTAATGGAGAGAAGTCATGAGCCAAGGATGGTTTCACTAGTGCCCTTACCACTTGGATATATAGATTCAAAACCACCGAAGAAGAGTTGCTAACATGCTACTTGATGAGAAAAGTACAAAACCTATCATTGCCTCATCAACACAAAATTCATGAAGTTAATGTTTAGGACTGCTCTCCTAAAGAACTCACCGGTTTGTACTTTACTTCTTCTTAATTTCCTATATTTGTTTTCGGTAGGACCCTAGAAATAGCCATAAGATATATTAATAAATAGGGCTGGCCTTGAGGGAGACGAGGAGAGCGACCGCCCGAGCCTCATTTTTAGAGGGCACCAAAAAATTCTTTACTATATATATTGAATTTTTTTTTGCGATTTATTAAGAGAATTAAATTTTGTTAAAATCTTATATGTGATCTATTGAGAGAAGTAAATTAAATTTTGTGTTCCATCTACTAAGAAATTTTTCTAAATTACAATTGTTAAAATTTTATTTGCGATCTACTATGTCATAAAGTAAATTAAATAGTTTTGCTTTGATTTCTATTGAAAATGATTCTTTTAAAAAACATTGATTATAAACGGATCATTAATGATTTTGCAACAAAAAATAGATAATAGTGTACCATTTTCTTGGTTCACCCCAGGTTGAGCCTGTTAATAAACAATTCAAATAGTAAGTTGAGATTCAATTGGAATTGTTTATTAGTTATTAATATATTTGATGACTATTTTTGCACTCTCGACAATATGAGAGACTTCCTAGTACCCTCACCTTAGAATCCAGCTTTGTTTTCATATATCATATATCATCATATTCATATATACATGAACAAAAACTTATAAGTTATGGTCATGTGTGAATATATATAGAGAAATATCAATTACGTGGGGAAGACGAGTGCTACTTTTTCAGTTCAAGAAATCGGAAGTATGCAAATGGAAGTCGTCCAAATAGAGCAGCTGGAAAAGGGTATTGGAAAGCAACAGCGGCTGATTTAGAATTGGAAATAAATGGAGTCAAAGTTGCATCTAGAAAGAACTTAGATTACTATGAAGGTTCTCATGAGAAAAGCCGAAAGAGTAACTGGAAAATGCACGAGTATGTTCTTGAAGGATATAACATTCCTTCCGGTAGCAAAAGGAATAACGATGGCAAGGTTTGTTTTCTTTTTCTTTTCTTTTATGAATAAATGAAAAAGGTCACACAAATAAACAAGTTATTGGCAATCTCAACATAGCATTGAAAACAAATAATGAAATAACATATAGCTTAGTACATAAATTGTATTAAAAGCACATGCATGGCAGAGAAAACTAGTTATTTTTAATTGAAATCATATATGTTTTCTTTTCTTTTTTATCCCAAAAAATGAAAACATAATATTTTAACAAAAAATTAATCCCTCTTTAAAATTAATATTTGTTACTAATATTTTGTTGAAATATTGTAGTTTTGTTAAAGAAACAAGCAAGAGACATGAAAATATATTATCCTTTTATTTTTGTTTAGTTTAAAATATTATACAATATTTTTTTAAACTCATCCACATTTAGTTGCAATTATATATAGCTTAAAAAGTACACATGCCTCAAAAGCATTTTCTCTCTTCTGTTGATTTAAATAATTAAATGATTAGTTCATTTTTACATTTTTTTGTTTATGATGATTTTGTTGTTATGTTTTGTCAGTTAAATGAATGGGCTCTCTGTAAGATATATGAGAATAGGAGGAATAAAAAAAGAGATGGTGACCATCAACAAAGAAGTGAAGGGCTACATGTTCATGATGTTAATTTGTGGATGGGAGACCCAAAAAAAGAGGATGAGAATGAAGATGGTTCTTTGAAGGAAGAGTACTTTGACAAAGAGTTACCACCTGGATATCGATTTGAACCAACAGAAGAAGAGCTTGTTACATATTATTTGATGAGAAAGGCTTCGACTCAACCATTGCCTCGACACAAAATTCGACAAGTTAATGTTTATGAGGATTCCCCTCAAGAATTAACTGGTTATATTAGTACTCATCAATCTTCCTTTTTTGTCTTTTAATTTTTTGAAAAAGTAAGTTTATTTGGAAAGAATAATAAATTATAAATTATAAACATATATAATGATACTACCCTTTGATTTAAAACTAACTTAAGCACACAAATCCTAGATTAAAATTAATAGAGATATTATCATTGCTCTATGTATGATATTATAATCATTTAGATGGTTAAAATATGATTTTTTTTTTAGCATCAACATGTAAAATATTATTACTTATCTTATTTACTTCTTTATGATATGCAAATCATATTTTTAGAAGTCATGGGGTGCTAGCTGATCAGTTGACAGAGCTTAGCATTTATAACCCCAGAGTCTGAATCCCCCTCTCTCTACAAAAAAAAAATTAGAAATATTAATTTGAAAAAGGATATGTACACATATCATTATAATTATTTGGTTGGTTGATAACTTATATGCATATTTGAATATATGTTCAAAATCTTACAACGTTTGATATATCAATAATCAATATATAGGAAGACACCCATTATGCAGAGAAGACAAATGGTTCTTTTTTACATCAAGAAATCGAAAGTATCCAAATGGAGCTCGTCCAGGTCGAGTAGCTGGAGATGGGTTTTGGAAGCCAACTGGTGAACTGGGTCTAGTTTTGAATTCAAAGTGAATGGAGTTAAAGTTGCATCCAGAAAAAAGTTGGATTACTACACAGGCTCTTACCAGAAGAATCAAAAGACCAATTGGAAAATGCACGAATATGTTTTTGAAGGATATTCTCCACATAATAACGGGGACAATGATGGACAATTGGTGGTATGTACCATATTTTAGCTTATTTCTTTTCTATTATCATATATATATATATATATTACAAAAGGAAAAACACTAATGTGTATGATAAATGTTTATAATTTTCAATATTTTTTTTCAAAAACAAAATTCTTAGGTCCAAGAAAAAATGAACTTTCTCTGTAATTAATGATTGGTTGGTCACCCAATTGCTTTGATTTTTTTTTTTTCGTTTATCAATTATTAAGAAAGTGTAAACTGCAACTTGATTATATATATAGAGAATGCCTTTTAAAAAAAAGGGTATACTACCACTAGTTATGCTTCACTAATTGCTTTTATAATATACGTTATCTTTTAATTTTTAATAACTAAATGAAAAGGGGTCAGCAATGACAATGAGAGAGAGTGAGAGAGAGAACAGGGCGGGTGCGGTGAGGGGTCAGCAATGGACGCTTGTCAGTCCAAGAAGGAGGCGAGGCAAGGAATCTGCAGGGAATGTTTCAAGAAGTGGCAGACACCACGGTAGACATCCGATGGCGTGGGGACAGAATAGCAAGTCAAAGCAACAAGGAAATCTGGAGGGGGCGGGTGTTGTGTCTTACTATTTTACCAACTTTCCTCCAAGTTTGGATATTGAGGCTTTGTGGGGGTTGTTTATGAAATGGGGAAAGGTTGTGGATGCTTTTGTTCCAAAAAAAAGGAATAAGGAGGGGAAGGCTTTTGGGTTCGTAAGATTTAAGGATGTGTTATATCCTTATGAACTTGAAAGGAGACTGGATCAATTATGGGTTGGGACTTATAAAATAAGGACTAACTTTACAAGATTTTCCAGACACAAGGACGACATGGCAGATGGGAAGCAGAGAAACGCCCCTGAGGCGGGACAAGTTCAACAAGGAAAAGTTGAGCAGTCACGGAATGGAGCATCGTATGTGGAGGTGGTTAAAGGTAATGTGGGAACTAAGCAATGGAGGAAGAAAATTAATGTGGATCCAAATGAATGGAGAGGGATGGAGTTTGTGGCAAAGGAAGAAGACATTGCATGGCTAAGTAATTGCTATGTGGGGTGTGTGCAAAACCCAAATGCTGTGTATCTTTTACAGGATAGGATTATTGAGGAGGGAGTGTCCAACTTCACCATTACACCCATGGGTGGTGATATGGTTCTAATCAAACCCAGTGAAGGGGAAGATTTCGAGAAGTTCATTAACGAATATGAAGATCTAGTGGAGACTTGGTTTTATGATGTTAGGAAATGGTCTCCAGGGGAGGTGTCTAGACAAAGGGAAATGAAAGTTGGTGACTCAAAATCAAGCCTTACTGGACGCAGGAGTTTTACTGGACGCAGAACTTTAGACGCAGAATTTTGGACGCAGGCGCTGGATGCAAGATATTGGACGTAGGCGTCTCACTCGGACATTGGACGCAGGAGCTGTACTCAGACATTGGACGCAGACTGTTGGACGCATTGGACGCAGACTGTTAGACGCAGGCGTTGGACTTAGGCATTGGACGCAGACGTGCAGGGGTCCTTCACTGGCTAAAATTCGCTTAAGCAGAGTTCCCAGGCTAAGCAAGGAGCTTGTAACAGAATCAATTATAAGTTCGTTTCGAAGCCCGTGTTCAGTTAGAGAGTTCAGTTTTGGGCCTTTGGGATAAATACTCTTGAGGAAGTGTAAGACTCAGACAGAGGATTTCGAATCGGGGCTTAAACACTTAAGGGTCATTGAGAGAAAATTAAGAGTTTGGTGAGATTGGGGATTAGTGTTCTTGCGAGAGTGATTCACCTGGAATCAGTTTAGAAACTAAGAACCAAGAGGTTATCATCAACTGCTGTAATCTGTAATCTTTGATCATATAGTGAAGAATTTGGTTGCTCTCTCCCGTGGATGTAGGCTACACTGGCTGACCACGTAAATCCTGGTGTTCATCTCTCTTCTATCTTCATCTCTGATTTGATTTTACGTTTAATTGTTCTTGAATTCAATTGCGTGAATTTCTGAGATCAAGATTACTGCAAGTTCGTTTTGTTCCATTGTTCGTTCTACTCGCGTTTGTCTTTATTGCTTGATCGTAGGATTCGTTCTATTTCTGCACAATCGAACCAACAGGAAACTTGGGTAAGATGTCAAGGGGTTCCTTTGCAAGGGTGGTCTGAGCAATTTTTTGAGTTGTTGGTTGGTAGTTTGGGAACGTACATCTCTGTAGATTGGAGTACAATGCAGAAGAAACGGTTTGATATTGCTAGAGTGCTAATTAGAACGTCATCATGGGAAGCCATCAATCGTTTAGTTAAAGTGAGAATTAATGGGGTTGTTTTTACCATCAGGTTACTAGAGGAACCTTTTCCAGATTATGGTTTTGGGATGGGAAGAGCCCAAGGTGGTGGCAAAAATGATTCTTCAAGTTCCTCTAGTTCATCAGATCATATGGGTTTTTCAGATTTTTCAGAAAAGTCCAGTGAAGGTGAACCAATTGATGCAATGTTGGAAGAGGAAATCCAAAATCTATTAGAAGGCCAAGGGGCAAGGAGTGAGAACGATGAAAGAGAGGCACCAGAAGTGCATGGCGAAAATGAAGAGCTGCATGGGGTACAGGACTCTCCAATTATGGGGGGGAGTTCCGAGAATTCTAGCCCCACTAATATTGTTGTGGAGCCGAATAAAGCCAATAATGTAGGTGTGGGGCTGGTGTTGGAAATGGGAGGGAGAAATATGATTAGGGTGGTAAATCCTAATGACCTGGTTGTACTCATTGGGCCTGGGCAAACAAATAATGTAATTTTGGGCCCACTGGCTAATGAAGTGACCAGGCCCTCAATCCCAATTCGTGATGTGGGTTCAGGAAGTGAGTCCATTAACTCATGGACTGATAAAGTCGACTCTGGTGGAATGGTGGAACCCATTGAGTTGTGCGCTGAGGTGAATCAGCATGTGGTAAGGACTACCGTGCGTCCTACTGGGGCGGGGGGGGCGAATCTTTGAGTCGTGATTCAGCTTCCAATTCATGTGAGGAATCGGTGGAGGGGTTGGTTAACCAGATAGGAAAAGGGGGTGACAACAGGGGCGATAACACCAATAGATTACAAGCTGAACAAGAGGAGGGTGATACTGTTGGAAGAAAGGGGATTAAAAATGCAAGAAAGAAGAGCAGGAAAAAGAGATCAGTCTTGAGGGGTATACTTCCTCTACCTCTGCGCGCAGCAAGGATGATTTCCACGATGAGAGCTAACAGACAAGGCTCAACGCATTCAAGAGGTATTTCTGCTTCTCTTTGCTCTAATTCTAGCAGTAATATTAGTTGGAGAAATTGTTTGGTAGATAAAAAGAACTCGAGTGTTATGGCTAGGGAGGTCTGGGATTTTGGGAAAACAATTGGTCTTCAAACTAAGGCCTCTGATGAGGAGGTTGTAAGGAGATTAGAAGACATGGAAAATAGGGATAAGTTGGCTTCTGGTGGAGGCCATTGTGTGGATGGGGTGCGCGTCTGACTTCTGCTATTTTTGGGAGTGAGTGTGGATAGTGTTTGTTCCTTGCGAGTGGTGTGTTTTGTAGTTATGAAGATAGTTTCTTATAATATTAGGGGGTTGGGGGGTAGAATTAAGAAGAGGGAGGTGAAAAATTTGGTAAAATTACATAGGCTTGATATGATATGTTTGCAAGAAACTAAATTGATAGATGTAGATAAAAGTTTATGTTCAATGTTGTGGGACGGGGATGACTTTGAGTGGGTTTCTCAAAATGCTTGTGGTAGATCTGGAGGCCTAGTTATACTATGGAGGAAGGGTATTTTTGTTTTAAATTCCGAATTTCAAGGTCTGAATTTTTTGGGAGTGGAGGGTCTGTGGGGAGAAAATAAGCTGAGTGTATCAATTGTTAATGTATATGCTCCTTGCGATTTAGGAGGAAAGAGGCGGGTGTGGGAGGAGCTAGGTAATCTTATGGCTTCTAAGGGAGGGGGTCGGTGGTGTGTATTAGGGGATTTTAATTCCATCAAGTCTATCTCGGAAAAGAAGGGAGTGGCAAGTAATCATAGAAGTGAGGAAATTGAGTTGTTCTGTGATTTTATTGAAATGTGTGGGCTCATTGACCTGCCACTCATTGGGAGAAAATTTACATGGTACAAACCAGACTGGAAATCCATGAGCAGGCTGGATAGGTTTCTTATTTCTGAAGATTGGTTATATACTTGGGGTAATTTGTCCCAATGGGGGCTACAGAGATCTGTGTCCGATCACTGCGCTGTAATTCTAAAAGAAAAAGATATAAATTGGGGACCTAAGCCTTTCCGTATGATGAGGTGTTGGTAGGAGACGGTTGGGTATGAGGACTTTGCGAAAAAAGAATGGTCGGGGCTAAAAGTGCAGGGGTGGAAAGGGTATGTGTTAAAAGAAAAATTGAAAGGAATCAAGGTGAAACTTAAGGGATGGCACAAAGATCACTTTGGTAATTTGGAAACAAAGATAAAGGAAGCAAAGGAGGAAGTGTGTAGGTTAGATCTGAAAGGGGAAGTTGACGGTCTTAATGAGGAGGAGCTGGGAGAGAGGACATTGTGCATTGCAAATATCAATAGATTTTCTTCCATGAATTGTAGTCTCCTCTGGCAAAAGTCAAGGATGAAATGGCTAAAGGAGGGGGATGCCAATTCAAAGTTTTTTCATAGGTGTGTACAACGGAGGAGGAAGGCAAATGAGATTTTGGGACTAGATTTTGATGGTTCTTTTGTTGAGGGGGTTGATCCTTTGAGGAGAGAGATTAGAGGGTACTTTGAGACACATTTCAACAACCGTGATTGGGCAAGACCCTCGTTTGGAAACATAAATATACCCACTCTTGGTACAGCAGAAAGTAATGCACTGACTAACCCCTTCTCCGAAGAGGAAGTGAAGGCGATGGTGTGGAATTGTGAGAGCTATAAGAGCCCAGGGCCGGATGGAGTGACTTTCTCGTTCATAAAACAATTTTGGGATGAGGTTAAGGCAGATTTTCTAGGATTTTTACGGGAATTTAATGACAATGGGAAGCTTGTTAAGGGATCTAATAGCTCTTTCATAGTGTTAATACCCAAAAAAGCCAACCCTCAAAAGGTGGCTGATTTTAGACCCATTTCCTTAATAGGATGCATGTATAAGGTGCTGTCAAAGGTGTTGGCAAACAGATTGAGGGGGGTCATTCATTTTCTAATTTCAGATTGCCAATCCGCATTCATAAAAGGTAGACAAATTTTGGACAGTATCTTGATTGCAAATGAGATGGTTGACGATGCAAAAAGGAAGAATCGTGAGGCCATTCTATTTAAGGTCGATTTTGAGAAGGCTTACGATTCGGTAAGTTGGCAGTATCTTGATTACATGATGAGTAGAATGGGATTTAATCAGGTTTGGAGGAAATGGATTTCAGAATGTCTTAAGTCGGCAAGAGTCTCTGTGCTGGTTAACGGAAGCCCTTCTGAGGAGTTCCAAGTGGGTAGAGGATTACGGCAAGGGGATCCCCTTTCTCCCTTCTTATTTCTTATAGCAGCCGAAGGTTTAAATGTGCTATTTAAAGAGGTTGTGGGGTTGGGGTTGTTTGAAGGTTATAAAATTGGTGAGATGACTGTATCTCATCTTCAGTTTGCAGATGACACGTTAATTTTGGGGTGTAAATGCGCCCTGAATATTTGGTGCATTAAGGCAGTGTTGCAATTGTTTGAGCTGATTTATGGGCTTAAAGTAAATTTTCATAAGAGCCAGCTTGTGGGTATTAATGTAGGAGTGGATTGGATAAATGAGGCAGCTTCCTTTTTAAATTGTAAAGTAGGGACTGTACCGTTTATTTATTTGGGTCTTCCGGTAGGGGCGGACGCTAGAAAGAAATCAACTTGGAAACCTGTACTGGAAAAGATTCGCTCTCGGTTGACTGCTTGGAATAGTAATTATCTGTCTTTGGGGGGGGGGGGAAATAGTGTTGTTAAAATCTGTTCTTTATGCTTTGCCTGTGTATTACCTTTCTTTTTTTAAGGCCCCAGAGGGAATTATTTGTGCAATTGAGAGGTTGTTTAAAAGGTTCCTGTGGGGGAGTGGGGAGGGAGCAAGAAAAATTCATTGGGTTGCTTGGGCTAAAATCTGCCGTGAAAAATCACAAGAGGGGTTGGGTTTAAAGAATGTGAAAGCTTTTAATTACTCTTTACTGGGGAAATGGTTATGGCGTTTGAAAATGGAGGACGGAGCTTTGTGGGTTAAGGTGCTTAAGGAAAAGTATGGTGTTTAAGGGGGGGATATCAAAGAGGGTGGAAGGCTAAAATCTGCATGGTGGAAGGAAATTCAACAGTTAGAGGTGGAAGGGTCAGGCTTAAAACCTTCTTGGTTCTCATAAGAAATTAGAAAGCATATGGGGGACGGGTCAAAAACATTTTTCTGGAGTGACCCATGGATTGAGGGTGGTTCCTTGAAAAAGAGATTTGCAAGGTTATTCAGTTTAAGTCTTGATAAAGAGGGAAAGGTTGGGGAGATCGTGGGATGGAAGGATGGGGAGGGTGAATGGAAGTGGAGGTGGAGAAGGTCGTTGTTTGAGTGGGAAAGTGTGAAGCTCACTGAGTTACAATCTTTGGTCGTTTTTTCACGTTTTAAAGGGCAAGGGGTGGATAGGTGGATGTGGAATTTAGACTCCTCCGAATTTTATTCTGTGAGGTCGGCTTACAAGGGATTGAGATCCCATATTACTAGTGGGACAGATGCTTTCTTTGATAAGTTGTGGATGGGGGGGGGGGGGGGGGGGGTTCCCTTAAAGTGAAGGCATTTGTTTGGAAATTGGTACAAGATCGTATCCCTTCATTTGCAATCTGTCTAGGCGTAATGTCCCAATTCAATCGCTGCTGTGTAAGGGCTGTGAGAGGGTGGCTGAGAGTGCAGGTCATTTGTTCTTTGAATGTCAAATTTTTTCCAAGGTTTGGTATGAGTGTATGAGATGGTGGGGATTTATGGCCCCTTTGCACAAGGACTGCAAAACACATTTTTGGCAGTTCTCTAGCCTGCTGGCTGGCCCAAAACAACAGGTTCAGATCTGGGAAATAATCTGGTTTACTGTTGTATGGGTGTTATGGGGTGCACGAAATTCAGCCACTTTCAAAGGTGTAAAGGTGGGTTTTGTGGAGTTAATGGAACGGATAAAGTTGAAGTCTTGGTTGTGGGTGTCCTCCCAAAGCCCCAAGTTTAATTACCCGGTGAGTTGCTGGTTCTCTAATCCATTGGGTTGTTTAGGATTGGACTTTCGAAATTAAAAGGTGAGGGAGAGGTGCTACTGGCAAACTTTTGGTTAACTAATTTATATGTTCTAACGTGGGTTGGAGTGCTCTTTGCTTGCAGGGACTCAAGGATGAGGCTGGTGTCACCCCATGTGTTATAATTCTTATATTGCTAAATTGGGGCGGAACATTATATATTGTGTGTGTTGTATGCAGGATTTTAATGAACAATAAAGGAATGAAGGAGGTGGAGGTTTTTATATCCTTGCTGATTGAAGGATGTAAAAATGATTTTGGCAAGGATATTTGGTGCACGGGTGGACCTTATTCTTTAAGCAAACTTGCTGATATGATGGTCTATTGTCTAGTAAGTGGGGGTTGTTGTATTGGGTTGGGGTGGTTTAAGAAAATTGTCATATGAATGTGTTGCAGTAGCGGTGTTTATAAAGTAGTTACCTTGTGTCTATGGGTTACTGGGTTAAAACTAGCATGCGAAAAGGTACCCCTTTGAGGCCATATAGGTTACTGGGGAATTGTTTTTGAGCCCCATTTCACTTGGTTGGGTTATGGGGTTGATAAAAGCATCCCTTTGAGATTGATGGGTTACTGGGGATTACTTTGGCATTTGATTAGAACCCTTTGAGACCTTGTGGCAGGGTGGGTCTACTTTATAAATGCAGTTCACCTTAGTCTTCACAGTGCAGGAGTGGGTTTGTAATAACAGAGTGGAGTGTCTCTTTTTGTAAAAGAGGGTAATCTGGTTGTGAATAATACTTTGTATTATTTCGATTGGGCACCACTTGTGCTTTCAATCCGTTTTTAATGCATTTTGGCTTTTCAAACAAAATTTATTCGACCTGTTTTGCTAGTTGAATGAGTTGGTTCTGTGCAAGATCTATAAGTATGGTAAACAAATTGGTGAAGGTGGCATGCAAAACGAGCCTGAAGTTGGAGTTGATAATGAAGTGCCAAATGTCATGAATGGTTCACCAAATTCCCAAGTACTCAATGAATTAGATCAAGCAAATTTATTGGCTCAAAGGGATCAAGCATATCTACATGGTTCTACTTCTACATTGTTGGAAATTGCGGAATCTACTATTGATGGGGCAACATATAACGATAACGCTTTCTCATGCAACACCAATTCTGGATTACTGTACGATATCATAATTAGCGGTTATGAATTATCTCACAATCACAATGCCCCAAACCTACAGCATGAGGAGCATGAATACAGTGTTGAAGAAAGAATGAAGATAGATTATGAGAGATGGATGAATTAGTACGTGAAGGTTTATACAATCGATTCCATCCCGTACGTACGTGGTCGTCATCTGTTTGAATGTATTGATTTATTTTTTGATTGAGTTTGTATTAATACCAATATGTGTTGCCCGTGATTGCACGGGTGAGGAAGTTCATTTTGTATAAATTCAATAAAATTGAATAATTAAACATTAAAAATTAATAATTTCTTAAAAGAGATGATGATTTTGTACAGGATTGGGTCTGAAACAGGGAATACAATCTGTATTTATATGTTTTACCGTAATAGTGAACTCATTATTCTTAAATAACCATTGCAAACATAAAAAAAAAAATGGTAACATTTATATTTGACATTTTTTTATATATAATTAATTTTTCATTGACATTTTTATATGTTCATTCTATTAATATTTTAGTCTTTAAAATACGAGTGTAATTGATATCAGTGTGAAACACATTTTACATTGTCATCCAATGAGAGTTTGTTTTATTCCTACGACATAATTGTTTAATTGTATTAAAATAAAAAAAGCTTGAATTTGGCTTCCAGATTTTATCGAAAAGTGCTACGAATCTTTTAAAGGTATTCCAGAGCACTATGCAGGAAATGCTCCTTTTATATTTTAAGTGTTTATTACCCTTATATGCTTTACGGTTTGTTGGTGATTTCTATTTCTATTGTGCTTCCTCCAGGTCAGTTGAATAAGCTAATGTTGCAATGTGCTATATTGCATTTGGTATCTCATTGTTACAAAAATATCGTCCGTGACACTTAGTTATGCAGATTAGAACCCTCCCCCCCCCCCCCCCCCCCCCCCCCAAATATTGATTCATCTTTGCCACAATTTTTGGTTATCATTATTGACAATGTTAACATCTTTAAGAAGAAAATATTTTGACAGTTTTAATTAATGATAAGAAGCTGCACTTCTCAAATTACATATCTCGAAAACTTGCAAGTTTTAGATATTTGTCGGCTTCATCTGCCTTACTTTGCCTTCATTTTGAATCATGAAAACAAATGTTCCTTTCATAAAAAAAGCCATTCCATGAGCTCAAATCATTTCAGTCGTTAAACTTCACATCTTGCCAAACATAGATGATCATTAATATTTCTATTTCAATTTTTGTTCCACTGCCTAAAATTTGGTTTCTGCTTCATTCTTCATTTTCATTGTGCAAAACATTGACGGAGCAACTCCATCAATCAGAGACTTCACTACTCAGGTAATCACTGTAACTACGATCACAAGCTTGCAGTTTCATCATCCGCCTCATTATCACTGGTCTGATAATACCCCCAAATCTTTCACAAAGGATGCATTTTGGGAAGTTCAAAGGTTTCAAAAACCCAATTGCTCGCCACACCACCATCTCATCAAAAGCAACGCAAAATTAAAAGAGACACTTTCAAGCAAAATTCGCACAATGGGTCTGAGTTACCAAACATCGATGCAAATCCTATGGAGCAAAAATACATCGATGCAAAGACTAACAATACGAAGTACAACAATTCACTGACAAAACCACAAACAAATCTCAAGGTACTGAAGTTTTAAGGTAAAAAAGTTTTCCTGAGGAGAGACTCAGCTGATTAAGTTCATATAAATTATAAATAATTTAAAGCTTGTCTTCAAACTCGGAGAGTGGAGTCATCTGCTCCTTCAAGCCCTTCCTCTTGCGAATGTCGGTAACAAGCTGTGCAGCTTGTGATCCAGCCTCCAATGGATCTGACGACATCATATCCCAATGATCAAAGACACACTGTGGGAAAGCTTGCCCTGATGTTGCAGCCCTCAATGTGCTGGAGAATCCAAAGGACTCAACGACAGGGAGGTATGCTTTGATATTGTAGAGTGGGGTACCAGGCCTCTGCATTTCCTCAAACACATGCCCACGTTTCTGGTTAAGAACACTATAGATTCCACCAAGAGCTTGCTCAGGAGCCTGGATTTCCACGAGGTAAACAGGCTCTAGGAGCCTGGGTTTGGCTGTCAGCTGCGAAGCATAGAAGACTCTCCTGGCAGTAGGAATGATCTGACCTCCTCCTCTGTGGATAGCATCAGAGTGCAGGACAACATCACATACTTCAAAGCAGATGGCTCTCATGTTTTCTTCAGCCAGAGCACCTTCTTTTGATGCCCACTGGAACCCAGCAACTACAGAATCCTTGATTTCATTCAAATACTGGACTCCCTTACACATATCAACCACCATGTTGGGTCCAAGAGTCTCAGGTCCAAAGCACCATATTTTCTTGGCAAGATCCTTATCCCAACCATACTCTTCGGACAAGATTTTGGAACGAACTTTGGGATCATCCCTTGGTCCAATCTTGCCATCATCAATGGCCTCTGCAAGCCCCTCCTCCATTGGTCTTGCTTCCATGTACAAACGGTTGTGCTTGTTGGGTGATTTGCTCATCACGGTACGGCATGATCTCTCCAAAACAGTCTCTCGGAATGACACAACAGGATCAGATTTGATAATCTCGGCTCCACCCATGAAATCATCCTGCAAGTCCTTCAAACAGATCTCTAGATGAAGCTCTCCTGCACCAGCAACAATGTGTTCTCCAGACTCCTCAATGGTACAAACAACCATAGGATCTGACTTGGCCAACCGTTTCAGGCCTTCAACAAGCTTGGGAAGATCTGAAGCAACCTTACACTGAACAGCAACACGGACAACAGGTGAGACAGAAAACTTCATTGCTCGAATGGGATGGGCATCAACTTCCTTCTCATTTGTCAATGTAGCATTCTTGGTGATAAATTGATCCAAACCGACCAAAGCAACTGTGTTACCACAGGGCACGTCTTCAACAGTTTCCTGTTTCTTTCCCATCCAAATGACAGTTCTTTGAACACTTTTCACATACAGGTCTTTTTTCTCCCCAGGGACATAATTTGGTCCCATGATTCTGACCTTCAAACCAGTTGAAACTCTACCGGAGAAGACACGGCCAAAAGCAAAAAATCTACCCTTATCAGATGCGGGAATCATCTTTGAGACATAAAGCATCAGAGGTCCCTCAGGATCACAGGCCCTGATAGCAGCAGCATATTGATCATCAAGGGGACCCTCGTACAAATTCTCAACACGATACCTCTGGGCCGTTGATGGAGAGGGAAGATGGAAGATCATCATTTCCAGGAGTGCACTACTTGCTGGGAGCCAGGTCTGCATGACACGTTTCATCAATGCCTTACCCATCAGGTCCTTCTCGTCAGACTTCATCGTGACCCCTAGCTTTTGCAGCATAGGCCACAGCTTATCCTTCTGATCATTCATACAAGTGTTAATAATCTGCTTGATAGGCTCATAACAGAACTGAACAAACCCACGCTTGCAAGTAGGAGAACCGGTATTCTTGCTGGTCCATTTCTTTGTGGCTGGATCAAAGAAATTTTCACCCCAAAGCCTTTCCATCATCTTTGACTCATCAACACCAAATTTTGAGGCATACATTTTTGCAAAGTTTGTCAGAGTAAAGGCCCAGCCATGCAAACCAGCAGAGAAAGCAACTGTTCCTTTCTCTGGATAGACCATACAGTCACCAAGTAGCGGGTCTTCATATGTAGCCATAATCACATTAGCGTTCTCAATCACCCTCTGAAATGTCTGGTAAGCCTCCTCTCCGTCAACCTGGAGCTCAAGGAAGCACCTGTCCATCTTATTAACAGTCAGAACAGGCTTGATCCTTTCTCCAAGGGCCTGTCGCAGCACAGTTTCAGTCTGGACACATACACCTTCCACACAGTCCACCACCACTAGAGCTCCATCAGTAATGCGAAGTGCAGCAGTAACCTCTGATGAGAAGTCCACGTGCCCAGGGGAGTCAATGAGATTTATGAGGTACTCATTCCCATTGCGCTCTCCCTTAAAACTCTTGAGAGATTCATCAGTCATTTGATAGTAGAGTGAGATACCCGTCGACTTAATTGTTATACCACGCTCAGCTTCATCTGCACGGGTATCAGTCATACGTACATCACCTGCTACTTCCTGTGCAATGATTCCAGCAGCAGCCACCAGAGAATCGGTGAGGGTAGATTTGCCTGCAATTGAAAACAAAAAGAATAAATTGGTATTGATTATAGTAATTATAACATGACATATGACAAAATATTACAATGCACTGTGATAAACAGCTAATCAGTTGTGTTAAAAAAAATTCTCAGTGTCATGTGTATGTAAAATATCCAAGGAGTATTAAGAAACTGAAATAAAAATGAGACAGTTTTTCTCATTCAAATATCAAAGAAAAGTCAAAACTCTAATAATTTCTAGTCAAACAGATACCAAGGCACAATGACAAGTTTCTTTGAAACATAGGGTAGGTAAGAGAACAACACCACCGCAATCAAAACAGTGCATCATGGAGAATGCAACTTGAAATATAAAGCCATCTGTCAATGCATACCATGATCAACATGAGCAATGACAGACATATTCCGAATGTTGTGCTTGTAGTCCATAATGCGACGTAGCTCTTCCGCTGTGAACTTCACCTGTAAATATAGACAGAAATCTCAATTAAGATTATGAAAATTCAATCGAAGTAAACAAACAAACAAAAATTCCCCACACACTGCTTATTAACTTACCATTTTGACTAGTCTTTATTGCCCACAAAAAAGACGTGTCTGTTAGAGCTGAAACATCAAAACATTGAATTTAGCGAAATAGTAGAATATCAGGCAGGGAGGGGGAATGACATAAGAATTATTGAGATTACTGTCAAAAAAAAATTACATAAAAAAAAATCAGCGTGCTTCAATATGAGACTACAGGTAATAACCAAATCAAAACGGTAATAGCCAACAATACCCCAATCAATCAGAACAGAAAATTTGATTGGTGTATTTACAATGTACAAACACTAGTTTCAATAAGGTTTGCTCAAATGTCAAAAGGAAGTCACCACATCAAGCTCATATCAGTTTGTAATGGTTAAAAATATTTTAAAAAAAACACACACATAAGCGACCTTCAATAACTGAACACAAAACAGTAACACTTCTCGAAGGCAAAAATATCTGAAACATTCAAGTCTGTATTTACAACCAAGATCCATCACTTACAAATAGGATACATATAAGACCAGATAAAGAGTCATGAAAAAATAAATAAATCTAACAATATGTGTTTAGATTACCCTATATCGTGTTCATACAAATCATAATCAAATTATTACTAGATAACTCTCTTCGAAAAATATAACCGATTTATCCAAAGAAGAACATAAACTCAAAACCTAACAAGGTCTTAATACCACTAAAAGTACAAATTCTAACACAAAATCGCTTAGAAAGCATAATGATCACAAGCAAACCAACAGAGCTACATCGATTTACCACAAAATCTATCTGTGAGGAGAGATATCGAATCAAAAAGGAGGAGAATCTAAATCTCACACAAAATAAGTTAAAAAAGGGTATCAGAGTATTCAAGTACAGCACAGATCTGGAGCAAATCGAACTGAAAAAGAGTATAGAGAAAATAACAAATACCGATCTGTTTGGGAACAGAGAAATAAACAGAGAACAAGTGAGTTAATCAAGTGCAGAGAGGAGAATTTCAGCGGCAGAACGAACCTGAAAGAGCAAGAGAGAAAGAGAGAACGGCGGCGAGGGCTGCCTTCTCCTCTAACGTGCGTATATAAAGTGGTATGTGAGAGAGAAGAGTGAAAGGATTCATATATAAAAATAAAATATATAAATATATATAAGATTAAATATGTTTTTAGTGTTCGAGTTTGAAAAATTATTATTTTTGGTCTTTTAAATTTAAAATGTCTATTTTTTGTCTTTTATTTTTAAAAATGTGTCACTTTTAGTCTCTGGGGTCATATTTTAAATTTAAAAAATATTTTCTAAATTTGAGAGAGGTCAAAATATAAATTTAAAAAATCCTTAGAAGTTAGGAAAATAGGAGTAAGGTGAGAATTAAAATTTAAGAGAGGTTAAAATATAAATTTAAAAAATACTTTTCAAATTAAAAAATAGCCTCAGGGACTAAAAATGACACATTTTTAAAAACAAGAGACCAAAAATAGGTTTTTTAAATTTGAGAGACTAAAAATAACAATTATCCAAACTTCTTAAAGAACTAAAAACATATTTAAGCCATATAAATAAATAAATAAATATATAAATATAAATATAAATATTGAAAAATTGCTACTCCAAATAACACTCACCTATATATGTCATTAATTATGCATGTAATCTCTCATGACTTAAATATAAGTAAAAAATCTAAATTTGCGTTGATTAAGAAAATTTATTAAATTTAATTTTTTTAATTTATAAAAAAGTGAATTTTATCTTTTAACTATCCTTAATAAAAGGGATTATAGAAATTAAAATTTGTATTAAATGAATAGTATGTTGTACTAAAAGAAATCATTAAGTAAGATGTAATTAGTTAATATCTATATCTATATATATAAAAAAAATGTTGCTGGGGTATTTGCGTAATTGTACATTTGTTTTATTTCTTTATTTTTTAGCGGCATAAATTAGAGACTGCGTCTGTAACAGGTTAGTGGGTCTATTTTTATGACAATTATTAACATGTTTTAATTATTCACATGAAGGGGCATCCGTTTCCTTACACTAATCTTATGAGTTGCAACTCTCTTTTATTTGCCATTTTTAAACTATCGCATGCAAAGCATTAGGCTATGGAGGATTTGGAAACCGTTTTGCACCGTGGAATCTTCATGGGTTTCAAAACCAGGTTCCAATTACGTAAGTTCTCTCCCTCTCCCTCCATCCTATCTCCATTGCTAATATTTTTTATTTGTTTGTTTTAATACATGACATATATAATCCTCTTGAAACTTGGGATAAAAATAATCTGCAGGTCAATTAGAAGGGAATCAAGCTACCTTGCAACAATTGATGTTTTGTTTGATAACTTCTTCTAACATAAGTTCTTACTATTGATGCTTTGTTCTCTTTGTGCAGATTGATAGTGAAATGGGAGTTAAAGGTCTGATTGATGCTCTTGGACTTCAAGAAAATTTGTAAGGATTTTTCAACACAGAAAACATAGTGTCTCAGAGACCATATTTTCCTGATGATATAAAGCATTTTTCTTTCATTTAGTAATTTCCATCGGTTATGACTTCTTTCTAATCTTTTGAGTAGCCTTAGTTCTTTGACTTGGATTATAATCTGGATTTTGTTGTTGAAATTGGAAGTTTAAGATTCGGGAATAAATATTTATTTTGGTTATAAGATTGAGATTTTATTGGTTGTTACAGTCACTTTCATGGCATAAGCACTATATTGTGAGGAATGAGACATCAGTGCCGGTAAGTGTTACTAATAACTTCCATCTTTTTCTAAAATGTCATTCTATTGCCTTCCATAACAAGGTAGTCAAGCTGATAAACGATCTTAAAATTTGTCCAGTCACTGATAAATTTTACTGATGCATTTTGTTCCCACTTTACTAGAGTAATTTGTGATTTATTAGCTAGAGGTTGTTACATTTAACTTGGTTGCAAGAGAAAAACCCGCTGATATTTATTTACAGGTTTTTGTTTGGTATGTTAAATGGATTATCAACAATTTATTTGTTTTCAATATTAACTTTTATTTTGTGCTTCCTTATTTTGAACTCACCTATATACAAAACAGCCATTTTAAATTACAATTTTCATGCTACTATTGCTATATATATAGCCGTAGCACTTTTGGTTTCTTTTCTTAATCAGACAAACTATATAAATTACAATTCATTTTTTATTTTTCAAAGCAGTCCAATTATGTCATTACAAAAAGATTCAATTTGGATAGGGCAGTTAGCATCTTTATTTAGATTTTCAGGAGGTATCTTTGTTTATATTAGTATATATATTCGTATTTACTTTTCATATCCATTAGATGTAGAAATTAGGCCTCCTGGGCAAACCACCGACTCAGTTAAACTTTTTGTACCACAATCACTTATTTTTCTCATAATTTCAATATTTTAAGAGAACTAGGGTACAAGTTTAATTTTCTTTTATCGTTTAACATTTTTCTTTCCCTGACAATGAGATAAGTAACCTATGCTTTTTTTTTATAAGTAGCCTATGCTTGCTATTGCACTAGGAGAGATAGGAACAAGGACAAGTGAATATTTATATGTTTCCTATGTTATGGTTGGATAGGCAACAATTTCTCAATTTTGTTCATTGCGTTCGTGCCATAGTGTCACACAAAGGAAAGCATTGTATTGCCAATTTTCACTTTAATCACATTCCTTTTGTGGATCAAATTCATATTTCATATGATTGAATGGCACTTTAGTTGATTTTTCAAAAACAAATCAACTCTATTGAGTCCTCCTTAAAAAAGGAAGAAAAAGGAGAATAGAATTAAAATGTTCAACTGTTGATTGGAGCTGCATTTAAAGGTTCTTTAAAATGTTTCTATGGTACACTAATAATTTGAAATTAAGTATGTTATGGTATTGTTCTTCTTTACGAGTTGCAACGTAATATTACTGTGTTAATTATACTTTTGTACATTTATCAAGATTGTCCAAATTTCTTATCTCATTCTTTCAGACGTTATTTGTTCAGAAATCTATGTGCTAAAGTATTCCTAAAACTGTCACTCTTGCAAGAAGTAAAATATAATTTCTTACTATATGTTTTTGTGTAAAATCTTTATTTCTACGTGTACATATTTTATCTACAGTGTATTTTTTAATTAAGATACATATAGTATTATTGTATAAAAGAAAACTCAAAATTATTAAGGTAAAAGAAAACCTTAAATAAATTATATACTATAAAAGGATAATAAATAATAAAGGAGTAATAATTTACCTAAAAATTGATAACATTTTACATATTAATATTGCTTGGAGAATATAAAATCAAACATAAAATTGTATATGATTTTTGTCATGTAATTTAATATAAATTAATTAGACAAAAGGAAATTGAATTTTCTTTGGATGTTCAATAAATTAGCTAAGTAAGAAAATAATATTAAAATTGTATTATTAAAGTTTTTTTGAATTTGACTTAAGTTTCTAGAGATGTAGTTGTATTCTTGAATGGATAATTTAAATTTTAGGAAATGAAAAATTACCCTACATATAATGCACCAATCTATTGGCAATTCAAAGAAAAAAGTCAGTTGATATACATGAATGTGTTATTCCAATGTACTTCTAGGCAATACATATTACAATAATAATTAGGTACGGTCTAGGGTGAGAGACCTGCATAGGTATTTCACCCTGAGAGACTATTCATAGTCATTAGATATAATGATTTTATATTAAAATGAATCTTTCCAACTTAAATATAAAATGAATCTTTGTTATTTAAATATAAAATCATTATATCCGACAGCTATGACTAAATCCCTAATGGTTAGCGAGCTATACATGTGTCTCACCCTAACCTGTGCCTAATAACTATAACTATTACATACGACTACCTTTCAACTAGGACTCTACAAATATATTCACCTACGACAATAATCCAACAACTCACCTATCATATTTAGCCTTGAATAAAATAATTTTTATGCTTAAATTTTGGAAAATTTAAGACACGCGTATAAAATTTAACCTACTATAAGTAAAACATCACTTTTGTTAAAATTAAATAAACTAATTATGGCAAAAATATGATATTAAAAATCTTTAAATTAGAACAATATTATCAACTACAACTGTAACTTAATATTTTATTTAAAAAATATAGATAGAAAATATTCGTGCATCGCACGGGTCATGTTATAGTTTGATTATATTTGAGTCCACCGTATTTGAGTTATTTTTCACTTATATTTCAGTTCGGATGATGTATTTTTGTATGTATATATACAAATACTCGACATAAAATTATCAATGAACATGTATTAAATTTGTAAGTGTAATTAAATATATGTATATAAATAAGATTATAAGAATTTTGACATAAACATTTTTTTTAAAATAGATTAAAAAACTAAACTAAAGTATGAAAATTTTAACATTTCAAAGATTAAACAAATAAATATATTATTTGTCAATATATATATATATTAAGTTAATATAAATTTTACATTAATACATTAATACGAACTAATTATCCTTAATGTAGATTAAACAAATAGATATATTTATTAAAAAAAATATACAACTTTTTTTTTACCGGAAGTTAATATAAATTGGATATTAATACATTAATATGAACTAATTATCCCCAATGTGTGTGTGTGTATATTTTCAATTGGTTATATCATAACTTTAAAGTTTTTTGGAAGTATACTGTAAATAAAATTCCAAATAGTATAATTGTCACAACATGACTCAGACAGTGACCGATGCACCAACTAATACCCTAATTTGCCAAGCCTTAACTCTTCATTCAGAAGCAAATGTAATATTAATTTATAAAATCTATATTTCAAAAGAATTTATACCGAAATTATAACAAAAGAAATTTGTCACAAATAAATAGTGTGGATTGTAACATCCGCTTTTTGCGACTAATTGTTTATTTTTGTTTTATTTGAATTTTTGCAATACAAATATTTTGAGATTTATTTTTAGCTTAAAAATAGTATTTAAATAGGTATATTTAAGAATACTTCTGAAAGTGGTTGATTTTCAGCTTCCGTTAGGGTTAATTACAACATTTGCATCTTGACGTTTTTCGTCCTTTTTCTGTTTTATTTGAATTTTTGTTCGAAAAATGTTCAGTGATTTATTTTTTACTTAAAATTAGTAATAAAATACATGTATTTCGAAATATTTCTGAAACGGTATCTTTTCAGTTAAAATCGGGTCTTTTTACAGAAAACGGTGTACGTCTAACTGACGGAAAGTGTTTTAAATAGTTTGAGTATGTTAAACCAATTCAATAAATAAAATTCCTTCACAAAAGTTGGTTCTTTTATTATTTTAGATTTTCTGGAATTTTTCTGAAATTTTTGGAAAACTTTCAAAAAATACCAAAAACTACGCTACCCGGGGACGTTTTAACGCAAAGACCTTGTTTAACAGGTATAATTTTCGTGACTAAGGTCCATAACCATTTTATATTTTATTTTTAATTATTTATTTCATGATTTTTAAAATTATTTCTGTGTAAGTTTTGAAAACCCTATTTTTCTATATTTTCGGGGTTATACCTGCGAAACGATGAAAATCGAAGAGTTTGCACTATCTATAAATTTCAAAAATGAGTGCCATAAAATTATTTAGGCTTGTTATGGCATTTTCTAGCATTCTCATTGGTTCTCATCATTTTTAACTAATTATTTCAATTTTTGATTTATGAAAAGACCAAAATACCCTTGGTTTTCACTCTTTTTCATCCAAACCCTAGGGGTATTTTAGGAAATTCACATTTCCTCTTCTTCCAGCCAGTTTGAACGCCCTTTTCATGATCTTGGGGAATCTAGGAGCTTCTCAAATGTTCTAGGGTTTTTTTTAAATAGTTTTTTTAGATATTTTTGTAAGATATTTGATTTTAGATATTTGTAAAACCTAACCATGGTTTTGGATGAAAACCATGGGCTCTTACCACTTGGTTTGCACGAAAATTTTTCTATAAATAGAGGGGTTTGCTCTTCATTTTGATCATCCCTCACTTGAAGCAAATCCCACTCAAATACTTTTTCTTTCCTTTGTTTTTCTTTGAGTTTTCTTTTGGTTTTACTAATCAAAACTCTTGTGTTTTGTTCTTGTGTTCTTGATTGTTCTTAGCTTGTTCTTCCGTCTTCATAAGGCTAAGGTATGGGGAAATTCTTCCAAAGTTAGTTTGATCTTTGTTTTGATGAGTTTTTGTGTTTTGGGTGTTTATGTTTTAAATAATTGTTATTTATTTGTAAAATGGTTTTGAAAAATTATACTATGCCTTGTTTTTATTTAAAATGTGATTTTTCAAATAGTAAAGTTATAATGCCCAATTTAATTATAAAGTTTAATAATTGTACCGTTACGCTGGCGAAATTTTAACGATAAAGGCTTGATCACCCAGTGGGCTATGCCTCCGTGATCAACAAATCTAAGAAATGGTAAAATTGAACCTCTGTAGTTCTTTTGACGGATATGGATGGGGTGCTTTGGTCAGGCGTAAGAATACATCTTCCGTGTACTCATACGGTCGGGCTCAGGGGCCGTATCTCTATTACGCCATTGGGATGAGAGCAAGTGATTAAAAACGCTAAAAATTCCTAAACCAATATTTTTCTTCCATTTCCATGTTCTTTTCAAAAATATATAAAACTCGTGATTTTTACTATTTATATACAGACTGATGATGGGTTAAGGTAGTTCATTTGTATGGATTTGTCTAGGAAAGACAAAAGTCTTTGAAGGAGCCCAAAAGCTCACCAAGATCTTTCCTGGGAACTATACCGGTGCGCTATTTTTTCTATCTTAATAAGTTTGTATATACGTGGCGAAGATTAATTGATTAGCTTCCAAAGGGCTTTCCCAAAAAGAATGAACTTAAGTAATAATTCCCGTTAATATTATTCTGGTTAAGTTCGTTACCACGTTTGACTCTATCACAGTGTAATTATTATTAAAATAAATGAGTACAGCCGAAAAGAGTAATATAATGGTTAAGTTTTCAAGAGTATTTCTGTGGTGATAGAATAAGAGTATTCTATGTGGTTTTGTATTAAGAGATTTAATACAGTAAAACAGAGAAGGTTTTACAAGAGAAACCAAAGTGATTTTAGACAATATTTGAGTTATCATTTGCATAAAGGTTTTTGAGCTTACAACCTAGAGGACGGGTTGAGAATAGAGTCTGGTTGGACTACAATTGCCTTCTGAGATTATCCAGGTTTTGAAAGTCTCAGTAGCCTTGCATGGCGATAGCCCTTGAGCTGAGACGAGTCGTATACCCGACTTGGATAAATCTGACTGACGGACCTATTTCATGATATGGTTGAGATGCGCATTACTGAATGTTTATCCAAGAAATCTGAGTGAATTCTGGGTATCCTGTTAGGTCTTGTCGCAGGCCTATCGCTCAATGGAGTTTGGTGGGAAAAGTCTCCTTGGAGCAGTACACCGGCGTATTAGTAGAGAGATTGAAGTATCATGCATAAATATCCTATTGTTGATGAGATAGATGTGATTGATCTGTGATTGATAATATATCTGTGATTGATTTATCTGTGATTGACGTGACATCTTTGATTGTTGATATATTCTTGGTTGTTTCTTGGTTTTCAGTGTTTTATTCCTAAGTGTGATTTGGGTGGTAAGTTTCTGAAAATATACTGTATAAGTATTGTGTGTATGCTCTTTTAAACTATCATTCTTAACTTGTGCAAGTTTTTCACCCTACCTACTTTCCATGTTTTATCCATATGTGGTTGAGTAGATGATGTTGCCGAGGTTTAGATCGGGTACGGGTTGGAGGTCTAGTAACCATCCTTTTACGGCGGAGGAGCGGAAGTCTTACTCCGATTTACAGAGAAGAAAGATGAGGAAGGTGCCAGCTTTGGAGGCACCATTCATATCGTTTTATGGGAGACATAGGAAGCCAGCATGGAGATGTACCCTTCGTTTTAGAATAGGAAAGATGCGTCTACTGTTATACTTTCGGATGTGGACGGTTATTCCGGGTAGATGTTGGAGATTGAACCTGGCTTTTATATTACTTAGTAGCTTTTAATTTCTGTTATGTACTTACATTTTCTTTTAAGTTTTCTTAGAGTTTTCTACAGCTTTTTGATATACAGTAGTTGTAGGAAAACTCATTGCTTGTATCGATGTAAGTTCTTTTGATATATATACTTGAGGAGGTTGTTTTTACTTCAGTATTTCTGCTAATACTGTTCTTATTTTACCACGTGATAGAAAAGGAAAGAATGGGCTCCCCATTCTTCTCATCTTATAAAAAGGTAAAATTTTTATCCACATTTTTGGAACCAAACTCGTTTTTAATCAAAGGTTATTAAGGAAAATATTTCAAAAATACTTGTTACTATGGTGTAATATCCTTTTTGGAGAAATGGTGTTGCATGAATAAAGAATCTCACACAGGATATCTAATCTAATCTAATATCTAATACATTTACTAAAAGTATATTGGTTTAAGGCTTAAATATTCTTTTAGTTTATGCAAATATAGGGATTTTTAGTTTTAGTCTCTGTAAATTTTTTTTGTTATTCATCCATGTAATACAAACTATTTGATTTTTGTCCCTACCTTTGGTTTCAGTTAAAAAAATGTTGACGTGGCTAACGGATGTCCTATTTGTACTTGATAGCGAGGTTAGTGATGCCACGTGGCATCTGGAGTCAGACAATGACATGACATATAACAGGGTTCCTTCTCCTAGCTTTCTTTCCCTCTCCCCCTCCTCTACTAGCCGCCACCCCACCCTCCCTATTCCCCCTCCCCTGCATCATTGAAGACCCATCAAATCCAAGAACAAACCAAATAGCCTTGACAGCTTGTTCTCTCCACACAAGCACACGAACAACAAATCAAATAGCAAAATCTTAATCAATCAATAGTCCTGCGGAGTGGCTTCTCCACCAGACACGAGCAAAACCATAAAGCTAGAGCATTATAGTAGTTATATCCAGAGAGTGAACAACACCAAGCTCTTGAACGCATCCTCGAAGCTCCTCTTCTACGCTACGCTCCTTATAGCACTCGTCCTTGTATTCCTCTTCACCGTCAACTACCGTTAGAGCTGGCAAAATGGGCTTTCAGCTGGGCTCAGGCCGACCCGCATCGAGTTCGGGCTTTATTAGATCGGGCCAAAAAAGCCCGGGTTGAAAACGGGTTCAAATTTGTGTACCCGAGCCCTCCATTTTTTCGAGTCGGGTTTTAGCTTACATTTTCGGACCAGCCCGCTTTGTGCTCGGGTTTTACCGGGTTCGGACTTTAGCGGGCTGGGCTAGAAAGACCCAGATTGAAAACGGGCTCAAATTTGTGTGCCCGAGTCCTCTATTTTTACGGGTTTTTTTGGTTTGGCCCGCCAGGCCCAGCCGTTTTTGCCGACTCTACCTTATCCCTCTCCGACATCAACAATATCCCCCATGCCCACAGCTGCTTCCTCACCTCCGTATTCGGTGGCGACGATGCCGCTTGGGAGAAGCAGGTGCGCCACTCCTCCACCCCGCGCATGTCGTTGCTGGTCACCAGCGCTGCACGCTTCGTCGTGACCCACTACTCCCTCGACCTGAAGAAGCATGGCAACGACGTATCGACCAACCTACGAGCCTCTACATTGCCACAAAGAAAGCAGCTGGATCCAAAACATGCGAAGGGGAGGGGTAAAGGAGACGGGACTGCATCATCCCCAACAAGATCCCCACTTCGGCGTCCCCTCTACTACGTTCAAACGTTCAAATCCCCTCAAGGGACTCTCACGATGGTGAGAAAACCGTCACTACTTCCTTCTACTCCACCCCTGTTACTTCCCCTCCTCACTCTTCCTCCTCCACCACACAACACAACAAGGACCACCACCACCATAATAACAGCCTCCTCAAGCCATGGAAGCAAATCGATGTCATCGAGGAAGAAGGGCTTCTCCATGGGGATGACTGCCACAACACCCTCCCTTGTCGCTACTGCTTCCTCGCTTTCGTTCTTGGCTTCCTTCTCCTCTTCTCTCTCTTCTCCCTCATCCTCTGGGGCGCAACATACCCATGAAACCTAAGATTTCCCATTAAGATCTTTTTGCTTCCAAGTTTCCATTTTGATCCCCTTTGAGCCATTTAGGATGTAATCATAACCCAAGATTTCCCATTGAGATCTTTTTGCTTCCAAGTTTCCATTCTGATCCCCTTTGAGTTTTTTAGGATGTAATCAATAATCATAACTGGGTATTGCTCAATTTTGCTTGTGTTTTTAGGATGAAATCTTAACTGTGTCTTCATCAATTTTGCCTTTTTTTTAAAGATGGAATTTGAATCGGGTCATGATCAATTTTACATTTTTGAGTCGAAATCTAAACTGGGTGTTGCTCAGTTTTGCATTTGTAGGATGAAACAATGTTGTTTGCACTAGTATTTTGGACCCGTGCACGGGTTAAATAGGGCATTATGAAAGTGGATGAAATATAAATGATAAATTTTTTTGAAGTTTTATATTTAGGTAGATTTTGTAAGTAATTTAAATAATAAAAAAAACAATTAAAAATATATCAATAAGAACTAAGCCTGTGTTACGCATGATATATTAAAAAAATATGAATTTAATATTTAAAATTTATATTAATATTTAATATTAAATTTGTACTAAAATCTTTACTGTAGTAAGTTAGATAGTAATATTACTACATGTAAAATATTCAAAGCAAACTATATAATATGCAGGTTCGTGCTATGCACATCATATATTAAAAAAATATGAATTTTATATTTAAAAAACTATATTAGTGTTTAATTTCCATTAAAATTTTCATTGATAGTAAGTTAGATAGTAATGTTACTTAATGTAAAATATTCAAAACAAACTATATAATATGTAGGCCTGTGCTACGCACGGTACATACTAAAAAAATGAAGTTTATATTAATTTTTAATTTCCATTTAAATCTTTTCCCGTAATAAGTTAGACAATAATGTTACTTTATGTAAAATGTTGAAAGCAATATAAGCCCGTGCTATGAGCGGTATATATTAAAAAATATAAATTTTATATTTAAAAATTTATATTAATATTTAATATTAAATTTTTACTAAAATTTTCAGCATAGTAAATTAGATAGTAATGTTATTTCATGTAAAATTTTTAAAGCATTCTGCAAATACATTTAGACTTAGCTATCACTACATTTGAAATTAAATGAGTCACGCAGAAAACCATTTCAATATTGCACATGTAATAAGAAATTCATTTCACCAATTTCAATATAAAAAAGTTTCTTTTGAACCATTACCTATAAAATCTCATTAGCATTTATTGTGTTACGATGTGTAAGCCTAATATGGGAAAAAAGGAGTCAAAGTTGGAGTAGGAAATACCCTTGGATGCCTCAAGGCAGAAAATCTTTTTTTCCTATGCCATCAATTTCGTTTTGATGATTATATCTTCCTTGTTTTAGTAGATAATATTTGATTTAATATAATTTATAATTTATGTAGACTGAAATATCTTAATATCATAGGCTAAGACTAAAGATAAGCACAAATATAAAAGAAGATAATGTCACAAATAAAAAAGACCTAGAATGATTCTTTATATTTTTGTCTCAAATAATAAGCTATAGGTGGATTAATACTGAGCAGTAGGTTGTAAATGCCTTTAGGATATCATTAGTGTATCACACACACAGACAAAACTTTAGACAAAACTTTAAAAATGTCTTGCATCCAATTAATAAACAACTATGAAATGGTGTAAGATTAATGACTCGCCATAATCACATTTTGTCTTTTTATATTCTCATAGCAAATAGTAATTTAAACTTAGAATTCTAAAATATAGTAACTAAAGTAATAGTGATAGTAATTTAAACTTAAACTAAAGCACAAAGTAATAAGTAAATTTAGAGATAGAGACACTTGTACCATTTTTTTATAGTGCAATCATTGTCTCTGTACAGTGTTTGTTATTTAACTTAGAAATAAAAGATTGTCAACAATAGATGCATATAGGTGAAACATAAAATTGCAGCTGATTCTGGTAGACCTACTCAGTAAATACATTGTCAGCAAAATACAGCTTATTTTCAGCACTGGTTATTTTAACAATATGAGCATTTATCACATAGTGAGGGAGGAGAACTTGTGGGGGATGTTTGTCGATGGGGATAGAGAGGGAAGGGGATTAAAGGATATTAACATGTGGGGGAATTGAAAATATGTAAATAAAAAACATGTTAACATGTTTCCTCCACCCTACATTAAGATGCACAGATGCTGTAATTTCCCTTTCTTCAAACATTCTAAGGGATTTTGACAGCATGCTGCAAAAGGGACTTTAAGGCCATGACTTTTTTTCATGCAAGTTAGTCATAATCGGACATTATACTCCATAAACATATTATTATCTATATTTTCCATTGACTTAGAAAACCATAAATTATTGGATTCTGAACCTGTATAGTACACATCAGCAACAAAGATTTAGTGTAGCCGGGAGAATATAAAACATTATAGGAGGCATGCAACACTTCAGTTTAGAAAGAAATTACATTGAAACTAAAATATAAGTCATTAAGATACTTAATGACAATAGAAGGCTCATAATACTTGGAGCATTTTGATATTTTGAGCAATGTAATTCTTTTCCTTGTTAAAGCTCTTGGTATCTTCTCGAAGTTTGATCTTAGTTCTCTTCCCCTTTTCATAGCCTTGTCACAATTTTTCCATTTCAAAGCTCTTGTTATCATCTTGAAGTCTTATCTTAGTTCTCTTCCCCTTTGATCACAGTCTTGACACAATCCTTTATGCATTCCTCAATCTAGACAAAGAAAAAGGAAAATTAACATCATCAGATTAAGAATGCAAAAAGTATGAAGAAAAATCAAACAATTTTACTGTGCTTTTCACAAATAGTGTTATGCTTTTTACCTTGTAAGTCTTCATTCAGACACGATTCTTTACAAATTTGACACCACTGCCTCTAATGGCTTCTACCATCTCTTGTACCTTTTTTCACTAAACACCAACTCTTGTAATTTTTCCATGTTTTACAGGTACACTCCACAATCCATAGAGCAAATCACATGAAATGAATGCTACAACTCTAATACTTTTCAGTTATTGAATGCTATAACTCCTAACAATGTTTTTGTTTGAATTATGTGAATACGTGTAATGCAATGTGTAATGAATACTTCTCTCTTTCTCTAATAAATTATATTGAGCATGATACAAATTGTTTTTTTTATTCCAAGTAGAAAGCTGTGAGTAGAAAGACCATTAGCATTTTAAATCCACATCACCAAGTCTATATGTTCGTGTGATGTTGCTGTATATATATATATATATTTATTATAATTACAATAAGAATACATATATCATTGCATTACAACAAACACAAATAACAAAACAATAGCAAACTCTACGACCAATATGCTGAATCCTTTTTACAAACCATGTGATACATGAGGACAATGAAGAGAACAAATTACGTGGACAATGAAGAACAGAGGAGTCGAAACAGGAAGCAAATGATCAAAGGGGATGAGAGGGGTTATGAGTAATATCAAAGAAAGAAGTATTGGAGGAAAAAAAATAGAGATAAAAATTAGAATATAATAAATGAAGGAAAAATACAAAAGAAAAAAAAATTTAGTTCCAACTTCCAAGAATGAATAAGTTCAATGATAAATATTAGGATGAATGCAGGAGAGGAGTTGGTAAGCATACTGAAGGCTATCTTTCCATATGATACGTTTCCAGGAGTGAGAAATTTTTTTTAGCTTGGGGCTTCAGTTGGAGTGACCACTGGTCCTTTTATGGAACAATAGAATTATTCTTCTTCTTGGGTTGAGGTAAAATTTCTTACAATACAGTAGTACAAATATGCAAGTCAAAAATATCCAGTAACATATAAATTAACATTAGAATAATCCTAACAAAAAACTTTAGAGTGTATCAATTCCAACAAAGAATTACCACAATATTGTATGAACAATTACATCAGCTTGCATCTTAGACACTATAGGCTTGTAAGAAAAGTGGTCTATGCTTACAATTTCATGAGTTAGGCGGGTATGTTCTCCAATGGCATTTGAAAAACTACATCAGCTTACCTTGGATACATCTCCAAAGCCTCCTTCTCCCAGTTTATTATTAAAGCTTTAGTTTTGCTATACTTGTTAAGATTAAGATTTAAGCTCAAGCATGATGAAACCAAATTGAGTCTACCACTTGATAAATCTATGCAATTGTATATTTTGATATGAGTTTTGATGGATTAATTGGACTAAACAGTGTAAATATTAGTGCTAGTTTAGGTTAGAATAGATTATTTTGCATGAGTAGAGAGTTTTGTCATAGAAAGTTGCTTTTTGACCTATTTTTGGTGTTAGACAGGTAGTTGGTGCTCAGCTCTGATTCCTGGCGCTCAGCTCTCGGATTTTGGTCTGGACTGCGAAGTATTTCTCCTGGAGGGCAGAATGCCAGCGCCCAGCACTCATATCTCAGTGCCCAGCTCCCTAAACCTGACCCGAACTTAGAAAATCTGATCTGGAAGGCAGAAACTGGGCGCCAAGCGCCCATACTGGGCTGCTCAGCGCTGCAATGCTGCCTTGGTCATAACTTGCGTTGTACTTATCCGATTTGAGTGATCTTGGTGGCGTTGGAAAGATAAGAAGTAGACCTACAACTTTCATGTTGACACCGAAGCCCAGTTCAGATGTTTTGATGATCAAAAATGCAAAATACCAAAGCTGTCCAGATTTGCACGAAAAATCGGACCTGGAAGACAGAATATCAGCGCCTAGCGCCCCAATGCTGTCCCTGACTGCGCGTTTCAACTTCTAAAGGCAGAATTCCGGCGCCCAGCGCCCAGATCTTGGCATCCAGCGCCCAAGACATTATCGAAGTATAAATGTTCACGTTCTGACCTATTTTGGCAGATCTTCTGGACTTGGAAAGTGACGAGATAGCCTCCAGAGACCTCTCTGTGCCTCTCCAATGAAGATTCAAGCCTTGGGAACAAGACTTGAAGATTCAATGGATCCACCTTCTTCATCTTCTTCGCTTTACGGTTTTTCTTTTCTTTTTGCCATGTTTGGCTGATTTGTTTTGATTAGGCTAGGATGAATTCTTTTGGATCTTGATGTAATTTGACTATTTTGTTCTCCAATTTTAATTCAATTTATGTTTTTAATCCTTTGCTTAACGCTTTTCCTTGATTGGCCACCATGGAAATTGTTGTGATGGTCTTTTATCTAATGGAAGTTAGGTATGAGATTCGATTTGGATTGAAACCATATGAGTGCAGAGATCTAGGAATAGACTTTGGTTCATGTGCATTCTTCATGAGTTCTTAATCTTAATGCTTTCATTTAATTGAGTTTCACCTAAGGAATTAGGGTTCTAATTAAGAGGAAAGGGGTTATTCACCAAGGGATTGGGTTTAATTAAATTTAGAGAACTTGAATGATAATTGATTGAGATTGGTGATTGCCTCTAGTGACAATTGAGTGATTCTTATGCCTAATCTTCTTTTCATTGTGTTTGCATTTGTCTTTCATCCACCAAGTGTTTGTTTTCGTGATTTGTGTTACATTGTGTTTGCATTTTATCTTAACTTTCACAATCCACTGCATATTTTTTCATAGTCCAAATAGTATAGCAATTGGTAGTAGTTGGTACTTGGCAATTGATCCTCGTTGGGAACGATAACTCACTCATCACTCTATTACTTGTACGATTCGGTACACTTGCCGAAACGTCTAACAAGTTTTTGGCGCCGTTGCCGGGGATTGATTGATACCAATATCAACGAATCTATTTGCTTACTAATCTGGACATTTTTCTTTTGTTTGTTTGTAGTGTCTCTATTCGTGTCTTTGTTTTAATATTTTTTTTTAAAAAAAATTGCTGCTAAGCTTTGCTCTTTGACATGGATTCATTGCTACTAATGCAAACTTTTGAAGCTTCTTTTCTAGCTCAACAAAACATTGCTCAACATTTGGAGGCTCTAACTCAACAAGTCCAATTAATGCAATGGGAAGTTGCACGATTGGAGCCTGCCAAATGCGATTTCTGTGGCGGAAAACATGAGAATGGGTGTTGTCAGTTTGAAGTGTTTATGCCACAAGATTTTCAGTTTCACAATGAGCCACAACCACTGCAATATGAGGATAGGATAGCCAATCTTGAGGAGACATTTATAGAGGTTATAGTAGTCACTCAACTGAACTTTGAGAATGTGGATAAGTCAATCAAAAGTCTTGAAGTACATGTTGGGATATTAGCTCAACAAGTGGCTAAAGTTAAGAGAGCTGAGAAGTTGAGTGTAGAAAAAAAGTTTGAGATAGTGAAAGAGTGTAGTGAGGAGAGTGTAGGTTTAGCAGTAGAAAGCATAGAAAAGAAAAGAAAATGTGTTGATAAAAATATAGAAAAAAAAACAGAAAAAAATTATCAGTTGGAGGAGGAGGAGCAACTTGGTTTAGTTTTAGAGATCCTTAAGAAGTTGCCCTCCCATGATGCAAGTGATGTGAGCTATTGGAAGAAATTTCACCTCTATACTAAATTCATGGAGCTTCTTCCCAAGAAAAGAGAGAAGAAGGACATATTCTTTGTGTCCCATTGGCCACCATAACAGAGGATTTTAAGGCGTCAAGCTAATGACGTTAAAGAAGCGCTTATTGGGAGGCAACCCAATTTTCTCAGTTTTTTTAAATAAAAAAATAAAAAACACTGTAGTCTTATTTGTCCAGAACTCACCTTTTTGTGTTGCAGTTGTGTAGGGACACATCATCACCTTTCAGATGGCTACGCACTTTCATGATATGCTCAGCTCATGCCTACAAAGAAGTTTTTCTAACTTTAGCTTTTTTTATGTTGAGCTATTAAATTGCCACTGATAATTGTTCTTATTGTGTGTTGTTTTAACTTTTGAAAGTGTTTGTGATGCTTGAATTGTTGATCTGCACATGAGATTATTGTTTGAGTTTGCCTGTGCAATTTATGCTCATAATTGCATTACTTGCTCATACTCTAAATTCCTAATTAAATTGTGAACTATGTTAGAAATTTTTGGCAACTCTCACGGCCACAAAGTTGTTTGTGCATGATTTCTTCACTCTAGCACACTAGTGAGCTTTTGAGCCTTCATTGCATATTTTTTTTGTGTGTGTGGTATCACATGTGATGTATCTCTAGAACTTGACACTATTCTCTGTGAATCTGTGGTGTATTGGTTGCATACAAATGATTGAGGCAGTTTTGTTCTTTAACTCAGGGCCTAAATTGACTCACCCTACTGTATTTATACCTTTGCTAATCCCTTTGAGCCTAAATCCTATTTTTTTATATAATTAGCTCAATACAAGCCAATGAACTGAAAAACCATGAGTCCCTATTAAGTGGAGTTAAGGGTGCATATTCTAGAGGCTTGTAGATTAAGTTTGGGGTTGCTCGAGGACGAGCAAAATCTCTAAGTTTGGAGTGAGGATACATGCTCATAGTTTTGTCATAGCAGCTGTTCAATTCAAAAAAAAAATTTATAAAAAAGCAAAAGAGAAAAAAGAAAAAAAAAAAGAGCTGAAAAGCTGCAAGTGTGGCAAAGAAAAAATTAAATAAATTGTAATTGGGGAGAGAAAGTATATATTGTTGAGTGGGAAACTTGTGAGTGCTCTAGAATATTACATCTCTTAACTCCAGTTAAGAAAGCTTAGATCTCAAATTTTTCCTACCCCACCTAAGCCTCATTACAACCCTTAAAAGACCTCTTGATGTATGTAACTATTACATTATAGCTTCTAACTTAGAATTTTATCAAGCTTATAGTAGATGGTTGCATGTACTACTTTTTGAGAGTAAAGAGTACCCTTAAACACTTGAGTGAGAGGGAAACACTTATCTGGAGAGGATAGTGAAAAAAATCATGTGCTTGCAATAGAGTTAATGTGTTTGTTGTCTTGAATTGCCGAAATGGGAATCAATGCTAGATGGAATGAATGAGTATGTTGCTTGTGTTTGTTTTCATGAGTATAGAGGGTGCATGGTTGGAATTTGACAATGATGGAGTGATGCAGAGTGAGAATCATTCATACTTATTCACTCCGACCCCTGATGTGTGTTTTAATGTTTGCTTGAGGACAAGCAAAATCTTTAAGTTTGGGGTTGTGATGAATCTATGCAATTGTATATTTTGATATGAGTTTTGATGGATTAATTGGACTAAATAGTGTAAATATTAGTGTTAGTTTAGGTTAGAATAGATTATTTTGCATGAGTAGAGAGTTTTGTCATAGAAAGTTACTTTTTGACCTATTTTTGGTGTTAGACAGGTAGTTGGCGCTCAGCTCTGATTCCTGGCGCTCAGCTCTCGGATTTTGGTCTGGACTGTGAAGTATTTCTCCTGGAGGGCAAAATGCCAGTGCCCAGCGCTCATATCTCAGCGCCCAGCTCCCTAAACCTGACCCGAACTTAGAAAATCTGATATGGAAGGCAGAAACTGGGCGCCAAGCGCCCATACTGGGCTGCTCAGTCCTGCAATGCTGCCCTGGTCATAACTTGGGCTGTACTTATCCGCTTTGAGTGATCTTGGTGGCGTTGGAAAGATAAGAAGTAGACCTACAACTTTCATGTTGACACCGAAGCCTAGTTCAGATGTTTTGATGGTCAAAAATGCAAAATACCAAAGCTGTCCAGATTTGCACAAAAAATTAGACCTGGAAGACAGAATATCAGCGCTCAGCGCCCCAATGCTGTCCCTAACTGCGCGTTTCAACTTCTAAAGGCAGAATTTCGGCGCCCAGCGCCCAAGTCGTTACCGAAGTATAAATGTTCATGTTCTGACCTATTTTGGCAGATCTTCTGGACTTGGAAAGTGACGAGACAGCTTCCAGAGACCTCTCTGTGCCTCTCCAATGAAGATTCAAGCCTTGGGAACAAGACTTGAAGATTCAATGGATCCACCTTCTTCATCTTCTTCGTTTTACGGTTTTTCTTGTCTCTTTGCCATGTTTGGCTGATTTGTTTTGATTAAGCTAGGATGAACTCTTTTGGATCTTGATGTAATTTGACTATTTTGTTCTCCAATTTTAATTCAATTTATGTTTTTAATCATTTGCTTAATGTTTTTCCTTGATTGGCCACCATGGAAATTGTTGTGATGGTCTTTTATCTAATGGAAGTTAGGTATGAGATTCGATTTGGATTGAAACCATATGAGTGCAGAGATCTAGGAATAGACTTTGGTTCATGTGCATTCTTCATGAGTTCTTAATCTTAATGCTTTCATTTAAATGAGTTTCACCTAAGGAATTAGGGTTCTAATTAAGAGGAAACGGGTTATTCACCAAAGGATTGGGTTTAACCAAATTTAGAGAACTTGAATGATAATTGATTGAGATTGGTGATTGCATCTAGTGACAATTGAGTGATTCTTATGCCTAATCTTCTTTTCATTGTGTTTGCATTTGTCTTTCATCCACCAAGTGTTTGTTTTCGTGATTTGTGTTACACTGTGTTTGCATTTTATCTTAACTTTCACAATCCACTGCATATTTTTTCATAGTCCAAATAGTATAGCAATTGGTAGTAGTTGGTACTTGGCAATTGATCCTCGTTGGGAACGATAACTCACTCATCACTCTATTACTTGTACGATTCGGTACACTTGCCGAAACGTCTAACAAGTTTTTGATACAATTGTATATTTTGATATGAGTTTATACAATTGTGATGAATCTATACAATTGTATATTTTGATATGAGTTTTGATGGATTAATTGGACTAAACAGTGTAAATATTAGTGCCAGTTTAGGTTAGAATAGATTATTTTGCATGAGTAGAGATTTTGTCATAGAAAGTTGCTTTTTGACCTATTTATGGTGTTAGACAGGTAGTTGGCGCTCAGCTCTGTTTCCTGGCGCTCAGCTCTCGGATTTTGGTCTGGACTGCGAAGTATTTCTCCTGGAGGGCAGAATGCCAGTGCCCAACGCTCATATCTCAGCGTCCAGCTCCCTAAACCTGACCCGAACTTAGAAAATTTGATATGTAAGGCAGAAGCTGGGCACCCAGCGCCCATACTGGGGCGCTCAGCGCTGCAATGCTGCCCTGGTCATAACTTGGACTGTACTTATCCGATTTGAGTGATCTTGTTGGCGTTGGAAAGATAAGAAGTAGTCCTACAACTTTCATGTTGACACCGAAGCCCAGTTCAGATGTTTGATGGTCAAAAATGCGAAATACCAAAGCTGTCCAGATTTGCACGAAAAATTAGACCTGGAAGACAGAATATTAGCGCCCAGCACCCATGACCAGCGCCCCAATGCTATCACTGACTGCGTGTTTCAACTTCTAAAGGCAGAATTCCGGCGCCCAGCGCCCAGATCGTGGCGCCCAGCGCCCAAGACGTTACCGAAGTATAAATGTTCACGTCCTGACCTATTTTGGCAAATCTTCTGGACTTGGAAAATGGCGAGACAGCCTCCAGAGACCTCTCTGTGCCTCTCCAATGAAGATTCAAGCCTTGGGAACAAGACTTGAAGATTCAATGGATCCACCTTCTTCATCTTCTTCGCTTTACGGTTTTTCTTTTCTCTTTTCCATGTTTGGCTGATTTGTTTTGATAAGACTAGGATGAACTCTTTTGGATCTTGATGTAATTTGACTATTTTGTTCTCCAATTTTAATTCAATTTATGTTTTTAATCCTTTTCTTAATGCTTTTCCTTGATTGGCCACCATGGAAATTGTTGTGATGGTCTTTTATCTAATGGAAGTTAGGTATGAGATTCGATTTGGATTGAAACCATATGAGTGCAGAGATCTAGGAATAGACTTTGGTTCATGTGCATTCTTCATGAGTTCTTATTCTTAATGCTTCCAATTAATTGAGTTTCACCTAAGGAATTAGGGTTCTAATTAAGAGGAAAGGGTTATTCACCAAGGGATTGGGTTTAATCTACTTTAGAGAACTTGAATAATAATTGATTGAGATTGGTGATTGCATCTAGTGACAATTGAGTAATTCCTATGCCTAATATTTGCATTGTGTTTTGGATTTGTCTTGTGCCCACCAAGTGTTTCTTTAAACGTTTGTGTTGCATTTGCATTGTGTCTTTGTGTTTACATTTTATCTTAACTTTCACAATCCACTGCATGATTTTCATAGTCCAAATAGTATAGCAATTGGTAGTAGTTGGTACTTGGCAATCGATCCTCGTTGGGAACGATAACTCACTCATCACTCTATAACTTGTGCGATTCGGTACACTTGCTGAAACGCCTAACAAGTTTTTGGCGCCGTTGCCGGGGATTGATTGATACCAATATCAACGAATTTAATTGCTTACTAATCTGGACATTTTTCTTTTGTTTGTTTGTAGTGTCTCTATTCGTGTCTTTGTTTTAATATTTTTTAAAAAAAAAATAGGAAGGTTGCTTGAGGGCAAGCAACATCTTTAAGTTTGGGGTGGGGATTGGTATTGTTGTCTTGCTTTTGTTGGCAAGCCCTTCTTTCTGTTAAAAAAAAAATGAAAAATGTCAAACTGTACATAAAAAAAATGACAAATGAAAAAAAAACAAAAGAAAACAAAAACAAAAGATTGTTGTTGTGTACAGCTTTTATATTTTTATGTACAGTTTTGTTTGTCGAAAAAAAATGGTTGTTTAAAGTGGAAAGTGTGCAGTTCTAAATAGGGGATATTGAGAATTGTTAGAGGGCATTTCTTAACTCCAGTTAAATTATCCTAGAACCTAAAAATATCCACCTTGACCTAAGCCCAATTACAACCATAATAAAGACCTCTTGATGTGTGTGGACACTTGTTTTGCATGTTGTATGATTTAGAACATTGTCATGCTTATGTAGATTGATTGCATTGGATGTGTTGAGTGTAGACAGCACCCTCTAAACACTTGAATATGAGTGAAACACTTTTTCTATGAGGAGAGTGAGGGAGGCTGGCCACATTTGATATTTTTCATGTCTCTTTTACTTTGAGTTGCTTGCTTGGAAGATTTGGAAGGCAAAAGTGTAAGTGAATTGATTGTATCTTGATTGTCACATGCAATGGATGGGTCATGACAGTGATGGTGGTTTGACTGGTTTGTGTAAGATAGTAAGTCATACTTGTTTTTCACTACAACCCCTATTTTTGGTCTTAATAGTTGCTTGAGGACAAGCAAAGTTCTAAGTTTGGGGTTGTGATAAATCCACATTATATGTTGATTTAATAGACTTTCAAGTGAGTTTTTGTACAAGGGTTGCGTAGTTTTGTTAGTTTTTAAGAGTGTTTTTATGTAAATATTGTGGGTTGTTTAAATCTTAGATTTTCTTTAGTTTGATGTAGTTGTTGCGGGAAATTAATCTGATTTGGTATGCAAAAGCCTGCATTAATGACACTGGCCAGCGCTTAAGACCCTATTCCTGGCGCCCAAATGCTGCCCTGAACTGCGTTTCGTCGTCAAAAAAATCAGACCAGCAGCGCCCAGCGCCCTAGCCAGCGCCTAGCGCCCATGATCTATTCCTGCACTGACTGTTTCATCTCCTGAAGTCAGCAAGTTAGCGCCCAACGCTGAGAAGCCAGCGCCCAGTGCCCAAGACAGCTCTTGCACTGCACGTTTCGTCTTCTGAAGGCAGAACCGTGGTGCCCAGCTCCCAGTTCCTGGCGCCCAGCGCTGTATACGTTACTGCAGTATAAATGACTATGTTCTGACCTATTTTGCCATTATTCTTGGACTTGGAAAGTGACGAAAAGCTGCCTCCTGAGCCTCCAGAGACCTGTGTGTGCCTTCTCCTTGGAGCTTCAAGATTTGGGAACAAACTTGGTGACTCTATGGATCCATCTTCATCCTATTTTTCTGTTTTTCTGCATATTAGTATGATGTTCTAATTTTCCTAAGTTAGGTTAGGTGAACTCTCTATTGATCTCTGATGTAATACATTTGGGTTTATAAGTTTGATTCAATTTTATGCAGTTCTATCTTCTTGATTCTGTTTTTAATGATTTCCTTTGCCTGATCATCATTGGACTGTTTTGAAATGCTAAATGAAATTGGAAAATTCTGTTTGGTTTTGGAAATGAATCAAGAGGAATTTTATGTTATATTTTAGGAATAAAATTTAACATACTTGCTGTCTAAAATGCTTTACTTCATGCTTGTTTCAGTTTTGATTAACTAAGGGATTAGTGATTTTAATTGAGAACAAATGGGCTTTTTACCAAGGAATTGGGATTAGTCTAATTTTGACATTTGAGTATGAATTGCATATGTTGAATTGAGCTTATCAAGTGTATTACATTGGGGTGAAGTAGAGAGGATACTGATACCTAACTGTTTTTATTATTGATTCAAATCAATATTTATCTCTGTTTACTTGTTTTTACATTATTCAAAGAAAGAGGAAAACCACAAAAATACTATCGTACTTTATCTATTTTTAATTTCAGTTTAAAACAATGATATCTTTTGTTTTTAGTCATCAAACTAATAGTAATAATTTGCGTTGATAATTGGACAATAATCCTCGTTGGGAACGACAACTCTCTCATCATTTTTTATTACTTGTAACGACCGGTACACTTGCCGTGTTTTTCGTCTAACACCACTAAATCATATTAACCTGTAATTTTCTCAATTCAGACATTATAAGACCAGTTGTTTTCATCACGCAATCATTTGATTTTTTAAACAACGGTCTCAAGAAAATGGATGGTAAACATTCTCATCCCTTTACAGATAAAAGAAATCAGATTATCCTATTTTAAATATTTAAAAAAAAATCCAAAACAAAGAATCAATTGAGCTATTGTTGCTCCATGCATTGCAACATCCATGGTGACACCCTGAGGCCGACAAGGGCGGGGAGTGATCGCCGGTGCAGAGAGGCACAGACAATGAGCGGCTCCTGGCAGGCTTCTAGGCGAAGGGGTACATGAATGAACCGAAATCATAGCCGAATGAGAGAAATTTTGAGACTGTACAGGTATGGGACTGTACAGTTGAGGAAAACTTAATAGAATTGATTGGTACTACTTATACAAACAAGATGCATCTTCTTTTCGGTAACCTATCACTTAAGAACTCCACAGTTAAGCGTGCTTGACTTGGAGTGATTTCGTGATGTTACACATGGGATAAAACATGTGTATGTGAGTGAGGATAAAACATGCTAAAAAGACCCGTGTTGGTGTGTGGAGACAGTCGTCAATCCGAAAAGCAGCCGGGATGTTACACATGGTTTGGCTCTCAACTTCTATGTCAGCCAATAACTACTTTCTCCTTGTACTGTTAAATTCCAAAACACAATCAAAATGCAAAATCATCCATTCAGTAGAAACGATGTGCATTTGAAACTTAGTTGTAAGTATCAATCATTTTGCTAATTACATAACAAATTATAAAATGGTAAAGCCATTTAATATTAAGCTACAGGAATAATAAATTAAAATAAGGCTTAACATAAAAAAAATCGAGTAATAAGAATGTGCAAAAATCATTTTTGTAAATAAAACAGGCCTAACCTCAGCCACACACACAAAATACAAAAATAAACATAATGAATTGAATAAAAATGAAGGGAAAAAAACTATACCTGATAGCACGCACCACAATCAGATCCATTAACCTTCACAGTCCCCAAAGTCATGTGGGTAATCTTTATTACAAAGAGAAGCATACTGTTTTGAAAGAAAAAAAAGTTTAACAAACAAAAACAAAGAGAAGCAAAGAGAAACTCACACCAATGTTGCTGAATGCTGAGTAAGAAATAGAATAGCAAAGAAAGCAAATGGCTATTGCTGTGATTTCTCTGTTTGTCTTCTCCTCCTTATTCTCTACATCCAGTACACTACTTCCCCTTCTCCCCTCACATCAAAATTTCTCTCAACCTTGCTAAGCTGACATTGCAGGGAACAACCTCCCACCGCCAACAATCTCGGTGTCTCTGATAAAATCCCTTATAGCGAAGCGAGTCAAAATCTACAACGCGAAACACCATATCTTCAAAGCCCTCGAAGTGTCCATCATGCTCCCAAACGAACTCGTCTCCAACATCTGACTCACCCTCATCCGCAACTGGAGGGTTGTATTTGAGAGGGGGTTGGCGAGAAGATGGGGATGGAGGGTTGTGTTGTTTGTGGGTGGGTGAAAAAGAAGAAAAGATGGGGATGTGAGTCTTGGGAAGATGAAATGGCGAGAGAGAAGTGACGGGAAGAGAGATTAAACTCAAATTTGAATTTGAATTTTGGAAAATCTAAAAAAGAAGATAGGTGAGAGAGAGAAAGAAGTGTGTTTGAGAAGAATCTGAGTCAGTAACCTGCGTGCTTCGTGTGTGTGTGTGTGTCTTCTTGTGTACACCTTGTTATCCTTTGGGTTTATCCTTTTTGGCCATGAATATCCGAAATTTGTTTGTTTGAATTATTATCCGAAAGTTCTGTGCTTAGATTTAGATTCTCTCCCCAATTGTGAGTGTAATTTGGCTAATTTTCCTTATTTGGTATGATTTATCCCAAATCTTCTCTTAGAAGGTATTCAACCCTTGATTACCAAGTGTAAAAAAAGCTCCAAATTGTGGTATCTACATGTACATGTATAGATAGATAGATAGATAGATATAGATTTGTTAAACAACTAGAGGGGAAGAAAGGAAGGAGAAAGAGAAACCCTATCATATACCATGTCAACTTTGATGCCACGTTAGTGTTTTTCTAACGGAAAATATGAATAAGAAAAAAGGACCAAAAGAATATTTAAGTCTATTTTTAAGCAGTGAGTAAATGAATTTCAAACTGGAGAAACTCCATCAAACAGTGGCAGTGACTTCACTACTCAGGCAATCACTGTAACAACGATAACAAACATGCAGTCTCTACTTCCGCCAAACATTTCACAAAGGATGCATTTGGGAGGTTCAAAGGTTTAATGTTTAACCAAAACCCAATTGCTCGCCACACCATCATCTCATCAAAAGAAAGTTAAATTTAATGAAAAGAGAGACCGAGTTACCAAACATTGACGCAAATCCTGTGGAGCAAAAATACATCGATGCATAGACGAATAATACGAAGTACAACAATTCACTGACAAAGCCACAAAACAAATCTAAAAGATAATACTGAACTTCAAAACTAAGGTAACAAAGTTTTCATAAGGAGAAACTCAAATAATTAAGTTCATATTCATATTCAAATTCAAACTATAAATAATTTAAAGCTTGTCTTCAAACTCGGAGAGTGGAGTCATCTGCTCCTTCAAGCCCTTCCTCTTGCGAATGTCGGTAACAAGCTGTGCAGCTTGTGATCCAGCCTCCAATGGATCTGAGGACATCATATCCCAGTGATCAAAGACACACTGTGGGAAAGCTTGCCCTGATGTTGCAGCCCTCAATGTGCTGGAGAATCCAAAGGACTCAACGACAGGGAGGTATGCTTTGATATTGTAGAGTGGGGTACCAGGCCTCTGCATTTCCTCAAACACATGCCCACGTTTCTGGTTAAGAACACTATAGATTCCACCAAGGGCTTGCTCAGGAGCCTGGATTTCCACGAGGTAAACAGGCTCTAGGAGCCTGGGTTTGGCTGTCAGCTGCGAAGCATAGAAGACTCTCCTGGCAGTAGGAATGATCTGACCTCCTCCTCTGTGGATAGCATCAGAGTGCAGGACAACATCACATACTTCAAAGCAGATGGCTCTCATGTTTTCTTCAGCCAGAGCACCTTCTTTTGATGCCCACTGGAACCCAGCAACTACAGAATCCTTGATTTCATTCAAATACTGGACTCCCTTACACATATCAACCACCATGTTGGGTCCAAGAGTCTCAGGTCCAAAGCACCATATTTTCTTGGCAAGATCCTTATCCCAACCATACTCTTCGGACAAGATTTTGGAACGAACTTTGGGATCATCCCTTGGTCCAATCTTGCCATCATCAATGGCCTCTGCAAGCCCCTCCTCCATTGGTCTTGCTTCCATGTACAAACGGTTGTGCTTGTTGGGTGATTTGCTCATCACGGTGCGGCATGATCTCTCCAAAACAGTCTCTCGGAATGACACAACAGGGTCAGACTTGATAATTTCAGCTCCACCCATGAAATCATCTTGCAAGTCCTTCAAACAGATCTCTAGATGAAGCTCTCCTGCACCAGCAACAATGTGTTCTCCAGACTCCTCAATAGTACAAACAACCATAGGATCTGACTTGGCCAACCGTTTGAGACCTTCAACAAGCTTGGGAAGATCTGAAGCAACCTTACACTGAACAGCAACACGGACAACAGGTGAGACAGAAAACTTCATTGCTCGAATGGGATGGGCATCAACTTCCTTCTCATTTGTCAATGTAGCATTCTTGGTGATAAATTGATCCAAACCGACCAAAGCAACTGTGTTACCACACGGCACGTCTTCAACAGTTTCCTGTTTCTTTCCCATCCAAATGACAGTTCTTTGAACACTTTTCACATACAGATCTTTTTTCTCCCCAGGGACATAATTTGGTCCCATGATTCTGACCTTCAAACCAGTTGAAACTCTACCAGAGAAGACACGGCCAAAAGCAAAAAACCTACCCTTATCAGACGCGGGAATCATCTTTGAGACATAAAGCATCAGAGGACCCTCAGGATCACAGGCTCTGATAGCAGCGGCATATTGATCATCAAGGGGACCCTCGTACAGATTCTCAACACGATACCTCTGGGCCGTTGATGGAGAGGGAAGATGGAAGATCATCATTTCCAGGAGTGCACTACTTGCTGGGAGCCAGGTCTGCATGACACGTTTCATCAATGCCTTACCCATCAGGTCCTTCTCATCAGACTTCATGGTGACCCCTAGCTTTTGCAGCATAGGCCACAGCTTATCCTTCTGATCATTCATACAAGTGTTAATAATCTGCTTGATAGGCTCATAACAGAACTGAACAAACCCACGCTTGCAAGTAGGAGAACCGGTATTCTTGCTGGTCCATTTCTTTGTGGCTGGATCAAAGAAATTTTCACCCCAAAGCCTTTCCATCATCTTTGACTCATCAACACCAAATTTTGAGGCATACATTTTTGCAAAGTTTGTCAGAGTAAAGGCCCAGCCATGCAAACCAGCAGAGAAAGCAACTGTTCCTTTCTCTGGATAGACCATACAGTCACCAAGTAGCGGGTCTTCATATGTAGCCATAATCACATTAGCGTTCTCAATCACCCTCTGAAATGTCTGGTAAGCCTCCTCTCCGTCAACCTGGAGCTCAAGGAAGCACCTGTCCATCTTATTAACAGTCAGAACAGGCTTGATCCTTTCTCCAAGGGCCTGTCGCAGCACAGTTTCAGTCTGGACACATACACCTTCCACACAGTCCACCACCACTAGAGCTCCATCAGTAATGCGAAGTGCAGCAGTAACCTCTGATGAGAAGTCCACGTGCCCAGGTGAGTCAATGAGATTTATGAGGTACTCATTCCCATTGCGCTCTCCCTTAAAACTCTTGAGAGATTCATCAGTCATTTGATAGTAGAGTGAGATACCCGTCGACTTAATTGTTATACCACGCTCAGCTTCATCTGCACGGGTATCAGTCATACGTACATCACCTGCTACTTCCTGTGCAATGATTCCAGCAGCAGCCACCAGAGAATCGGTGAGGGTCGACTTTCCTGCAATTGAAAACAAAAAGAATAAATTGGTATTGATTATAGTAATTATAACATGACATATGACAAAATATTACAATGCACTGTGATAAACAGCTAATCAGTTGTGTTAAAAAACAATTGTCAATGTCATATGTATGTAAAATATCGAAGGAGTATTAAGAAACTGAAGTAAAAAAAAATACAGTTTTTCTCATTCAAATAACAGAAACTTTTTAAGTCAAAACTTCAATAATTTATAGTCAAACAGACACCAATTTATAGTCAAACAGACACCAAGGCACAATGATAAGTTTCTTTGAAACATAGGGTAGGTAAGAGAACAACACCACCCCAATCAAAACAGTGCATCATGGAGAATGCAACTTGAAATATAAAGACCATCTATCAATGCATATTGCATACCATGATCCACATGGGCAATGACAGACATATTACGAATGTTGTGCTTGTAGTCCATAATGCGACGTAGCTCTTCCGCTGTGAACTTCACCTGTAAATATAGACAGAAATCTCAATTCAGATTATGAATATTCAATCAAAGTAAACAAACAAACAAAAATTCCCCACATATTGCTCATTAACTTACCATTTTGACTAGTCTTTATTGCCCACAAAAAAGAGCCTGTTTGAGCTGAAACTGCTGAAACATCAAAACATTGAATTTAGCCAAATAGTAGAATATCAGGCGGGGAGGGGAAAAAGGCATATAAGGATTATTGAGATTACTCTGTCAAAAATAAATTACAAAATAAAAATCGGCATGCTTCAAAATGAGACTAACTAGCTCATCTTAGTTTGTAATATTTAAAAATATTTATGAAAAAAACACACATAAGCGACCTTCAACAACTTAACACAAAACAATAACACTTCTCGAAGGCAAAAACATCCGATACATTCAAGTCTGTATTTACACAACCAAGATCCATCTCTTACAAGTAGGAAACAGATAAGACCAGACAAAGTTAAAAAATAAGTAAATCTTACAATATGTGTTTGGATTGCCTTATCTCGTGTTCATACAAATCATTATAATCAAATTAGTTCTAAATAACTCTCTTCGAAAAATAGAACCGACTTATCCAAGAGAAAAAAACTCAAAATCTAACATGATCTTAATACCATCAAAACCACAAATTTTAACACAAAAACATATAGAAAGCATATTGATAACAAGCAAACAAACAGAGCTACATCGATTTAAAAATCTCTCCGTGAAGAGAGATATCGAATCTAAAACACACTAAAACAAAGGTTCTAAAACGGAATCAGAGGAAGAAACAGAAAATAAGTGAGAAATCAAGTGCAGAGAGGAAAATTTCAACGGAAGGACGAACCTGAAAGAGCAAGAGAGAAAGAGAGAGAACGGCGGCGAAGGGAATGGTGCTGCCTTCTCTTCTCTAAAGAGCGTATATAAAGTGGTATGTGAGAGAGAGAGAGAGAGTGTGTGTGTGTGAATTGAGGATTTTTGAGGTATCTATCGACCGAGCGAACGAAAAACGCAATCCGAAAGGCTTGGGCCTTTGGTTTTTGTGTTTTTTACCTGAGCTGGCCTTGGATCTGTGACTTATACACCCGGCCCATTGCTCTTTATTGTAGAGAGACAAGTGATTATTTAATGACAAAAAAGTGATTCCACCAAAAAAAATGACAAAAAAGTGATTATTTGTGGCAAATATATTTCATATATTATATACATTATGTGTATATATATATGTATATATATCTACCTATAGTCTATCTATCTATCTATAGAATATAACAAATGAGGTTAAGCCTATCTGACCATCCTCCAAGTGGCATTTTGTTATATATATATAGATATATAGATATAGATACATAGATATTAATAGAGGGGATTCTTTGTATATAAAACTTTAAGAAAGTTATTTCACTTTAATTATAAATAAATAAGCTTATTTAGTGAATTGATTAATTTTTATTGAAATGTCAAATGCTCGAAATGTTAATTTATTAATGTTTTTCTACTTATATATTAATATTTAGAGTTGTTAGAATATACTCAAAATATCTCATAATATTAATATTGCATCTGAAAGTATTATAATCTTAAATTATCTTTTAGAATTGTTTTTCATATTTTATTATATCTCATGATTCTCAAAATATCTAGTAATGTTAAATATTAACTTATTTCTTATATTTGGACCACAATAATTGACACCAATTTATCTTGGTCCACTGTAGGTACTAGGTACAGTAAAGGTTAAAATTTGCCGATAATGTGAGAAGTTAGACACTGTGCGAGTAGAATATGCGATTGGGAATATATCAAAAAAAAAAAGGAATATGCGATTTTTTTTTATGGGGGTTAGGGGCTAAACGCCCCCAAAAGAATATGCGATTGGGAATATGCTTTCGGTCAATTTGATTGTGAATCGTTCCATCAATATGACAAAAGTGACTATCAATAGGAAGTTCAATTTTAGGCAAAATAAAATAGTTGTATGCCTTTATCTGAACGATATTAAATTATGAATGAATATGTGAAATTCATTTTATGTTCTCTTTCAAAAAATTGTATAGAAAAGTGAAAAACAATGTTACCTTTACCAATAATTAATAATAAGAAATTAAATAAAAAAAACTAAATGATCTTTTTGTACACTAATCACTAGCTAGAAAATTAATAACAGTAATGTGCTTGGAACACGACATCTCAGACACATTGTGAAGATCACGTCTCAAAGGGAACAAGAAAAATGAAACAGAGAAATCTTCACCCAAGTTATGTATTGTATACAAAACTGGCTAATACAGATTAAGTTTCATTTACATTTAACTAAGCTGAGGAGGGAGAAAAGCTAGAATATGAAGGAAAAAAACCCTGAAATGATCTTTTGGCCTATTAAATAGAACATTCAGGAAGGTCACATTGATATCATTTTCCCAATCCCCAACTATATATGTATACAAAAATGGGAATTGGGCGTTTAAATCTGTTATATATAAGGACAAAGAGTAAATAAGCACTTTTCCAAATGAACAGAAGCTACTTGGATTTCTTGGAGTTCTTTAGACGTTTAGAGGTCAAAAACTGAGCATCATCCCTAATGAAACTCCACCAAAGATAGGTTAGAGGAATGGTAATGGCATGCCAAAGAGCATGTGCATCTAAAAGTCCTTGATATGGAGGGAAATCATATATTTCTAGGAGCATTCCAAGGCCACCAGCAAGAACAACAAACAAGACCTTCCAACGTGAGGGGTGGTGACTAACACAACCCCAAACAAACCAAATAGTAAGTTGTGTTACAGCCATCACTACACAAACTTTCATATTCCATCCTGTGAAAAAAGTTAGAATAAGAATGACATAAAAGAACAAAAAAAAAGGGGGGGGGGGAGGGGTGCAGAATATAGAGTTATGAATAAGAAAAAATCATGAAGAAAAACATAAATTAAATTTTATCTATCTCTCTAACATGCACATTCAAATTCACAAATTATGATCAACTTCACTTTTTAAAAGACGGTAGCAATTAAACCCAACCCCATCTACAACAATGATATCTGAAGAACACCCTCCCATTTCCAACACCCATCTAACACTCCCCTTTCTTTTTATCTCTTACTTCTTAGCACATCACCCATCTACCACATATCTCTCTCAAGGTGCATACTAGCATATGAGCATCTAAGAATCATTTTTGATAAAGAAAACATGGCCCCTTCTTGTAATTCTTGGCATAAGAATAAATTGATAATTTAAAATTACTTGAGAGGACATACCATAGTCTAGTTTGTAGAGGTTGAGGTACAATATATGGGTGGTAACAAAAGATATCAAGGGAGCGGAAACCATAACTCCGGTTGCCTCATTCCTTACATTGCAGCTTCTTAATATGGCTAAAATGAGGGAGTATCCAAGGAGGGCCACCACAGATGAGTAGTCTAGCTTCTCTGTTAACTCAAAATCTCTGCATTTCAATGTAAGAAAAAATAATTAAGAAACATGTTACTATGGATAATAAGACAGGTTATTTCTTTTCTTTCTAAATGTTTGGGTGGGATTATGGGAGAGATATTTTTTAAACAACAAAAGGAGCATCAACATAAGTTAGAACACCATCAGCATTAGCCTTAATTAAACCCAGATATGTGTATTATGGAGTAAGCAAACACAAACATGGCCATTAGAAACTCTTTAGATCAAGCTACAAGTTTCATTAAGGATTCAAAGGGAAGTAGTACAGATAAACATATAGTAAAAATCAACAAAAGAAATACCAGTTTCTTTGTAACTGTAATCGAATTTGAGACACATAATATGACTATGTGACCAGGAGATTCAGATTCTATGGATGAACAAAGAAGTGCCACTTCATCAACCAACAATATTATACAATATAATAAATATAATTTGACAAATACCAAGCAAGGTAGTGAATTCTGAGAATAACCATATAGAATGACATTGCACACTATGAATCAGTACAAAAATACCGAAAACATGCATAAGCAACTACTTACTGACTGTGGAAAATAGCACTCCAAAACCAGGAGTTCAGTGATAAGAGCCCATAGACATGCCACAAACCAGCATAATCATAGTAGGGCTCCTTGCCTGCTTTGAGAGGAAGTTTATTGTACAAGAGGGTGAAAAAGGACATCCAACCATGGAAATGCATTATAAGATTGAGGGCAGAGAAAGCAGCAGAAGCAGGCTCCTGAATAAATGGATGACATGTTCAGATCTGTTATATATAAACTTTGATGTCATTGGACACCAATTCAGAAAGTGAAGGAGCCTAGAGTGCATGGCTTCTTCAGTAACAAACCTGTATCCCACAGATCCGCTTGAAGGGCCATTTACCATGATATTTTATTGGACCTTCGTTGAGTAACCCTCTTTCTTTCTCTCTATCAAGCATGCAGTGGTACCTACAGTCACTTTGGCAATCCCACTTTTTCCACTGTACATAAAGTGGTCCTAGCATGTCCCATGGATGATCAATGGGAACTCCACTCGAAGAAAATTTACAGTTTGGAAAGCATCTTTCGCCAGTGCATCCATTTTCCTCACATTGTTTTACACAACTCCTGATATTCAAAGAAAAACAAGTGCATCCCTCATATAACTTGTTTTTGCATAAAATAAATCCCAAATAGAATTAAAGATTGACAAAAATAGGCATGTTTGGATAATTTTTTTTAAGCACTTATAACATGAGTTTTTGAACTAATAGGTAATAGCTTCTCATATAAGTTGAAATCAGAATTTTCACCATAATTGTTTTCAAAAACTATCTTTTTTAACTTCTCTATAAGCACCTATCTATTTAACAATTACTATTTAACAGTTTTTTCTTTTTTTTATATATGAGAAAAATAAGAATGCAATGTAAAACTAACTTCTCTAAAAGTTAGAAGTTGGGTTTTTAAACCCAAACAAGACCATAGACAACTTTCAAAGGAAGACAGGAGAAAGATTGGAGCTAAGTACCTATAATGTGGATCAGCATCACCAGCACTTGCATTTAATACAGCAGCAGAAGATGAAAGCACCAAAAAGAAAGCAATAGGATAACGATCTAACATCTGATCACACAAGATTTGAAACTCAAAGGTTACAGCTAGATCAACAAAAAATGCAAATCCTACCGAAAAGTGGTACAATACAAGTACATTTTCTGATCAAGTACAATGGCATACAATTGTATGGTATAAGCACAATCAAAACCATAATGTTTAAATAATTTGCTTTCATATGTTAGAACAATAACTAATTACCCTCTTGCCAGCACTCAGGAAAATAAAAAGGACATTGTTTCACCAATCATGAAAGGAAAACTAAATTCTTATCCTGGATGGCGGAATTGGCCATACAATAGACTGGTATTGCCCATAAACTAACATGGGGCTTGAAAAGTTTCAAACTTTTTCATCATTTTTCTCCCCCAGAAATCCAACAATTGATACCAGCATTTCTTATTGTTCTCTTCACCCACCAAAAATAAATAAATCAAAACTCAAATCTGAAATATCCTAAAATAAACTACCAGCATTCAGATAGGTCTTAAATTCAATAAATAGTAGTTTATAAATACCTTAATAAAGCAACAAATTGGTCATGAGTCAATCCAACATGACACAAAATTCACAGATACAATCCGAAAGAGAATCCAGATAGTAATTCTAACTCTTTTTACAAACATCCGTTTTCTATACAAAGATATTAATATTATTTTTTTCCTTCAAAATTGATTTGAATGAGATATAACATGAGAGAATTTGAAATTAGAAAGGGAAGCAAATGCAGGGAGTGCGAGAGCATTACCTTTGTGGTGGTGAGAATTGAATGAAGAAAAGAAAGTTTAGTACAAAAAATCTGAAGTGTTAGAGAGGTTCCAGAAATGGCGGAAACAGAGGAAAACAGGGTTCCATTTTTATGTGAAACGAATATGAGCCATCCATGATTTTTAAAAACAGAACAACGATGGTTAAACTTAAATTCCATGAACCATTTTATTCTGAAGTGACATAAAAAAAATACACACATGCATGCACCTTATGCACTATACGTTAAAAATCTTTTTTTTTTAGGGAAAAAATCTTTAAATAATACAAAAAAATAATTTTAGTAATTTATATTTTGATGGCTTTCAAATAGTAAAATAATGAGCTACCAAAGAAATGAACCACAACATTTCCACCGAAAGAAATGTAACAACAATTCATATGCTTAAGTTTGTTTTAATTTTTATTATAATAGGTTTATAGTAGTTTTTAATTTGAAGAGATAACTTATGACTTGTTTTGTTATATAATCTCTTGATTAATTTTAATGTTATTTTAAATTTATAGTCTAAAGATTTGGTATTTCAAATTTTTACTGCAATAGAGGGAATTTTACTACAATACCTTATAAAATATGAGAGGTTTACTAACTTGTTGGTCCATTTTTATGTGAAACGATATGAGCCATCCAAGATTGAAAAAAAAGTGTTAAACAAATTTGATCATGATAATTTAATATGTAATTTCACATCCCAAAAAGTGAAAAAGATAAACTCCAAATAAAAGCACATACTTTTAATAAATTATATATTTTAATTAATTTGTTAAGACCTCATATTATATTTCACTTTAGGTCTAGATGTAGATTGAGTTAGCCTTAAATTTAGTGTAAGAAGCAAAATAAAAAAATTAAGCTGGATTAATCAAAATTACTCTATTTTTTTCTTTTCTATAGATTATACTATAGTGCTATTTTCATGGACATGTTTATCTTCCCTATTGAGGATTAGTGAGGGAGGGTAAAGTAGTGATGAAAATGGGTTACACTCAAACAAAAACTTCATCATAAGGATATAGACCTTCTAAGACCATGGAGCACTTGTCTTCATGTACTGTGTATACATGCGGATTTGAACTCACATGGTTGTGTTTCACGAGTGTTGACACACTGCATTGCCTGTAAGTGCTACATAATTATTGGTGGATTTGCTACTGCTGCATATAATAATGGTGGAGTTGGTGGAGTCTCCACCATAATATATATATATATATTATATTTAACCTTTGTCTTATAATATATGAACAATGAGCAACTTCTTTTCTGGCAAATTTTCTCTATACAAACAGAAGAAACATGGGGTTGACTACTACAGTAGAAATTGCAGGCAAGTTCAACCTTGACTCTGATAGGCTGGCTGAGCTAAAAGCATTTGATGATACAAAAGCTGGTGTTAAAGGCCTTGTTGATAAAGGGGTTGTAAAGATCCCAAGCTTGTTTCATCATCCACCTGATAAGTTTGAAAAGGCCTCAAATTCAGACAACACAGAACACACTATTCCTGTCATAGACCTTGCAAATGTTGGTTATAAAGATCAAAGTACAAGACAAGGAATTATCAGAAGAATAAGGGAAGCATCTGAGACATGGGGTTTCTTTCAAGTGGTCAATCATGGCATACCTGTGGCTGTTTTAGAGGATATGAAAGATGGGGTGTGCAAGTTCAATGAACAAGATACTGAAGTGAAGAAAGAGCAGTATTCCCGTGATCAGATGAGGCCATTTTCTTATAATAGCAATTTTGATCTGTATAGTTCACCAGCACTCAATTGGAGGGACACTTTTGTGTGTTTCCTGGCTCCTAATGCTCCCAAACCAGAAGACTTGCCAGTAATATGCAGGTAGGTTCACGTTTGTACACTGCCTCAAGTTTTAGGCCACTTTGACCAAGGTATATATATTTATTTTTGTGGATTTGGCTTTTCTAAAGATAGAGTAAAGTAAAGAATTTCAACCATTAATAAGAAAATCAAGAGTTGATATATTTTATGTATGTGCTCGTAATATCAATCATTGATTTATTCATCGATGGTATATATTACTTACCTTACACTCTAACGTGAGTTACTTACTTTAGAGAAATCAGATCTTTATATTTATATTTAGACAAACAATTATACAAGGCAGGTTAAGTTAAAACATTCTATTTCTACCATAGGGGGGTTTAATTGCTTTCTGATTGAATTTTCTTGTAGAGACATACTTCTGGAATATGGAGGACATGTAATGAAACTGGGAATTGCACTCTTTGAATTACTATCAGAAGCTCTTGGCCTACATTCAGACCATTTAAAAGACATGGGTTGTGCTGAGGGGCTTTTGTCACTTTGCCATTACTATCCTGCATGCCCTGAACCAGAATTAACTATGGGAACCACCAAACATTCTGATAGTAGTTTTCTCACAGTGCTTCTCCAGGACCATATTGGTGGCCTCCAGGTTCTTTACCAGGACATGTGGATTGATGTTCCCCCAGTACCTGGGGCTCTTATAGTTAATGTTGGTGATCTTCTGCAGGCAAGTTCTCTATTATTATTAATCAAAGTCCTTTTTCACTTCAGTGTGTGAGGTGGATCAAACAATGTCATAATCTCTTTATTATGAAATTTATTTACTACTACAGTAATTGTGGATTTTTTATTACATTGCCACAAACTAGTACACTTTACCTATGTTATATTAAAATGGCTAGTCCAAGTTATGTTGGTGCTCAATGTTTTATCATTTCCCTTGCATGTTCAAACTGTGGTTAGAAACTTAGGAGTAATCATCATATTCATATAATTGAAAAATACCCAAAACAAAGCCTTATTTGCTATAATATAATTTGCTACTTCACATGTTCTTTTATGTGAAATGAACTCACATGAATGTAGCTAATTATTATTCTTATTGGACTGCAGCTTGTAACAAATGACAGATTCAGGAGTGTTGAACATAGAGTTTTGGCAAATGTCATAGGTCCAAGAGTATCTGTTGCATGCTTTTTCAGTGCAGGTCTTGAATCATCACCAAAGCTCTATGGACCTATAAAAGAATTATTATCAGAAAACAACCCTCCCAAATATAGAGACACCACGGTTGCGGATTATGTAGCCTACTATAATGCAAAAGGGCTTGATGGCACCTCTGCTCTTCAACATTTCAGGCTTTGAGTTAGATAATAATGTGGATTGAGGTGTGGTTTATTTAGCACATAAATGAATAAACTATATAAGTTGGAAATAATAACTTGTATCAAATTCAATATGATGCGGATCTTATTCTTAGACAGGAAATTTGAGGTATCACCTATGTCTTGCAACTAAGACATACATCGCATACCTATTTCTAAAGTCTGCTTGGTTTTGGTTTTAGAACACCGTGTGAGGTGAAATAAGAATCTTTGCTTATGTTGATTATATTGTCAAATGACGCTACACCAAGTAAATTTATGCTTTACCACAAATACTTTCCAACACTCGTCAAACATAAAAAAGGCAAAATTAGTCTTTTAGTCCCGTAATTTCAATTTGGTCCCTTGTGTTTATAAAGTATAAACGTTTATAATGTTGGATCAAACGTTAGTTTTCAGCAAACGCCGTTAGTGAAGCGGCTACGTGGCCGTTGAGTGTCTTGAAGTGGTGCTTGTGTGTTGATAACCTAGCGTTAAGGTTTAATAAATTTCAGTTTGGTCCCTTAAAATATTAATGAATAACAAATAAGTCATTTATATATTTAACATAGTATCAACTTATGTTGTACTAATGTAACTCAATCCTCATTTAGTATACTGACAAATTTTGATCCACACTTGCTATTTATACCAATGGTACAATACTTTCAAGAAGAAGCGTCTAGGAAAACAACTTAAGGAAGCAATGTGATTATATAAGTGCTTATATATAAGCTATTTTTATAATCAAATAGGGAACGTGATTAAACTTATTTCATATAAACTATAAGCTATTTTGATAAACTATTTTGGGAAGCTTATAAAAATAAGCCCAAAATAGTCTGAGTCAGTTATAGTTATTTTCATAAACTCTCCCAAACACGATCACTAGTGCTTATGTGAGTAGATAAACTTTATATAAAAGTAGGTTATATATAAAAATAACTTATATATAAGTGTTTATATATAATTATATTCATTCCTTAAATTGTTTTCCTTAATGCTTCCTGAAAATTGTAAACAACAAATTTCAAATAAAATTATATAATTTTAATAAATTATTTTAATTAATTGAAAAAGATTTTTGTATTAAATTTCACTTTACCTCTAGACATACATTGAGGGTCTGTTTGGATTGGCTTATGCAGAGCTTATGAACACAGCTTATGACTGATTCATAAGCTGTTTTGGGCTTATTTTTCATAAGCTACACAAGATAGCTTATCAAAACAGCTTATGGCTTATATAAAATAAGTTTCACTATAATTTTTCTTCGATTATAAAAGTAGATTATACAACTTATGCCATAAGCAGTAAATAAGCTTGTTATCCAAACAGGGACTGAGTCTACTCTGAATTTTGTGTAAGAAAGATTAAATAAAAATTAACCGAGAGTAATTTACTCCAATTTTTTCCCTATAGATTATATTGCTATCTTCATGAACATATATATATACACGATGCACACCAACATTTCGTTGGTCCGAGTGGTGCAGGGCTCGGATCTCTTAAGCAATGTCTCGGGTTCGAGCCAGTGGATACTTCGCACCAATAACATGATTAAAAATAAATAAATAATATACGATGCACTCCACTCTTGATGATTTAGCGGGGGGAGGGGATAGTAATGACGAAATTGAGTTGTTACACGCGAAAATAAAACATCATCGTCGTAACGATAGCCACCAAGACCATGTCTAGCACTTGTATAGCACTTGTTTATATGTTTTCATTGGCTTATTTAATTGTACAATTTATTGATTTTTTTGTGATATTTAGTAATAGGCATGTTACTTTATTTAGTCGTAGGTCTCTTGGCATATTTAAAAGTCTTGCATAGAATATGCTTTAAAGTTTTCAAACTACCAGTCAAAAAAAAAAAAAGTTTTCAAACAAGAGATTTATGCCAAACGGACTAGTGATATCACTTACTGTTGACAAATCCTGTCTAGATCAAACAGATATTGTCAGATCTTTGGGCACTCTTTGAAAAGTCATAACTCGTGGTTGAGGTTGTGAAATCGTGGTTCACAAGTCTTGAAGACACAATGCATTTGTCTATAAGTGCTACATAACATTAATTATTTCATTTCAATGTTGTCATTTATAGCCTTGTCTTACAAGGCCAACAACTACTTTTTTGGCTACCTAATTTTCTCTAGTTTGTTAGGGCCTAACTCATCCCCACTAAATCGGCTTATAGGGTGAGGACTACCCACACTATATAAGCACTACACTAGCCATATTACTAGTCGATGTGGGACTTCTCAACATAGTTAACCAGTGAAGGTTCTGGGAGGACAAGATTTTTCACTCTTAAGGGGAACTACAAAACAGAACAAAAACATGCGAGTTACTACTACCACAGATGAAATTGCAGGCAAGTTCAAGCTTGACTCTAATAGGCTGAGTGAGCTAAAAGCATTTGATGATACAAAAGCTGGTGTGAAAGGCCTTGTTGATGAAGGGGTTGTAAAGATCCCAAGCTTGTTTCATCATCCACCTGATAAGTTTGAAAAGGCCTCAAATTCAGACAACACAGAACACACTATTCCTGTTATAGACCTTGCAAATGTTGGTTATAAAGATCAAAGTACAAGGCAAGGAATTGTTAGGAGAATAAGGGAAGCATCTGAGACATAGGGCTTCTTTCAAGTGGTCAATCATGGCATCCCTGTGGTTGTTCTTGCGGAAATGCAAGAAGGGGTGCTCAGGTTCTATGAACAAGATACTGAAGTGAAGAAAGAGATGTATACCCGTGATGAGATGAGGCCAATTGTGTATAATAGCAATTTTGGTCTGTATAGTTCCCCAGCACTCAATTGGAGGGATACTTTTATGTGTTGCCTGGCTCCTAATGCTCCTAAACCAGAAGACTTGCCAGTAGTATGCAGGTGAGTTCATGTTTGTACTACTGCCTCAAATTTTGGCAACTTTGATCAAGATGTATATTTGCATGACATTAACATGCATAAAAATTTACAGCCAACAAATCTGGCTATTTCTTTTAAGTAAATCTGAGCATAACTTGTGTTCTGCTTTAGTTGTTCTCTTTTTAATAATATTTTTAGCTTCTAAAAAAATGCATCAAATTTACAAAGATTGGATTATCAGTTTTTCTTGATTAAGATTTAGGCAATGAAGGGAGCCCAAAAGAGGAGAGATAGTGACAATCCACAATAGTGCCCTTGACACATCTCGACCCAAAACCTTTCGATTATAAGTATATGGGATTGTCTTTACTTAATCCAACATTTAATAATTAATATAGGACTTCATCACTCAAGGTCAATAATGTAGACTCACATAATATAGTATGTTCTATCACAAATTCACAAAGAATTTTAGATAAAAAACTTATTTCACATGGATCTAAGTACTTATATCCGTCCAATAACAAAAGTAATTACATATATATGAGTATTGTCCAATAATAAAAGTGATTACATAGGTGCTAAATCAAATAAATACTCTACCGTAGGGTGTTGAATTGCTTGCTGATTGCATTTTTTTGTAGGGACATACTTCTGGAATATGGAGGACATGTAATGAAACTCGGAATTGCACTCTTTGAATTACTATCAGAAGCTCTTGGCCTACACTCAGACCATTTAAAAGACATGGGTTGTGCTGAGGGGCTTTTGTCACTTTGCCATTACTATCCTGCATGCCCTGAACCAGAATTAACTATGGGAACCACCAAACATTCTGATAGTAGTTTTCTCACAGTGCTTCTTCAGGACCATATTGGTGGCCTCCAGGTTCTTTACCAGGACAAGTGGATTGATGTACCACCTGTACCTGGGGCTCTTGTAGTTAATGTTGGTGATCTTCTGCAGGCAAGTTTCTTTGTTGCTATTTCTCTTATGTGTATTTCCTGCTATGGTAATTACCACAACAACAAATAACTAAAGTCTTTTTCCATTGAAGTGTTCAACATCAATCAAACAATGCCATAATGTCTTGTAACTTGCTATGAAATTTTCCTTGCCACAAACTTGTTGGAGAAATTTGCAGTAACACGAATATCACGAACACCATCAATTGGATCACGAACACATGAATATCATCTGATGCTAAACATTAGAACACAGTAGGGTAGCCTGAGGCATGTGATCACTGTGCTTAAGGATTTATCCGCGGTGTATCGCGCAAACTCCCCAAGATTCAACAGGCTCTTCCGGCGATAAACATACCGGGATATCTGAACTCGAGAAATAAAAACAAGGCAGATGTAACCCAGGAAAATAAAATGATCGAAAATGATAATGGCAAAGAAGAGGAGAAGAAAGAAATCACATAAGAAAGGGAGAGGAGAAGTGAGTGGCGCCATTTGTGCTTCTGAGAGTGCGATATTTATAGGCCAGGGAGGAGTTTCGAAAAGGAGAAAAATAAGCTGATAAAGATTGCATCTTATCAGTTAGCCATTAAAAAAGATTTGATCTTACGTTTAAGGAAAGGAGGCAGATAAGGATGAACCTGGACAAGATACTGGTAAAAAATGTTTTGAGGTTAAGTCAAAATTTATCCAATAATAAAATTATTTTTCTAATTAATAATAATTTAAAACTTTTGAAATATCCACAAAAATATCCAACAAAACTAAGCCCCATTTACTTTTAGAAAAGATTTTTTGTTTTCTACTTTTAATTACAAAACTACCAAATTGTTTTCAATTTGTTTCCTGCACAAACCTTCAAGAAACATACTGAAAACAAGGTGAAAGTTTTGTAATTAAAAATGAAAACAGGAGTATCCGGGCCCTAATACACTTTACCATCTTTAGATTAAAATGGCTAGTCCAAGTTATGTTGGTGCTCAATATTTATATATAACTGCCCCTACATGTTCAAACTGCAATTAGGAGTATCATAATCAGATTATTGAACACTAACCCAAAACTATGTCTTATTTGCTATGTTATTTCAACCCGGTAAAGTGTAAAAGCCGTTAGCCGTGTATGAATTTGCTACTCTACATGTTGTTATGGTATTTGAAATGAACTGACATGAATGTAGCTAACTATTATTCTTGTTGAACTACAGCTTGTAACAAATGACATATTCAAGAGTGTGGAACACAGAGTACTGGCAAATGCCAAAGGCCCAAGAGTATCTGTTGCATGCTTTTTTAGAGAAGATAACTCAGTGTCATCAAAGCTCCATGGACCTATAAAAGAATTATTATCAGAAGACAACCCTCCCAAATACAGAGAAACCACTTCTGCAGATTATGTAGCCTGCTACAATGGAAAAGGGCTTGATGGGACCTCTGCTCTTCAACATTTCAGGCTTTGAGTTGGATAATAATGTGGATTGAGCCTGAGGTGTCCTTTATTTAGCACGATAGATGAATAAACTAGTTAAGTTGGGGAATAATAACATTTATCAAATTCAATATGATGGTAGATCTTATCCTATGTCTTGTAAATAAGACATTGCAAAGTACATACCTATTTCTACCCTTGTGCTTGGTTTTGGTTTTAAAACACCGTGGGAGGTGAAACAGGAATCTTTGCTTGTGTTGATTATTATTTTCATATATGAAGCTACACCAAGGAATTCCAACTCATGTCTCAGAAACATGCAATATGCATGTGCGTAGTTGAACTTTGGCTTGATTTGAGAGCATAAGCATGTACAAACAAAACAAGATAATAATTAGCATATAGTTCGCACATATATATACACTTCAAAGAAGAACTTAATCCATGACTAACTCGTTGCCTAATTCTAGAGCCGTGATTAATTTCTCCGTATCGTCAGGTCGCACAATCAGGGGAGATTGTCTCCACTCTCCACCCGTTTATCATTCCATTTGTTTGATGCTTATTCTATCAAAAACTAAAATAGCAAATTAGGCCATTTAATATAAATTGATTATGGAATACCGCCCATTGAGTTGAATAACAGCAATTGCTTTTTTATATGAACAGCAGGTCAATCAACATGTGCATGATCAGGGAGAGGTTTCATATTTTGGTAGCCATTTCTCATTTATTTTGTTAGCAAATTCTTCTACTGAAATGATACATATATAGTCGTGCGGCTCCAGGGCGGTGGAGGGGTTGGATACATTCTGTCAACCCTCCTCTGTTCCTCTTTCTCGAACGATCGCAAAACGACGAAGACGGAAAGAGGAGAAGAAGAAGCACGAGAACATTCTCGAGTCTAGCACCAAGTTCCAGACGTGATTGTGGCCCGTCTCCGGCCTGACCACCGTCCCCTAACTTTCCCCCCTTGCCTTTTGTTTTCTTCGGTGAGCAATTTTGCAGCTTCTTTCCCATTATCTGATTTCATCCCCCACTGTTCTCCTCCTCTACCATTTTTTTAAGTTTCACACTGTTCAGCTTGGGATTTCAGATCTGAGACATAGCAACAATTTTTGCAACAAGAGGAAGCATCTCCAATTTGATACCTACCTTCTTTCCCAGGTTTGTGTCCACAATCATCATCTTTGCTTCTCTTTGTTTCTGTTTGTAAACTCTATTTTTCACAACAGTATGACTTTGGGGACTATGGAGGAATGGAGGTGGTTGAGGTACATGCTATCAGGTATAGTTTTCTTTCCCTTCATTTAATTATCAATATTTCTATTTCTATAATAAACAATTATTTCCTGTAGAAATGGTTTTTTATTTGCCAAATTAATATAATTAATATATATATGATGACAATTCAGGTTAGGTGCCTAATACCATGAATGTGCGATAGAAATGGAGCATTGACTATGGTGAAGGAGACAAAACATACTTCATCAGAACAATTATGAGAAACAATCATGTATCATGTAGAACTATGGCTACTTTTTTCTCTTGGTAATTGTTTTGTATGTCTCTATAATTTTATATGTTTAATGCCTTTTATGGTCTGAGATTGATTATTAATTAATCTGTCATATGACATAGAGCCATGGAGGTAGTTATGTTGTTCGGGTGTTTCTTTAGTTAGGCCAATTAGATTCTACCTTTTATATATTTGATTGTTTTGTTCTATGTTCATTTTTTCTTCTTACTACTAGGTGTCCCATACTGCAACTTTAATTGGGTCATTGATTTTCCCCCCATGATTTTAAGTTTTTTATAGATTTATTTGTTTGTTGGCTGTTTCTCAGATACTCTATTTTTCTTTTTTTACATTGTTTTCTTCATTTTGTGTGAGTTCTAATGGTTGCAGTCTTGATCCTATTTCTCTGTTATATAGTCCTTTCAAACTGATTTTCTTGGAGTGTCTTTCTGGGTTTTCTTTCTCTTTAGTTTCAAACAAAAGTTATTTTCAGATTCTGTTTGCTATTTTGGTTTTTAATTGGTCCTCTTAATTTGTTTTTTATGATAAAGAACAGTACCCCATCGATGTCTTCCACTAAATGCATCAGAGTAAAGGGGAATTAGAAGATCTTACTTTGGCTTATGATCTTAGTTTTTGATTTATTCATTTTGTTGTTTTATGTAGCTACATTGTATTAATTTGTTTTTTGGTATGTTTATTTCTTCTCTTTGCACGGGGAGATAAGCCACATCCAAGGGTGTCCACATATTTCTTTTCTGTCATGTGATTTTTTGAAGCCTAATCTCTAATTTTTCACCTTTTAAAATCTTTGATTAATTGATTTAGTCAAGCTTTGGTTTTTAATTGTTAATAGGAGGCTTTAATTTCACAAGCTATTTTCTGTCGGTGTTCAATCCTTTAATTCTGTTGGTGTCTATTCAAAGTGACCCTTCCATCAACCTTAACTTTTACATGTTTTCAAATTAGCAAACATCATAGATAGGAACTAAATAGTAAAGGGGCTGATATGAGGTTAGTATTTTAAACATATGGTTTAAGTTTAGTATTTTAAGGTTAGAATGATCTGAGATTAGTATTTTCAGGTTGGTATTTAAGGTTATCATTTGTTTACAATTAAAATTAAAATTAAATTTAAAATTAAAATTAAAATGTTGATTTATTAAGACTTGGTAGTTAAAAGGATGGTATAGGCAAAACACTAGAACTGTGTTCAAACAAATGGTTTCAATTGGTTTGGTTTTTGATTTTAGAAGGATGAAATTAAAATGGTTTCACTTCAAATAAGTAGACCTCTTTTGTTGTGTTTACTTATAATGTTTGCGTGTTTATTCTTAATGTGCATTCCTATTTAAAATTGGTTTTGAATTAAACCACATTTGTGTGTCTATTCTTAAATGTTAAATCATAATTTAGACAGGTTAGACTTGAACTATGTTGGTGTGTTTAATCTTAAACATGGTTTAATTTGAGCTATCTTGTTCAATAAGGCTAATAAGGTTATTCTTTGTTGCATTTCTGAATCTGAGGTTAGAATGATTTGAGGTTAGTATTTTAAGGTTGGAATATAAGGTTACCATTTGTTTAGAATTAACATTGATCATTCTGGCTTGATTTGGTCTCAGTCACTGGTATCTCTGTTTTGGGTTTGGGTTTCCAACTCATTGTTGGCTGCTGTTATAGGATTTTTATTAGTGTGGGTCAGTTCTTATATATAATTATCTTATTCGTACCTTGAGTACCTTAATATTTTGCTACAGATAATGATGGATAATACTTATATAGGTCATTTCCCTAGGCTGCTAATGTATTTGTAGTCATTGTCCTGCAAGACTTCGGCATTGATTATGCTTGGTTTTGCTTTTATAGAATTTGATGAATTAGTTTTGCTTATATAGAAAAGGAGTTATATGGAGCTTCCAAGTTCTTAAAAAGTGTACCAATTATTGAGAAGCCAACATTAGTGTGCCAAAGACTGATAGATCATCCATTGTTGGTTTTGTAAGGAAGGGTTAGTCAGCAGAGGGAGATTACTCAGGGGTGCTCTCAATCAATAATGCTATTTGATGTTTCATCTGAAGTGATGACTTTGAACTTTTAAAGGCAACTGAATGAAGCATTTTTTGTTTTATATGTTAGTGGAGTTTATTAGAAATTGATTGCATTTGCATTTCTTGCATGCAATAAGTACTGCAATGTCTATAAGAAGTACTTACACCATACCCACATGCATCTCTATCTTTCTTTTGAATTAAAACTAGAGTGTAATGCATTGGTGCTCTCTCCCTCTTAGATTATTATTGTTACTATGATTAATTTGTACCAAATACTAATGCACACTCATATTTTGATATTGTATGAGCAGCAACAAATGGTGGCAGACTAGACTTTATCAATCCAGCCATTGAATATTGTTGTATTACCTTAACCATCAAGCATACCAAATCTTAATATCTATGGGGAGTTATAAAGTTTTTTTTTTTTTGACAATAATGGGGAGTTATAAAGTTTAGTACCTAGAAAAAGCTAAAGTCAAATGTTACTGAAACTCAAATTTGTCATTATTATATGCACAGATCAAATATCAAGAAAACAAAATTGTCAGTTTTGAAGTAAGACAATTCTGTAGTGAAACATGAACATGAATTAATCAAAAGAGATAATCTAAATTTATATATAACACACGTGTGGAATAGAATAATAGAACCCAAAATCAACTTTATACAAGATTCATTACTTCGTCTTCTATTAAACCATTAAAGATACAATCATACAACAATGATTGAGTTTTTACTAGAAGTTCATTCATAATAAGAATATCGACCTCATGTCTAATAGCTTTCAAGAATTTTGTTTCAGATTTAGGTGATGTTGAAAGAAGCATCAAGCTGCACAAACCAATTATTTTGGCTTTTTTGGACATCTATGTTGTGACTGATATTGTATTTTTCCTATTTTGCATGTCATTAAGAAACCCAACCGTACCGATCATTTGCAACACGCCAAAATATTATTAATAAGAAAAGAAAAAAATATTATTATCAATCTATTAATTCCCTTGATTTTTTTTTCTTATCAAAATATTTTAGGGGTTTATGATGAATTTGAGGAATAAAATAATTTTAAATGTCTAAAAGTTAAAAATTTAGTGAAATTTGTGTAAGATTTTAATAATTTTGTAGAATACGATATTAGAGTTTGAAGAGGTAAAAAATTGGAATTTTTTCTATTTTTGATTGAAATTTCATATTTTGTTTGGTGAGTTTTGAGTAAAAGAATGATTAAAACAGTTCGACCGATTTAAGATATGTCATTTTCTAGGCTTTCTTCCCCTTGGTTGATCTATAGTTAGGTTGAAGAATATTATTATTCATTTGTCATTTACATTAATGTCTTATACAAATCAATAAAAAAGGATCAATTTACCTTATCATTGAATTATCCACCGGCCGTTGTGCAATGGAGTCATGTTAGCTTACTAGAATCATTTGTATGTTACTGTTATTAACTTGGTTCATGACAGATATACATATGAAACTTGAATATATTGATTTTGAACTCTTACATCTATCTTCCATGTTTGGAAATAATATTTGAATGTTTTCAAACATATCGATGCATTGGATCTTACATTGATTTTGTCATTATTACTTGATATAGAATAATTCTTTTTTTTTTAAACCCGACTATTTATTTTCATTGACCTAAAAGGGGCTTTCTTGCCCAACTCTATTTCCAAACTAACAATTTAACGGATGGAATAACAAAGATTAATCATAAAAATATCATAATTTTTTGCTGCATTAATCATGATATTGTTATATTATCAACATGTATTCTTATTGATTTTGTAAACCAATAGTATTAATATACACCTATTTTTATAAATAATATTCACCCGTGTAGGACACGGGTCTATACACTAGTATATATACACTTCAAAGAAGAACAACGGGACTTAATCCATGACTAACTGGAATATCGCGGTTTTAGTTAATTTTTCGAATAAACACAAGACACCTTGCTACTTTTTTTTTTTTTATGAAAAAGACACCATGCTGCTGTACTTCATTGATCTTGAATATTCCATTAGGAGTTTAGGACAAAGTTCTTGTTTTTTTTTTTCCTTCTTAGGTATAACTGTAAAGTCAAGGACAAGTTGGCCATGTGTGCAATGTGATAATTACATAATATTAATCAATCAATTAGATCACAAAGACAACACATTGATACGTTATTAGTTCAGCAACGTGTTATGAGAGCCAATGAATAAGTATATATAAGGCAGAGTTTGAGTTTGAGTGCATAGCAACAGAACAAGTGACAAGTTCTGAACATAAAGTCACAAGCACATAACTCAATTCTCAATCTCATGGCTAGAGCTGTCAAAACGAGTGAGCTCGGCCCATACGAGCTGGCTCGCCACGGGTTGGGAGGAAAACGGGTCGAGCCGAGCTAGCTCGATTTTTGTCATGGGCCAGGAAATGTACAACTCGGCTCAGCCCACCACGGATTGGTGGGTTATGCGAGCTGGCTCATGGGCTGATTCACTAAAAAAAAATTAAAAATCTAAAAAAATTTATTTAAAATGCTAGAAAATAAAATAAAAATTACAAAAAAATAGAAAAAATGATTAATTATTATAATTCTTATTTTTTTAATTATTAAGCTGGCTCTTGCTCTTGACGGGTTAGCTCGCTTCAGCTCGCGGGTTAAGTAAGCCGAGCCAAAATGGCCCAGAGTTAAACGAGTCAGCTATTTAGTAACCCGTTTAGCCCACGAGCCGAGCTGAGCTCCGAGCTAGCTCGCGAGCTACAGCTCTTTTTGAGAGCTCTACTCATGGCTTCCAACAATGGCTACTACAATTACAAAGCAAGTGAGCTATTCCAAGCTCACTTGTACAGAATCATGTACAGTTTCCTGAACCATGGCCAACCCATTACTCTCCCTGAGCTGGTTTCATCTCTTGAGGTTCCACAAGCCAAGGCTACTTGTGTCCAGCGCCTCATGCGCTTATTAGCACACAATGGTTTCTTTGCAATCCTCAAATTGGATGATGACACCAAAGAAGAAGCATATGCTCTCGCTCCAGCATCACAACTCCTTGTTAGTGGCACTGATCACTGCTTATCTTCAATGGTTCACTTGTTAAACAACCCAACTCTTGTTGGTTCATATTACCAATTGGGGAAGTGGACTTGTGGGGAGGAACTCACAATTGTTGAGACTGCATTAGGTGGTCTTGGAGGAAGCTATTGGGATTTCATTCATCAAAGCCCTTCTCACTTGAAGACCTTCAATGAGGCCATGGAGAGTGATTCTCACTTGGTGAGGTTGGCATTGAGGGATTGTAATTCAGTGTTTGAGGGACTGGACTCCTTGGTTGATGTTGGTGGTGGAACTGGAAACACTGCTAAGATTATTTGGGAGGCATTTCCTAGATTGAAAGAATACATAATCTTGGACCTTCCGCAGGTTGTTGGGGGCTTGACAGGAAGCAACAATTTGAGTTTTGTTGGTGGGGACATGTTTAAATCTATCCCTCATGCTGATGCAATTTTACTCAAGGCATACCAAAACATTTAAGGATTATGAGATCACTTGCTCTCTCTTTACTTACATCTAGTACTCGGTACTAGCCGAGCACTCCATCTAAAAGAATGGACTCGGCTGGTACCCGAGTTTTATCTTAACTTATATCTAGTACTCAGTACTAACTAAGCACTCCATCTAAAGGGACGAACTCGTCTAATACCTGAATTCGATTTCTGGTGATGGAACAATCAGTAGTCGGGCTTTAGTTACCTCCCGACTAAACACAGATTAGTCCAGAAATCATTTTCCACTGATACTGTGGGTGAAAACAAAAAAAATACTTACATCTAGTACTTAGCTGTTTAGATACTTTTTAATTATAACAGTACATTTCATATATAGGTTCATTTCTTAGTGCACTAAGGTATTAGCAGTTGGAGCATAAATTTCTTATATTGTTTCTCTAACCTTCCATTAATTGTTATTTTTGCAGTTGGTGTTACACAACTGGAGTGATGATGATTGCATAAAGATACTCAAAAATTGCAAAGAAGCTATTTCAAAGAAAGATGAGCATGAACTGACAAAGGTAAAGCTTTTACTTGACGTGGTTATGATGACTAGTTTCAATGGAAAAGAAAGAGATGAAAAGAATTGGAAGCAACTTTTCATGAAAGCGGGCTTCAAACGTTACAAGATATTTTGCACACTTGGAGTTTGGTCTCTCATTGAGCTTTATCCTTAAGCCATGTTGTAATAACTCATTAAATTGTTGCATTTTTTTTCTTCTGAAATTAAATGTGCTATGGTCAATTGGTGGATATGGAAATAAGGCTACCTAGTTTAATTTGAGACATTTCTCAAGTTAAAATGCAATGGTGTTGTATCAGCAGACTTCCAAATAAAGTTAAATTTATTTGTCCATCTATTGCAATTCTACTAAGATGTCTAAATTTATTTCTTCAAATTCTTTTTTGTACACCTATACCCCAGTACCTCTTTTTTGTATCATACAATAAGAGTGTAAGGGGTACAAGTGTAAAAAAAGTGATATGAACGATAATCATGTGATATTTGTTTATAATCATATGATTTCCTTTCATCATAATATGACTTCATGAGTGAACTATCCATGCATTAGTAATATATCTAATCTAATGGGAATTTTCTTTGTACTGCTTTGTGAGTTTGTTAATTAATAATTAGTAAAGGAAGTGATGGTCGTGTAGCGTTGCGCTGAGGGAGGTTTCCTTGTTCACCTCAGCACTTTGACTTTTCACATCCATTAACAGTTTTTTCTAAGAGCAATGATACATGGACACTCATACACCCATATGACACCCCACTCCAATGAGTAAAATGAGAGAATGGGGTGTGTGATGGGTGTGTGGTGGGGGTGTGTGTAACATTAATGTTTTTTTAATACTAGCAAGTGAGTCCTAGCTTATTCAAAATTTCGATAAAATCATGGTCAAATAACATAACTTTTAAGGAGAAAAACTACGGAATATCCGAGATCCCACCTAACATAGAGCATTGGGGATTAATCGGAAATGAATTCCCTATCTTTTGGGCCAAAAAGTCACTGTGATTTTAGTGTATTTTATGAGAGAGAGAAATGAGAAAGGAATGAAAGATTAAATGAGAGAGAGATAGAAAGAAAGTCACAGTAACTTTTCCGTCCTAGAGGTAGAGAATCCATTTCTGGATTGATCAAGCTGTGAATCTCCAATCAATCAAATCACCATAGAAATAAATCCATTTTTGTCGCTTTACATGTGCCCACTTACCAAGGTTTAGAGTAACCATATACCATATAAAAGGATTTTTAAAGTTGCACCCAATTTTACAAGCGATATAATCCTTAATTAACTCCTAAGCTACACATGAATGAGGGAGAGGGTGGTTTTAAGTACAGGCTGTCAGTCTCAATATCAAATTTGAAGATTGTGGTCTATTCTTTAGGTAGATTAATTAATGTCATGCTTCTACCAAGCACAAACAAGAAATGCTTCTTAATTGGTTGCTTTATTAAATCCAAGTTGTCACAATAATTTATTTGTCTGGTCTTATATAGAGATCATCCCGGGAAAGATCCACGTGGTCATAGGTTCAAGTCTTAGATTTAACATTTAAGTTATTCATTTAAATAAGTTATGTGGTGTAGTGGCTTTGTTGTTTATTTCTATCCATGTAGTGATGGGTTCAAGTCTTAAAATTAGCATTTATCAAATGGGTGTGGTTCAGTTGGCAATACACGCTGAGCTTGTAAATGGAAGAACCAATGTTGGATCCCCACAAAACACAAAAAAAAAAAATCATCCGGGGAAAGAAATAAGGATGCTTAGTTTATTCCCCTAGTGTGGAAAACAGAAATATTGAAATCAATTTCCTCTCTCATTTCAATCTACTCCTTGATCCCCTTTGTCTTGAACCCTTCCTAGTTGCTTTCATCACAAAATTAAGGCATAGATAACATTTAAGCGTGTGTTTGGATCCGTGTTTGGAGGGTCTGTACGCGCGGTTGGAGTGCCCTGACACAGGGTGGATGCGCGGCTGCAGTGGATGCACCGCCATTCCAAACACATGCTAAATATGGTGGTCACAAGCACAGATGAGTTGGACAGAGGAAGTGTTTCATCAAGCTATGACAGGGAAAGTGAAGTCAAGGTATTTGATGAGTCAAAGGCTGGTGTCCAAGGACTCATAGAAAATGGGGTCACAAAAGTTCCCCCTATGTTCTATTGTGGACAGTCTAATCTCAATGATGGGTCAGCTAGTGAATCAAATTCAAAGCTAAGTATTCCCACAATTGACCTCACAGGAATCCATGATGATCCTATTTTGAGAGATGAAGTTGTGAGAAAAGTCCAACATGCATGCCAGAAGTGGGGCTTCTTTCAGGTGACAAATCATGGGATTCCAACTCATGTTTTGGATGAGATGATCAAAGGGACATGCAGGTTTCACCAACAAGATGCCAAGGTGAGGAGAGAGTACTACACCCGTGATCCCAATAGGAAAGTTAATTATGTTTCCAATTATAGCCTGTACCATGACCCTGCTGCTAATTGGAGGGACACACTTGGTTGTTTGATGGCACCTCATCCACCAAAAGCAGAAGAATTGCCAGCAGTTTGCAGGTTTTTTCTGTTTAATACTACTCCTTTGCCCTTTACTTGATGAAACTTGAATAACAATTTATTACTAGTTTCTTAGGATCGTTATTGTAGTTTTTAACTTGTCTATAGACTCGACACGTATGAAGTATGGGTCTTTCTCAACAAAAATAATAAAAAAACTGTAACAAACAAAACAAGTTTAGTTGTAAATAGAAAAAAGAGCAGGGGATGACACGTATGATGACCCGTATCCCATCCAGGAAGGCCAAGACTTAGTTTCTTATATAGTAATAGATAGAATAGATTGCTAATGGTATCTATATTCTATCATTTTCACATTGAAAGGGTTTTTCGTGTTGAAATTCTTGATGTTATTCTTCCACTTTTACTCTCTTTATTTTTCTTATCGTCCATCTTAATTGCATAGAAAGGGAAATTGTACTGGTATTTCCCAACAGAATACGGCAAATCTATTACTCCTTAGTTCTCATGTCATTCATTTCCTTTCTAAGTGCCTAGCTGATTTCTTGATGAGTTGACAATATATATGCAGAGATATTGTGGTTGAATACTCGAACAAAGTAATGGTGTTTGCTTCTACATTGTTTGAGTTATTATCAGAGGCTTTAGGCCTAAACCGTTTTCACCTTAAGGAAATGGGCTGTGGCGAAGGGTCACTTCTGCTATGTCACTATTACCCACCATGCCCTGAGCCTGAATTAACTATGGGCAATAGCAAGCACACAGACAATGACTTCATAACAATACTTTTGCAAGACCAGATAGGTGGTCTTCAAGTTCTTCATGACAATAAATGGATTGATGTCACTCCCATCCATGGATCTCTTGTAGTAAACATTGGGGATGTTCTGCAGGTAAGTTTCATCATGCATAAAATTATCATTTTCATACATACTTTATAATGTGAATAATTTCATTTGAGCTACAAGCACAATGTACAGCAGCATCGTAGTTAACTATGATTTTATAGCAAAAAGAATATATGTATGTGTTATAATAAGTTGAAATAGTAAATCCCAGAAATAGTTTGAGATAGATTGTCACAGAAACATGGCTGTTATATTTTTGATAGGCAAATGTTTATGTTAGTGGGGGAAGTTTGAACCCATCATCAGACCACCTTAGGGCAACTTCAACGGGGATGCTTAATGGGTGTTTAATAGGAACCCCCAATGTGGGAAAAAAAATGTGGGTGCTTAATAGGGAGGGCGTATTTGTGAGTGATGTGGAGTTATTGGTGAGACCCATTTAGTAAATATTTTGGAGTTGCTGGGTTGGAGGGATTGTGTGCTTATTGGGTGCTTGTGTTGAAAAAGGTAAAAATGAGTGATGTGTACAAGTGAAACCCACTTAAGCACCGAAAAGTGAGTGCTCTACTAAAAATAGTCTTATGACTCCCATAAACATGGCTATTATTAGCCAACTAGAAGATATTGGTTTTCTAAATTGATTAGCGAATGGACTCATATAAAATACGAATCTTTTTCTAACATAAACGGTATAAAAAATCCAATAAACAAAACAATTTTAACTAAAATTAAAGAGTTAGAGAGGTGACATGTGTCCCCACTAGAGAAGTGATACGTGTCCCATCGAGGAATTACTTTTCTAATATGGTAATTGAAGTAATTGGTGATGAGTTGACTTCTTACCCTTTCTTTGGCATAATTCTTTCTTGCATTCCTCTCACCCCACTGCTCTGATATTGGATTATGATTGTCACTTTCATTGTGTTTTATGCAGCTTGTAACCAATGACAAGCTCATTAGCGTTCAGCATAGAGTTTTAGCCAAGCATGTAGGACCAAGAATTTCAGTTGCATCGTTGTTTAGAACAGATGATGAATCAATAGTCTATGGTCCAATCAAGGAACTAATATCTGAAGAAAGTCCACCAGTATACAGAGATGTCTCTTTAAAAGAGTACTCAGCACAATATTATGCAAAGGGCATTGGAACTTCCGCATTATCACACTTCAAGTTGTGACTATGAACCACTGCATGCAATCTTGATGTTTTTTATATTATTCTAGTGAACTTTGGGAAGATTGATTATATTGTAAAAAGACTAGTGAAGTTACAAAGTTATTATTGAAAAACAAATGTTGGCATTTATCATTAACATTATGGAACCTTATTCATATTGTAAATGTTCATTGGATTTGTGGAGAGATTCACTTTAGAAGAGAAAGTGAGTGAGATTCACATTTTTGTTTGAAAGACAGTGAGATTCACATTTTGTCTTGGATAAAATTACTTAAAAGCTTTTCTTGAAAAAATTGAAATAAATTAAAGTATTAGAATTAATAATTATTTTAAAGTACATGGTTAAGTATGTTTTTTATATAAAATGAGCAAATTTTGGTTTTGGTTCCTTTAACACTTTTTCTTTGATTTTTGCATACTTTAAAAATTTGAAATCATTATTTTTTATCCCTACTATCACATGACGCTTATGTGTCTAACAAAAAACCACCTAGCAAGTTATTGGGTGGAAGTTTAAGGGTAGAATGGTCAATAGAAATGTGTATACTAAAAAGGAATATTCTCTTTATTATAGTTATAGATAACAAAAAACCACCTAGCAAGACATCCAATAAGTGGAAATTATGGGAAGGAAGTTATTGGGTGGAAGTTTAAGGACATAATGGTCAATGTAAATGTGTACACTAAAAAGGAATATCCCATTTATTATAATTATAGATAACAAAAAAATCACCTAACAACAAGGCACCCAATAATTGAAAGTTATGGAGTGGAAGTTTAAGCGCAGAATTTCAATGGAAATGTGTACACTAAAAAAGGATATCTTTTTTATTATAATTATAGATTATAGATTATATTTAAAAAAAAATAGATTATAGATTATAGATTTATTTATATTTATCAGTTGAACAATTAACCGAACACTTCTAATCGTTCTGGCCTGAGAAATAAATAAATAAATAAATAAAAATAGAGCCGCCAATTCAGATCGTGTACGACCAAGCAGAGGTAAAAGTCTCTTTGATCCCTCATCCCATAAGTTGCTCGATGTGGTTTTCATAACTAGTAAGGTGCCTTGCCTTGTTGTTCAATATCGACACATACTCCAAGTGTTTGATGGTTAGCCTAAGTGGGTCGATGAATGATGATTAACATAGGGAAGAAAAACGGGTGCATTTTACAACATTCACAAATCACAATATTGCTGTTGTAAGCTGCATCATGCCCATGCCCTCTAAATTTTCAGGGCTGGGAATTCTTTTCCATTAAGAATGTGCTTTGATCATTTGAAAGTAAAAATGAATCTTGTATATCAGAGCTGCTTCATCGGTAAGTATGTTTGTTGATGATGAGTAAGCAGCAATATATGGGGAAAGTTACTTCTCTCCAACTGCACTTTGATGATGTTCTTATTTAACAGTGTATCATGTGAAAATTTACCTTGAAACTTGATTTGTTTCCCTTCCTCATAATTAGAAACCATAATTTATATCTGTTTTTTTTTTCTCTATTTCATTTTTTCCCAGATTTGCGTTGGAGGTATAATAATACTAATCTCATGGAGGAGAAAGCTAAGAAGAAAATGTCTAAAATTGACAGAAGCAATTTGGGAAGTAGTTTTGACTTGGAGCCAATTAAAGGAAAGGAAAAAGAGCACAAGGAGGGAAAGAAAAAGCATGCTACTGATAAAGCACTCAGTTCTGGTGAAACCCTTGGGGAAAATTGTACTGGTGGTGCAGCTGACAAACAAATTTGTTCTATTGAAGGGAATATTGATAGGAAAGAAGAGAGCCACGTCAATAAGAGAAATAAGAGAAAGGGCAGAAACCATATGGAGGGGATGAATTGCAATATTGCTGATGATAAAGAAATGCAATTCTTGGGAGACAACCAACAAAGCAAGATGAAGAAAACAAAAAATCGTCATAATTCATTAGCTGGAATGCAAGAAACGTGCTTCTCAAAACCAAGCAAGAGAGGCAAAATGACAGAGCGTAGTGAGTTCAAAAACTATGAAGTTGATGCTCCTTTGGATAGAATCAGCATAAGAAATGCTAATGCAGATTCTCTTGTCGCTGAAGTTCATTGTCAAGGTAAGAAGATGAAGAAGAAGAATAAGAAACTGAGCAACAAAAGCGAAAGGACAGTGAGAGACTATAAATGCAATGAAGCCAGGTGATCGTTCTGTTACAACTGAAGAGGGGCAAGGCAAGAAGATTAAGGAGAAGATACTGAGCAAGAGAAACAAAAGGGCTGAAGAAGAAGGGTATAAAACAAATGAAGGTAATCTACATTTGGTCAAAAGCAATGAAGGTGAAGATGATAACCAAGGCAAGAAGATAAAGAAGAAAATAATGAGTGATAAAAGCAAAAATAAAAATAAAAGCAATGATGATGATCCACCTTTGGCTAGAGTTGAGTCAGGAGATGCTAATGCACATTGCATTGTCACTGAAGTTGATGATCAAGCCAAGGAGATCAAAATAAATAAGAAAATCAAACCCAAACGTGTAACTTTTTCTGACCAGGGGGATATTTGTTTTGATGGCTTAGTGCGTGGGAAAGGGTTTACACCCGAAGAAGATGAGAAGATTAAAGAGGCTATTTTTGACTATATAGAGTCTCATGCTTTGGGAGATGAAGGTCTAGATATGATTCTCCATTGTAAATCTCATCATGAAATTATAGATTGCTGGAAGGAAATTGGAGCAGCCTTACCTGAACCTCACCGTAGTGTGTATTTTCGTGCTCATGTGTTGTTTGAAAGGGATGAGAAGTGTAGGTGGACACCTGAAGAGCTTGAATTTATACGAAAGATCAAGGAACAACATGGATCTGATTGGAAATCAATAGCTGAAGCATTGGGTAAAAATAGATATCATGTAAAGGATGCATGGCGTAGGATAAAATCAGCCAATATAAAGAAAGGAAGATGGTCCCAAGAGGAGTATCAAAATTTATTTGATTCAGTGAACTTGGATTTACAGGCCAGGGCTTTAGAAGAGTATAGAAAATCAAAGCATGGTATGTTGCGTGATAATATTAGTTGGGAGGCGATTGGTGACAGATTGGCCTCTAGAACCAGCTCACACTGCTGCAGCAAGTGGTATAAGAAATTAACATCTCCTATGGTTGCTAATGGTGTATGGAGTGATACTGATGACTACTGCTTGCTAAATTCCTTATATACGTTGGATGCTTACTGCATGGAGGAGGTAGACTGGGACAATCTTCTTGAGCATAGGTCTGGTGATGTATGTAGAAAACGGTGGAAACAAATGGTCCTATGCATTGGAGAGCATGGTGGGAAGTCATTTACTGAGCAGGTGGAAATTCTTGCAAAGAGATTTTGCCCCAACTTGTTGGAAGCAAGAGAAGCCTTTGATAGCAAACCTGTGGTTTGTTGAGGTTACTATCCTGTCAGGTGGTTTTTTAATGGGGTGAACCGATTCTGTAAGACCGGAATGTATTAGATTATGGTTATGAAGTTTTTGTGGGATCATCCAAACCTTTATCTGCATATTTGAAAATGGATTGTGTTGAAATTGGAGCGTGGTTTATTGTAGTGTTTTCTTGTAATAAAATGTTACCCCAGTTCTTTTCAGTTGAAAGTCATTTGAAAGTGTTTGTTTTGATGAAAGTCATAGTGTAGTGTATGTGATAGTTTGATACTCTGCTGCTTTTTGAGTTCATGGTCTATTAGTCTTGCTAATTCCATGGTGACTTCATTTGATGAGACAAAGAAATCTTTATCCTTTTTTTGTTTGAAAAATTAGGAAGTTACCCACATTTGAGATAGAAGATGTGCATGATCCTTTAAAAATTCCGCCGAATGTAGACATTTAGGTACATGTTTGACTGAACAATATTCATGTTTAGGAAGATAAACTAGGAGTTGTGTTTGTTGTGATTTTGTCATGAAACCTGCATTTGAACAGAAGTAAGAATGGACAGCTTCTGCATTGTGTTGGGAAATGTTATGGGAAAAATTGAATGGTCAATCACCATCTGACCATTATAAACTTGCCTTCTCTTCTCTGCCTTTCACTCTGCAGCCTGTTAGCTCAGTGATCTTTTTTCCCAGGTCCATGATGTTGTTTCACTCTCTTCTGTTGGTGAGGCTTCCACCTTGTGGTCCCTCCCAGCTACAGCTCTAGATTGTGCTCCCAAAACTTGTTCAGTTTTTATTACCCCCTTCTCGTGGTCTTATGGTCCAAATCTTCAGTGTCATAATTTCTGTTAAGAACTGCTCAAAGAACTGCAATGTCATATTTTTAGCCTTTTTTGTATACACTATCTGGCTATTCCATACAGCATTTTAACTCCTAATAAAACTCTCAAAATTATGTTCAATGTTTAAAACTTTCACCTCTTAATAGTTAATATATTTTGTCAAACAAAAAAAGCCACTTCTCATGAATGTTACAGATTAACATTTGTACCAAAAGGGCTAACGAAACAACAATGTCGGCAGTAAAGACCAAAAACAAATAATTCCTGATATCCTCCCTGCACTGGTATTATTGAACTGATGGGTTTAAGACACCAAATCAATGCATCCAGTTAAAGACTCTGGAGTCTGGATGCCAGTGCATGGATGGATATAGCAGCATAAATGAAAGAGTAAGAAAAATGAGAACCCAACAGAAAGGGAATCAGTACAGGGGAGGGGATGGAAGAATTCACACATAGTTCTCACTCTTTCTACTACACACTCTAGCTCCTATATAATTTTCATTCATCACATGAAACCCCTCAGCCTAGAGTTATGCTCTTTCTCCACTCCTGAATACACAAATCTTTTGCCATTTGACTCTCTTTTCTAACCAACTAGCTTCGTCGTGCACGGGATATTATATATATTTATTTAGGTTTTAATATGTTTTTTATCCCTCTAAATATCGGCGTTTTGAATTTAGTCTCTCTAAAAAAAGTCAAAATTTTTTGGTCCCTCAAGAAATCAATTTTTTAATTTAGGTCCCTCTTTTGTATTGACCGCTGATATGGCACACTGAGGTCGTTGTAAAAAGCTGACGTGGCTTACATGCATTGCCATGTCAACTGACACGTCATTTGTAAAAGGGACTAAAATCAAAACTTAATATATTTAGAGAGACTAAAATCAAAACTTAATATATTTAGAAGGACTATGTGACATCAATCAGACCACTACCACCACTCTCTCTCTCTCGTTCTCTCTCTCTCTCCCCACAGCGCCCCCCCCCCCCCAACCACCACCACACACACTCTCTCTCTCTCTCTTTCCCCACAGCCCCCACCACCACCACACTCTCTCTCTCGTTTTCTCTCTCTCTCTCTCTCTCTCTCGTTCAGGCAGCTAGCCATTTCTTCAGGCTTCCCTTGCTTCAGAGCCTTTCATGTCGACCATTTCTATACTGTCCTTGAGTTTCAGAAATGAAAAGCAACTGCTCTTCTGGGTTTCCAGGATTTTTGTAGACTTTCGTATTATTATGTAGTTGGTGATAATTATTGTGATTCTGTTCTTGTGTCTACAATACTCAAGAGAAACCATGAATCCATGACATTGGAACAAAATAATTAGGAGCAGTGGGTCAATTTTTTTGGAATTGTGATATTCTTGAATATGTAAGAATGCTTAACTAAGATGCAGAATGGCACTGGGTGCTATTAATCTGTTGTCTACGGGTGGCAAATTCACTTGAGCAGCTAGCTGACCAATGCAGTGGCTATAATGTGTTGTGTTTTGATTGTTATTACTTTTTTGGTAAAATGGAGAAAACAAAAAGAGTGTGGTGGTGGTCGTAGTGGTGGTGGGGTCCCTCTTACAAATGATGTGTCAGTTGACATGGCAATGTATGTAAGCTACATCATATGCATATAAGTCACGTTAGTTTTTTACAGAGACTTCAGTGTGCCATGTCAGCGGTCAATACAAAAGAGGAATCTAAATCAAAAAATTGATTTCTTGAGAGACCAAAAAACTTTGACTTTTTTTAGCGGAATTAAATTCAAAACGCTGATATTTAAAGTGACCAAAAACATGTTAAAGCCTATTATTTTATACAATTTTTTTAAATCAAAAAGTTTTAATATTAATATAGTATTATTTAACAATAATTGATTCAATATCTTAGTTATTACTAAATAACTATAAGCAAAATATTATATCAGGGTGAAATCTCTACCCCCAACCTAATATTCATCTTTTACATTTTTTTCATGCACCCTCTTGGTTCCACTCTCTACTAGCTACTCAATCCAATCATATCACTATTGCCAACTTTCATGCAATTAACTTTGAAATGGTGCATCGATGATGGTTATAATAGGATCCTGACAAGGCAATAAGATTTGGTGCATTCGATGATGGTAGTGACTGCACTGATATATTCCTCTATCATTTTCAATCAAATGAATTCATTTATCTAACATGTTTTTGATAAAGATTAAAATCAATATAAAACCAAATAGAATTTTACATTAAGTTTTTATATGAAATTATGATACATAGGATTTCATACAAGAGTATATAATGTAAGGACATTCCTCACCTTATAAGTCGATTTTGTAGGGATGAGTCAGGCCTACTAATTCTAAGATGGTATCAGAGCCCATCCTAGAATATCAAGTCGTCCACCATATTATATACGCATCAAACCCAATAGTGCTGGCGCGTGAGGGGGCGTATTGGAAAAAATCCAAGTCCCACATTGCCTAGAGATAAGGCCATACAAGAGTATATAATGTAAGAGCACCCCTCACCTTATAAGTCGGTTTGTGCAGAGATAAATTAGGCCCATTAATTCTAAGAAATGGTGTATTAAGTTTCACATTAAGGGTGTATTAATTTTTTTACATTAAGTTTCACATTAAACTATTATTATTGTAGATTTGAATTCAAATATTAGCATTTATGAAAAAACTATATAATTCATATTTACAATAAATATTTGAAAAACTAAAATAACAATTCAATGAATGATAATTAAAAATATAATTACTCTTATTAATATTATTAATATAAAATAAAATATCTTAATTAAATACTATTATTAATATTATCCAGCCAAACTAAGTATCTAAATTTAATTTACTAAGTATTAATATAAACTTGAATCCAATAAAATTATATTCAGAAGGTTATTCACTTATTCTAATCTAATCAACGTGAATAATAAATAATAATAATAATAATAATAATAATAATAATAATAGCATGGTGTGGCATGAATTATAAATATTTAGATTTCTCAAACATGATGTCAGAGGGTTCAAGTCATGTGTATGAAAGAGTATATATCTGGATTTACCCAAAAAATATTTTAATATAAAATTATCTTATTCATGAAAAGTTTGATTTAATCTACGCTAAAGTATAACATTGTCTCAAAATTTAAAATTAAAAAAGATTTTTCTACTAATTTACTAATTAATTAATTTAATAATATATAATTTGCCATATAAATTACCTTATTGTCAAAATTATTTAAAATATGTCATAAACGAGATGTTACAATCAATCAATCACTGATGTCAATATTATTCATATATATCACCCTTTTCTATCTATATGTAAATAAAAAAAATTGAATTTCTTTTTATTATTCATATTTTGACATTCTTTGCTATCATTATCAATCTATATACATTGTGAATAGAACATTAATTCATTTATTCTTTGTCAAAACAAAAAAAAATTCATTCATTCACATTTTATACCAAAACACCTCGAGAGACTTGTTTCATAAAACAACAACAATATTATAAATTAAAATAAATGAATTTTAAAAAACATGGAATCAAATAAAAAATATTTAAATTTTTTTTTGTATAAGAACATACAATGATAACAAAAAAATTGATATGAAGGCATCAACACTAAAAAGAAAGTAATAAATAACAATAATCAATTACACAATAGAGAAAAAAAATTTATCATATAAGAAGTCAGTATAAAAAATAGAATAATAACAATAATATTGAGACACATAATAACAAAAAATATCAATATATTAAGATTTATATTACAAAAATAGATTGATAATCATAAAATACAAAATTAATGTTTATATTACAAAAATAGATTGATAATCATAAAATAAAAAATGATGTATAAATAAAATAGAAAAATGATCAATTGCCATCAATTAAAATGAAAGTAATAAATAACAATGACCAATTACACAATAGAGAAAAAGCTTTTATCATATAAGAAGTCAGTATAAAAAATAGAAAAATAACAATAACAGTGAAATACATAATAACCAAAAAAATCAATATTAAGATTTATATTACAAAAATAGATTTATAATCATAAAATAGAAAAATGATGTCTAACATAAAATAAAAAAAATGATCAATTGTCATCAATTAATTAATTTAAAATTTAAAATTGAATATGAGTAATAAATGGTTATTGATGACTTATAATTAGCTCTAATTAAAAACATTAAAAATATGGTTAATAAATTAATTATCATAAAATAATAAATAAAAATAAAATAAAAATTATTTTTAAAGAAAAACTATATGATTGTAGTGTTAACATGCGACATTATCCTATGTGACATAACTTTACTTTATAATTATAATAGATAAGATAATAGATAATAGATTTGGCATTCTCATTCCTGGATGGCATGTGTGGTTGCCACCTGAATTTGACTTCCACCTCTGCACTCAGTAGGACCGATAACCGTTGGCATCCATTACATCAGGTTTAGTTTAATGCCACTAAAACCAAGGCTCCAACTTTGTGAAATCCAAATAGCGATTCAATGGTGCAAAGGTGGTTTGGTTCCCTGCTTCAATAGAATTAAAATTTATTTCCAAGATACAGCAAAATAAATAAATCCATATAATACATATGCTGTCTTCGTCAGCAGTCTATAATAAGTTATCCCTTTTGTAGATTCCTAAATTAAAATTACATCGTAATCCATCATCCGATATCGCTTATTATTTTTTAAAATTTTTTTGTCTTGTTGGTACATTTTATGTATACTTTTTTAATTGTATTAATTTTTTAATGTACATCCGATTGTGAGCTTGTCACACTTGCTTAAATTCATATTAATTTGTGCTATTTGTGACAATTCAACTTGTGGTATGACATCATCTAAGGCATGATTAAGCCTTTCAAGGGAATCAAAATCCTTTAGTTAAGGAGAAAAAAATAATTAACAATCATAGTTGAAATCGCAAAATACCTGAACCAGTAGCTATCGACCCAGGTTAAACGTTCATAAATATAAAAATAAAGTCTCGAATTCGTATGTGAAAAATTTGACAGTAGACTCATTAAATCTTAAAAATATAAAAGTCTCATCTTAATTCTTACGAATTACAAATATTGACTATATTATTTGTTTTTTTTAAAAAACAAATATGTTCATTACTTAAAAATTAATATGATCAATATTGGTTATTTTTAAGGATAAAAGTTATATTTTATGTCATAAAAATTAATATACTGTAACGTCGAATTTCTCAAAAAAAAAAACGAATTGGAATATTACTTCTATAATATAATAATCTTTTCATAGTTGCTGCAATTTTCATGCCAAAATTCGGGGACCAATTTGCTGACAACGCATATCACAACCAATATTAACATAGAAGAAAGACTTACATGTGTTTTTAGTCTAATTTTTTTCTGAGTTTCATTTTTAGTCATTCAAAAATAAAATATATTTTTTAAGTCTTTTATTTTTTAAAAGTTTGTCACTTTTAACTCTTGGGGTTATATTTTAAATTTAAAAAATATTTTTTAAATTTATACTTTGACTCTTCCTAAAGCTTGATGCTCACTTTAACCTGTTTTTCCGTTCTCCTACCCCTCCACTGATGCACTGCGGCCCCCACCCCCACGTGGCCAATGGAGGAGCTCCGTGCGGCCAAGGGAGGTTGTGCACAATGGCGGAAAGGGAGGCGGTCATCACGATCGCACAGGGAGAGGAACGAGTGAGAGACCGCATCTTGTGGTGGCTTCGAGGGAGGACGTTGGAACTACTTCTAGCGGGGATGGGGATTGCGGTGCATCAGTGGAGGGTGAGGAGAACGGAAAAATGGGTTTAGGTGAGAATCAGACTTTGGGAGGAATCAAAGTATAAATTTAAAAAATATTTTTCAATTTTAAAATATGGCCTCATGGACTAAAAATGACAAATTTTCAAAAATAAAAGACTAAAAAAATATATTTTATTTTTAAATGACTAAAAACAAAATTCATTAAAAAAATGAGAGACTAAAAAGAAATTTATGCCTATAAAAAATTATGTAACAGTCTTTAGGGAGACTGGCGAGTTCGCGTTCGTCATGTGTATAGAGACGCAAACAAGGTTCCGGATGCGTTAGCTAGTTTGGGCTGCCAATAGGATACGAAGATGGTGGTTTATGAGCAGCCACCTTTTTCGGCTTTTTTTGGAATCTACCATCTTTCCAAAAATTAATTTAAAAAATACCACGGTTTTCAGATTAATTAGCAATCTACCATTATTTTCTTTAGTTGAGAAGTCCCCTCCCCCAAAAGGGACTTCTCACCATCGTTTTATTTTTTTTTCAAAATTTTCTATGGGAAGTCCCCTCCCCCAAATCTGACTTCTCACCTTTATTTTAATTATTTTTTCAAAATTGCCTATCGGAAGTCCCCTCCCCCAAAAGGGACTTCTCACCATGATTTTTTTTATTTTTTTTTTCTTTTTTCCGTTTGATTTTAGCAGTTTTAGGTTTTTGTTAAAGTGGTTTATGGTATTAGGTGGTTTGTGATTTTAGGGTTTAGGTGGTTTTGGGGTTTTGGGGTTATTTAAATTAATTAAATTATTTTCTTTATTAATTCAATTTATTAATTAATAATTACCATAATTAAGTTAGTCTAGAACCTTAATAGTAAATAATAATACAATAAAATGATTACCATTAAAATTTTAAAAGGGGTACAACGATCCACATTTCTTACTCTGCGGAATGTCTAGGATGGTAATTAGGACATCTATTCCTGGTATGACCCTCATTTCGACACAGTCCACACCTTTTAGTGTGACGACTCCTTTCTACCTGATCCATCTCAATGCGAATGCGGGTAGATTGTGGACAACCCCGTGGTAGCCTTCGCATTTGCGGATTGTGGCACACTTGAGGTCCAGTATATTGTGGTCAATATTCTTCGTTGGGCAACACACTAAACTCTTCGCGGTAAACGTTGAAGACGTTTTCCAACTTATACACGGAAGGCACATATATCATGTAATCGGGGGAAACTGATGAACAAACAGCGATGACATGTGAACACGGGATGTGTATTGCCTGAAACTTACCACAGTCACATTTCCTTTCATCTAGATCTACCTTTCATCTAGACTAACTTAATTGTGGTAATTATTAATTAATAAATTGAATTAATAAAGAAAATAATTTAATTAATTTAAATAACCCCAAAACCCTAAAACCACCTGAACCCTAAAATCACAAACCACCTAATACCATAAATCACTTTAACAAAAACCTAAAAACGCTAAAATCAAACGGAAAAAAGAAAATAAAATAAAAAAATCATGGTGAGAAGTCCCTTTTGGGGGGAGACTTCCCATAGGCAATTTTAAAAAAATAATTAAAACAAGGGTGAGAAGTCGGATTTTGGGGAGGGGACTTCTCATAGAAAATTTTGAAAAAAAAAAATAAAACGATGGTGAGAAGTCCCTTTTGGGGGAGGGGACTTCTCAACTAAAAAAAAACAATGATAGATTGTTAATTAATCTAAAAACTGTGGTATTTTCCAAATTAATTTTTAGAAAGATGGTAGTTTCCAAAAAAAGCCACCTTTTTCCATTGGTGCTTTGCTTTACTTTGATGTAACAGGAGTTCCTACTCCCACATGGGTTGTTATGTAATTTTCTTTGGGTTTTGACCCTCCTTTTCTTCAAAAAAAAAATGTGTAAGTTGATTTTATATAGAGAAATTGTAAAAATAAGTTAAAATTATCTTATAAATATATCATAATTTATAAATTCTTTCAAATAGTTGCATAAGTATTTATCTCATAAAATAAGTCTAAATAAGTTATTTTAAACACTTTTTTATTTTTTCTCATAAAAGACACAAATTCTGGTTGTTGTTGTTGTTATTATTATTATATTACTAGGGGATAGTGCCTGTATGTTTGCATTTTTTATTTTTATGTAAGATGTCAACTTATATATTGATATGTAAGTTTAAATTTCTTAACAATAAAATGATTTCATTTATATAGGTTAATAGTTTTTTTTTTGAATGATTAGCAGTTAAAAGATAAAGAATAAAAAGGGATTTGTGGTTATTAGTGGTTATAAAGGCAAAATTATCTAAAAATTGTGTACACAAAAAAGGAATATCTCCTTTATAATAATAATTATTATAAATTATAAATTATAGATATAGATAATTATTATTTTCTTTGTTTTTCTTCCTGATCAAATTCAAAAGCCTCTTTCTTATTCGTCAAAAAATAAAAAAGAAAAGCGTCGGTGTGTTACTAAACTTTGAGTCGAACTAACCAATAAAGTCTATATATAAGGCCAAAGCGTACCAAAGTGTCCTTAGACCAATCTCGCGGGCGAGTATTTGGTGCTATCCTCTTGGTGGATTCTTCCAGCAATGGCGGTACTTAATGGCAGTTGGTTCAAGGTTTGTTCTCTCTTCTCTCCCTTCATTTCTGATATCCCTATTTTATCATCTTCATTGTTATGCTGCTGTAGATTTGTACCATTTTATTGAACTCTTTTGTCTCTTAATTTCACTGTCGCTGTTGCGCGCGGAACCCTTTTTATCCATCCCAGCAATTTATTTATTTATTTTTTCTTTGGCTGTTTTCAATTGCAATCTTATCCTCAAAACACAAACTTTGCAATCATGTATGATGAATAAGATTCCAGAGCAAACTGTGTTCTTGTAGGACGGAAAAGCTCATGAAATGAAAAATTGGGGGGGGGGGGGGTGTTAGGAATCATTTTGTGTTTTTTTGTCCTCCTCTAATCCTTAGTGAAAAGATTTCAGGCCAAAATCAGGTTTCAATGAAAAGCACTTAAATCAAACGTGGGTTAAGTCTCACTCCCAATATCTTTTTGTCATCCACTTGTTCACCGGTACAATTATTGTGTCCATGATGAGCTGATGACCACCAACCCGATTAGTAGCCTTTTGAAAACGATCTTAGGTTGAATTCCTAAGCACAAGTTAAATCTCAATCAAGAACCAAAAAAGGAATAAAAAGAAAAGTGGAAAGGGTTAAGGAATCAAAAGGGAATGCATTACAATTTCTAAGAATTGATAAGCCAAGGGAAAGATCGATACAAGAATTCAATGTCTCTTGATAAGATCAAAGGGATGACTCAATGAAGAACTCAAGACAACAATTTCTCTCCAAATGGTATTACACCAAATCTGAACTTTCAAGTTATTTTTTATTTATATGATGTATCATATTTACAGGGAGGGATGCAGCCGTATACATCTCAAACAACCACTTAAAATTAATGGAACTCCACTAGCCTTAAAATACTCCACTAGAGTTTAACTAACCCACTAGATTAAGGGCCTATTTGGATTGACTTATACAGAACTTATGAATAAAGTTTATGACTGGTTCATAAGATATTTTGGGCTTATTTTTCATAAGCTACCCATGATAGCTTATCAAAACAGCTTATAGCTTATATGAAATAAATTTCATCATATTTTTTATTTGATTATAAAAATAGCTTATACGGCTTATGTCATAAGTTGTAGAATAAGCTCTTATGCCAAACAAGGCCTAAATCATTCACTAGTGAGTGACTTATTTAATCGCTAAGACACTCCATAAGGCACTTCTTAGGCACCCCAAACAACGCCTCTTTCTTCTACCGTTGCTTTATTTATTTAACATTATCCTAGTGCAGCCGCAAAACAAATTATTACAACTTTGATAAAAAGAAATAAAACTAGGATCAAATCCTCATTCGGCCTTGTCTTGAATCATCCTTATTGGCCATGTCTTGAATCAAATGACTCATTTCTGTCCAAAATCTCGTCTCCGACTTCAAGCCCGATGTTCACCATGATAGAAGCTGAATTAGGTCTTGAACTTAGAAATAAGACTTTGTACATAATTCTCCTAGCTTTCCAATGCATCAAAAAACACCCAAATCAGATATCCAGAGCTCAAGTTACAGCCAAAATAAGGAAACAAGGTGATCAAAAGATAAAAATTTTAAAATTGAATTCATTGTTCTTCTTGATTCTCATCGGTCCACCGATAGCAAAATGTCACTCACAACAGTTATCTCAAATCAGCCATGCAAATCACTCATTTCTGCTGCGGTATTTTATGAGGGAAATCGTATTAGCAAAAAACAAAAAATCACTTGGAATTAAATTCTAGTTTTCTAATTAATCTCATAGATTAGGTTGTGACAAATTTGGTACTAGATAACAGTCTTCCAAAATATAAAATTATTCTCTTTGCCCCTTATTAATATTAATTTTATCAATTTAGTTTTAAAAAAATATAGGGTCCATTTATTTTGAAATTGTTAATAGAATTATTTTTGTTTTTAAAAAAATAATTTTAGGGATTTTTAAGATGTTTGGATAAGTTTTTTTTTTCCTGAGAAGATATATTGAGTAGTTTCTGAAAAATTATCTAGTAAATAATCATTTTGCACAATAAAAAATCATTTTTTAAGTCTAAATTAATGGGCCCATAATATTTATGATTCTACACAATTAGGATAAATTTTGTTTATTTTCAAAAATCAATGCATCACTTTCCCGTGAAATTTGTTAAAATGGAATTTCGGGAGTTTAATTTGTCTTTTTTTTCAATCTCATGTCAGCTTGATCAAAGTGGAATCGTGCAAGGAGCAAGGAGTTCACATGCTATTGCAGTAGTAGGACAGAAGGTGTATGCATTCGGCGGCGAGTTTGTGCCACGTGTCCCCGTCGATAACAAGCTACACGTGTTCGACCTAGAGACCTTGACATGGTCAGTGTCCGATGCATCCGGTAACATCCCACCGCCACGTGTCGGTGTCACAATGGCAGCAGTTGGTGAAACCATCTACGTATTCGGTGGAAGGGACGCAGAGCACAGAGAGCTCAACGAACTCTATTCTTTCGACACTAAGACCAACAATTGGGCCTTGATTTCAAGTGGAGATATTGGGCCTCCTAACCGGAGCTACCACTCCATGACCTCCGACGACCGACACGTGTATGTTTTCGGTGGCTGTGGTGTCGCCGGAAGGCTCAATGATTTGTGGGCCTTTGATGTCGTTGATAGCAAGTGGGTTGAATTTCCTTCTCCCGGTGAAAATTGCAAGGGAAGAGGTGGGCCGGGCCTAGAAGTGGCCCAAGGAAAAATATGGGTTGTGTATGGTTTCGCTGGAATGGAAATGGACGACGTGTATTGCTTTGATCTGGGCCAAAAAACTTGGGCCCAAGTGGAAACAACTGGGTTGAAACCCACGGCCCGTAGTGTGTTTTCCACTTGTTGCAGTGGGAAACACATTGTTGTATATGGAGGGGAAATTGACCCTAGTGACCAAGGTCACATGGGTGCTGGCCAATTTTCCGGTGAGGTTTATGCATTGGACACAGAGACACGGTCATGGGTTAGGTTGGATGATAGGGTGGAATCCAGCGGCCATCCGGGGCCTCGCGGTTGGTGCGCGTTTGCCGGTGCTCGCCGAGGCGGCCTGGAGGGATTGCTTGTGTATGGTGGCAACTCTCCTAGTAACGACAGGCTTGATGACATTTACTTCCTTGCTCTTTCTCAGAGTTAGTTGGTGAATGATAGTTAGCATGATGTTGTGATGAATTCTAAGTGTGGTCGTGATAAGAGGACAATATGGCATGTGATGTGAACTTAGGAAAAGTTGGTAATTGATATGTTCAGTTTGTGAATGTACTTGTGTGCGGGAATAAATTACCAACAGGTGTGTGATGATTCTTAGTGGCTCGGTTATTCTTGTGTGTTATGTTCGGTGCTAGTGTTGAAGGATATTAGGAAAACAAATATTTTGTCACTGTAAAGATAATAGGCAATTTACATTATACTGTACTTGAGTACTTCGTGTAATTATTAAGTATTAAAATATATTGAAAATGTCGAAGATACTACGTGAAGCACTAAGGATTTCACAAGTGCTGTTCAAACAAATGGCCTTTTGTAAAAAAGAATGCTTTTTTTTTTTTGGATACCTAATACCACATACCACAGAAGGTTGTAAAAGTTGCACGCACAGCTATTCCATTCAAGTCTAATTACTGAAATTTGGGTAGCTTTGTAGTTATGCACAACAGAAATATAAAAAGAGATGGGAAAATTGATGCAAAGGACTGGAAAACCAAACAAAACAAGAAGAAGGACGAAGTCACCATTCCAAATGGTACTTGTTTACCTTCACTTTTGGATTGTTAGCGATCCTTTACCTTAATTATTCCTAAAATGGATTTTCAAATCAATTGTAACATTCCAAACATATATTTCATTCATTAATCAAAAATCAAATTCTCAAGATATTTGATTCCAAAAGTGTGAGACGCAATTCAACTAATTAAGGAGCAACAAAAAATGCTTCTTATCTACTCCTAGTTGCTTTAATAAATCCAACTAGCTTCAATAATTTAGTATTGTCCTTGTCCTATATGCAGAGTATCTAGGGAAACAAACAAGGTTACCTTTTGTTTATTCACCTCGTGTGGATGGCAAACTGAAATGAAAACATTTTCCCATCTTCCTTCCATCTACATCTACTCCTCCTCTTCAATCCCTTTGTTTTGAACCCCATCATAGTTACTTTCATTACAAAATTAATGCACAGATAGCCTCTAAAGTCTAAACATGGTGGCCACAAGCACAAATGAGTTGGAAGGTGTAAGAGGGAATGTTTCATCAAGCTATGACAGGAAAAGTGAACTCAAGGCATTTGATGAGTCAAAGGTTGGTGTCCAAGGACTCATAGAAAATGGGGTCACAAAAGTTCCCCCTATGTTCTATTGTGGACAGTCTAATCTCAATGATGGGTCAGCTAGTGAATCAAATTCAAAGCTAAGTATCCCCACAATTGACCTCATAGGAATCCATGGTGATCCTGTTTTGAGAGATGAAGTTGTGAGAAAAATCCAACATGCATGTGAGAATTGGGGCTTCTTTCAGGTCATAAATCATGGGATCCCAACTCATGTTTTGGATGAGATGATCAAAGGGACATGCAGGTTTCACCAACAAGATCCCAAGGTGAGGAAAGAGCACTACACTCGTGATCTCAGCAAGAAAGTTGTTTATCTTTCCAATTTTACCCTTTATCAAGACCCATCTGCTGATTGGAGGGATACACTTGGATGTTTCTGGGCACCCCATCCACCCAAAGCTGAAGAACTGCCAGCAGTTTGTAGGTTTGTGATGATAATATTACTTTCAACATTAGCCCTTCCACATGCTGTGACTAGAAGAACTTAACATGGATATGGATGATAGTTAGTTTCTTAGGATAGTTTTTTAATAGGTGATGATAATTGATAGAGACATGCTATATTCTCCTACAAATCTTCCTACTACTTTATAAAGTAAGTATTTAATGAGAAATAGTATACAACTAATATCTTGAAAACAACTGATATCTATATTGCAATTTTGGTGATGGGAATTAGTTTGTTTTTGGAACTTTGGATTTACAATGGAGAGTATCACAATTGATTTTGCCTCCTATCAAGTGTGATTTTGGCAAAAATCTAGGCATGTGTTTGAAAGTGATGCTTTCTTACATCCCGCACCTTCACTGCAGAAGCTATCTCTTGGACATTTAACCTACCGCTTGGTGAAGGCCCTTCTACTGCAGTCCCAAACACATGCTAGATGTTTCCTTTGAATCAAATTGATTTTGCCTCTAAGCCTCGCTTTTACTAGAAGGGATAAAAAGCAGTTTTTTGCATTAGGTTGAAAAAGTTACACTAAATTTTACTTTGAATTTGCTTTTAGAGTAAAAACATCTAAACATAAATCACTTTACTTCAAACTCAATTTTAGCTAAATCAATTTTACAAAATCAAGCTTATTCAAAATCACATTTGTCAAACACCCACCCAAACACACACCTATTAAATGTTTTACTCCTTCAATCATCATTGCCTTGGTAAGAGGTGTCTTGTTGTTTTTGCCTTGGTTGTCAATATATTTATCTCCTAGTTTTTGTTCCTATATAGTTAGAGACCCTATAAACTGGGACTTCTCTGTCCTTAATGAGTTGATAACATACCTGCAGTGATATTGTGGTTGAATACTCAAAAGAAATAATGGCTCTTGGTTCTTCTTTGCTTGAGTTATTGTCAGAGGCTCTTGGCCTTAGTCACTCTCACCTTAAGGAAATAGATTGTGCTGAAGGGATGTTTCTTATATGTCACTATTACCCACCATGCCCTGAGCCAGAGTTAACAATAGGCACTAGCAAGCACACAGATGCTTGCTTCATGACAATACTTTTGCAAGACCAAATTGGTGGCCTTCAAGTTCTTCATGACAATCAATGGGTTGATGTACCTCCCATTCATGGAGCTCTGATAGTGAACATTGGTGATCTTCTGCAGGTGCGTTCATCATGCACAAAATCAGCATTTTTATTCAGCTTTGTGAATAATTTTCTTTAGCCAAGCACAAAGGACACCATCATAGTCAACAATGGTGGATTTTAGAGTAAATAGAATTTTTGTGTTTTGTGTGTGCTAGTTTCCAATGGTAAATCAATGATATAGCCTCATTAGATTGATGTGATGTATCATTTGATACAAACTACTTACATGATAAGAATGTATAAGGAAATGAAGACTAGCACCAGTTCAAGCCCACTAATATGATAAGCCTATGGCCCAATTTAAATAAGAAAACAAATTAGGAAAAAAGAGTAAATGTCAGAAACACACCTTTATCAAAACACTCATTAGTCTTTAAAATTCATAATTTCATATAGGTTCCACTTCCAATTTATTAGGACTCACGTGAATTTCACCCAATAATAAAAGGTGTATTGAAAAGAGTATATTAGACAGTGTACGTTGTTAGCATAAGACATTTTTGTTTATCAATTGATGAATGACTGTTGATTCACAATATATTCTAAAAATATTTCTAGGATAATCTAAAGACATTCTAACAGCTTGTGACTTGATAGTTGTAACAGAATATGGCTGCAGAAAGGTTATTAGATAGCCTGAAGTATATATGAGGATATTAACCTGTTCTGCCATAATTTTATGGTAGTTGGCACAAAGATGAGGCAAGCCCGGTTTTTTTATTTAAAATAAAATCTAAGTTGCTTAAGGAAAAGATGTTGCTGTTATAGGTTACACATTGTGATTTAAGTAAATTTTTTGATAATTTTACTTTAAAATCTTAGAGCTTATGAGAAGCCTCAGTCCTAACTTGTTTTATCCTTATTTATCAGATTATCATTTCTCTTCTTTGTGCAGAATGTACTAAAAATGTAGCAAAGGTTATGTAAATGTCAAATAATAGTTGAATATTGATTATGATCAGTTTCATTGTTTTTTTTTTTTTTTTGCAGCTTTTGAGTAATGACAAGTTCATCAGTGTTCAGCACAGAGTCTTAGCAAAGGATATAGGCCCAAGAATTTCAGCTGCATCCATTTTCAGGCCACATGATCATTCACCCGAGCTTATGTCAAAAGTCATTGGTCCAATCAAGGAACTTTTATCTAAAGAGAATCCACCAATATACAGAGAAACTTCTTTTAAAGAGTACTTGGCATATCGTTTTGCAAATGGCATTGGATCTTCAGCACTGTTATCCTTCAAGTTGTGAGTTATGAATGAACAATTGCATGCAGACTTGATCTTTATGGAATAGTGTTATGGTTTATCTTATTGTAGTGAACTTTGGGATGTGGATTGAAGAATTGAAAACTTAGCTGTATTTTATGCTTTTTATGAAAAATGTATCTGTTTGGACTGCAGAAAATAATTGTGTCTTTGATTTCTTTTGGGTTACCATGTTATTGATGCAAAATATCCACCGGCTTCACCGAGGAACCCAACTGGCCACCTTTAGTGGGTTTCCCCTACCAACCACGTTTTTTCCATCCGCAAGACTCGAGCCGAGACCTTGCTTAAGGAATCCGAGTCGAGTTCTACTCGGACCAAAGTAATGTTGGTATTGTGTCTTGGATTTTAAAATTGAAGTATTTGACACAAATATTGAATATCAATATAAAACTTGAGACAAAGCTTTGTAGCATGCACTCAAATAGTCTTCAAGATATAAACTAAGTAAAAGAAATTCCTTGTAGGGAAGAGAGATTCTAATGTAGAAGACTGCACATTCAAAATTGATCTGCTGATAGTTTGTCACCTTTTTGGTTGTTCCTTTCCACTGATTTCCACACCTTAACCAACTGGATCAAATGTAACACAAACAGGGGAAGTGGTTGCTCAAGAAGGATAACAAAAAAGTTACTAAAAATAAATAGTTTTGTTTTATTTATTTATTGATTGATTAATATGAAACTATTTCCTGAAATTTAATATCGCATTCAACTATATTTTATAATCCTCACATGTCAAAAAATAATGTAAATAGGAGTGCTGAGTGCAAACATTTTGAATACTATAGTGAAACTAGTACGTTATAAATGTTATGTTAGTAGTAGTATTTGAACCCATGACTTATATTATATATTATTACTCCTCCAACTCCTATTCAGCATTCGTTTTTTTTCCCAAAATGTTGTGGTGATTACTCAAAGCAAGCAAAAGCCAGATAAGACCGTTGGCGAAGAAAAAGCAGAACATAAATTGTTATGAAGTATGGATAAAGTAATTTATGTTTATATTTGTTTATTATATAACAATTTAAATTATATTTATGTTTATTATATATGTTATACTTTATGTCTGCTAAGGATTTTTGTGTGTTTTGGTTGAGCTTTCTTTGGGGTCTTGCTTGGCTAAGTAATTGGGTAGTTATATCAGAATAGGAGCTGCAGGGGATACAGAGGTTGTTTCTCTGTTTGGAATTTCCATTTTGCTGATTGTATCTTTTGTTGAACCTTTACTGCAGCCCTTGTGCTGTTTGTGGTTCTTTGGAGTTACATTAATAAAAAAATAGATTAAATATGTTTCTGGTCCCTATAATATAGGAGTGTTTTGTTTTTAGTCCCTATTAAAAAATTCAAATGTTTTTAGTCCCTATAAATTTTTTTTTTGCTTTTAGTCTTTTAAGTGGGTTGACCACTAATGTGTCCATTTTAAGCCCAGTTAACATGCCTACGTGGCCAAAAATATTGCCACGTAGGATGCCACTTCACCATCTCTCTCTTCCTTCCTCCACAAGGCCACCACCTCCTCTCTCTCTCTCTCTCTCTCCTCCCTCCACCCACACCACCAGCTCCTCTCTCGTTTCTCAGTCCCCAGCTGGTACCACTTGCTTAGATCTATTATCATGGCCGATCGATCGCATCTTTTTGGATCTCACTGATTTTTTTTTAATTCAGTTAATTGCTTTTTTGGTTGCTTGATACTTGCTGATTCAGTTTCAGCTCTGTTGTTCCGTACTTCTGTGTTTACTTTTTCTGCATCGGTACTTGTTGATTTTACTTTAGGGTTTCATGGTGTGAGAGTTTCAGATTTAGCTTTCGATGGAAAATTTTATGAAAAAACTAACATAGTCCTTGAATATTTATCCCTGTGTTGCGCTTTAACACTAGATCCTTGAAGAGTTTATTTGTTCAACTTAATACAATTTTGAACAAAAACCAGGATTTTTTTTTCTTTCTTTCTATGTCTTTGCTCTTCAATTGTTCTTATACCAAAACGTTAGTTACATGTGATTTAATGAAGCTTCAAGTCCTCTGTGAGAGGTACCAGCTGGGGACTGAGAAACGAGAGAAGAGGTGGTGGGGTGGAGGGAGGAGAGAGAGAGAGAGAGAGGAGGTGGTGGCGGCCTGGTGGAGGAAGGAAGAGAGAGATGGTGAAGTGGCATCCTACGTGGCAAAAAAAAATTATAGGGACCAAAAATGTTTGACTTTTTTAATAGAGACTAAAAACAAAACACCCTTATATTATAGGGACCAGAAACATATTTAAACATAAAAAAATTATGTGCCTATTAAAAAAATATTCTAAGTAGATATCTGTCTGTTTCCAATTCCATGTTGCAAATTTCTAATTGAGTATAAACTATTTGTTCCTATATTCATAAAAGGTTGAGCTAGGTAAATTTTTATGTGAATCATCAGTTAAAAGAAAATTAAGAAACTTTATTATTGTTATGATCTACTTAAGTGGTTTAATTATTTGTAAAACTAAAAACTCAAGTTCCATATCGATTAGAGATCAGTTAAGGCCAAAATACACTATATAAAACATGAATAATCCTCACTTATAAGTCGATTTTGTATAATTGAGTTAAACTCACTAAATTTAAGAATCATCACTAAATCTACTATTAATGAAAAATACTAACTAGTGGTGGCATATCTTCCATAAAATAAATGAAATTATACGGATCTTTCTATACAGTTTTAATACAGCGACGGCTTGTCCTATCTCGTGCAATAAAATTAAAACTTGATAATGTATTTTTAGCTAGCAAAACTACAAAAAAAATATATGCCAAAGTACTTAATAAAAGGAAATCAATGTGCTTTTGTTGTCAATCATTTTATGTGTTGAATGTTGACTGGTCACGTTACATTAATACCAAAATTAATGACACTATTAGATTAGATATATAATACAAGGTCTATAGACTATACACCATTTTGGTTCAACGTCCAAGCAAGAATTTGAGCAACTATTAGTGGTAGCTTCTAAAACACAAGGGGGAAGAAAAGTATATTTGGACAGAATAGTTCCACCACCATTCCATTGCATTGAATAATATATTTTTATCATTAATATATGCGTCTAAGTCCTAAGTGGTAAGTTTGAATATTTAAGCAATAAGAGCGAGTCCGGCCGTCACCGAAAATTCATGATGAGGCACAAGTCAGACCTCATGACTTGACCACCCCAGCGTGAAAATTTCATCCGTATCGATCCTTAGACTCTCTTCACACTATATAATAATAATAATAATAATAATAATAATAATAATAATAATAATAATAATAATAATAATAATAATAATAATAATAATAATAATAATAATAATGTAAAATTAAGAAGGTTCTCCATTTTATTGAAATTTTTCCACGTTACCACTAGGACTTTTTTGTCTTCTCCTCTTTTACTTACTTTAGATAAAAGCAAAGCAAATTAAGAAAAACACACACACACACACAAACCCACATAAAGACTAGAGAGAGAGAAGATAGAAAATGGGTGTTAACGAGGAATTGAGGAGTAAGGATATTGATAGTAATGATGAGTATGTGGAGGATGATGAAGTTCCACTTCCAGGGTTTCGCTTCCATCCCACAGATGAGGAGCTTGTTACTTTCTATCTTCGAAGGAAACTTGAGAAGAAACCCATCGCTATCTTCGAGCAGCTCATCAAACAGATTGACATCTACAAATACGATCCTTGGGATCTTCCAATTCCAAGTATATATCTCTCTCTTGATCACTTCATTAATTCATATATAGCTTTTGTTTTTTTTTTCTTTTTCAATTTCTTGATTCTTCTATTTCTCTTGATTAAATTCACAAGTAGACTTGTTTATCAAAAAAAAAAATCACAAGTAGACTTGTAGTTTTTTTCTTACAAGATCATGAAATCACTATGGAAGAAGTAAGACTAGGGTTTTTAAATCTAACACGAGCCAGCAAGAAAAAAAAAATGATAACCATATATAATTACGTGTATACATAGGATCAAAATCAAATTTAACTTGGTACTAATGACGATTACACTACTTGTGCTTGCTGTCTGTTTTAATGCATTTTGGTTTACCAAAAAAAAAAAACTAATGACGATCACACTTGCATGCATGTATATACTTTTCTAAACGTTTTGAAAGATTCCTATAATCACATCATGACCACATATTGCAATTGAACTTGTCCATAATTTTTCACAATTTCAATAATTAACTGCATCGATTGCAACCGCAATTTACAATCCAGTCACGAGCATCAACTATAGGAACAACGAAAAATAGCTTATATATATAGGATTTTGTGCAGATATGTAAAAACTTATAAGCAAGACGACAGACACACAAGTATATACATATTCAATGTAATACAAAATTTTATGCGTCACAATTACACTGCAAATAATATTCTAACCTACTTCTTATAAATCTGTATAGTGCAACTTCGATTCTTTTTTTTATTGACAAATGTTAGTAATTAGTATGTTATGTTATTGAGAGGATTTGAACTCATCATGTTCTCCTAATTATCACTCCAACTCCTATGACGTCCCTCTATCCAAACCAAAAAATTAACCACCTTATCACTCCATATATACTCTGATTCTATTTAATTTCTTCTTCCCTAGCTAGCTTTAATGGGAACTAATTAAATTAGCCACATGTATATATGATTGTTTCATAGCAGGCAATAGTAGTGGTGTAAGTAGTGGAGCAGAGAAGGAGGGATACTTTTTTTGCAGGAGAGGGAGGAAGTATAGGAACAGCGTAAGGCCCAACAGGGTGACGGGGTCAGGGTTCTGGAAAGCGACGGGGATAGACAAGCCAGTGTACTCACATGGAGGAGAAGGCAATGACTGTGTTGGACTCAAGAAGACACTTGTGTACTACCGTGGCAGTGCTGGCAAAGGCACCAAAACTGATTGGATGATGCACGAGTTTCGCCTTCCCAGCTCTTCCACCAACGACACTACTGCTGATGCTGCCGCCAACAACAGTACTTATAACACAAACCTTATAATTCCCTACCCCAAGAATCATCATGCAGATGATATTGCCCAACAAGAAGCAGTAAGAAAATCTTTGATATATAACACTAGTTTTGTGTTTATTTAATTGTTCTTGCATTCCAATATTTTACACATACATACCTTACATATCTTTTCGTCTCACTTTTTCTTTCCCATGGTATATCACTTTCTCTCGCGTTAAGATTCTCTAACGTAGTGCGGTATCTCTGTGGTAGAGATCTTGGTCACTGTATTAATCCAATGGTTGAAAGTGTTATATTCCCTAGATATCTCTACTACATATATAGACTATACTGCAACAAAAGATCTGGATACACACTCGTAATTAATGTGAAAAATTCTCATTTGTTTTTCTAATACATTATTTCTCACTCATTAATCTTAACATAAATTATAGAATTTTCCAATGTTCACAAGTTCCTCATATATGAGTAGTTTCTTTTTCATGTTATTTCTCACTTGACTAAGCTGACCTTAACAAAACTAATTTAGAGTATACCAACATTACGTTGGTCCGAGTGGCACTGGAATTAGATCTCTTAAGCAATGTCTAGGGCTCGAATCTTATAGTGGAAAAAAAACGTAGTTGGGAGGAGAGACCCATCAAAGGTGGCCAACCGGTGGATACTTCGCACCAATACATGACTACCAAAAACTAATTTAGAGTATATTCTTTTGAAAAAAAAAAACATGTTACAATAGAAATAAAAAATAATTTTATGATTATAACCTAAAGTAAAATAATTTTTTAGTTTACATATATATAGATTTATAAAATTTTGAGTGCGTATGTAACTTTGAAAAGTAAGTAGTTTTAGTAAGATTAAACAAACTAGCTAGTCCTTATTTTGATTTTCTTGCTATATAAAATGCAGGAAATTTGGACATTGTGTAGAATATTCAAAAGGAATGTGTCACAGAGAAAGCACATGCTAGAGTTGAAACAATTAGCTGCTAAGCGACAATCGATTCATGACAAGAGCAGCAGATCAATGAGCAGCAGTGTGGAGACTAATCAACAAATTACATATATCAATTTTGGTGCAAGCCTTGGCCATGATCATTATCACAATATTGAGCAGAAACCTACAGTAGTCACTTATAACCACACAATTACAAGCAGTGAACATCATCAAAGGAACAATATTCAGTTTCATCATGTGGGTCAGTTGAACTCTCCAGTAGTGGCAGTGGCACAGCAGCAACCTCAACTGAATAATATTGAACAACCATCTTCGAACTCGTGGAATATTAAGCCAGCTGCTGCGCATGCCAACGACTTCACATTTGATAACTGGGATGAGCTTGGATCAGTTGTGAAGTTTGCTGTTGATGATTCGCATAGTTAGTTTGCAAATAACCATAATATATATTAGGAATTATATAAGGATATCCGGAACATATGTTTATATATATGATGCATGTGTTTGTGTTAGATCAGCTATGTATTATTGATAACATATGTAACTTTTGGCAGACTTATATTTGACATGAGACGTGAATTTTATTCCTATGCTCTCTTCCAATATTCTTTTTGTGTTTTAATTTTTCTTCAATAAAATGTTAATTTAAAATTCATTTGGTTCAGGGATATGAATTATATATATTAAGGTTTGAGTAATATTATAGTCTCTCAAGCTATACCTCTTTTTATTGTAGTCTTTATAATTTTTTTAAAAAAAAAAACAATATTCTTTACTTCTCCATCATAAGGGCATCTTTATCGCAAGGTGGTTAACACCTTTTCTTATTATGAATGGTACTTATTAAGCAAAGTAGCATTGCAGTTCGGACAAATAGAGTACTTATATGAATGAGTTCCTATATAAGCAAGCATAGGTGCTTGCAACTATTTTATGGATCCAGTTGTATTTTATAAATAAAATTGAGTGATATTGGTGGGGTCTATTATTTAAGAATTTTTTTGATGTGTTGTGTTAGAGAGATTGGGTACCTATTAGGTATTTGTTTTGTTTTGTTTTGTTTTGTTTTTACTGTTTATGCTAGTATAAAATTTGTACTTTATATGGGTCCGTGGGCTAGTTAACCGAAATAGTAAACTCGGATGCATAATAGCAATTAGGTAATTAGGATTTTTTTTAGTAAGCAAACAAAATAGAATTAAAGGGACTACAAGGAGTAATTAAGATCTTCTTTACTTATATAGTAACTGAGAATTGATTGATTGATATGAACCAAGCCAATAATGGCTACAGGGATCATCATCGTCGCATGTGGATATTGCCCGTGACGAAATTATGCTTGGCTTATGAAGCATGCATGGTGCTTATAATAGATTTCAACAGCAGTATAAGCTAGAATGGGTTGGGAGAGTTGTGGCGATGGTTATCAAGCATGGACATCACTATGGGTTAGGAGTTGTGGTGCTCATGTCGTGGAAGGAAACAATGGCCACAGGAACTTGATGCTGGAAACGTGTAATGGCTACAGGGACTTGTTGTTTGCAGCACTGGAGAATGCAGGGCAGGAGACTATTTCTGGTTTGACTGAGAGGGTCTGTTTTTGAATTGATTAAAAAGCATTTTGATGTTAAGTAAGTTTTGGGTGATAAGGAGAAAATGTGAGTTGTTTTACCGTGTAACCTTTGTGACAAATTGGGGAATTATCGGGTCCGTGTCTAGGTATCTCTTTGAGACCATGTAGGTTATTGAGGTTTTAACTCTTATTTACAAGTTTTTTTTTTTGGAAAGTCAAAAAATTATTAAATAGAAAGCAACTAAATTATAGTACAAGTTATGCCCAAATTTAGATACTTGAAAGAGAACAGAGATTTTGTCTTGTACAAAAATCAAACAAACTTTTACCCTAAATAAATAGAGCTAGCGTGCAAAGGCATCATTATAGGGAAAAACATCTCAACTAAGTTGGCATCTCAAACCCTATCTATCATTTGCAGCACGCCCAAAAGCTACCTCCAATTTACCAAAAACACAATAAGCTTAGACAGAACCATTCACAATTGTGAAATAAAACCCACCCATGGTGTGAGGACGATAGACACAAATGTGAAAAACGCAGAGTACAGACCAGAATAGATCACAGCTGTGGAACCCACCCCCAGGCGTCAAACCCAAGTGCGAGAGTGCAGCTTACGATCCAGATCGGTTCACACTTGTGGTGAAAGTCCCAGCCCTGGTGGAAAGTCGTCTGTGCAAAGATGCATCGAACAGTCCAGACAGTTCACGCTTGTGGAAAAATTCTCATCCCCAGTGTAAAGGCGACAGACCCCCATCCAGACAGTTCACTCCTATTTACAAGTGTTTTGTTAATAGTGCTTTTTAAAGTACCATTTGAGACTGGTAGATTACTGAAGAATTACCTGGCATGTGACTAGATACCTCTTTGAGACCGTGTAAGTTACTGAAAAATTATTTTATAAAATACCTGTTTATATCTTTAGGATGTTATTTGGAGAGGAGGGCGATGTATTTATAGGAGGTGGGAGTTGTTCATTTTGCGGGGGCATGGAGATTTGTTCATGTATTACACTGTTGTATTGATTTGTGGATTTTGGTGTTAAGTTAATTGGGTACTTCAATGGTAAGCTTTGTCATCTTTGTCATTCTTATATTTTGCTGTGTCTTTGATTAGTTGTGATGGTGACCAGATGATGACATATTAATGCAGGATTTAATAAGTTCTTGATATTTTATCTAGTAGCCACGTAACTAGCTGGTGACATTTTATAAGTTCTTGATATTCATATTAATAGTCTGCTGCATGTTGTTTTTGGCTGGGGCCTGGGGCATTATTTTTTGGTGCATTCCTGCTCTCTTCAATTTTATTTGTGCAGTTCTTGTAGTTTATATATGAAAAGGTGCTCATACATAGACACCTATACACCTATATACCACCCAATATAAGGGTCCAAGATCTTTGGTACTATATCAATATATATGGGTTGTCAAATGTTATTTAGTTGTTGGTAGAAGGGTTATTATACATGGACATTCACTTTTTTTAAACACCCATCCAATATCTATTTTTATTTTTATCTCTCTCTTTCTATTACATTATTTATCTATTACATCTATTACTTATCTATCTTTTATTTTTCTCTCTCCCTAAGTGTCAATTAGAGTTTAGATATCTATTAATCATTTTTCTTGGTAGAACTTATAAACCTTGTCTGATAAAGAACTTGATAATTAAATTAAAACAAAAAGTGATAATTCTAAGAGAATAGACTGAACAGTAATCAGCACTAGAATCAACTACAATGATTTCCAGAGCTTATAGCTCCTGCAGAAAGGTCCTCCCCTCTGCCCAAAGTAACAACTACTCTTTCCCCAAAGTTCCCCCCCTATCGTGCTCACATCATCTCCTAATAATCAACTAGCCACACATTCTCTCTCCTCTAACCAACACCCCACCACCTCACATACACTAATCTCCTCTCACCTTGTTGCCACTTATGCTCTATTTCTTTCTCCTAGTATAAACTTTTAAGGCAATTCATATGGTTACGTTATAAAAACAACAATTTTGATACTATTGGTAAAAATATTTTACAATTTAGTTTTTAAATTTTAAATTTATTTTTATTTTAAAATTATGAGTAACTGATGGATTTTCGTATTCTCTCTTACGAAATTTATCTCTTTCTTGGAACACGAAACACGATAAAACTCAAGGTATTTTTTATCTCTCTCATGTGTACCCCTTTCATACCTCAATACAATCAATTGTTTGTAGATATATGATTATGAGTCTTTTCCATACAGACAAATATGTAAAATAAAAGAGATTAAGAACTACGATATAATATAAAAAAATTATAGTTTTTAAAAATAATAATTTAACGTGGCAAAACTGTCGTTTATCATACAACTTTTAATACCCTGGGCCCCATAACCCCGTGGCCCAATATTACATCACAATGAATCCTATGATTGTCTTTCAATAACATTGAAGTGTTGGACCAAAAAAATAAAATAACATTGAAGTGGTTTTCCAATTTACTTCATGGTTTATTTCCTTGTCGTTTTATTTATAAGTTTGTTGTCCTTTCTTTCTATTTTCTTTCTGATACAAAATAGATTGCATAATGAAGATCCTAGAGTTCATAACCTGCTGCTTTCTTTATATTTTTTTGATAAGCTTTCTTTATATGCAGAGCAGGTTGAGTGGTTTGCCTTATACATCCATGTGCTCATGTTGTCTGATTTTTTCAGGTTTACTCTGATGAAATGTATCCTTGTTTTCTTTTATTTTTTGTTTTATGTTAGTGTAGAATCAAAGGATTGTCTTGTGGCTATATTTACTGGTAGTATATTAAGTTTTTTGAGCCATTTATTTATGTGTGTTAGCCTTTACATTGTCACTTTGCTGATGAACTTTCTTTCATGCAGATGTGATGTGTGCATTAATGGACCACCTAAAGGGAAGAATTTAAAAGAGGAGACTTGTATTTTACTGAAAACTGTGACTGATTAGTTATGCTTTTGTTTTTCATTTTGTAGTATGCTTGTATTTCTCATTTTGTAGAGTTTTAAGCAAACTTGGATTGATTAGTGATACTTTGTTTTGTAAACTTGTTTTGAGCCATGTTTAGAGCTACTAAATTGATATCTATTGTTAGTTTATACAATCTATTTGATTGTTTGTTTTGATTAAATTATTATTGGTTATGGATTACATATAATATAGATTGGCTAAGGGCTATGGAATCCAACATCTAGATTAACCCTTGACTATTAATTAGCACCAAATTAGCTATGAGAGTTCTAAGATTTTAGCCATACATTTGCTATGAAATTACTTTGGCTATATAGATTGTTTTAGCTAGGAAGTAACTATAACATCACTATGAAATTTTAACTATAGATTGGCTACAAAATTGTCACGATGATATCTTAGCTATATAGCTAGAACAAAATAATATTAAACAATTTATTACTATGAATTAACTACAAAATGGCTAGGATCTTTTAAAGATTAACTACTAATTAGTTAGAAATTTTTTTTCTATCTAATTTGTCTCCTAATTTTTGCTACTACTACTTTTGTTGTTAATTTGTATCTTATTTGTAGCTAAATTGTTTTACTAGAAATTAGCTACAACTTAGCTACTAAACTTGTCGTGGCTAATCGCATAATTTCTTGTAGTGAATCTTAAAAGACTTTTTTGCAAAATTAAGCTTAAACAAACATAGCTCTTTATAATATGTATACTCTACCCATGATTTATCTCTATTATATTATTTTTAAGAAATTAAAACCGTGAGTTTTAAGTGAATTTCAAGTTTCTGTTTATGAGTTAGAATATATTGTACTTTTCAAATAAGTTTGTCTTATTAGACAAAAAAATACACCGCCACCCCTGACTAGCTAGTGAAGCCAACGTCAAACATGAGCGAGCTAGCGTGGCACCTGTTCTACTTTTATATGCATCACTTGATTTTGAATTTATGCATATATATATATATAACCCTTTCAAAATTTTGTTTCTTCTCGAATCTGATAGAGTCAGAGTCCCATTGCAGCTCAATTAAACGCTAAGAAAATTAAAAGTCTAAATTATATTGAGAACGAAGCTTGTGATGTTGACACCATTGACGTGCTGTTGCTCCCGAATAGAGGTGGCAAAATGGGCTAGTTTTGGCAGGTTGGATCGAAAAAACTCAAAAAGAAAGAGGATTTGGACATATAAATTTGAGTCTGTTTTTAATTCAGACATTTTTGGTTTGACTCGACAAAACCCGAGCCCAAAGCGGGCCACCCGAAAAATATATGCTAAAGCCCGAACCCGAAAAGTTGAGAGCTCGGACACAAATTCAAACCCGTTTTCAATTCGGTCTTTTTTGGCCCGACCCAATAAAATCTTAACCCAATGTGAGCCGGGCTCGGGCCGACCCGAAAACCCGTTTCGCCAGCTCTGCTCCCGGAATTAATGCTCCCTCATTCATAAAATTAATGCTCCCTCATTCATAAAATATTGCGTTAATGTATCTTCCGGGACAGGATAAGCTGAATCTAATTTGTTGATGCTAACTTCATACATAATCTTTGTCAATCTCTCTTTATAATATCTTAAGTTGTAATATTAATATATTAAAAAAAATTAAAAAGAGTAAATTGGAGTTTTTTGTATTGGTAAATCCTTGCTCATATGAAGCACGTGTTTGGATCTGTGGTCGATAGCTCTCTGATTTGCAGTAAGCCAAAGGCTACTCGATCTGTAGCTTCTATGTTAACTTTTGGTGGCGGCAGCAAAAACTCATGCGCGAAGATACTTTCATGATTTCATCAAAGGAAAAAAAAAAAGAGACAGAAAATCTAAGCTTGGCAAATGATATGTGTTGCATTTTTTTTTTTGGTCTTAAATGATTTGTGTTGCTAAGTCATGCAACATGTATTTAATTAAGGGAAATGTTATACACACACCTCACCCACACCCACCACACATTCATATTCTCTATTTCACTCATTAGTATTGGGTGGAGTGTGGGTGTGTGGCGGTCTATATATCAAAGCCATTTAATTAAGCAGTCGGGTCAAGTGCGTCATTCTTGTCCTTTTGAAGAACAGTAGTCTAGTCAGAGACTCCGGCTACCTGTACATGTCGAAAATTGTTTAGGCATTTCTTTTTAATTCTTTGCGATTAATAAATTATATATATAGTATCTTGCTTTGACCTAATTAAAGATGCAAACTCATTCACCTTTGCTATTCCAAATGTGACCCATTATACCGCACATGTCGATAATTGTTTATACATTTATTTTCCTTTACGATTAATTAGTTTATGAATCATAGTACGTATCTAATCTAATTGTTTATACATTTATTTTTCTTTACGATTAATTAGTTTATGAATCATAGTACGTATCTTCTTTTGACCTAATTAAAAATGCAAATCATTCACCTTTGCTATTCCAAATGTGACACCTTAATCTAAACATATTTAACTCAAAAACCAAGGAAATATGTAACTCAAATTATGATTGTTCTATATCATAAAAAATCACAATTCCAAAATATATTATACACACACAAACACATATAAGCTACTACCTCTGGTTTTATATATAAGAGAATTAATTCACCCCAAAAAACTAACAATACTAACAATTACCTAACAACTAACATTGGCCTATTAAAAAAAAGAGAATTAATTAAAGTTATTTTCTTGGTCTAAATTATAAAAAATAGGCCAATTTTAAATGCATCAAATATATAAAATTCTTTTTATACTTATTAGAGAAAGAATAATATGCTTAAAAGTAGGAGTGATTACATTAACACTATTAAATCTATAAGTCACCATTTTAACAATTTACTATTAAGGATAATTTTGGAATAAAGTTTAAATTAATTACAATTAACTAATTTAACTACATTTAATTGGTCTTAGTGAATTAGATATTTATCTCTTATTTATAGTGCAACACCCTTTCTCATAAAAGGATATTACAACATAAGTAACCTGATTAAGTAAGAATAAATAATAGTAATCTTCATTTTAAACGAAATATTCCTTTTTAATTATCTCAGGTCAATTTCAAAAATTAGTATAAATTTTTTTTCTCTAAATCCTGAAACTTATTTTAACTTGAAACTCTCACTTACGTGATTTAGATTTCGAAATCTATTTATGTCGTAACGTACCATTGAAAAACGAAATAAACAACTGCTGAATAAATAATGTACATCATATATAATGCTGGTTCAAAGTCTACAAGTACATCAAATTGAACATCTAGTAGTGTCACATAATATAAGATACAGTCATCCAAAATATGTCTAAACATAAGCCCAATCCGGTACAGAGTCAGTCTACAAAAAAAACAAGACAAGATAACGCAACAGCCTGCGCTATGTCAACTCCTACACACTCCCCACAGACTCCTCTGAATGATCACTCTCCTCCTCCACTATCTGCTTCCCCTTCCCTTTACTGTCATTGACCTCTTGACGAGCTCGTGTTTGCCAAGACGGCATAACAGTAGGGGGGAAAGGTCTCGGTCTCCCACCAGGTTCTGCAAAAGAAACTGGAACAGCTGGGATGGGTCTATCAGACTGTCTAGTAGGTGTCCTCTCAGTGGACACCTTCACTGCTGTTGTATCTCCAACTGGATAAGAACGACACACAGTACTCTTGCGTGCGGTCTGTCTCCATCTACCAAAATACCTCTTACATGGAGGAGTCCTAAATCTCTGGTGCTGTGGCTCTGGCCTTGCAAGCTCCTGCTGCACTGGCTCAGGTCTCTGGGCAGGCTCCTGTTGAGCTACCTGTTCTCTTTGCCTTTCTCTCTCTCTCCAGGTATCCCATAGTTCCTAGATGGGCATCTTTACATCTAATATCATATCTTCTACGATCCATCGGTAAGGTCCCTCTGTAGATGTCTCTAGTGAAGTAACATACCCTAAGTATGTACCCCACTGGGTCTCGGGGTTTATTATGCACCCCTCCCCACTTGCCCCTCGGGGCAACAAACTTAATCTACGGACCTTCGTTAGTCCCTCCGGCGGGCGATCCATCTATATGCATCATGTTCAAAAGAGAGCACAAAACATATAGGTAAGGGTAAAAAATCCTCATACACAAATAATATAGCATAGAGACAACAGATAGAAAATATACCATATTTATCAGACATAGCTACATTAGGAAATTATCTACCACTTACCCTTCTTAAAACAAGAGTATACAGTTTTCCTGCAAATAAGATATTCTCACAGACACAATGAAAATAATCACAGTCACAAACACATATCTCAGTATCAAGCAATATATATCATCAACTCAGATATATTATAATGCATGTCACTTCTATTTCCCCTCACATCACCCTCGTAGTGCTCTAAGGAGACTTCCCTACCTCCAACACCATTGAGCGATTGGCTGTAGCAGACTTGCCAGACTTACCAGAGAGTCCCACCAGACTTCATAGTAATCATTCAGATAAGCTACATCTCACCATATCCTGAATAGTCAAGTCCGTCAGATTTATCCAAGCAGGGTTGTGCGACTTGCCTTGGCTCAAGGGATATCGCCTCCCTGGCCATCTGAGGGGTTTCGCAACCTGGATAATCCCAATAGGCTACTGTGGCCAGACTATCCCTATTCTCAACCCCATCCGGGTTGTAATGCTCATCTCATGGCCTCATGCCAATTCTCTTTCTCTTTATGCAAAATGACACATACATTAAGCATACAAAGCAATTTTCTCAAGCATTGATAAGCTTTGGTTTTCCTTGTAATTGCATTAACCTCTTCACTAGGTTATCACTTGCACATTCACATATAACCTTTACTCTTGATTATAGCATTATCATCTCTCATGATACTCACATCTCTTTGTGCATATTCTCATTCAACATGGCTCTTCCTCTTTCATTCACCTTCTTTATTAATCTTTGTCTTTTTAACAAAAATGCATTTTTCCAAAACCATTGTTTAAGTTTTAAAATCAATTAACCAAAATACTTACCAATCTTTAAATTCAAAATGTCATTTTTCTCCTAAGCATATTTGTTCAAAAAGCTGGAAAAAAAAAGTGATTTTCGCAAAATCATTGGCTGTTCAAAATCCAGGATCCAGAACTGTTCACAGGCGCGAGAGATTTCACACCCGCGGTGCAGACAGTGTTGTCCCCTGTTTTCCAGATTTTCACAACTTCAAAACTGATCACACCCAGGGCATGACAGGGACTCGAATTTTCATAGTTTAGCCAAAACCAATCTTTTCTTTGTGTAGTTATGACCAATTGAATAAAAATAAGCAATGTTTACCATCTTTGGATCAATCACAAGCCACAATCATTCAACATCAAGTCAAGGTTCCAAACTCATCAAAACATAGAGCCAAATCATCACACCAAGATCATATTAATCAAACCATGATCTAGTTCTTTATCATACCAAGCTTTTAAAATATAGTTATCATAACAATCTTTCCAATCAATTCCACTCAAGCATGGAACAAGATCATCATGCTACCAACATAGGGCAAAATCATGTCACACAACACAATTGATTTTCCACAACAAAGAACAATCCACTATCAAAGACAATCTAGTCTTATTAATTACACATAGGTTAAATCAATCAAACTACCATCAAGCAAGTTCTTCATAACCATAGCCACTCAAAAGAATTCATATCTAGCATAATCATAACTCAAGGATCATCTATTATCATAAGAACACAAAGATACATGGCTTACCAATCAACATGAACCCTAAGATAATTTAACATCATCTTAATTAAACCAACACAAGCATAGCACCAATATGTCCTCTAAGCCTTAAAAATCATGTATAAGAAACTTTCCCCTTACCAAGTTTGTGTAGAAAACCCTAACCACCAATACCTTCTTCTTCCTTCTCCTTCTTCTTCTTGCTTGGTTCCTTGATAGCTTGTTATCATAAGATTAAGAACAAACTCTTGAAATTTTGGCTAACTTGGACAAAGTTTTGGAAAGAAAAGCTTGAAGTTGATTATGGTGTAAGAACAAGACGAAAGTATGAAGCAAGAAACTCTCCTCTTCCTTCTCTCCCAAACTCGGCCTCCCTCTCCCTTCCTATGACCATCCAAGATTTTTTCCTAAGCCATGATTACACTTAACCATGGTCATAACCCTAGTTAATAACTTGGACCAATCCTATTGGCTAACACATGTGAGTCAAAAATCAAGAATCTTCTACCCTCTTCTCCCTCTCAATCTGGCGCAGCACTATTCCAAGGGGGGTAAAAATAATTTTTCACCTTAACCATGGTAAATGGTAAGTCTCCAAGGTAATTAAATGTGGTAACTTTTGTATTTTATAGTAAAAATTGTCCAAAAATAACCTATTGGGGTAAAAACTCTCATGAACCTTAAAATAAGTCCTAAGCCATGAAAATAAGGTGCCACAAAAGTCTTGGTTCATAGAAATTAAGCTTAGAAGCACTACGGTAATTTTTCGATTTTTACCGTAACCCGTAAACTAGGGTAAAAATGAACTTTCTCAAAAAATCCCAAAAAATTTCTAAAAATCATAAATATTGTAAAAACACCATTGGTTAGTCTTTTGGTTGATTTTGGATCATTTCCTAAGTTTCTGGCATTCACATGTTCTCCCTGTTATCCTGTTCTCAGTCTACAAGGACCAAAACTGCAATTTTTTGTCTGCTATTCTAAAGATTCCCAAAATAATTTCTAAAATTCTAAAATAATATAAAACATCATTTGGCATCTCCAAAAATATTTCTTAACTTGTTTTGGTCTCCAAACCAACTCACAGTTCAACCTAGTCAAACTACAGAGACCAAAACGGTAACATTTTTATCCGTTCTCAGAAATTCCCAAATAAATTTTTAAAATCCTCAAATATTATAAAATCACTATTTGTACCTTCAAATCTCTTTCTTAACCTAAATCTAGGATTTCTACTTCACAAAATCACCATTCCGTCTATTTACGGTAAACAAAACTCTACTACATCTAAACGTCCGACTTAAACTGCTGTTTTCTAACGTCAAAGAAACTTTGTCTATGAAATTACTCTTACTAAAATATATCTCACATGTACAAGTACACATCACACAAATAAAATAAAATTAAAACAGAATCAAAATTTACAGACGTTACATATAGGACTAGAGGTAGTATTAACTAAATTAATTTTGTGATATAATATATTTTCTTTTTAACATGTCAAATAAAATTATTGAAGTTGTAGGCAACGCTTTTTTTTTTTTGAACGATGTTGTAAGCAAGGCTTGAGTGTTAGATTAATTATTAAATTAATCAACTACGTGAATCGACATTGATCAATTATAGAAATTATTCTTTAATTGTTAATACATTAATTATGGTCATTAATTATTATTATAACACTCAATCCAGTTGATGGACATTATATTGAGCTTCTATATATTCTAACTAATTCATGATGGGTTGAATTATTCAATTGATACCCGATGAAAAGTCCCTACACTCATTGGTGGTGTCTGGAATTCTGCCCCTGCCTAGATCTTGAATGGCTTTCTGAAGTGTGTTTGGACTATGCAATTGAAAACTTCATATAGAGAATTTATAATTCTTGGGATTGAAAACTTTAAAGAATTTAAAATTCTTGGGAACTCAATCGCTTCAATTGGATCAAGCTGTCAAATAACTATTAATGCATATAACTTGACATTTCTAGCTCTTAAACACATTCAAGTCAACAGCAAAGTCATATAACAGAAATCAAACGCTGCATTTTCCATCCTTTACAACAAAGACTGACCCTGTTAACAACTTTACCAAATGATTACGAACATACTCAAATAATGGCCATTCGAAACATTAACTCAACCTCAGAGTAGACACTCATGACAAGGACAAAGATGATTTATTGCAAGTAATAAAGGTACCAATACAAGCATTATGAAAGACATATAATAGGAATATAGGATAGACGGTCAAACAGAATTGGTTCTTTTTTTTCCTGCCGTCTGCATTATCCCTTTTACCAAGAAGGCCTGCTTGAAGCAGCCTTGAACCATAATGGAAAAAAATAAAACTGGAGGCACATTCTAAAGAAGTTATTGCATTATGAATTGGCACTCAATGATAGGCTTTTGGTTGTAAAATATGCAACAGTGCGTGGCACTAATTGATGGCATAGTCGTCACAGCTTTTATGTACATGCAACATAAGGTGTACATGCCTAAGCCTTGTATAAAAAATACTATTAATACAGTTAGATGTACTTATAGGACCTCTTTCTCATCATTTTTATTGATAAAATTGCATTGTAGAGAGAAAACAAGTGAGCCATACATACTCAAAAAAGATGTTTAGCATATCAACATATAAACTTAACTAAAACAAGAAATATCTGACCACCATTATTTGAAAACAAATTATAAACCAACAAAAGGAAAACACAACTCAATAAATGAGAGTCTCTATTGATTCTCACAGAAGCATCCTTAAAAATTTTACTGCTATAAAAATACGTGCTTGGAAAAGCATCTAAGAAACAGAAAATGACAACAGAATGGACATATTTGGTTGCAAGTCCTTGGATTAGAAGAAATGAGAATAGAATAAAAGGGCATAATAAAAATAGAAGATAATACTGGAACAAAAATGACAAAATTACAGAGGGGAAAGAATAGAAATGTACAGCATAGAATAAGTAAATTTTGTTTGCATATAAACATGTTTTAATGTTTATATATGAATACAAGACCATTGACAGAATGGTTAAATCCATAGCAGTGCAGGGATTAGGAACAACTTCTTTGTAGCATGTTATTCTTAAATTAGACTTCAAGCGCATACTGGTCAGTCAAGGACTTCTAAATTTTAATTACTTGCATGATATGGCTAGATTAAGTACTAGAGTGGATTTTCTCTTTCAGAAACTCTTTGGAAGGAGCTATAATAAGATATTCTATACTGCAGGAATAAGATATGTAGAAAATTACTTGGTTTTCTAATAGTATAAAACTTTTCCTGATAACCCTTTTAACTATAATCCAAAGATTTATCATCGTCCAACTTTATTAACTACAAAAGTACTCATACCAAGCCTATATTTTAGCTTCAAAATTGCTTAGCGGATAAGGCTAATAATAAACTTCCCTTTTCATCACAAAAATAGCATCGCAACTCATCACAAATGAGTAAAGAAAGTAAGTTTCACCTCCGAATAAAATTTGGGGTCAGACCTGTATTATGGAATATTCAAAAATAAGTTTCCACAAAGAGTTTGTCAAAATGTTCTCATTTGTAAGGCCTAATATGGTTGTGTTCCTTCACTTGTTAATATAGTCTTTTAAAATATGATTATTGTCTTCGCACGTTGCATTTTTTCGCCAATTGGCCACTGCTTTAGCGACTGTAGCATTAGCTCTATGAATCTCATCAGCAGAAAACTTATGCTCTATGATTCCCAAAGGACCAGGTTGCAGCACCTTCATCACAGTTTCCATCTCTTGCTCAAGCTGTCTGTCAGAAAATAAAAAAAAGTCTTACATAAGAAATAATAAACTGCCCCCATTTTAAAAAAATTGCTCTACATTCTAGTACTACCTAACCTAACCTTACAATTATTTTTCTAGAGCCACCGAAAATACAAGGAAAGTCTTAGAAAGCTGATTTGACCCATAGCATGTGATGTGATGAACCCATAAATAGAACATGTATCATGAATTACGGTAATCAAATCTCAGAGCAACCAAAATTAATAAAAACTCAAGCATTACATTTTATCAATAGACCAGATGAGACGACGAAGGAAGAAATTGGTATTGAGTGTTAACATAGCATAACCCTAACATTTTGTTCTGGGGAAGAAGAGAAGAAGAAATAAGCAACGAAACGAAACAGGAAGAGAGCGCAAGAAAACAGCTGGGTGGGGTTACCTTATTAGCCTAGAGAAGGCCAACGGACTTCGAAACCCTGCAAGAGACGCCATGCTGCAACAAATGCAGAACCAAAGTCAAGTTCATGACAATGTTTAATAAAAAAATGAACCACTCCATTTTGTGGTCTGGGTTTTACAACCTGAACCGTTTTCTTTTGAACAAACCGGTTTTTGGTTTTGCAAACCGGTTTAGAACTGAACTGATCTGAAAACCGGTTTCTTATGCAAACCGGTTTGAAAATTTTGAGGAAAAAAAAATAGTTGTGAAACTCGTTTAAATCCTCTATTTTGTATAAACTGCTTCAGAAACTGTTTTAAAAATCTGATTTTGATTCTAAAATTGGTTCCCATTCCCCAGAGAACTGTATATTTTGACAAAAGAAATTACATATAAGGTCAAAATGTCATCAATGCAGCTGGAATCAATAATATCACTTTTTGTTTCTACAACTACAAATCTCAAGTAATTGAAAAGAAAAAACTCGAGTGTTTACCGCTTTAATTCAACAAAACAATAACTAAGTACATCACCGACTATGTTCATCATTAGAAATAATTGTTATAATTATTAAACAAGAGACGTACCCTTTTAAACACTCACTGCACAATCATAACAAAACAACAGAAAAATGAAAAGTAATGATGCATTCTCACCCCTTTATTCACAAGCATTACGGTTGAATAATGGAGCATATACTGTATGTTATTAAACACCAGAAGCAACAATGCAAGTCAGGACGAGTAGAAGAACAAACTCACAGGAACAACTGAAATCCAATAAGTTTTTGCTGTAAAAAAAGAATGCTTACAACTTATGAGCAGAAGAGGTTACAAGGTTACAAATCCAAACAAGCAACTGAATATGGTAGAATGCAGTGTGGCAGAGAAATTATCAAGGGAAAGTATTGATTGAAAGAGAAGCTACTATCAGGAAAGAGTGATAGAAGAAGGGTAAGGAAGAGGGGGACAATAAGTGAGAAACATCTATATGATCGGCAACAAAAACAGAGAGAGAAAAACAAATAAAAAAAAGAGAGTAAAAGGCTTCTGAGACAAAGTTTTCAAGACAGAGTCACAATTTTTGATAGCACACAATGGAGAGAACTGAATCAGAGAACTTATCATCCAAAAGCAATTGACCATACTTGATACTCCATAACCGCAGCTTGCAAATCTTCCAAAGTTCAAACGGGTATACCAAAGACTTATGGGTAGGCAATACTAAATCACCTCCTTAAACTGTGTAAAAATATAAGATGCAATAATGATCCTTTACTACATTGCCACTAGTTTTCGGGTCATACACCACTTTCACTGAAATAGAACCAACGTATCAGTCATATAATCCACCACTACGTAAGATCCATTATGCCCAATCCCAACAATTGCTACTTACAAAGCTTAAATCTAGACCTACAGGCTGTATTCCTCAAAAAAAAAGAGCACGCGAAGGGGGGAACCAATTTCTATCTAAAATCTGAATGAAACACAAAAATTTAATGTGCTTCAAAGGAAAGTGAATGGCATCTCCTAATACTTCAACCCATGGGAGAAATAATGGAACTAATCTGCGGGTAGTATCAACTAAATTCAACAAGAAGATATCATTATATTTGAATTTTGAAGGCCATCAAATAAAACAAAAAATCATCAATTTCATGGCATTAAACGGGTGGCTTGGTTTTCTATTCAATCAAAAAATGTAGGTAAACCCCACACCATTATGTTGTGTACACTGTCAAACAATAAACTATCAACATCGTGTTCAACCTTAAATGAAGATGTTCATCTTCTTTGATGCCTGATTGCTGATAAGCTTACATTAGATCTAAACAGAGTTCAAACCTTACCGATCTCAGGTGGAATGAAATGACCCAGTGAATCGAACTACCTCTGGAACCCTCTGAGGACGCAAGTTTATGTTAACTTGGATATTGCTGCAATCGAATGATCCACCGATATATAACCTTAATTTCTCGTCTTTTCCAAGCTCCACAGCTAGGTATGTATTTCGGACTTCAGACTCTGTGAAGAGCTTTCAGCAACATTTTCCTCTCTCTAACAAACGAGGGCTGCTGCCTGCTGGACCGGATCTAACAGCATCTTTAGTGAGAGTACCTAAAGGGTACTTAATGGGTATCTATTATGGGAGAAAAAATTTAAGTATCTATTAGAGAGGAGTGTTTGTATAAGTATCCTTTCTTTTTTCTTTCATTATGGGTCTCATGTGTTTTTGTGGGTTATAATTGAATGTGGAGTTATTGGTGGGACCCATTTATTAATTTTTTTGAAGTTTTTGGATTGGAGAGATTATACACCTATTAAGTACTTAAGTTAAAAAAAATAAAAATGAATAATGTATACAAATGGAATCTACTTAAGTACTTAAAAGTAGGTACTCCACTAAAGATGGCCCAAGGGTGCCAATCACAAACTAAAGAAAAAATTGGGCAACACGTGACAATATTAATCGTCTTGGGAGAAATATTTATTACTACCCCCGTCCCTAAATATAGGAACTTTTACAAAAAAATGAAAGTTTCTTTATATAAGAACTTTTCCAAAAAATTAGTTGCATTAATTATTTTTTGACTAAAATGCCTTTATGATTACCCAACTACTCTATATTTTTTAATGCATTAATTAAGTGATGAGAGAGAGAGGGGGGGGAGAGAGATAATAATAAGTATTAGGCTTAGTTTTGAAAAATTATAGTAAATTATTGACAAATTTATTGCTATTAACTAACTTAACTAATTTTCTTAAAGGGTGTAAATTAGTTAAAATGTTCTTATATTTAGGGACAGAGGTAGTATCTATTATCAATCTATCTATTATCTATAAATATATTAAACCTCATCGGTTGACGCTACAGTGGATAAACAGTACGCTACAGTAACATGTTCACAGTTTCAGCGCTTAAGGGAAAATTTGAGAAATTTGAGTAAAAATCTTAAAGGAAGTCGAGAAGGTTCGATCCTTACACACACTGCTTTGCAAAATACAGACTACCATGCATGAACTCAATTTTTTTTGTACATGTCTTTTTTTGGGTACATCATGCATGAACTCAATTATTATAACATTAATATACGACAAATAACGATATATAGATATTTAGCAAAAATAATTACTTCTTACTATTTACTATTTACAAATATTAAAATATATCAGTTCATATGGTTCAATTAATGACCTATTGGTTCAACAACCAACTCAAACTATGACTGAGTCAATAATTGTTCTGAGTTTAATAACATTGGTTGCAACTGTGAAATCACGTAAATAGGTCATTTAATTTGTTGTATTTAATTTTTGTTGTTAGATGATTGATTGTTTTGACTTATTATATAATTAATTTGTACCACTAAAAATACCAAATTAAATATTTTTTCCTACTAAATTAATTATAAATTTTTAATATATTTATTTATTAAAAAATGATAGCAACACACTTTTTAAAGTACTTTTTTTAACACACTCTATATGATTGATACCTGTCTTTGAAGTTATAGGGTACTGTCAAAAATTATTAGTATTTCAAATTAGTCATTATCAGACAATGTCAAATACTAAAATGACTAGCCAAAAGAACCACAATGATTGAGAATTTTCAATTTCAGAAACTAATTTTAAATATTAATAATTTTAAAGACTAAATTGACAGTGCCTACAATTTCAAAAAATAATTAATTATTCACTTTTGATTAAAAATTTTATATTGGAAATCCCCGTTCAATAGCATGGGTAACTTTCTAGTTATATATTATAAAGCAGAGATATGTAGCGACTATTAATGCCACATATCAATATTTCACTTATTCAATTTTCTGCCTAAAACAATTTCTATTTTATTTTTTAATTATTATTTCTATTTTCATTCAAATCATTTAAACTATATCACACAATTAAATATTAAAAAAAACCATGTCACACAATTAATATCATAGATTTAATGCAAATTAATTCCCTCATATTAGAATTAAATATCAGTTTAATTCTATCATATTAAATGTCATTTTATCAATTTTTAATAAAAATACATAATAGTTGAAATTATTTAATTTTTCAAAAATAAAAATACTAATATTTTAAATAAAGAAACATAAATAATGATTTCTTTTAAAAAAATATCTTTTCCATATTGTTATAGAATATATAGATTTGATTTTGGAATTTTAGAATTAATTAAATTTAATTATAAATTATGATGGGGGATACATAACATGAATACGAAAAAATAATTTTTTTTGTGAAATGAGAGCATAATTCATTATATTGTGTACATGAAAAACATTTTATCATATACATAAAAAATTACTACTATTTTAAATTATAGATTAAAAAATATACCACATGAGTATTGAACATTTTTCATGAAACTATATTAGTATGTAAATTACTATGGTAGAAATTGTATCTTATCTAAATATTTTTTTTAATACTATATGATCTTGATCATAAACTTTGTACTTATTTTATTTTGTTTATAGTTACAATAATTTTAAAATAATAGATAATAAAAATATGATTTATTTAAAATATTAAATTATGGTACTATTGACATTTTTGTTATTTTTTATAAGTTTGAATTATATATATATATATATTTTACATAATAAATTATATTTAAAAACTGTGCATTTCTCGGGTACTTACATTAGTATTATATATAGCAGGGTTCTACCCTATGGGATTCTGCCATTTGTCACTCTTAAATTCATTCATTTTTTCGCCTAAAATAAATAAATATTTTAATTGTTTTTAATTTATTTATTTAATAATGATTCATTTACGGAGACATATACTAATGTCCGTTGGTCCAACTGGCAACTGCTGTTGGTCCTCAACCCAATATCTCGTTTTCGAAAAAAAAATTTATGCAGACATATAAGTTAATTCACTTAATGATATTTCATGACAATTAATTAATATTGTCATAACAAATTATACTGAAAACACATTTAGAATTTTCTAATTCAATTAAAATAAAATACATTTTACTAATTATTAATATTTTATCATATTAGCTTAATAACTTGTGCCTTGCACGAGATATTATCACATTTACTTAATAATAAAAATTTATTTGTTTAAATTAAAAAGTTTTGATTTAAATTTATTATTATTAACTTATTTTTAAATTGATATTTCATGACAATCAATATAATATTAAGGATTATCAATTTTATTTCTTATTTATTTCCATATTACTATTTCTAATGTCTTGAAATTTATAAAATCTCTTTTATTATGTCATTACATTTCAATTTTTCACACAAAGTTTATTGTAAGTCCATCTTCTTTTACCAGTATTAATTTCTTACTTGATTTTATAATTTTATTACTATATTTCATTCTAAAATTCTTATAATTCATTTTCAACTCATTCTTATAATTCATGCCATTACAATATATTATGTCATTCGCTAAGATAAAGTTTTATGATTTTATTACTAAATTTTATTCTAAAATTTTTATTGTATATTCTTATAATTTATTTTTAGTTTATGATTTCATTGATGGTATTCTCATTTTCGTTCTTCCTTTTGTTGGTTTAAATTTACTTAATTATTTTTTTGTTACCTTATTCCTTATAGAATTATACATTTTTTTGCATGAGGTTTATATATTTTTTTGTATCTTATGTGCTCTTATTATAATACGGCAACCAATTAAAACATAAACATGTGATGAATTTGCTGTTTTTAAAAATTGTATTACAATGTTAAAAATAAATTCATATTAATTGAGATAACCATTTTTGAAATACTAATTCTAATATGCTAAATACTAAAATTATGTTAAACATAACTTTATAAATTAATTGAAAATTAAATTGAATTACTAATATGATACTGTACTAAATAAAAAAATTCAATCAATAATACTAATAAAAATTCCATTGCACCATAAATTAAATCTAGAATATTAAATAAAATATCTGAATTAAATACCACTATTAATATTATCCACCAAAATTTTTTGATCGATATCGAGGGAGGGGGATCAAGCTCGAGTGTCAAGGGTTACAAATGGTAAGCGCTACCAACCGATCTAGCGTCCCTCAACTTAGTATTTGAAACTAAATTACTAATTATTAATATAATATAATCAACTAACATTATGATACACGAATAATTAATAATATTATTTTAATATAAAATTATCTTATTCATAAAAAGTTTGATACCAACACTTTAGTATAATATTGTCTCAAAATTTAGAATGAACAATTACTTCTTCTAATTTACTAAATAGTTGATTCAATTTATTAATATATAATTTGACATATAAAAAATTACATCTAATAATAATAAATTTAAATCAAAACTTTTTAATTTAAACAAATAATTCTTTTATTAAGTAAAATATGATAATATCCCGTGCACAGGTAAGCTAATTTAATATATAATTAGAGATAAATGGTGATTTCATATCTTTATATCTTTTATGCTCAACTGAGAGAAGGCATATCAAAAGTGGAAGGGCTTCTATCACGGGAGCAGTGAATCATAAATATAAGATCAAATCATGAATGATCAAGATTAAAATACAAAATCACATGACTTTTTAAGTGGTCATGTGACCACTAACTAAGTTTTAATTTCAACCGTCTATATATGGTTATACGGCTCATATTTAATCCACACCCTCTCATAAAAACACTATTCTCACTTGATACACCTCCTATCTTTATATATCTTTATATATAAAAGTAATGTAGTCTAGGGTAAACATTTTTCCCGCCAAGATTTCATTTAATCACAAAAATCATTTGATTAACCCATTTTTTGTGCTCAATTAACTAACACAGGGTGAAGGATAGGGAACTATACACTCACATCTTTATCTTTATTATATATAAAAGTAATGTAGTCTAGGGTAAGCATTTTTCCTGTCGAGATTTCATTTATCCACAAAGATTGCTTGATTAACCCCTTTTATGTGCTCAATTAACTACTTATTTGACACATATTGAAGGATAAAGAACTATACACTCACATGGTATGAGACTATACAAATAGATTCTGAAATTTTCAGCCTTTAAACACAAATGTGTCTTTTACAATTGTCAATGAAATTTGGATATGGTATTGCATCTAACCACATAGTTTCATTATTAACCATTTTTTGTCTACTCACTAGATTTTGTGTTTGATTCAAGGAGAGTTCTATACACTCACATGTTATATAACTATAGAAATTGTCTCTAAATCCACAGTGAATATACATGTTTTAAACACAAAAGTATCTTTTATAGTTGTCGATCAAATTTGGATGTGGTATGATACAAAATTTCATTTAACCACAAAGTCACATGACTAACCTGGCTTTTGTACTCAATTAATTACCACTTATTTGAGATAGATTGAAGGATAAAGAACTGTACACTCACATGGTATGAAACTATAGAAATAGACTCTAAATTTTACAGTAAATTTTATAGGCTTTAAACACAAAATTTATAGGCTTTAAGCACACAGTTTTACTGTAATTTGATGCACCAAAAAATAAACACAGACATTGCACAGTCTTTGTTTTTTATTCTCATTGTCTCTTATACAATTTTTTTAATTGGGGTATCCTCCTCGTGTAACTGTGAAGATTAATCTCTAGAGATATTGAAATCCATTTTAAAAGGTAAGAAATTTTCCTGCCAAAATTTCATTTAACCACAAAGATCATCTCTTCCATGAATGGGCCTGTTTGGATTGGCTTATACAGAGCTTATGAACACAACTTATAACTGATTCATAAGTTGTTTTGAGCTTATTTTTCATAAGTTACTCATGATAGCTTATCAAAACAGCTTATGGCTTATATAAAATAAGTTTCACTATAATTTTTCTTCGGTTATAAAAGTAGTTTATACAACTTATGTCATAAACAATAGATAAGTTTGTTATCCAAACAGGGCCTAAGGCTAGTCCATCTCCAAAAAGGGTTTCTTCCTGTAGCCATTGCCCTGAAGTTGCCATTTGGAAAATAAATGGCCTTTTAGCACTCTTTCCCACAAAGAACCAGGCTCTTCAAAGAGTCTCCATGTTTGCTTAGCCAAAAGAGCCCGCTATTAAAATCTTTAACCTCATTCCCTCTTCATTTTTCCTTTTAGTGAAGAAATCCCAACTCTTCCGGTGAATACCTTTGCCTTTTTCCATGGGGACTCCACCAAAATTTTGAGAGCATAGACTTTTACAGAAATTTTTAGGGAAACACATCATAACATGGCATATGTGGGTATAGCCCGTGTCATTGCCTTAACTAGTACTTCCTTTCCAGCCTGATTCAATAAATTATCTTTCTAGCCTTCAACTTTAGCCATCACTCTCCCTGATCCAAGTTTTTTTTTGTCAAACTCCCTTATCCAAGTTTTTTTGGTCAAAACTCCCTTATCCAAGTTAAATCAACTGTTTACGCCTATGGCACCATGGTAGTGAGATTTTTTTTTTAGTCATATTCCTATATAGAACCCAATCACAAAGGGTGTAGTTTTTTTTTTTGGTCAAACAAAGGGTGTAGCTAGCTCGGCCAATATGTGACTCAAGAAGATAGGAAGAGAGGATCCAATGTTTTTTTTTGGTCTGAGAGAGGATCCAATGTTGAAACCTGAGAAACTAAAAAAGGAGCCAAGCTTGGTGGAAACACAAATTGGGCTTCAACATATTACTACTAACAGCCAGAGATAAAGTGACAAAAACAACGACAAAAAAAAAGTGACAAAAATGACCCCAAAAAAAAACTATTTCACGACCAAAAAATATACTATTATATTCGAATACTCAATTTGAGACTCTGCTTCATTTGCAAATTTCTTCTCAGTTTTCTACTACGTATGCTACTGTTGATAAATCTATTGATCAAAACTATATATATATTGTAGTTTGGACCCAAAAAAAAAACTATATATATTGTAGCTCAAAAACCAAAGGTAAATTCATTTGGATCTTAGATATATATCATGGAAGTCAAAACCGGACCCCAGTCCGGTCAAGTACGCCCTGAAAATTGGACTGCGCAAGAACTGGTTAAAAACCAGAAAAATTGATTGGGTCGGTTCGTACTTTTTTTTTATTTTTTTTTAACTTTTTCAAAAGAAATAGATATCATTTTCTTCAATTATTTATAATTTTGAATATTTTATATTATGAATTATGACATTTAGTAGTGAAGTTTAAGTTTTTTTTATAAAGTTATGACTTTTATGTTAATTTTTGCTCAATATTGTATAGAGTTTAGGGTTTAAAATAATATTATATGTTATATATAGTATTATATATTATATTTATAATTTAAATAATATTATTTAATTATATCCAAGTTCAACCGGTTGAATACCGGTTGAACCTCTAAATCTTAAACTCCTACCTTTATCGGTTCAATGATCGATTCGGTTTTGACTACCTTGATATATACTCATGCCTATTATTCTTCTTTCTTTCCCATTTTGTTTACGACTTGCATACATATATCCCGTATTCTTTTACTCAACTAAAGCAAGCCAAGGATTTGGCTCCTGTGTCGTAAATTGAAAAATACTCCCTCCGTCATTAATTAGAAGAGGTTTTTTGCAAGTTTATTTGTCTCTTTTTATAAGAGGCTTTTGAAAATGTATCATACATTAATTAATTTTTACCCAAACTATCCTTATTTATTAGAAGAGAGAGGTAGAAATGCATTAATTAAATCTTACACTTGTAATTACAGTTACGGTCCTAGCTGGCACCATAACAAACTCGGTGGAGTTTGTTCCCTGATTGTATCTTGTATAAATACCCTTTGTATTGAGGGTTCAATTCATTCAGTGAGAATCAGTTAATTGTCCATCTCTTTTCTCTTCTTTCGGTTATCCCCTTTTGTTCATATTATGGCATCAGAGCTCTCCTAAGAGGGAGCTGTTGCGCTGCTCTATCATGCCGAGGAACTCTTCCAGTTCCATTTCCAACACCACCGTGGTGGCGGCGACCACCTCGATCCAGGATCCTTCACAAACACCAGGCAATTTGTACTATCTCCATCCTGTTGAGAATTCGTCCTCTCCGTTGGTGACTCCGCCACTGACCTCGAAGAACTACCATGGCTGGGCTCGGTTGATGAAGAAGGCTCTTATCAACAAGAACAAGATCCGGTTCATCGATGGTTCTCTGCCTAAGCCTGATCGATTCGATCCCACCTTTGAAGCTTGGGAACGATGCAACAACCAGGTTCACACCTGGATCATGAATTCTGTTTCCTCCAACATCGCACAAAGTATTTTGTACATAGAAAGTGCCTTCACGGCCTGGACCAAGCTGAAAAACAGATTCTCTCAAGGTAATTCCGTGCGTATCACTGACTTACAACAAGAGGTACATCTTTTTCGTCAAGAAACTTTATCTGTTACTGATTTCTTTACGCAATTGACTGTTCTTTGGGAGGAATTGGAGAGTCTGCGTCCAATTCCGCAGTGCACCTGTCCGGTTAAATGCACCTGTGAACTGAGCAGATATGTTGAAAAGATGAAGGAGCATGATTTTCTCATGCGTTTTCTTACTGGATTAACTGAGCAATTCGGACCTTGCAAGTCACAGATCCTTATGCTGGATCCACTGCCTTCCATAGATCGAGCCTTCTCTATGGTTGTGCAGTATGAAAGGCAAAATCGCTTGGCACCTGATGAGGAAGATCCTCAATCCTTGGTTAATGCTGTTGATAGAAAGAAACCTTATGGCAGAGGAAGGGGAAATTGGACCTCTAAGCATTGCACTCATTGTGACAAAGACGGTCACACAATTGATACATGTTACAAGATCCACGGATATCCTATTGGATACTTCAAAAGAGATGGCAAGGCTAGTGCCAATTCTGTTAGTGAGGAACCTGATTCTGGCTCCAAGACTATTACACCAGAAGACTACAAGGAATTGATGACTGTTTTGAAGAAATTCCAGCTTCCAACCCCTCCTGCAGCTGTGGATGTTAGTTCTGGCCAAGACCATGCTGTGAATCAAATTCACATTTCTCCGACTGCAGAAGGTATGGATCCTCATTTTGTTACTGTAAACTCCTTAGATGTTGACTCTGCCGTTTTTCCTTGGGTGGTTGATTCTGGGGCCACAGACCACATTTGCAATACTTTGAGCATGTTTGATCGTTACCATGGCATTAAACCTATTGGTGTGAGGTTGCCTAACGGAACTTCTTTAATTGCTAAAGTGGCTGGTACAGTTAAACTGCATGATTCCCTGCTGTTGCAAGATGTATTGTTTCTACCCGATTTCAATCTCAGTTTGATCTCTATTTCCAAGTTGACCAAGGATGGCAATTGTAGTGTGGTCTTCTCTGACAGTTGTTGTATGGTTCAGGACCCTTGCTTGAAGATGATTGGTTTGGCTAAGTTGAGGAATGGCTTGTACCACTTGGATTATGGTGGAGGCAATCCTTATCCTACCATAGGAAACATTACCGTAAATAATGATGTTAAATTTCCTGTTTCTGATTCAGTTTTGTGGCATTACCGTTTTGGCCACATTTCACATGCAAGGATGCAATTACTTTGTAAGGATTTTCCCCAGGTTCATGTTAATAAAAATCTTATTTGTGACATATGCCACCTTGCTAGACAAAAACGGCTTCCCTTCACATTGAGCACTAGTAGAGCTGTGAGTCCTTTTGATTTGTTGCATTTGGATGTTTGGGGACCATGCTCCTTGCCCTCAATTCATTCCTATAGGTATTTTTTGACTGTGGTAGATGATTGCACACGATTTACGTGGGTCGTAATGTTGAGAAATAAGTCTGAAGTAAAGGCTAAACTGGCTGATTTTTTTAATGTGGTTGAAAATCAGTTTTCCAAGAGGGTCAAAATAATTAGAAGTGACAATGGTACTGAGTTTCAGTTGAGTGATTTGTGCAGCAAACTTGGTATCCTTCATCAATTTAGCTGTGTGGAAACACCACAGCAGAATGCTAGGGTGGAAAGGAAGCATCAACACATTTTGAATGTGGCTCGGGCCTTGATGATGCAGTCCTCGACACCCAAATTTCTCTGGACCTATGCTGTCTTGCATGCAGTGTTCTTGATTAACAGAATGCCTTCATCGGTTCTAGGTAACTGCTCTCCATTTCAACTCCTACATGGCTCCCTGCCTGATCTTGACAGCATCCGAATTTTTGGCTGCTTGTGCTATGTCTCTACTGGTTTAGTAGGGAGACACAAATTTGATGAGAGATCCAGGAAATGCATTTTCTTGGGTTTCAGGCTAAATATGAAAGGAGCAGTAGTTTATGATGTTACCCAGAAGCAAGTTCTAGTTTCGCGACATGTTACTTACCATGAATCCATTTTCCCTTACCAAAATTCCAATCCGGTTTCCCAAACTCAATGTTGGGAGCCTGCTACACACTCTGCACACGCCACAACCCTCCCTTCCTCCCTCACCACCCCATCCACTAACCCAAACAATGATCTAACCACTAACCCAAACAGTAACCTACCTTCTAACCCGACCAATGATCAACTTTCCCATCCTATCACTGAACCTAACACAACTCTTCTTCCACCTTCTCCACGAAAATCCATCAGACCACATAAGCCACCCGCTCACCTTAAAGATTACATTTGCAATTCCATCTCCTCCACCTGCACCTATCCCATTCACCACTACATTTCCTACGCCAATCTTTCCCCCGGTCATCGTTCTTACACCTTCTCTCTTGACACCGTTTCTGAACCTTCCACTTACTTGGAGGCCAGCAAACACCCATGCTGGGTGGAGGCTATGCACAAGGAACTTACTGCTCTAGACAAAAACCGTACCTGGACCATTGTGGACAAACCTGCAGGGGTTACTCCGATAGGCTGCAAATGGATTTAGAAGGTCAAAAGAAAGGCTGATGGGACATTGGAACGGTACAAAGCCCGTTTAGTGGCAAAAGGGTACACTCAAACGGAGGGCATTGATTTTTTTGACACATTCTCCCCTGTGGTTAAAATGGCTACTGTCAGAATGCTTCTTGCCTTGGCTGCAATCAAGAAGTGGCACATTCAGCAACTAGATGTGAACAACGCCTTCCTACATGGTGATTTACAAGAAGAGGTCTACATGTCCATACCACAAGGTCTTCCCAATGTTCCCTCCAATAAAGTCTGCCGGTTGTTGAAATCTCTATACGGGTTGAAGCAAGCTAGTCGCAAATGGTATGAAAAGCTATCCAATTTACTTCTTACCTTGGGGTTCAAACAAGCTCATTCTGATCATTCACTCTTCACTAACATCACAGCCTCCTTTTATACTGCACTTCTCATTTATGTTGATGACATCGTGTTAGTGGGGGATTCCCTTTCCGAACTCACAAGGGTTAAGCAAGTTTTGGATAAACAATTTGGCATTAAAGACCTTGGCAATTTGAAGTTTTTTCTGGGATTAGAGGCAGCTCACTCTTCCCAAGGCATTTGTCTTTCTCAGAGACAGTATTGCCTTAATCTACTTCAAGACTCGGGTATTCTTGGCAGCAAACCGGTTTCCACCCCTATGGAACCTGGTTTACACTTATATCAGAATGATGGACCTGCATTCCATGATATTGCTTGTTATAGGCGTTTGGTTGGCAAACTTTTATACTTAACAACCACAAGGCCGGACATCACCTTTGCAGTCCAACAACTTTCTCAGTTCTTGAACAAACCAACCACTACTCACTTCAAAGCTGCCCAGAGAGTATTACATTACCTCAAAGGTTCACCTGGACAGGGCCTCTTTTTCAGCAGAGAATCTTCCCTATTTTTGCAAGGTTATAGTGATTTCGATTGGGCTGGATGCCCAGATTCCAGGAGATCTATCAGCGGCTACTGTTTTTTTCTTGGTGATTCATTGATCACATGGCGTTCAAAGAAGCAAAACACTGTAGCCCGTTCTAGTTCAGAAGCCGAATACCGCGCATTGGCCTCAGCCACCTGTGAATTACAGTGGCTTCAGTTTTTGCTGGATGATCTCTGCATCACTTGCGCCAAGCAGCCTGCTCTCTATTGTGACAATAAGAGTGCCCTTCACATCGCTGCCAATCCCGTCTTTCATGAACGGACCAAACACCTCGAAATAGACTGTCATGTCGTCCGGGAAAAGGTCTCCATTGGCCTCATGAAGCTTCTTCCTTTGCCTTCTGCTCAACAGATTGCAGACTTGTTCACCAAAGCTCTCTTGCCCAAGTCCTTCTTTGCACTTGTATCCAAGCTTCGATTGCTGAACATTCACCAATCTTCAACTTGCGGGGGGGTCTTACACTTGTAATTACAGTTACGGTCCTAGTTGGCACCATAACAAACTCGGTGGAGTTTGTTCCCTGATTGTATCTTGTATAAATACCCTTTGTATTGAGGGTTCAATTCATTCAATGAGAATCAGTTAATTGTTCATCTCTTTTCTCTTCTTTCGGTTATCCCCTTTTGTTCATATTATTAAATAAGAGATAGAAAGTGAGAAGAGAGATATACTATTATTAAGGACAATTTTGGAAATACAGTGTAAATTATTGACATATTTAATATTATAAACTATATTAACTAACTTTTTTAGTAGAAAAAAATTAAGTAAAAATTTCTTATAATTAGGGACAGAAGGGGTATTGAATAACCGGATGAATTAATATATTACGACCAATTACTTTTGTCGACAATTTTGTCTCGGGGTTGGAATAACATGTCGTACATTAATCAATATTGAATAACATGGCCCCGGTAATAGAAAATTTTTTGTGGAACAATTTTTTCAAAAAGCTATTTTCTGAATTTTTATTATTGTTTGATGTGACATTTTGTTAAAATACCATATCTTGTGACATTCAGTCAAAAAAAACAAAATCATTATACCCGCAATACGCACACGAAGTGCAGCGTTATCAAGCATAAACATGTATATTTTTACCATTAACAACTCTTTCTACATATAATAATGTCGCCTCTTTTCTTGTCTACGTACCGTAATTTGATTTATTTTATTGAGGTGAAAAAGACAAATATTGCCAACAATGATACGTAACGTATCCCGTAAGGAATTATATAAGGCGTAGCTTTATGATTTGCTAGCCACTCTCATTTTATCCTTTCTATCTATTTTACGTTAAAATATTATTCTTAAATCAACGTACAAGAGTCAAAAGACCAAAAAAAAAATCTACTACCAAGCATGCGTGCACTTTTGTAGGAGTGTTCAAAATTGAACCGATCCAAAAATTAACAGCAAGCTGATTCAAAAAAATTGAAAGTTGATCAAAAATCGAAGTTTTTGGATTTTTTGGATGACTTTTTTGGAGAACCCAACCGAACTGCTCGGATTTCAGATTTATTCACTAAAACTGAACCGAACTGCAACTTATACAGAAAAATCAAGCAATTTTTCATATTTTATTTTACATACTAAAGTGATGACATTCTAGCATAAGACTAGTGTGTTAGATGAACACCATCACCATAGTATTGACTTAGAACTTTGCAATAATAAAAATAAATATGAACAATTATTTTCAAATTGTTGCCAAGTACTTAAATGTTAGATAGATTATATTTATGCATTAAAATAAATAGTAAATGATGAACATATTGTCATACTCGAAAAAATTTAACAAAAGACATAAGTTATATTTAATTATTTGCCTTAAAAAATTACAACAACAAAAAACCGAAAACCGATCCAATCTAAACCGCATTACTTTGGATTGGATCATATATTTTTAAGAAAGCAAACTGAATCGAACCGCATGCTCTTTTAAACTTTGAATCGGATGACTTTTTACCTCAAAATCGAATCGAACCGAGCCGCGAACATCGATGGCGCTTTGTCCCACCTCATCCTTGCATCAAGTATTCAAATTCTACGTATAAATTACCATTGCCTATACATATATATACGTCGACGTAAGTACGTAATTTGAAAGAAAACAAATTTAGAAATTAGTTTGATTTTTATTAAAATAATTCATATTCAATTATTTAACATTTTTTAATATGTTTGTGGAGATTTCACATAATTATATGAAACATTAAAAGTGTTTTTAATATTTTATTTAATTTCTTCTATTTTCTAAGTTTGCGTCGTAGGCAAACATTAATTTAATAAAGATGGTCAGTGCTTATTTGGATCGATAGCTAAAAATCACATTTCAGGTGACAAAAATGATACAAGTTCTGTTTGCTTAATTTTGCGGTGAGAAAAATGAAACTTTATCTTTTAAAATTAATGATTATGTTTTATTTCAAACAAAATTAACTTTTCTAAACTCATTTTTAAAATATCATTTATAAATATAACTTTTTTAAATTTCCATTGTAAGTACTTAAACTAAACACACCTTTACATCGCCCGAGATTCACTTTGTAAAGAAAAAAAATCCTGTGTTCAAATTGAGGTTGATGGCTTAATTAGTAAATATTAAAAAAAGAAGCTTAAATTAACACCAAATTAAAACATATCCTTGACCCTAACAAAGGTAAATTCTTTTTTTTTTTGACAGCCTAACAAAGGTAAATTCTAAAAGCGTGTTCACGCTTTGAAATTGTGATATATATATATACACACACGCTTACGCATACTCAATGTATTGTCTTAATCTGGACGAGAATGGAAGTTACTTAAGCGAGCTGTGATCAACGGTTAAACCGACACTGATGCTACCATTTAGAAATCAAGGAGTATGGTTAATTACGACTTGTTGATTTGTGTTTCGTGAGTCGGTGGGAGAATAAAATTTAGTGCTTATTAACTTATTTGTTTATGATTAAAAAAATAATTTTAACATAAAATAATTTAGTAATTATATATTTTTAGAGATTTTTATACGAGGCTTTAATATTTTCTCTCATCTCTCACTCTATTAAATTCAGATTATTTATTAAAGGCTACTCAATATATTTTTTTATTATAATTAGATTTTATATTATTTTTAGATTTTGATAATTTTTAAAATATGAAACAAACATATATAGAAATTAAAAATAATCAAAAGCGATTATTTCGTTAAAAATGCTATATATGTATGCGTGTGTGTGTGTCTCTGTCTACATGTTAATAGGGGGATATAGATGCTAAACATAGCTAAATTATTAGTTATGTAGCAACAAAGAATGTAAGGACCAAAGTTATTTCCATTATTCGTCCTATAGTCGTTGGTTTTCTATCAAATATTGATAGACAGACTTTAGTGCATGCATATATATCTTTTTGTAACGTCAGAAGCCCCAACTTTGGAAAGCATCGTATAGAGTTTCAGTGAACTTGATCTTTGTGTGTTTTGTATAGACTTTCGGTGGACAAGGACATGGGAAACTGACCCGTAGTATTCACCGTACAGACAAGCTCGCAATGGAACGTGATCATGGTCTCTCTCCATTTGAACCCGGCCCCTTAATTCATCTATCATTATATATGCACGGACCGAAGTGATAAAGTAGTTTGATGGTTTGAGAAAAGAGATATATATGTTAGAGTCAGTGTAGTCAAAATTGGACCAGACCGGCCGGTTGGACCGAGAATCGGACCTCAGTTCGGTCTGGAACACCTAGAGAACCGTCTTGCACAAGAACCGGTTAAAAACCGGACAAAACCGAGAAAACCGGCTAAAAACCGGTTGAACCGGTTCAATGATTTTTTTGACAAAAAAATTCAAAAATTTTATTTTTTTTATTTTTTTAAGAAATAGATATCATTTTCTTAAATTATTTGTAATTTTGAATATTTTATACTATAAATTATGACATTTAGTAGTAAAATTTAATTTTTCTTTATAAAGTTATGACTTTTATGTTAATTTTTGTTCAATATTGTATAGGGCTTAGGGTTTAAAATAATATTATATACTATATATAATATTATATATTATATTTATATTTAAAATAATATTATTTAATTATATCTCGGTTCAACCGGTCGAACCTTTAAACCTTGAACCCCTGTCCTCACTGGTTCAATATCCGGTTCAATTTTGACTATCTTGGTTAGAGTGATAAAAACGCCGTGAGTTCAAATTTCTTCTGCCATTAAGATAACATATATTAATTACTATGTCTCGTTTACTTATTAGATTTACGGATATATTTGTTGGATTTCATTATATTTTAATACATTAAAACACCAATTAACGGTTTTGCAATGCAAGAAACATAGTATTATACAATGGTTTACCAAAAAAACTAGAAATTGCAACCGATAAGTCTCCATCAAGGAATCAAGATTCGCTGGCGGTGGAGCATGCTGCATAATATATGATGTTACTGCATGCATACGGAACCTAACAATTTCGGTTCCAACAAGCTGCTTCAGAAATGATTAATTAGTTTTACAATTCCTTCCAACAAGCTGCTGCTTCAAAAATGATTAATTAGGTTTATTCATACACGCTAAAACTTTTCTATTAAGCATCATATACTGATTAATTAGAGGAGCTTCTTGTGAATGTCAATTCAAGTAAGAGTTCAAATAACAGTACTATACGCGCTTTCTTAATTTCCGCATAATATGATTAAATCTCAATGTTTGTCGATAAGAAAAGTTGTTGCCAGCTAAGTAAATTCTGTAAAACAAGAAAAGAATCAAATACATTAAAGAAGAGCAAAATTATTTGTATGTAATATATCATATGTCATGAAGAAAAATGCCAATTAGCAGTCCTTCAAATCCACCCCCTGATAATTTAGTACCCGATGAGATGCACGCTCAAGATATGTGCGCAAACGGGGACGACTCCAATTAAACACGCAAATCACAAGTTTTCGATGATTTGACTGGATATTGATATCATTCTGTGTATTGGATTGTACTTTTGAAATTTCGAAATATAAATTGAAAGTAAAATAATTAAAAAAAATAAAAGATTAAATATGTTTTCATTTCCGGCAATTAGGTTAATGTTCGCTTAGTCCTCCAAAAAATAAAAGATTAAATATGTTTTCATTTCCGGTAATTTATGAAAGAAATAAAAATAAAAATGTAGGTTTATTATACTTTTGGTCTTTCAGTTATCACGATTGTACAATTTTAGTCCTTTATTTTCAATTGAGCGAATTGAACCCCCAATTATCCCAATTATTATAATCATATTTAGTCTCTCAATTGTGTCACGTAGGCTCCAAATGTTAAAAATTAAAATACATAATGACTGGAACCTGATTGCAACAATTGAGATAATTGAAAAATCCTCAATTGAAAATCAGAAACAAAAATCACATAATCGCAATAACTAAGAGACTAAAAATGTAATTAAATCAGAAATCTAATATATAAATTAAAATTAATTTTGTTAAGTTGCATTTAAAGTCAGCAGATAATGCAAATGAACGAGCGAAATTCATCGTGAGCTGCACAGCATAGTCATTAATGAGAAGTTTTCTTCAGATTTGATCCCCATTGACATTTTTCTGGACGCTGTTTTTTTTTATTTTATCAAATATATCAAAGAAGATTAAATAATAAATATGAGTTTGAATGATCCTTTAAACCACTGGACTTTATTGGCAGACTTGTCAAATCTTCCCCCCGGAGGAACCGATGCCTGTCCCCTTATCCCCTCTGACCAAACCACCAGGCCAGGCCAGGCCAGGCCAACATCTTACTTATTTCACCCACCAAGTCACCATATACTTGCTTGAAATGTTTCTTTGTCACCCATTGTGGTGAAAATCTACAAGTAACTAGAATAAATTGTAGAATAATTCAATGACTAATTAAAAATAAAAAATTATAAAATTATAAATAAATCAAAATTCAAAAAGCAACGAGCCAGAAAACAAGAAAGCAAAACCCAAAATTTAAAACAGATATAAACAAAACATTTGAAGAGGTCAAAGAATATACAATTGGATAGAGAAATTTGCCAAGGACAATCTCATTGGCAAATAAGATACCTTGTGAGTAAATGCGGCACAGGCACTGTGCAAAAGGAGAAAAATGAGGTTGAGATCGACTTGAGAACTAGGTTAAAAGGAGAAATTATGGAAGACAACTCTCATGGAAACCTACACATACATGCATATAGATGGTCTCATACGTACCCAGTGCATAATTAAAATTAACTCCCATAACTACTACTCTAGACAAAATTTAGGGTGGGAATATGCAAGATTGTTCGATATGGACCTATGACTTGGCTTGCTTAAAGCATAACTTGACTTGACCTGTTTAGTAAAAAGACTAGGTTCAGACATTTAAAAAAGTCTATTTAGTTAAATAAGCTAGACTTAAGCCTATAAAAAAATGCCTATTAGGTCTGTCAAGTCGGCCAATTTATATATATATATATATATATAATATAATATAATATAACATAATAAAAATATAGAATGAAAATATAATAAAAAAGAGTGTTACTTGTTTATTTATTTGTGAAGGCCCAATGACCTATCTTTTAGTAGATGCCTAGTGGCCTCTTTATATATTAGAGACATATGAGCCTATTTAAAAGTCAAGACATATGACTTATTTATAGGTGGAGAGCGCTATTTAAAAACCTTACTGAAAAGTAGACATTTAAATGGGCTCCTAGGCAAGGCCATACTTTGAAATAGGTCATGTCGAGGCTTAAAATTCAACTTATATCATGCTAATACTTAAGTCAGACTTAGGCCTTAAATTTCATTTTTTTTTTCTTTTTGTAGGAAACATGCAATAGCGGTTCCACATGGAATCCCTATTGGAAGGTTAATTATGTTACATTAATTAGTAGTTTTAGGAATGAACTGCTGCGAAAGGTTTGTGAAACGTAACTCAATTTTTTGTCTCAACTTATAATAACAGTTCTGCGTAGATTTGCTACAACTTTAGCATTATTTAACTTAGTGATCATACAAAAGAATTTGGAATAAAATAATTCATAATTAGAAATAATTTATAACAAGACATTATGTGTAAGTTTGAACTAAAGTCTCTAATTTCGATTAGCTTTTAGTCTTTTACATTGTGAGAGCTCTTAATTAATTGATGATTTAAATATTTGATCCGTAACCTACCAAAAAACCCTTATTAGAAGACTACATATGGAAAAAATTAGATGAAATATTTTCTAAAAAATTGAGAAATATACCGTGAACCCATTGAACAATATAAACTCTATTCTTAAATATCTGTAGTAAAGTATTATTATTTTTACTCTAACAAATAACATCATTTTCTTCTCTTCTCTCTTTTTTAACTCTCTCCTTCAATGCTTCCAATCCACTCTTTTTCTCACATCTCTCTCCTTTCCTTTTTTTTTTCCTCACCTCTTTCTCCCATTTCACTTTCTGTCCTAAACCAAACACAGTGTAAACGAATTTGATTCCCAATCGCATATAGATCACACAGACAGTGATGCAAGGTGTAATAAAAAAAAAAAAAGTTAAGTCAAACTTGATACAAAACGATATGATTACTCATAATTACAAGTTTAGAAATTTACATCAAGGCTAGCTATAACTAATCATCATCATCATCTCTCGGTAATGTATAGAGAGAGAGATGGATGCAGTCCTTTAAAAGAAGAGGATAAGAAAATTAAAAGTGAAGAGGGAGGGATACAAAGCAGAGAGAAAAAGGTACACTACACTAGTAAGGCAGACAATAAAGCAAGCCCGTGATAGTAATAATAATAATAATAAGAAAAAAATTAAAATTAAAGTGATCAAGAAGTAGCATGCATATGAATGTCCAACAACATATGCACTAGCTAGTATGACCATAAGGATTGTCCCATGTTGGCTTGATCAACGACCGTGTCCGTACCAAAAAGGGATTTGGTCGATTGGTACAAATTCCCTGAGGATGAATTGGAGGCTGTATTATTAGGAGGCATTAATAACATTGATGATGGTTGTTGTTGTTGTTGTTGTTGGTGGTGTTGATGATTATGATCTGGTGATGATGAAGTTGAGAATTGGCGCATTCTCATTTGCACAACCTCTGCTTGTGCTAGTGCCAATTGGGTTTGAAGCACATCAACCTGTTGCTGCAGAGAGGATATGGCTCCCACACATCCATACACAGGGTCCCTCACCCTTGCATTCGCCTCATATACCATCGAACTAACCGCATCACTCCGTTGGTGCTCTGGTAATTCCTGCAAATTTTGGGCAAAAAGTAATATTATTAACATTTTATTAGTCTATGGACTCGAGAAACCATAAAGTTGGTCACAAATGGTTAAGGTACTCCATCTAAAGAGATGAACTCAGCTATATGGACTCGATTCGTACAAAACATAGGTCTTTAATTTTCTAATAAAAATAGTAAAAAAAAAAAACTTAACAAATAAAACAATTTTACTTGAAAATAAAAGGTGTATCACAGTCTGAAAAGTGATATGTGTCACAATTTAAGAGATTGAGGTTTAGTTTAGGTGACATCTCATGGTTGGTGGTGTGTAAGTAAATTTGGATAGCTAATTGTTTGTTCAAAGTGAGGTTTAGACCCAAGAAAAAAGTAGTTCCACAATTTTAGTATTTTAAATGTAGCTTACATTCTTTGACCAAAAATAAAATGTAGCTTACATTGATGTGTGTGTCCGAATGTAAAGGTGTATATAACTTCACCAAAATAGATTACTGTTCTATATGCATAGACTAGCTTTATATGATGTGAATCAAAGGGGTTGTGTGGATATAGAGAGATCTCATGCATAGTCAAAAAGGAGATGATAAGGTGCATGCTGAAGTTGGTTATTTTGGAAGTATAGAGTTGACCACGGACTATATATTATATAGTATTAAAATCATAATACTTGAAATGCAATATACACAAAATCAACCCCTGCATCTATTTTTCTAGGCGCAGCTGGATGTTGGAATTCAGGGTGATGGGTAATACTACAGAGCCTTTCACTTCAGAGTTAAATTTAATTAGTAATTAATGAAGTGGATATTCAAGGTTAACTAATTAAGCATACATTCTTCTTGGCATGCTTAATGTGTTTTAGTATTGTTAGCCATTTGCAATTTACATTAATAAATTAAATAAACACCTAGCTACAAGTCATATTTGTCCATGCTTGTAACTTACATTTACTCTGTTACGACATGTCTTAGCTATAGAAAAGAACAAGCCAATATATATATATATATATATGTCATCAATGTATCATGCTTACACAATAATTTTTTGACATATCATTAATTTTTTTTTTCACAAGATGAAATATCATTATCTGGGGAATCAACATCACTTTTGGACATATTACTAAGGGGTCTCTATCAATGTAACCCTGATTTTAAAGACAAAAGGAAAAGGTGAGCATACTAAAACTTTCTTTTACCCTGAAATATCATTGCGCAAGAGGAGTCTCAAGACTAAAAGCCAAGCGGTGGTCATAAAAGAGAGTTGTTCAACAAATTGGATACACATAACCACCAGTAATGATGCAGCTAACAACATGCATAGCATATCTTTTTTTTTTTTTTACTTTATACTCTTTCACACTGAGTGTGGTTTCAAGTAGTAAAGGTAATTTATATGCATCTCATGATCCTTAATTGGTCCTCTTTATATGTGCTAAGGAATCATCTTGTTTATTATTAGTAGACCTTGCTTTAACAAAGAAGAATGAGAATTATACACAGTTCATATTAAAAGTGAGGACTGTAGGGCCAGCTAGCCATCAACTGTAATTAACCACTATAACGGAAGATTATAATATAGTAAAAATAAAAGAAAGATATATATCCTCTTCACCTTTCTTGAACAACCACTTTCAATTTAAAAATTAAATATAGAATAATAGCTTATGATAGATGAATATTCCAATAAGGAACTAATTAAGTGATTCACTAAGATCTGCTAAATCATATATGTTTGGATTAACGAAATTAGAAGCATGTAGAGAGAGTAACCAATTTTCTTGGATTAGCTATATGTTTTCAAAGTCTTAACAGCAACAGATCATGGTTCTTCATGTCCAAGAGCAAGTTCCATTTCTGTGAGAGATATTATATGAAGTTTGTTTTGGGCATAAAATCATCGATCTGTCTTCATTTAACAATATGACATGATATTTAGAGCTTCTATATATAATTAATCATATTCTATATATTTAGTTAGATTCATATACCAGCATTTTAAACTTCTCAAATACACCCGAAATTAAAAGTTATTTTCAACATAAGGGGAGAGTGAATCCATGTTTATGCTCAAATATTGACACTTGCACAAGGAGTCCTGTTAAATTATATAAAACTGTTTTTGTGTGATCACCTAATGTATTTATTTGAGAGTGTATATCATCTATAATCTACCAGACACAGATGAATGTCTTGACTCTTAACTGAGCTCTGCTCCAATGGTTTAACAAAACCCAGATTCCATATACAAGTTTGATAAGAAATTAGCAGCTTCTTTTTTTTTTGACTTATTTCCAACACTTTATGTAAAATATATATTTATTGATTCTCCCACAGATATAGTTATCAAATATACCGGTTATATATATATATATAAGTCTGCATATATAACATTCGATGTACTTAGTAAAAGTTGACTTGGTCATGAAAAAGTGTTCTATAATTCTACTACTATATATACACGCACATCATATTCTCATGAAAATGATTGAAAATATACATATCAACATGATGATAGGGATATAAAGTAGAGAGGTGCATGTATGTATGAGTATTGAAATTATTTAATTACCTGTAACATTTTGTTCACATTGCTAGCCCCAAAGACCTTGTGGACACTGCCAAACTTCTGGGGTTCATCCGCAGGGAAATAAGGAGCAAACACACAATCTTGTGCACATCTCCTTCTAAGAAGCTTGCATGCTGCACATGGCGACATTGCACCTTGTTTTCTGCCACCCTCCTTCATCTTCTTCCAAAATTAAAGTGGAAGAGTGATCAAGGGTGTGTCAATTATGTGCTATATATATATAGGCCCTTAATTTGAACTGTTGAATTTTTCTTCCTTAAAAACAAAAATTGAAGAAAAATAGCAAGGATCTTCTTCCAATGTGAAATAGGGCAATTAAGAAAGGAGAAAAAAGGGGAGAGAGAGAAGTTTTGAGAGAGGGGATCAATTAATTAGGTGGACTTATAGGAGGGGGAATGGAGATGATGTTATATATATAGAGACGTTAATGTGACATGAAATCTTTAAGGGTCCCACAAAAGAAGAGGGCTTAGATTATGCTGCACAAAAACGTCCATGTTGATAAGATCTTTTGCCCCACCTTACATATTATTTTTTGTCCCACTATAGTACTTTATTTTATTTTAATTTTTTAATTTCTATGCTTTAGCTCTCTTAATTAAGCTTTGATCGATGGCTTCACGGTTTGAAAGTTCTTCATTGAATTCCAGAGGAATTGGTTCACAATTAGCCGTCAATTTCCTTCTGTTTACAAACAATAATTGGTAGAAATAACTAATTGTGATGTTAATTGCAGTGTATACTGTTCTCGTCACAATCAAAAGTATTGGTCAGTGTTTCTCATTGGCCTTGTGTTTGTGTTGTGCTTTTTCTTTTGATCCAAAAGTGACACATGGATTTTCCCTTTCTTCAATTCGTTAATTAGGTTCTTTTTTACAAGGTGAACACAGAAACAGGTTACTTTGACGGCAACAAATCAAAGAGTTTCTATGCGCCCTCTACTCTTAGATGGAGAAGAAACAAATGAAAATAATGTACCATATTGTTAACAGAACTGGGACAACATATATGTCAGTTAAGTGGTCAGCAGGGATTAATTGGAAGTCTTCTTGTTGTCTTTGAGCCTTTAGTTAATGTTGTGCCTGGGCTTCTGATTTATAAGTTTGTTAGATGATTGCTCAATTGTTTCATGCTGACACTATGGTGTTTTCTTTTCTTTTTTCTTTTTTTGTCGTGCACTATGATGTGCAAGGTTTTAAATAATAGTCCGAAATCGCAATTGCGGACACGATATAATGGTTTAGGGAGTCTCTGAAACCGAATCGCGACCGCAATTGCAGCCACATCAACTGCATTTGTCTGCAATTATCTGCAATATCAAGGACCGTGACATAACCGCAATTGCAATTTAAAACCTTGATGGTGTGTTCTTGGCATGCATACTTGCATAGCATAAAGCGGGTCAAACCCTTACTTTAGACCCACCAATAAAAAAGTTATAAAACTTTTATCGTTAACTGGCTTAACATAGTGGTAATGCTTTTTCCCTATGGAATGGGGTCCGATCCCAGCTTGAGCAAAAACCACGTTAACATTTTGTAAGGCCTCACTTCAAAGTTCTCTATAGGCTTAAAAACATGTTAGGTAAAAGCTTAAGAGTTAGTTGGTGGCCTGGTGACAGAATCTCTGCCATATAACACCAGGGGTTGTTACAACTTACAAGGATTTCTACAGACTTTTAACTAGTTCGCAGGGCATGGCTCTCATGTTATATAATTCTGATTGTTGTTAGTGCATAATGGTGCTTAAGGGCCAGGAACAGAGGCCTTAGGACTTTTTGGTCTGATGGTGGAAAGTGTTTCATATGTCTTTTTTTTTGGGGCAAGTGCTATATATGATTGCAATTTTTGTGTTGATGAGCCAGGGGCTTCATTTTTCTTGTTTTTCTTTTCCAGCTATGTTCTGTTTTTTCATTGTTGTGGTGGCTGGATGTTACTCTTTGATTATATTTTGAGGCTTTGTCTAATATACACAAGTTAGGTAGGTTGTGTACCTAACACAAATTTTTTTAGCCATTCGATTAAGTGGTCACACTGGATCTAATTTGCACTTCTCATACCAGATCTTTCTCAAGCTTTCTCTCTCCTTGTGCTCCGAAAACGAAAACACAGAACATGACAGAACATGAATCCCTACCACACACCTTCAACCTTCTCTCTGCAACATCAAAAGCACTCAATATGGCGTTCTCCCTCCCCCTCCTCCAACGGTCCTTCTCTCTCCCCCTTCTTGCTAGTGGTCGAGGTGTTTCCGGTTCGATGTGGAGGCGGTCTTGCGGGGATCGTGGCTCGCTAACCACTGCAACAAACTTCCCTCCTCCGAGTCACCCTAGTCCTTCTCCCTCTCCTTCCTCCGAGAGACCCCGGAGAGGTTTGGCGACTCCGACTACATGATTGAAAAAATCTCACCGGAGATCTGACGCTAGACCGCCTCACCATCCTCGTCGTTGCCGACTTGAAGGCCATCTCCGGCGTGAGTGTTTGAGAAATGGCATCGAAGAGAGACATGGAGGAGCCCGAACTTCATAGAGGGATGATGAGCGAGGTGAAAGTTGGCGGGGATGGTTCCGGTGCCGGTCCTCGCTTTGAGTGCTGGTTGCAAGTATATACAGAGGCCATAGGCGATTGGACGTGGGAGAGAGAAGGGTGATGGTGAAGAAAATTGTGTGTGGAGCATCCATGGTAAGATCGTGAGGCACATATTGATCTGAAGGCTAAAAAAACTTGTGTACCATACATCACCTATACAACTTGTGTAGGATAGAAGCCGCCTATTTAATTTTGGGTGGCACTGGCACCGTCGGTATAATTCATGTTCAATGAATACAATCACACCTTGGTTTTCTTACCTTTGAATAAATCAATTAAATCACAAAAGATGCATGGAAGTAGAATTCCGTACATAGTTACCAATTATTTAAATTGTGTACCATATCACAGGATGCAACTGCAATATTTTTGTTAGAGGCATCTAGTGTTATGATTTTTGAACACTGATTAATATCTAACACTCATTTAATACCGCTTTGTTTTCTATTATCTTTCTCTTCTTATCACATCTATCACTCATCTATCTTCTATTCTTATCTATCTTTAGATGTGAAATGTTTAAAAATCATTTTTCTTACATCTATGATTACAGATCGTATCAGTCACAATTGACCTGCAACCATCGTAATGTAAGTATTACAATTATAATGGGAGTGTAACCATAATTTAAAACATTAGCTATCACCTTAAATCTATTAGTAATGTGCACTTTTGCAGTAACAATATTGCTCATTCAATTGTCTTACTTTGCACTATACTTGTTGATCCTGAATCTCGGACCTGCGGGGCGTGCTCCTTGTGTAGTGGACGTCGATGTTACTCAAGCGCAGCGTGGTGGGGCAAATGTACTCCAACGCTCAAGTTAGTGTGAATTTCACAAGGGATCAACTGGGTGAACCGTATGTGTACTTGACTTAGGAGTAATGAAGTCTCATATTGGTTAACAATAGATTGAGTAATGACAATATAAGTGTGGAGAGTCTTAAGACCCATGAATTCCTTGCCTTTAAGGTTTTAAGTACAAGATGTGGTGTAAGCTCACTTTTTTGACTTCTATTTGAACTTCATGCCGGAAAATCTTAATTTGAAGCCAATATAAATATAAATTTCGATTCTCAAGTTAAGGAAGTGGACAAAATCATTATGGTTGGACAAGCCTCATGTTAGAAACTTCTGTACATACATAAATGGATATATGGGCCGGGGAGACTCGTAGGGCCGTGAGGAGAGAAAACAAAAAAGTTAAAAAAAGAAGAATAAAGATGGATAGACACCCCTTGAGGTGTATACCACTAGAGAGATATAGAGTGAGATGAGAAAAAAGTGATAAAATAATGTGATATGTGATGTAATAGTTATAGAGAAATAGAAAGAAATAAGAGGTGTTGGATAGGTGGATTTATTTTTGGGGTGTATGAGTATCATTACTCTCGTAAATAAACAAAGCACTTGCACCGAATCAAGATCAACATAGATATCACTTGCACATGCATGCCCATAGACATAATGTAAAATGAGTTGAAAAGTAGGGTCCTGGTGATATGTAATTAGCCGTGACAAAGACTGATCACAAAAATAAGTTTATAATAAAAACAAAAAACAAATTGATGACCAATATCTCATAATCTTAACCACATGAATATGTAAGGTGGAATGATCATGTCTTCCATTTATCTTTTGTGATTTTTTTAAAATATATTTATGCCGTTTCTTTTACCTCTCCTAACAAGGGATTAAGATGGGTGCAGTATGACCTTTTATTTTTCTAATGATAATTTTTTGTCTTCCTTTTGTGTTCCTTATAACTTGATCCTTAAGCGACATTGTTGGCTCTAATATCTTCCTATGTCTGTATTTTATCCGCTTTACATTTTTCTAATGATTCGTATCTTGACAAAAGACGTTATATGCATCAATCTTGATGTATCTCAATGACACCTGAAATTATTTTAGATTGATGCAAAATTTTATATGAATGATTTATGTGTAATGTTTAATCCAATGGTGGATTTTACAATATAATTATCCGATGAAAAATTATTAATGGTGTAGCATCGTCCAAATTGTTATACCAGTGTAATTTGATCTCATATATATGTGTGTGTGAAATAACTGGGAGGATAATTGAATCAACATTGCAAATGTAAGATAGCACTAAACACCAATTAGAGGAAAAGTTTGACGACAGCGCAAAGATATGCACTACAAGAAAAGCCTTTGTTATCGAGGGCCATTTACCGACGGCCCCGAGGCCGACGGTAATCTCGGGGATACCGACGGCCAAACCGACGCTAAGTCGTCGGTAGTGGTGCAGCCCGAAATGTGAAAAAAATGGCAACTTTACCGACGGCTTAGCCGTCGATAAATAATAGAAGAATTATATCGACGGCTAAGCCGTCGGTAAAGTTGACATTTAAAAAATTTTAAAATAAAAGAATTAGTACCGGTTGATTTTACCGACGGCTAAGCCGACTGTAATGTTACCGACGGCTAAGCCGTCGGTAAGTTCGCATATTAAAAAATTTAGAAATAAAAAATAATTCGAACCGGTTTGCTTTAGAGACGGCTAAGCCGTCGGAAATTTAAATCAAATATTACCGACGGCTTAGCCGTCGGTAAGTTCGTATATTAAAAAATTTAAAAATAAAAAGTAATTTGAACCGGTTCGCTTTAGCGACGGCTTAGCCGTCGGAAATTCAAAATAAATATTACCGACGGCTTGGCCGTCGGTAATATCTAACTTAATGTCAGAAAAAAACCCTCTCCCCCCCATTTCCATTTTCACTCTCTCTCGTCTCTCTCTCGGATTTCATCTTCTCCGGCGACCCACCACCCCGAGCCACCACTTCGAGCCACCACCGCCCTCGTCGCCACCGTCCAGGGCCCCCACTGTCACCACAGGTAAGCCCCTCTCTCTCTTTCTCTCTCTCTCTCTCTTTCTCTCTCTCTCGGTCTCACTCATTCTCTCTCTGTTTCAGGTACAGTGCGCCGCCACCGCCACCGTGAACCACCACACCACAGCCCCTCTCTGTTCTCTGTCTCTGTCTCTGTCTCACTGTGTCTCTCTCTCGCCCTCTCTCTCTGTCGCCCTCTCTCTCTCACTGGTAAATGTGTATTGCAAATGTGTGTGTGTGTGTGTGTGTTTTGTGACTGTGTGTGTGTACTGCAAATGTTTGTGTGTGTGTGTTTTGTGACTGTGTGTGTGTGTGTACTACAAACGTGTGTGTGTGTGTGTGTGTGTGTGTTTTGTGACTGTGTGTGTGTATTGCAAATGTTTGTGTGTGTGTGTTTTGTGACTGTGTGTGTGTGTGTACTGCAAACATGTGTGTGTGTGTGTGTTTTGTGACTGTGTGTGTGTACTGCAAATGTGTGTGTTTTGTGACTGTGTGTGTGTGTACTGCAAATGTGTGTGTGTGTGTGTTTTGTGACTGTGTGTGAGTTTGGTTCAAAATTGTTGTCTGTTAATGTGACTATAAATGGGGTGTATTATGAACTGGCTATTGTTGTCTGAATGAAATTAATGAATGAATGGGTCCGGTGGCAGAAGGGAATACGAAATGGGTGATCAAATGGCGATGATGGTGTGCGGGTTTAGGTTAGATGAAGGGGTTGGGTTGGGTTGGGTTGGATTGAGGTCAAGGGTGTGATTGCTTTATTTTTTGCTTGATGCATGAGATGATTAGTTCTGTCTATATTTGTTGTGTCTATGTTTGGTCTTTGTATTTATGTTAGTTTGTGTGCTTAATAGGGTATTGTTCGTGACGTACCATTCTTTCGGAGCTTACGGTTGGAGCTTACTATTCGACTTTGAGGTAAATAACCAACTTATTTTTTGTAGATTGAAATATGTAATGTGCAACATGTTGTCTGGATTGACTTGTTGTTTGTTAGTGGAGAGCTGAGCTCAATAGGTATTGGATTGTGTGCTGGTAATTTCTACTCCTACATGTGATTGTGTTGTTTGTTAGTGGAGAGCAAAGCCCTAGTCTTTGCCTTCCTGCCTTATGCAGGATGCTGGGTTTGTGTGCTGGTAGCTTAGAATATATGCATGTGATTGTGTTGTTTGTTAGTGGAGAGCTGAGCTCATTAAGATATATGTTATTTAATTGCTCTTTATTGTTATATTTATTATTGTACTATTGTTTTTGTTAAAAAAAATTGGGAAAGTCCGAAATACAGGGGTTATGCTGCCGAATTTTTTTTTGATTAGTGACCCTAGTACTTAACTATATTTTTTATAATAGATTAATCGATATTGTCATATTGTTAGTCAGTGTTTGTAGTTGTAAATAAAATTGGGAAAGTTCAAAATACAGGGGTTATGCTGTCAGTTTTTTTTTTGGCACATGACCCTAATATCTAACACGTGAAGTGATTGGATTGCAGAAAATGGATTCAAGCCGTAGTTGGATGTATGATAGACTTAATCGTAGGAGAGGGGGGTTGAAACGGAAGTTTGTACTAGGGGTTGATGAGTTTGTGCAAAAGGCTTCAGAACAACCATATTTTTTGAGTGAGGGAGGAATTAGGTGTCCTTGTGCCAAGTGCAAGTGTAGTAACATAATGTGTGCTAGTGAAGTGAAGGTTCACTTGTACAAATCTGGGTTTCAGCCAAACTATTGGTTTTGGACTGATCACGGTGAAGAAATTCCACAAGTCGATCTAGGCAATTTTCCAGAGGCTAGTGGGAGTTGTATCAGTAATGAAGATCATTTTGCGGAGATGCAACACATGGTGGAAGATCGCTTTAGGCCGATATTTGACACCCAATTTACTCAGGATAGGGGTAATGAGGAATTAAGTTCCGATGAGCTACCTAATGAAGAGACTCAAAGATTTTATGATTTGCTATCTGCTGCAAATCAGCCCCTATTTGAGGGAGTATCGGAATCAAAACTTTCCTTGTGTGTTAGGCTTTTGGCACTTAAGTCGAACCATAATTGTACTGAAAAGGCTCTTGATGAAATGGCAAGCATGCTTGTAGACTCACATCTTCCGGGGGTGTCATTACCAACTAATTTTTACCATGCAAAAAGATTGGTGTCTATGTTAGGATTGAAGTCTCAGAAAATCGATTGTTGTGTTAATGGGTGCATGTTATATTACAAAGAAAGTATTGAAGAGCGAGAGTGTAGGTTTTGTCATGAACCAAGGTATGTTCCTCGTAGGACCGGGTTGGGTAAGTACAAAGATATTGCGATGAAAAGAATGATCTACTTGCCAATCACTCCTAGGTTACAAAGATTATATGCATCACCCGAATCTGCGGCTGCAATGAGATGGCATCATCAGAATAGAACGAGTATGGGTATTTTACGCCATCCATCTGATGGGGAAGCCTGGAAGCATTTTGATAATGTCTATCCAGACTTTGCAAATGAGCCTAGAAATGTCAGGCTTGGCTTATGTTCTGATGGGTTCACACCTTACATCCAAGCATCGGCTTCCCCGTACTCGTGTTGGCCTGTTATTGTCACCCCATATAATCTCCCCCCTGAAATGTGCATGACTAAACCGTATATGTTTTTAACTTGTCTCATACCCGGACCATCTGACCCAAAAGCACGCATAGATGTGTACTTACAGCCATTAATTGATGAACTTAAACAGTTGTGGAGTGATGGTGCTTTGACGTATGATATCTCCACAAAACAAAACTTCATCATGAAGGCAGCCTTAATGTGGACAATCAATGACTTTCCCGCCTATGGTATGTTATCTGGGTGGAGTACGCATGGAAAATTGGCATGTCCTATATGCATGAGTGACACAAAGGCTTTTACCTTAAAATTTGGCGGGAAAAACTCGTGGTTTGACTGTCATCGTCGTTTCTTACCACGTGATCATGCGTTCAGAAGAAGTAAGAATCGGTTTACAAAGAACAGGGTTGAGACTGATGGGCCGCCTCATATCCTGAAGGGGGAAGAGATCTGGAATTGGGTTAGAGGTATTCCAGGTGTGGTAGAACATGGGGTTTGTAGGTTAGCCGGTTATGGGGTTACTCACAATTGGACCAAATGTAGCATATTCTGGGATCTTCCATATTGGAAAGACAATTTGTTACGACACAACCTTGACGTTATGCACATAGAGAAGAACTTTTTTGATAATGTATTCAATACAGTCATGAATGTTAAGGGCAAAACAAAGGATAACGAAAAGGCAAGAATGGATTTGCCTCTATATTGTGCACGCAAGGACTTGGAGTTAGTGCCACAGAACAATGGAAAGATGTTAAAGCCTAAAGCAAATTATTGTCTTTTATCTGAGGAAGCAAAGATGGTTTGTGCATGGATTAAAGAGCTTAGGATGCCAGATGGATATGCTTCAAACTTGGCTAGATGTGCTAATGTTTCTCGGGGAGTGATGCATGGGATGAAAAGTCATGATTGTCATGTATTTATGGAGTGTTTACTTCCATTTGCATTTCATTCATTACCTGACCACGTATGGAAGCCACTTACAGAGTTAAGCCTTTTTTTTAAAGATTTGTGTACTAATAACTTGAAGATGGATGACCTGCTAAGATTGGAGCAAAATATTCCAATAATCATTTGCAAACTCGAAAGAATCTTTCCACCTGGATTTTTTGATAGAATGGAGCATCTCCCAATCCACCTCCCACGAGAGGCAATACTTGGTGGTCCAGTGCAATACCGATGGATGTATCCATTTGAAAGGTAGAAAAACTTTACTAACCTAATTTACTACTTAAATTCTCTTAATTTGCACATCAATTCAGATATAATTTTTATTTATTATGTAGAATGATGGGAGACTATAAGCGAACCGTGAAAAATAAGGCGAGAGTGGAGGGTTCAATATGTATGTCTTACTTACACCGTGAGACAACATATTTTTGTTCCCATTATTTTAAAAATTTTACATTATGTGGGACGAATATCAGAAATGAAGCTTTTGTTGCGAACAATAACTCCCCACCAATGCTCTCAATCTTCAATCAACTAGGACGTCCTAGTGGAAGACCCCGGAAGCATTGGTTAGATGATGCTGAATGGATGTCAGCTCATATACATATTGTCATCAATTGCAACGAGATGAAACCATATATCGAGTAAGTATCATTTAATTAAATACTTAGTCCTATGTGACTAACGCAATATTACAATTAACTCTATGCTTGTTTGCAGTGCATTTTTGCAATGCAACAACATCAGTGAAAATGATGCCACCACTCGTATCCATGCAGAATTTTTCAACTGGTTTCGAGACTATGTAAGTGTCTTTCACTGTACAATATCAATTAACTTGTTTGTTGCTCAATTATATTGTTTGTTTGTATAGGCATTTAATTCTGCCAATGGAGTAACCGACCCAAACATTCTTGCATTAGCTTGGGGTCCAGAATCAGAGGTGACTCTATGGCACAAATACTTCATTAATGGTTACAAATTTCACACACAAGCATGGAGTGAGGGTAAAAAAACTATAAACAGTGGGGTGTATGTAAAGGGGATTACACAAGGAGGAGAAGATGATTACTATGGAGTTATCCAAGAAGTGTTCGAATTGTCGTATCTTCATTTGCCATACAAAATAGTCCTATTTTATTGTTTGTGGTTTGATCCAAAAAGACCTAGAGGAACAAAGGTTCACCCACAGTATAATATTGTAGAAATCAAGCTGAGAGGGCGATACGAAAATTTTGACCCATTCATCCTTGCTCAAAAAGCTAGACAAGTATATTTTGTTCCTTACACTAAGATGCGAAAAGACAAAGTTGGTTGGTGTGTAGCAATAAAAACAAAACCAAGAGGTCGTGTGGAGGTTGATGACTTTGATGATGATGTTGCTTATCAAAACGAAGAGTTGTCACATGTTGAGGAGATAACCGAGGTTGAGCGACTGACTGGATTGCGTGACGAAACAAACAGTTATGAGGAAGTTGATCCAATAAATGTTACAAATTCCGAACATGATATTCAAGGGGACTCGCCACTAGAAGATAGTGATGAGGACGATCCTGATGATGTGGAAGACGTCGGAGAGTTTGACAATGACACATCTGATGATTAGCAATAATTTTGTAATGAATTTTTTTTTTGATATTTTTTATAGTAGTTTCCTAGTATAAGTAACTATGTTTATCACAATTTTTTTGATTTATTGTTTATTTTATTTTTCCTATTAGATGGCTCCGAAAGATAGCCAGAAGGGAGATCGCCCTACTAAAAAGGGCAAGACCTCTAGGCGTTCTGGCATGATTTTACCGCACCGGGTGGCTGAAAATGCTCAGCAGGCAGTTGAGACATTAGTGGCTCGGCCAGAGGACCAGCCAGATGGCATTCCTCAGATGCAGTTTATGCCGACGCCGGGGGTACCCTTCATGCCTTCGGTAGCAAGAGGTTCATCCCCTCCCGCAGCAGCCCCCTCATCTACATCCCCTGCAGCGGCGGCCCCCTCATCTACATCCCCTGCAGCAGCGACACCCTCATCTTCAGCAGCAGCGGGAGGTTCATCCTCACAGCAGCAACCTCCCGCTGATGAGGACATGCCTGATGAGGAGATGTCTGATGCACCTCCGAGGCGTAGGCATGCTCCTCACATAGAGTATGCAGACGATGGTCGACCATTCATTAGGCCTGTTGGTCGAGGGTAAGTAAATATTTAATTATTATTTCATTTATCTTTATAGTTGTATAGTTAACCTGACGTGTGTGTTTATGTACTATTTGTAGGTTTGATCCAGACAGGGTGGCCTCTCAAGCCATCACTGCGACCATTAAGGCCCAGTACCGGGAGGCATGGCCAAAGTGGAGTAAGATCCCGGCAAAGACTGTTGAGGATGTATTCTTGCCGAAGTTTGCGGTACGTTATAATTATAACTCAATTAAATTATTGTTGTTAGTATAACACTTATCATTATTTACATTGTTGCAGAAATATGTCACTTGGCGACCCGAGGATGACCATCGGGTGAAGCAGATCTTCAACAGTAGGGGGTCTAAGAGATTGTCTGAGATGCTGAGGGATGCCAGGATTGCTGGTGAGAAACCAAAGTGGATGGGAGATAATGCCTGGGCCGGTCTTCAGCAGTATTGGGGCTCTCCTGAGTTTAAGGAAGAGAGCGCCCGATGCAAGCAGAACCGTGCTTCTGCTAAGGGTGGATCAGTCCATACAGGTGGATCCATCTCCATTGTTGAGCATAAGAGGCGGCTGGTAAGTAATTAGGATTAGGATCATAAGTATTTGGTTTATTATTTTAATTGAAAATTAATTAAGATACTAACGATGATTATGTTTTTAGGAGCTAGAGCTTGGTAGAGAGCCTCGCGTGGATGAGATCTTTGTGAAGACTCATATGAAGAAGGACAACTCCTGGGTTGATAAGAGATCAAAGGAGACTTTTGTAAGTTAATTAATCGCTTAAGTTAATTGTGATTTTTATTTCAATTTGTAATAACAATAAGTTTAGTATAATATATCTTTAATGTCGCTCTTGTAGGAGTCGTATCAGGAGAGGATGACACAGCTATCTCAGGGGGGAGAGTCTTCTGGTGCCTCCCAGGAGGTTGACCCTGCCACGTCTCTAAAGACGTGGATGGACAGTGCTGGGGGAAAGACACGGGGGCGTTGCTACGGTACCGGAGCCTACTCGTATATGCTGAGACCAGGTGTCACTTCTCTCACCCAGGAGTCACACGTCTCAGCAGGATGCACTCCGAGTTCATCCTCTGCCAAGGATGCGTTAGTTGCTCGATTAATGGAGGAGACTCGACAGGCAAACGAGGCGGCTCGACAGGCGAACGAGACGGTCCAGACCTTCATGGAGCACCAGCAGGAAATGATCCAGCAGGCGGTCAGTCAGGCGATGGCCAAGATGATGGAGAGTTTTCTTGCGGGGCAGCCGATCTTGACTCCCCAGCCGACCCAGCCTTCCCAGCCGACCCAGCCTCTTCGCACTCCTATTCAGACCTACTCGGACGAGGACGAGGACGAGGACGAGGACGAGGACGAGGAGTGACTATTTTATGATTTTTTATTTTATTTATATGTATTGTCGGATTATTATTACATTTTTGACATTTATTAATTAATGCAATTGACTTTTTATTTACATATATTTTTGTGAGTTATTTATTAAATTTAATAGAATTATTGATAATTAAATAGTTCGTATAATAAAAATATAAAAAAAATTTGTTACCATTTAAAAATAAAATCTGAATTATTTCGTGATTTACCGACGGCTTAGCCGTCGGTAAAATTACCGATGGCTAAGCCGTGGGTAAATTTACCGAGGGCTAAGCCGTCGGTAAATTTACCGAGGGCTAAGCCATCGGTAATTTTACCGACGGCTAAGCCCTCGGTAAATTTACCGACGGCTTTTTAAGCCGTCGGTAAATATTACCGACAACCTATTTCCAGACAGTCCCGTGGCCGTCGGTAAGCCGTCGGTAAATTGTATTTACCGACGGTTAGGCCGTCGGTAACGTAAATTTTGGCCGTCGGTAATAGACGACTTTCTTGTGGTGATGTATGCCTGGTGATATAATTATATGAAGTTACTTTTGGAGGCAAGTAATATCAGTGAGTGTGTTATTTGCACCTTTGCATATTTTTTTTACTAATTTCAGTGACAACGTTATCGATCGTGTGCACTTAGGCGCGAATTAAAGATCCACCACCACCAAATATCAAAGGATAAATAATTTGTCACTGAACTTTTTTTTTTGACAGCAAAAAAGAGATGCATTAATAACCTCAAAAATTAGAGACCAAATAAGGAGCAATACAATTATATACGAAGAGTTTAATTACTATGCACCGACAGTGTAAAGTTTTTTTACACAGACATCCAATAACAAATCACCATAGTGCCATCTCGTAACATTATTTCCTAAAATATTGACACAAATATCTATACGGTAAGATATAATTGGATGTCTATGTAAAATATTTTTACACCGTCAGATACGAATCCTAATTGAAGGTTGATTAGATAATATCAATAAATACATGTCAAACGTATACGTATGTTCCGACCTCCTTTCTGACCTTTTTTTTAAAGCACCTCCTTTCTGACCTGGTGGCTTGGTAATTACTGGTTTGAAATAATCCAATTGAAAATTCCATGGTTGAAGTAATGCATTTGTCAAAGTCATTCTAACACAATAATAATTTTAACATTATGATAGTGTGAGAACAATATAGAAAAGAGAGATAAAACAGAATGAGAGAGAGAGAGATATATTTTTTGTTTATACCCACATTATCTCAAGAGAAAGGGCCCCTAGGATTAATTTGTGTTCGGCCAGAAGGTAAGTAAAGATTGACCACGGATTGTTCCATCATTGAGATCGAAACTCGGGTCCTAGCCAAGCCTAGCCTATAGACGAAGCACATTAATTACTTGCGACCAACCTTATGGTTAAGAGAGAAAATGAGATGCCATGCCATGGAAAATGGAGGGGAATAAAGAAAAGAAAAAAAAAATCGAGCGAGAGAGAAGCAATAAAAGTGATGTGAGGGTGAGAGCTATAGACGGGTTCGGAAACACATGGTTTGATTCAAGAGAAAAATCATTTTTTCTTATTTCTATTCTCGTCATGACCAAGTATATATGTTCGTAAATGAAACTCATTTTTTACATCTAAACATAGATTTGAGAATTTCAAATTATAAAGTTAGTGTGAATAAACTTCTCAATAATCACTTACAGGAATAAACTCGTTGCCCATAGCTCATGAGATGTGGTCATCAGTCTATTCACGATCTATAAAATTGTAGGGTGGGACACTTTGGTCCCTGACATTAGGAAATAGGTAATTTGGTCTTTGAAATTAATGACTATTTGTCATGTTAGTCCCTCTGTCAGTGTGAGTAAGGTAACGATGTTAAAGTTGCTGATGTGCCACATTAAATGGCATGTTGGCACGCATACATGGCAGTCAGGGATCATATTGACGTGTTTTTAAAAAAAAAAAATCAGGGACCACACTTAAAAGACGAAAATTCAATTTTTGGTGTGTATTTTTTCTGTAAAAAATATATACCGAAAACTGAATATCTAAAATTCAAATTTAACTTCTCAAAATAAAACATGAAAAATGAATTCCAGAAATTGAATTTTTGGAAGTTAAATTTGAATTCCAAAAGTGCAAATTCTAAATTCATTTTGCATGTTTCATTTTGAATTCCGAAAATTCAATTTTTGGTATGTATTTCTTACTGATCAAAAATTGAATTTTCGGAACACATGTATAACTTCCAAAAATTTAATTTTTGGAATTCAAAACTTGTGTTTAGAAAATTGAATTTTTGCCTATTTGGTATGTATTTTTTATTTTTTATAGTAAAAAATATGTACCGGAAACCGAACTTCAGAAACAGAAATTTGAGGACGGGGATATTTTAGACTTTTTAATGAAAAAAGGAAGAGGGTGTATATAGAAAATTGGGGGGTGTATTAGCATCAGCCTTTAGATTTTGGTTATGTGTTGAAACAAGTTGTGGGTTTGGGTAGGAATACGGGTTAGGTTGTGATTGGCTCTTGTTGATTGCGTGGGAATACAAGTTGGATTATGTTATGGCGTGGAGTGAGATAGGTTCGATGGATTATTTGACCAAAAAAAAAGGTTCGATGGATTATATACTCTGTTTGATTTTGGGTTGAGGCGGTTTTGTTTTTGTCAAAGAATGAGGGCGGTTAAACTGGGTAGAATTGATTTCAGCCCAATCTGAATTGATGTGGGTTCAAATTGGAAGAACTCCAAAAATATATTAGAGATATGACTTTAGATGGTTTTAAAATATTTTTTACATCATTTTTTTCATTTTATAAAATTAAAATATTATCATAAACTCTCCAATTCCCTCCCCTTTCTGACTCTCAAACACACCCTTAGGGTGTGTCCAAGAGAGAGTTTTTGGAGAGAAGGGTTTTGAAGAGTTTATATCAATATTTTAATTTTTAATTAAAGAAAAATGAGGTAAAAAATATTTTAAAATCCTCCAAATACTTTCTCCCAAATACACCCTAACTATTTAGTTGGGAATATAGGATTCATTGCTTTTTTTTTGGTCAAGAGGATTCATTGCTTTGGGTGCCCAATTTTTGTAAAAGATCTATTAAACAAATTATCAATTCTCATGACCAAAGAAATAAAACAAATTATCACTTCTTTTGACAAAAAATAAAGACAAATTATGGATTTTTTATTACAACAAATTATGGATTCTGTTGACAAATTCAAAAAGACAAATTATATCCATTCTCGTTATGTATGTTATATTCTATTTTAATTCTCAAATATTATTTTTGACATGATTCTGTTTTCTCTGATATCTCAAACAAAACACCGTAGTTCTTGTACTATCATAGTGTTAGTTTGTTTTAAAAAGTGGTGTGAGTTGGTGATCAGGAATGAATTATTATTGGTCATTGATATAACAAAATAATGAGAATTGAGTGAATGAAATTATAATTACCTCAACAGACAACAATTGAAATAGAGAAAGTGAAAAGTTCATAGATTATGGCACAATTAAAAAAGAATTATGGACAAATTACCCTTTTTGCTAAAATGACAAAATCACCCCCTTCCCGTAGCTCTTCTTTTTTGGGTTGATTTTCTGGATAAATTGTCTATAGTTTCTTGTTAATTTTCTGGGTAAAAGAATTTGGGGAAGAGACAGCAAGAGAATGATAAAGAATGGGGTTCAAAAAGTGAATTGCAGCAAATTGAAGAGTCAAATTGCAACTATTTTGACAACCTGGGATATCAAGTAATCAGCAGGTCACTCAAATTGATCTCAGCTGTTGGAGTATTTTATTATTATATCTAACGCTGATATTTGGCCCCTCACTGGTGAGGGGCATGTTTGGCCCCTCATGTTAGGAGCCACCTTAGTTTTAATATAGATAACTATATATCTATAGAAAGATAGATATGGTTCTAATTTATAACTCATCCTTCAGCTGAAAAGCCGATCAAGTGAAATTTTGCCCAACACATAATCAACGTACCATATGCCATGGTCCAACAAGATTTCCTCACAAAAAATAAATCTGCTGTATGTGTTTAGTAGCAAAGTTTCCAAAAGAACAAACTCATTATCAAATATCAATAGAGAATCCAAACAAGACTCTGTATAAATTAATTAATTAATATAATATAATATAATATAATATGGACTAAGAAAGTATGAGAAACTCTTAAATATAAGCAACGGCAAAACAAAATTGAAAAGAAGAACTAAGACGAAATTGGTAATTTTTTTGTCGTCAGGAAAATTAACTTACAAGAATCTTTGCATGTCAACTATAGTTGCATTATATAGTCTTTTACTTAGGGTCTGTTTGGATTGGCTTATGCAGAGCTTATGAATACAGCTTATGACTGATTCATAAACTGTTTTGGGCTTATTTTTCATAAGCTACCCAGGATAGCTTATCAAAACAGCTTATAACTTATATAAAATAGAGTTTAACATGAATTAGGTCCCTCTAAATATCGGCATTTTGAATTTAGTCCCTCTAAAAAAAGTTAAAGTTTTTTAGTCCCTCAAGAAATCAATTTTTTGATTTAGGTCCCTCTTTTGCGTTGACCACTGACATGGCACACTGAGGTCCCTGTAAAAATGCTGACATGGCTTACATGCATCTAACGTGGCTTACACGTCAGAGGGACTAAAATCAAAACTTAATATTTAGAGGGACTAAAATCAAAACTTAATATATTTAGAAGAACCATGTGACATCAATTAGACCACCACGACCACCACTCTCTCTCTCTCTCGTTTTTCTCTCTCTGTCTCCCCACAGCCCCCACCACCACCACCACCACCACCCTCTCTCTCTCTCTCTCTCTCTCTCAGCCCCCACCCCCACCACCACCACCACCACACACACACACACTCTCTCTCTCTCTCTCTCTCTCTCTCAGTAGATTATGGCATGGACGCTATGCCTCGGTATGGTGGGGGTGAGAGAGAATGTGGTGGTGGTGGGAGGGGCTTGTGGGGAGAGAGAGAGAAAACGAGAGAGAGAGAGTGGTGGTGAGAGAGAGAAAACGAGAGAGAGAGAGAGAAAACGAGAGAGAGAGAGTGGTGGTGGTGGTGGTTTGATTGATGTCACATGGTCCTTCTAAATATATTAAGTTTTGATTTTAGTCCCTCTAAATATATTAAGTTTTGATTTTAGTCCCTTTAAATATATTAAGTTTTGATTTTAGTCTCTCTAAATAACTATGAATGACGTGTCAGCTGACGTGGCAATGCATGTAAGCCATGTCAGCATTTTTACAGGGACCTCAGTGTGCCATGTCAGCGGTCAACGCAAAAGAGGGACCTAAATCAAAAAATTAATTTCTTGAGGGACTAAAAAACTTTGACTTTTTTTAGAGGGACTAAATTCAAAACGCCGATATTTAGAGGGACCTAATTCATGTTAAAGCCTATAAAATAAGTTTCACTATAATTTTTCTTTGATTATAAAAGTAGCTTATACAACTTATGCCATAAACAGTAGATAAGCTTGTTATCCAAAGAGGGCCTTAGACTAGATGGTGCTAGGCTTTTGGTCCCATATATAAAAATTGCTATCATTGCAACATTGATATGCTAGTAGTGAACCATAGAGTTCAGTGCTCGTGGTATAATCACCAGTAGAACTTTCCAAATTGCCTGCAAGAATTAATGTTGTCCTCATATATTTTAGTTTTGTGTAATTTTGGGGAAAAAATAAGATTAATTATTCAACCGATTAATTATAAATAATTTCCTGCAAATCCATGGGCCGGGCTTGTGTGTGTGGCATTCTTTTCTCCTTGTAGTTGATCTGTGGGCCATAATCGGAGGCATGATAAGACATGGACCTGATCTATCACCGACAAATCCTTGTTGATAATTTTGATTTCAATCCGTGTATTGGGTTGAGTCTTATATATCATTACATGCATGAGGGGCAAGTGCAACAATTGAAAAAAATGTTTTCTTATTCGTCAACAGTTTCTACACTTGTTTCCACTTCACTATAATTAATCTAGCCCTCCCTTGGCTTGAAGGGTCGACAATGAAAATAATGAGTACCCTACTAGGAGGTCCCTACTTTGTAATCTCTTCAAGGACCTCATGGTGATGCTTGCTCACTCAAATTTGTAAATTAATTAAGGCTCCAATCTACAAAAAGCTTATAATATAATGCATGGGCAACAAGTCGATCATATCCTAATTACAAAATTATCACAATATATATTTTTTGCAAAGTAACCCATTTTTTTAATATTAAAATGTATTCATTTTGATGTATTTCAATTATACATTAAATGATTTTAGATTGTTGTTAAATTTTATAAGAATGATATATGTGATGGTAACTTTTAATTTAACAATGAGTTTTAGAATATAGTTATCCAGCGAAAAGTTATTAACAGTGTAACATCATCCAAAGTGTTACTACATCAATGTAATTTGTTCCATACTTTTTTATTTTGGCAACATTCTATTTGCTGTTTTCATAACAAACTCCACCCCCAACATGAATACGCGCGAAGCCAAATCTCCTATCTATCACTATGATGGAAATCCATTATAAATCATAATGCCAAGGGGTCAACTTAGAGAGGAATTCAATTCAGTCACTACGGCGCATTAGTGCTTTCTTACGATTGTGAGAATGCTTGCTTGTGAGCCCCCATTAATTTACTTTTATTTTTAAAACGTTTTTGTCCTCATATATTCGATCAGGCTCTATTTGAGTAGAAAAGAAATATGAGATATCAAGCTATACTTTCATTCAAATTCCTTTGATGATGTTCTAGCTAGTTGGACTTGTATAAACTGTCTTGACTTTAAGCACCGAATATTGACCAATTTATTTATATTCAATTGCCTTTCTTTTCCTAGTTTGACTTGTTATGCCATTGATGTATTGAAATATGTCAAAACAAGTTTGAGAGATCATTTACACATAACAGATTAATTTAATTGAGTACATTTGATTCCCCTCATTTTTATTAAGAAGCATGTATGCATGTCTACTTTGCAGGGTGTGAAGAATGGTACCCGAGAACAAAACGAAGGGAACAGTGAGCAATTGAGAGAAAGAATCCCTGATGCAAAGTGCACTCAGTTCTGAAAAATGATTCATTAACTCTAATTTGTACATAGCAACTAGTCTATATATACATGCTCAACTAATCTGACTAACCTAGTTAATAAAGCCTAACTAGAGTTAACTGTAACTAACTAGGATTAATTACATAACAGAATTAGTTAATTACATAACAGAATTAGTTAAGAAATACAACTGTCACACCCCCCCCCCTCAAGCTGGAATGTGAACATTCAGCATTCCCAGCTTGGATTGAAGCTCTTTGAAGGGTCCTGCAGCCAAGGGCTTAGTAAGAATGTCAGCAAGCTGCAACTTTGAAGAGATGGGAAGCAAGTGAAGGGTGCCATTTTGAACCTTCTCTCGAACGATGTGGCAATCAAGATCAATATGTTTGGTTCGTTCGTGGAACACAGGGTTAGCTGCAATATGTAAAGCTGCTTGATTGTCACAGTAAATCACTGCAGGAGTAGGATCCGAGATGCCAAGGTCTTTAAGCAAATAGATCAACCATTGAGCTTCGCAAGTTGCTTGTGCCAAGGCCCTATATTCAGCTTCAGAGGAAGATTTAGAAACCGTGGCCTGCTTTTTGCTTTTCCATGAGATCAATGATGACCCAAGAAAAAAACAAAAACCTGTAACAGAACGTCTTGTATCCAAACATGTGGCCCAGTCTGAGTCACTGAAGCCTTTCAACTTTATCTCAGCATTGGCAGAAAAGAACAACCCTTCAGCAGGGGAGCTCTTAAGGTATTTCAAGACCCGAATTGCTGCAGCATGGTGTTCACATGTAGGATCATGGAGAAATTGGCTCAGCTGACTGACTGCGAAAGAGATGTCAGGGCGAGTATGAGTAAGATAGAGCAACCGGCCAACCAGTCTTCTATAAGCAGTGACGTCTGTAAGTGGTGTGCCTGAATTTTTCTGGAGCCTTAACATATAGTCCATAGGAGTGCTACAAGGTTTAGCTCCTAGGACTCCAGCATCTTCCATTAAGTCCAAAACATATTTTCTCTGGTATAGAAGAATTCCTTCCTTAGACCGTGCCACTTCAAATCCAAGAATCCATTGGAGCTCTGCTGCGCCTCGCTCTGAAGTTGTTCTCTTGCTCTTGATTGCGTTCTTGTTCTTGTCTGAATCGCTTGATCTTGATCGCGAGTTCTTGTTGTTTTTTCGTGGTTGAGTCGCTTGATCCTGATCGCGATTTCGGTTCTTGATCTCTTGTTCTTGATCGTTTTTTGGTTCATTCATTTTTTTTTCTTCCTCTTCTCTGTTCTTGCGATGGCTGCTCCTGCTGGAAACCCAGCTTTGGAGGATAACCCCTTCTTGCTCAGCCAGAATGAAAACCCTGCGATGGTGATTGTTTCTGCCACTCTCACTAGTGGTGGAGAAAATTACCACTCGTGGTCTCAGTCAATGAAGATGGCACTGGAAATGAAGAACAAATTAGGCTTCATTGATGGAACTCTTTTGAAGCCTGCTGCTGGTGATCCAACTCTTAGGGCTTGGAATCGCTGCAACACAACAGTAAAGTCATGGATTGTTCATGCTCTAGATCCTCAGATCGCACAGAGTGTGCTTTGGATGTCTTCAGCGCTTGAGATATGGAATGATCTGCGAAAAAGATATTGCCATGGAGATGTATTTCGAATTGCTGATTTACAGGAGGAACTCTACTCCACTAGGCAAGGTGATTTGTCAATTACTGCATATTTTACCAAATTGAGGTCCCTATGGGAAGAATTGGACAACCTTCGTCCACTTCCTGCCTGTACTTGTGCTGTGCCATGCACCTGTCAATTGCTGCCTACTATCAGGAATTATAGGGAAAATGACTTTGTGATTCGGTTCCTAAAAGGCCTAAGTGAGCAGTACACTGCAGTGAGGTCTCAAATCATGTTAATGAGTCCACTACCTGACATGAGTGGAGCTTTTTCTTTGCTGATCCAACAAGAAAGACAGCTTAATGCTGTCATGGATGATGGAAAGTTCATCTCCAACATCACTGAAAGAGGAAAAGGAAGAGGAGCCAATCAGTCTGGAGGCAAAAGTAACAATGTTGGGAAAGGTCTCAAAGTATGTACTCACTGCAAAAGGACTGGTCACACAGTGGACTACTGCTACAGGAAATATGGCTTCCCACCTCATTTCAAGAGAGGCAATGCAAATTGTGTTGTGGAAGAGGAAGATCCTGATGCAGATGATAACAGGAGCGTGATTTCTCAGCGAGAGGGTGATATTCTTGGCTTCACACCTGAGCAGCATTAGACACTTTTGCCTTTGTTGCAGAGCATAGACAAATCACAGCTCTCAGTTGCAAATCAGATTGCAACCACCTCTACCACACAAAATGAGCGACCAGGTATACTCTGCACTGTGCCTCGTGATTTTAAGTCAAAACAGTGGATATTAGACACAGGTGCCACAGATCATATATGTTCCACCTTGTCTAATTTTCAATCTTATAAAAGAATCAAACCTGTGCTAGTCAATCTGCCAAATGGCTCTACCATTGTGTCAAACTTTGCTGGCTCCATTTTTTTTTCTCAAAGGAGTTCTATTTAACAGATGTGTTATATATACCTGATTTTAGTTTCAATTTGATTTCTATTTCCAAACTCACTAGATCCATCAGTTGTAAACTTATTTTTTCACATAATGCCTGTCACATACAGGAGGTGACTTCCTTGAGGATGATTGGTGCAGCTGATCTCAAGGGAGGTCTTTATGTCCTTCAAGAGAATAATTTTTCTAGTTCTCATTGTAATTCTTCCATTCCTAATATCTCTGATGTTTTGAATAAAGCTGCAAACAACTTTTATACTTGTAAGCCAAGTCTTTGGCATCATAGATTTGGACATGTTTCCATTAATAAAATGGCCATTTTACAGAAACTCTATTCTTGCATTGAGCATGAACAATCCTTGTCTCCTTGTGATGTTTGCCATTTTTCTAAACAGAAGAGATTGCCTTTCCCTGATAGCTACACAAAATCTAAAAACTGTTTTGACTTAATTCACATGGATATTTGGGGGCCAGTTGCTTGTACTTCTGTTTTTGGCCACAGGTATTTCCTCACAATTGTAGATGACAAATCTAGACACACATGGATTTTCCTGCTGAAGCTAAAATCTGAGGTGATGCCACTGATTAAGTCCTTCATACAGCTGGTTGAGACACAATTTGATGCCAAGATTAAGTCCATTCGATCAGACAATGGTCCTGAGTTCAAGCTGACTGATTTCTATGCTTCAAAAGGCATTTTGCACCAGTTGTCCTGTGTAGCTACTCCACAGCAGAATGGAATCGTTGAAAGGAAGCATCAACATATCCTCACTGTAACAAGAGCCCTTATGTTTCAATCTGGTTTGCCCAATCAGTTCTGGAACTACGCAGTGGGACATTCAATATACTTGATTAATAGGCTGCCAACAAGGTTCTTGAATAATCAGTCACCTCATGAAGTACTGTATAATCAAGTGCCTTCAATTGATGATTTAAAGGTGTTTCGATGCTTGTGTTTTGCATCTACATTGGCTGCCAAGAGAGGAAAGCTGGATAGCAGGGCCAGGAAGTGTGTTTTCCTTGGGTACAAAACTGGAACCAAAGGTTTTGTACTATATGATATTACTTCCAGAGAAACCTTTGTCTCACGAGATGTAATGTTCTATGAAAATGAGTTTCCTTTTCTCACCAACCCAAACACGAACTAGGCTTTGATACCATGTGAAGAATGGTACCCGAGAACAAAACGAAGGGAACAGTGAGCAATTGAGAGAAAGAATAAGTGCACTCAGTTCTGAAAAATGATTCATTAACTCTAATTTGTACATAGCAACTAGTCTATATATACATGCTCAACTAATCTGACTAACCTAGTTAATAAAGCCTAACTAGAGTTAACTGTAACTAACTAGGATTAATTACATAACATAATTAGTTAATTACATAACAGAATTAGTTAAGAAATACAACTGTCACACAGGGAGTCCTGGGAAGAGCAAAAGTAATCAGATTTGCCCCAATGGGTCAAGCAACCACGATTGAGACCACAATACCGTATTTTCACCCAAAAGCTTAAGGTATTGAATATATGAGTCTTATCATTTATATTCTCTTTATTTGGCTTATTCCTAACCAATGTAAGACTATATAACTCACATTTGGAATTCCCAACATACTTTGGTACACATACCTACATGTTAATTTGTGTCTTGTTGGATGTAAGAAATTTTAATACAAAATTACATATATATATATATATATATATAATATGACAAACAAAACACATAGCCCAAATAATGGTGCAAGCATGAGTAAAGCAAACTAGACAATGAGTTAGAAGGTGAACACTGGACCATTAAGATCTAGAAGGAACAAGGATACTTGTAGGTAGAATCTGAAAAAGACTTTATAACATATATACACCACTTTGGATCACATAAAGTGCATGTGTTCCTATAGCTTATAGTAATCAATCTATTTTGACTATGAAGCTTTTTGGTGCAGTAGAAGGCACGCCCCCATTAAGTTAAAATCAGAGATATGATAGAACTGAAAGGAATTTCCATTATATCACTATATAGGATTTATCATCAATAACTCTTTGCACATTCCTCCCCTTTTCATTTGACATATTAATTAGTGATTTTGTTATAATATACTGCAAGTCTAGATCTACGTACAGAGAAATATTGAAGCTTGATTTAAAGCTATTAGACACACTTCACGGTAAGGCCTCTAAGCTGGAATATAGAAGATTACTGTGAATGCATATTTTATATATGCTAGCTAGATAGGGTGTGACTATTATTTATATATATGTCTTAGAAAGTCTTGATTGAACATGATGACATTGAGGGAGGAAGATAACTATGAAAACGACACCACTAACAAGCATATGAAGTTGATAGTTCAGAGAAAAGCAATGTGGTACCAAGAAAAGAGCTAGCGCGCTCACATGAGTCACATCTAGAGGGCATGTAAAGAGCATGACATTTCAACAAAGTAGGGGCCAGTCTCCAGTAAATTCAAGAGCAATGTGACCAACTTAATAAGTCACATAATTAACATGCAGAATTAATTTTGAGTTTGTGTACATAGATGCACAGGAGAAATAGCTAGTATTAAGTTGTTGGTAACAGTCCTAATCATGAAATTGACAAGGTTAATTATTTAATTTGTTTTTTTTATAAGCCAAATTGAATTAAAACGGGATTGAAAGCACAAGGTGTACCCAATTCAAAACCCAATACAATATAGTGTATATGAACAAAACTCCATCCCTCCACAAAAAGAGTAGCCCCCACCCCCCTAAAAGTACAAAGTCTCCCTCTCGATGCAACAATGTAAAAAATAAAAAGTTACTATGAGTAGAGGAAATCAAAGCTCGATAGTTTAACACATTTATGATTTGTTATCAACCATTGATTTGTTATATATTATTCAATGATATTTGAGATTACTTACTTTAATCTATAAAGTGAGTTGTTCACACTAAAGGAGATTTTATCATTATTACTTACTTAAGGTAAATAACAATAGAAGAATCTAAAAATAAGAAAAATATCAAATTCATTTATCTTCTTCATTGCAACAAAAACAAGAACCTTGCATAGTTTAAGATGCTTGGTTGGTCAGATAAGGATATATGTTATCGGCATGGCAGCCCCCCCCCCCCCCCCCCCCCCCCTCCCTTTTCTTTCAAGGAATTGGAATTGAATTCGATAATCATTTAGGCTTGGATTAAGATAACCCATTTTTATCTTGTACATCCAAGTTAACGTCAATATATAAAAGGAAAAAGCGGGAATTGAATTGAACCTATCCTTAACCACTTTAACACCCTCATAAGCTACATATTAAAAGTCCAAAACGGAATTAGTAATGTCTATATAAAAAGTTGGATCAAATTAGCAGTTGACTCATACCAAATTTAGAATTTGTTCTTCCATTTTGTTAAAGATGCATAGAGCATTAAACAAGCTCCAACGGAATTTAGAAGCAATAAATCCTACTTGCATTATTTTTTAATTGAAAAAGTGTCTGTGCCTTTCTGGTATGGATTGGCAAGGATGGAGGAATAATCGATATGTAAGTGAAAACATTGGGGTTGTTGTACACTTTTTACTTTAAGGCCTTTAATCGTAAAAATGGCTAAGAACATTTTTAGGTGCCTTTCAAAGGGGGAGGTATTGGTATTGCAAAAGGGTATCGCTTCTCAAAAGATAAGAGTCTTAAATATTAACTAGTAAGTATCTGCTATCAAATATTTATTTAATATTTTAATTAAAAATAATTTAAAAAAATAATTTAATAAATAAAATTTAGGCTTAAATATGTTTTTAGTCCCTCAAGTTTGAAAAATTGTTTTTTTTAGTCCCTCAAATTTAAAATGTGTTTTTTTGGTCTCTTATTTTTAAAAGTGTCACTTTTAGTCCTTGTGGCCATATTTTAAATTTAAAAAGTATTTTCTAAATTTGAGAGGGGTCAAAATATAAATTTAGAAAATCTTTAAAAGTTAGGGGAAATGGGGTAAGGTGAGAATCATGATCTAGGAGGAGTCAAAATATAAATTTAAAAAATATTTTTAAAATTGAAAAATGGCTCCAGGGACTAAAAGTGACACATTTTTTAAAATGAGAGACCAAAAATATACGTTTTAAATTTGAGGGACTAAAAGCAATTTCCCAAAACTTAAGGGACTAAAAACATATTTAAGCCTAAAATTTATAGTATTTTTTTTTATACAAATAAAATTTATCTTAATGGTATTAAGAAAAATAAATATAATAATGCAGTACTAAAATATTTAGCAATTAATGATTTACAAATATATTATTATATTTAATTTCTAACCAAATAAATTTAATTATTAATTAAAAAATTAAGAAAAATAAAAATTTCATTTTATTAATTAATTAATAAAAATAAAATTGATTAGATTTTATATGAAAACTCTAAACAAATATCATAACGCAGATGCAACGCAGTTGCACAAGAAATAAAAATATGAGGTTATTTTATGAGATTCAAGAATGAATATTTAATTTAGTTTCAAAAAAAAGAATGAAGATTTAATTTTAATATATAGGGATAAATTTGTTTAAGTAATGATTGGGTAGTGTTTTTTAAGATGAGTGGTGCACTCTTGAGTGAAAAACATAAAATCACACAAATATTAATTAAAAAGTAATAAGTAAAGTTGTGATTAAATATATATACACACATAAAAAATTATTTATCAAGTTTTTAAAATTTATTCTATTGACTTTTTAATTAATTATTCTAATTCTGAGTTTATCATTTAATAAATTAAAATACAAAATAAAAGTCAAATCTTTTTTTTTTTGTTTTTTGACAAAGATGAGTCAAATCTTAATCAGTTCATTTTTATTTGTCTTTTAAGGTTGTTTCATAAATACCAATGAATAATTTAATTGACAAATTTTTTTCTGTTATACCTTCATCTTTTCACTATCCCATTATATCCGTTTACTTTCTCTTTACATTAAAGTGTATGAAAAATATGTATAACAATTAATGGTAATAAGGGTATAATTGACAAAATATAACCTTAAACTATTAAAATGACAGATAAATAGAACCAATTTTTTTTTTAAAAATAGACAATTAAAAAGATAGGGAGGGAGTAATCTATAATATATATAAAGACGAACCCTCTATAAACACATTTTTACAAGTGTCGCTTTGAGAGTATTTCAAGGATCAAATGGATTGAATTGATTTGAAAAGATTTTATTGATTAATGATTTCACGATTCATATTTAATGTGCCTTATTTAAAATTGTAATGATTGTATTTGAAACAATCAATTTAAAATCGTATTTTCAATTGCCTATTTATTAGAGAATATTTGTATGTCTTATATCTTTAACTATTTATTTTGCGTCTGGAAACATTCGAGTTTCTTCAGCCTCTTCATTCTCTGGTATGATTTTTCTATCATCTCTCTTTTTGTTAATCTTCTCTCATTTCATATACATTTTCTTCTCATTATTCTCATCCATTGCAGTTACTAACATTTGAGACTTTCGATTAAAGGTTAGTTATTGTTTTCTTTTTCATGGTTAATCTTTTATATGTTTCAGCCTTTGGATTTTTAATTTTAAATCTTAATATCTGCATGTATTGATAAAATTTATTTGTTTATTTTGTTTTAGTTGTTATTCCTTTGTTTGTCAACACTAAATTTTCATTTAAGGTAAGTTCGTAATATTGTTATTTTTCTATTTTACTGTTAATCATTTTTACTTATTATTTTTTAGTGTTTATTATTATTCTAATAGCCTCCAAACTATCGATGTTGTTTGATTTTTGTTCTTTTTCTTTTAGGCAAACTTCTCCTCTAAGACAAATATTTCTTCTAATTTTTGATTAATTTATTTTTATTTATCGATTATTTTTTGAAATTAATGCTTATCTATTTTACATTATTAAGTTTTTTATTTTCGATTTCCATTTGTGATTAGCTATGCAGATACAATATTATTTTCTCTCAAATAAGAAGAAGTATCATATATCACAAGAGTTGCTTATTATTATTTTAATATTTTTCAAGAAATTATGTATGGAATTTCAATAATTATATATATTACTGTGATTTTTTATATCTTTTAGAATATATTTATTTTAGAAAATATATGTAATAGTTTATTAGTTGTTTTAATTTAAAAATACATATAAATTATTTAATTCCCAAATTCAAATTTTGTATTGTGAAAATTTTGGTTTGATATAAATGTTATGCCCTTAAATTTTTTGGAATGTCTTAAATTAATTTGATTTTTTGAAAATGTATATATATTTTTATTTTTATACTATTGTAGTTTTTGTGAAATATTTAGGTATTAGTAAAAGTATTTGAAAACAAGTATATAGATTTTATAAATCTCTATGATAGAAATAATTATAAAATTTATGTATAAAAAAATTAATTATAAAACTTTCAATTTACAAATGAGACAAATTATATTTCTAGAGATTAAGTTGAAATTCAAAAAAGGAGCATGTTTATCATAGGAATCAATTTAAAACCGTAAATGAAAGAAATTATATCTTTGTGATTGGAACCGATTTTATAAATCTCTATGATAAGAATAGTTATAAATTTTTTAAGTTTGAAATGATACAAAATGAATCTCTAGAGATTACGTTGAAACTCATAAAAGGAGTGTATTTATTATAGGAATTAATTTAAAATCATAGAAAAAAATTGGATTTGTATGATAGAAACCAGTTTTCTAAATCTATATGGTAGAAATCATTATAAATTTTTCAAATTTTTGTTTTATTAAAATTGTATCTATAAGGATCAAGTTGAAATTCATTAAAAGAGTGTTTATTATAGGAATCAATTTAAAATAGTAAATGGAAAAAACTATATCTTTGTGATAGAGATCGACTTTAAAATCTCTATAATAGGAATAGTTATAAATTTTTTAAAACTCAAAAGATGAAAATTATATATATAGAGATCATGTCGAAATTCATAAAAGAGATTTTTTTATTGCTGTAACCAATTTAAAATCGTAGTTGAAAAAATTGACAGGGACCGTTTTCATAAATTTCTATGATAGGAATCATATTAAATGTTTCAATTTTCAAATAATACAAATTGTACCTTTATGGATTATGTTGAAATTCATAAAAGGTATATGTTAATTGTAGAAATTAATTTAAATTGTAGTTAAAAACACTGTATCTTTGCTATAGTGACTGTTTTTATAACTCAAAAACTTAAATAGTAATAAAAAATATTTTTTTTCATCTTAATTGATATACATTGTAATCATTATTTCTTTCTGATTTAACATTTTTTACTTATTTAATTTATTAAATATTTTCTTTTGTCCAACTAAATTTGAATTTTTCAATAATTAATGTCTATAAATAAACTGATTAAAATAAATAGTTTGGATAAAACATAACAAATAAAAATAAATATTTTTTTCTTTATTATTACATTATCATCTAACTAATTTATTGGACATGTTATTTTTTTTTTGAGAAAATTAGGAGATTTTATACATTAATACATAGGTGTAAACTGGTTAATGTAAAAATTATAAATAAAACATAACACATGGGATATACATTTTACATTAAAGTATACAAGAAAATATTGCACATATAACATTATGTCAAATATTTTACGTGAAATCTCATCGACATGTGAATTACTTAAAGAATTAAATTTTAATATATAATTTTAATAATCTTCTATTTCACTTTATGATAACTTAACTAATTTGTTGAAGTTTTTTTTTATATGAGCAAATTTGAATTTTTTTGGGCAGTATTATCTATAAAATAAAAAACATAAATGTTTCAATTAATAGTTTACAGATAGTGAGTGATTTTGGTAGTAATAAAAATAAATTATTTATATTGCTACATGAGAAAATAGATTGTGAAATAAGTTTCTACTAATTGAATATGCACGACATTTGGACATGTACTTGATAGGTATAGGTATAATTGATACAAGTACATAAAAATAATTTATGATATATATTTATAGATAATTGCAGTTGATGGATTGCCCCATCAAAGTAGAGACGAGATCAAGTGGGTACTGTAATTTTAAGTTTTTTGTCATGTCCACTCACAATAACTATTTAAACTATTTTACTGCTTCAACTATAATTTGTGCTATTTTTTCGTTGTATTCAACTTTTAAGTTGTGAACTAATCAAATAATTAACCAACTATTTTCAAGAGACAACTATAATTTATAATTTATTATATAATTTAAAAAATATAATTTAAAAAAAACTCAAATCCTTTATAATTGTTCAAATATATTTTCTCATAAATTTTTATAAAGTACGTCATATGTCCCGACGCACGGGTCACTACACTAGTAGAAAGAATATAATTCATAACATATATGGGTAGATCGCTTGGTCTGTTATTTAGGACTTGCTCGCATGTTCTCAATGAAATACATTTTGATAACAGAATCAATGTTTTAAAAAACCAACTAATCCAACTAATTCACTAAACGGGTTGAATTGTAAATTATGTTTGCAAATCAATATTATCTAGTTCAAGTACAATTCAAGTAATTATTATTTGTTCATTTCTTCGATATGATTTTTAAAACATTGAACACATTTTCTTCCCAAGTTCCTCATAGGGATTCTCTAGGCCATATCCCGGTAGAACCATAGAACTAAGAATAGATAGCCTAAAATAATTGAAAGAAACTTATGATCTAGTCATCTAGCTAGTATTTTCCTTGCATTTTATTTTCTTCAAAATGTATTACTAATTAATTGCATCGTTAAAATTAAATAAATAAACTTATATTTTTCTTATCGAAAAGAGAAGCTTGCTCCTCGTCTTTTACTTTCTTTCTTTCTTTCTTTTATATCTTATTTTATAGAGCAATGATACACATACACCTAAAAAATATATCCACCCATCCAATATCTCTCATTTCTCTCTAACTATCACATCACATATCACATTATTTTATCACTTTTCTCTCATCTCTCTCTTTCTCTCTCTAGTGGTAGATTGGGTGTCCACCAATCATTTTTTTACTTTATAATAGGAAAGAGGTTATTCGTAAAGGTTGAAAATCAATTAGATTTACTCAAACAGTACGTACTGACTCATTGGATCAAGGCATGCGTACTTTCAAAAGTTCAATGATTATATGTTAATTGTAAAACGTCCCTATTCTGCTAGCTAGCTAGCTAGAAAGTTGAATTTCCGATTAGTGGCTTTCACATAATCATCACAATGAGTACTGAATTACATCAATATTATAGTGAGAATTGACTCCAAACAGTTAGAGAGATTGTGACTTATAAGCTAGAGTTTATCGGAATATTTCTGTCTACTCAAACATAAAGGTCCCTTATACATGGGAATATTATATCTTTTTCAGTGAAACTAACTAGGCCCCCATATAATATTTATATATTGAATATTGATTTCCTTATAACAAAGATGCATGCCTATAAAATTAACATCAAAACAATTAATCTACAGCAGCTTGGTTACACCGCCATGTAATTAGAGTTTACAATCTACGTGCTTAATTAATTATCAAAGGAAAATAAACTAGCATACAATTAGAAGAAGTAACTCTAGTATATAAACTCTCTCTTCCTATATTCACCTTGAACTGGCTAGTTTAAAATTTAAACCCATGTGAGAAAGCAAGCTTAAGCCCACATCGATCTGCTTGAACAAGAGCTAGTCGATCATGTAATATGTAGAATTATTGATAATTGATGCTAATTAAGCGTATGTTTGGAAAATCTTCATTCTCGCGTCCCACACGACAAAGGCACTGCAGAAGCTATCTCTTGGAGCTTCTGATAATTAAGCTATCTCTTGGAGCTTTCTGGTTTGTCACACGGTAAAAAGATGTTGGACGCGGTTCCAAACAGTACGCTAAGTCACATATCTTCTGGTGAAGAATGAGATAAATAGACCAAACTTGCCATGGCCTCTTGCAGCCAGTCCTCCTCCTCATTCTTTAACTGCACAAATGATTATCAATTAAGAAATATATTAAGACAAAATTAAGAAATTAATTAGGATTTGTCACAATTAGTTTTGCATTAAGACATGAAAGATGGTTGCATTACAGAAATTTGACTGAGGGGATCGAGTAAAAATTAAAAAAAAAAAATTGTTTTTCAATTCATGGTGAAAAATGTTTGAAGGTTATTATTAATTATCCGGTAGCATGACATTTCAATTCATTGTCATTTATATATAGAATCTCCTTCCTTCATATCCATATTAACAGTATAGTATATAATATAATATAATGAAGAGAAATTTATAAGTAAGTTACCTGGAACTGGAATGAATCAGCGCCATAAAAGTCATCGTTGTGATGAATATGAAGATTCTCATGCTTTTTGGTGGCCATATTGTCTTCTTGATCACATAGTTCATTGTTTCTTGCAAACCTTCCCCTCACTCTGACTCGCCGATCAGCTAAGGTTTTCCGACATGCATACTGTAAAATAATATATGCATTTGGTAAATTAATGAGGAAGAAGTGAATTCCCACTAACTCAAAATTAAGGATATATAAAAGGGAGAGAGAGAGAGAGAGAGAGAGTATGAGTGAGACCTTGATGGTTTTGTTAAAGTTTCTTTGATTTCTTTTCTTCAAATATCGGAGAATTCTTTCTTTCCTTTCTTCTTCTGAGTACCTTCCCACCTTTATGTTTGGCTCTTCAACTGCTGCTATTTGATTACCTTGAATTGTTCCCTGCCACATATAAATTCCAAATTAACATTTAATAAAACCATTATAGCATGTAATTAAATCATGATGAGCAAAAAACTGTACTTTGCATGTGATTTTGTGATGATCGAAAGAATTAACTTCTGAAATATTCTTTTAAATTAACATGCAGTGAAAAAAAAATTCAGAAGGAGAAGGAAGAGGGGCTCATGTCTCCTTGGAATGAAAATTTTTATGTTTATCCCATATTCAGATTTGGAATATTGTTGTTGCTTGTTGGTTGGTGGATGTCTAAATATTCTGGAAAACTTACTGCTAGCTAGAACAATATATATATGCTTTTTCTGAAGATATCAAGGGACTTTCTTTCTTTCACATATGTCACATCCCATAATTGATATTCTTCCCTTAATTCCAGATCAGAGATGCATATCAATGCATTAAAAAACTTAAAAAATCATGTAACTGATCAGGGTGCACAACACACTTTTGTCATGCACTATATACACCTTCAATTAATGAAATTCAGAATAATTAAGGAACTAAAAATTAATTTTATAACAATAATAAGGGATGCAATACATACATACCCAGTTTTGTGATGTGGCAGTAGTAGTATTAGGATAAGGTGCAGGTGGTGGTGGCTTAACATCCTCCACAAAACCACCACAACATTCATCCCCAAACTGATCACCCTGCATAAGTGCAGGCAGCTGCAGGTATGATCCTCTGCTGTTGAAATTCTGATGATGAATATTTAACCCTGCTGCAGCATTAATATTGCCACCACCACCACCAAGGAACCCCATTTTACTACATGAATCTGAAATTGGCATAACCAAGTGATCTAGTTGCTGATTAATATCAGAATTAGAAAAGCCTGCTGAATTAGGCATCCAAGCAGCAGAAGAATACATGACATCACAATCCAGTACTGATGACACTATATGATCAAGTGCCCCATTATTACTATTACTATTATCATCATCAAGAATAGGCATTAATAAGCCATCTTGACTAGCACCCCACATGATGGTACTGTTAATATTATCCATCATCCCTTGCTGGGTTGTGGGGAACTCTGCTGCAAGATGATGCTGATGAAGATGATCAGAATTAGTAGTGAATGTGTAGTTTGAATACAAGTAGTGATGAGGGATCATGGAAGAAGCCATATTGGAATTAGAAGAAGAAGAAGAAGATGGAGAGAGGGGCATATATATGGAATTAATTGATGAGAGCTTTTGTGTGTGTGTGTATGTGTTGTGTTGGTTTTTTGGGGTGTTGTTGGGGATTTAGTTTTTCTCTTTTGTGGGTTGAATATATATAATATATATAGGGGATCATATATAGTGGAAAGGGGGAGAGTGGGTTATGGGGGCATGCAAGTTGTCAAGGCAAGTGGACAAGACTAATAATAGGTAATTCGGCAGCTACGAATTTGGATATCAAAAACAACAAACAAATTAACTTCAACCGTACTGTTTGCACTTTCGTCTTCTCTCTTTACTGTTTGTGTGTCAAGAGCTGTAAACGCGTTAATATTTTGTATGCGTCATAAAAAGTAGTTAGTGTGTGTGTGCTAGCTTAATTAATTAGCTTTCTCATCAACATTTTTTATTGGCTAGCTAGGTTAAATATTATTTGAGTCCTTTGTAAAAGGAAGCTGGTTGTCTTAAATTGTCTTATTTTTTGTCTCATATTTTCTAAAATATGACAAATGTAACTTTAGTGATGTCGTATTTAATTTTGAGGGACTACAAGTCTACATGTGACCTATTGATCGACTAAATATGACATACTTCAGAAAAATAAGAGACTAAAATAAGATATTTTAAAACTGATAGATCTTCCTATTATAGAGACTAAAAACATATTTAACCCAATTATTTTCAAAAGGTCATACTTTATAAGTATTTTACCGTTGGATTTTACATTCCTCTCCTAGTGATTCTAAAAGATATATGCAATTGAATTCTTAAACTTTCTTTTCTTTTTTTATGAAGAAAATGAATTCTTAATTAAACTTTCTAAAATGTAAATGCGTGAAATTTTAATGGAAGTTATTATCACGCTAAAACTATTTTTTGAAGTTTTTAAGACCAAAATGCGCGCATATATTATTCATAAAATTCTATCAATAAATTTGGTTAAAAAAATTCGCATAATTTGAGTGACATTTTTCGTTAGAGTTTAAAGAAAAACTGGTGGATCCAAGGACGAATAATAAGCACACAAATTAGAAGATTGATATATATATTCGTGTTGCATATTTTTAAGATTGAGAATGATAGTTCACATGACCCTAAACTGAAGGAAATAAATTAAACTTTTTTCTTATTTGAAACTAAAGTTTCAAACAAATTATTTAAAATCTAACAATGAAGATTTTGTAAAATTAAAATTAATGACTAAATATCCAATTATAATTTATATAAATTATTTATTGTTGATTGGAGTTTATTCGAAAAATTAGATGACATCGTAAAAATATTTCATATTTTGCAAAATAATTTATATATGTAAAATTAAACTTTCATATAATGTATAAAAATATTTATTATTAATTTTATGCGCAACTTGAAGATTGAATCTTTTTTTTGACTTACACTTGAAGATTGAATCTAAAGTGTTATATATTGAAAAGTACTCTAATTAAGCAACTTTGAGCTTTTCTTAAGATATTTAAATTTTATTTATATTTAAGAAAGGATGGAAAAAACTATACACATTATATTAATTAGAAAACTATCTTCACACACACACACATTGCACAATGTTTTCTTTTACATTCGACGTGTAAATATTGCAAAGCATAAATGTAAGATATTCGTTAACCACTGATTCGCTTTTCGTTTCTTTAATTATATTCACCTTTCATCTCACACATGTAATTGTAAACAGAAAGAAGATTGTTTAACTCTTAGTATATGCGGAAACACGTTTCAGTCTATTCATAGATGAAGATAATGAATTCTGAACCTTGAAGTCAAAAGTGTAGGAAAACAAGAAAATTCTCATTTTAATAAAGTGTTCCGTGGCTTATGTAACCTATCATAACACGACTCACACTTTTCTGGTCTCAAAAATCTTTTGCAAGTTAGAACTTAAGGATTGATATGTTAAAAATTAGGTTATTAATTGTCAGTTATTTTCGTTTCATAAATAACTCTTATTGATTATTTAATTTTTACATGGACTAGAAAGTCTAAACAATATATATATATATAAATCCAAAAAACAGTACACTCTCTTATATGTATTTGATTTGATTTTTATATGCATTTAACTCTGAACAATACATATATATATATATATACATATAAATAAAAAAAATATACACTCACTTATATATATGTATATAATATTTACACACCAAAAAGAAAATTTTTGTCAAAAAAAAATTGATAGTTCTTTTTTTTTAGTAAACAGTCACTTTGGTCCTTGAGAGTGCTAGGCGGTGTCATTTTAATCTCTGACAGATACAAAATTAAAAAATTATCCCCAACTCTCAGTCGTCAGTCACTTTGGTCCCTGAAGTGATTACTTACTGTTATTTTGGTCCCTGAAAAAGACACCGGTTGAGGACCAAAGTAACAGTAAGTAATCACTTCTTTCAGGAACTATAGTGACTAACGGTTGACAGTTGAAGACTTTTTTTAATTTTGCATCTATTAGAGATCAAAATGACACCGTCTAACACTATCAAAGATCAAAGTGGTTGTTCACTCTCTTTTTTTTGGTCAACTGTAGTTCTTGTTTTGAATCAAGTATGGCCACTTTGAGGCCCAGTACTGAAAACCATATGGCCCAAACTGTTCACTTTGAGATCGTGCTCATCTGTTGACCAAAAAAAAGTTCGTGCTCATCTAGCTCGGTCAGATTACATATGTAGTAAGTCGTTAGGTGTATCTATAAATATTCTATTTTGTTATTGTAACATTAGTATACATTTGTTGTACTTACTAGAGTCCAGAGTACAGTATATATAAGTCCAATTAATTAGAATACTAGCTACTTGTTTATATATACTTGCATGCGTCCTTCTTGATGGACCCATTTTCTATATCATTGCTAATTAATTCGATCAATGTTCATTGGATTGAGATTTGATAAGAAACATAACAAATTTTTATACGTATTGATATTGACATTGATGTTGATATTGATATTATATATAAAGCAGATTAATGCTTATTATTTGCTACACAGAATAATTAAAGTACGAATTTAATTTTTCAGCAACTTATTATAGCCAACGAGAAGAGGAATTTAAGCTATTTAGCAGGAAAAAGCTGAAGAGATATCTGACAAAGCAAATTGTAAAGAGTTTCATGTGCACACTATTCTTCCATACATGTATTAAAGCAAGTACTACTACTAAAGATTATTTATCGCGCGTAGGCGTTATAGCTAGGCTAAGAATCCAACACATGGGTTGTTAGATTTTTAGTAAACAAATCAAGTACAAAAGATATTTCTCTCTCTACACAAAGCTTTCAGTCGTATTACTTAATTTAATTTACCTTGATATACCGATCATTTATATCCAAACATAAGTACACTGACTTGAGGCTTATAAACAAAAATATACCCTTAGCAACAAGAAAATTCTTGGTCACATATATGTAGGCCAAAGTGCCCCCATGATTGGATAGGCGCTTAATTTTGTAAGGTACGATGGGACAGATTCGTCTTGATTATATATCATTGAAGCTTCTGTTGTTTAATTACCACGAGCTCAAACTCAAACTATACATGAATTCTTTTTTTTTTTTTTGAGGATATACATGAATTCTTTTCATTGCAAAAAATAGAGGTAGATATGCATGTTAATGTTGTGTACAATAATTTATCTATTGCGTCTGTAAAAATTCATCTGATTCTATAGTAAATATATGGTAGTCACAATTTTAAATTTATAAAAGAATTTTTAGTTTTTATAATTTTATCATGGTTTAATTTGTAAATACTATAAAATTTGTAGCATTAATTGTCATTGAATTAAAATAAATTCGGGTTTAAGATTTAAGTTTTAGTAAAAGTTATATGGGATCCAGGGCTGGCCCTGAGATTTTAGATGCCTAAGGCGAGCCAAGAAAATAGTGTCCTAAAATTATTTGAATAAGATAAAAGTAGTATAAAATTAAATAAAATAGAAATATAACTCAAAGTACAACATAAAATTTAATTATATAAATTTACATATATATGTAATAAAACAAGTTGGTGTCCTCCAAAAATGAGGCCCAGGGCGATCGCTCTCCTCGCCCCCCTCAAGGTCAGCCCTGATGGGATCGATGAGTAGACAAAAAAAAAAGTTATATGGGATGTTATATTTTTGGCTTAAATATATTTTTAGTCCTTCAAGTTTGGAAAATTATTGTTTTTAGTTCCTCAAATTTAAAACGTGTGTTTTTTGTCCTTCATTTTTTAAAATATGTCACTTTTAGTCCCTGATGCCATATTTTAAATTTAAAAAGTATTTTCTAAATTTGGGAGGGGTCAAAATATAAATTTAAAAAATCTTTAGAAGTTAGGAAAAAGGGAGAAATATGAGAATCAAGATTTAGGAGAGGTCAAAATATAAATTTAAAAAATACTTTTCAAATTGAAAAATAGCCTTAGAGACTAAAAGTGACACGTTTTAAAAAACGAGGGATCAAAAATTCACGTTTTAAATTTGAGGGACTAAAAGTAACAATTTTCCAAACTTGAGGGATTAAAAACATATTTAAGCATATATTTTTTTATAACAATATGGGATGTGATATTCGACGTTGGATTAATTTGTGTATATCATAATTTATTTTAATATTTGTAATATCTTTTGAAAAATTAAAAATTAATCCAATCCAAACCAAAATAAATTGGATTTGATTTTAAAACCAAATTGACTGTACGATCAATGAACAAAATCGAATAAATTGAATTGAATCATTTTTTTCATCTAAACCGATTCAATCCAATCCACGAACATCGACATATACCAATTTTACGAGCAAATATATACAATTTCATTTAAGTTTGTTGGGAACTTATGGTTAAATTTCCTAGATTATATTCGACATACATCAAGGGTTTTAAAAACATTTTATAATTTTTTTATTATTGTCCCTATTTAATTTGTTAAACTACAAAAATACTATAATTATTGGGCTATAACTTTAATATAACAAATTAACAAGATAAGTAATGAATCTTGATTCTACATATACTTTTATTTTCTTTGTTAAGGAATAGATCTTAAAAATAAATTATAAATTTTAGATTAATTAAATTATATATAGAAAGTAAACTAATTAATATAGTTGTTTAAATAACTTAATTTTATAAGTATGTATAGAATGAATAAACCTAATTTACTATTCGAGATTAATTACAGGTATTTTGCGACTTAGGCTAAACTCTTGCTTGAAAACCCTTGGAATAATAATTAAGCTGGGTATGATTGTTTTACATATTATCATTCCCATACCCATACATATAACAGGTATGCGTGCGCTTAATTAATCATAATACAACATACTTTTTTATACTTGATTCCGATGTTGTGGGAGAGAATAATATTCCTTTCTCAACCTATCTCATGGCCATTGGCCACACGAGTCTCCACCTCATGATATTAATACTATTATTCTCATGGGAAAAAAATGACCCGATCATGTCATGCGTATATATTAACAAGTGAGTTAGGGTCCTAAATCAACAGAGGTGAGAGGCTAATATAACTAACCGCATTTAGTTTAATTCAATTTAATGAAAGTGTCATGGGCCGCGGGTCGGGCCAGAAGGTTGGGTTACACCTCAAAAAACCAGTCTCTTGGAATTGGGCTAGACTCAAACGCATCCTTTGGCGTTCCCCCACTATAGCTCATGTGGTTAGATGCTAGGGGGGGAACATGAAGGGTGAGGGGATCGATCCCCCACCCCCACCTTCTATCCCCCAATTTTTCTCCCCAATGACAAAAAAAAAACAACGTATCCTTCGGCCTTCATGGTCGAAACATTTATTCACCTAGAATTTTAAAGTCACGTGTGGCAACCTATATAAAAAAATTAGAGTGATAAAAATAATATTAGTATTTAAAATTATTCCTAATCCTTGGAAGCCACTACATATATATTGAACTTAGCATTTAGATGAGCTTAAAATCCCGTTTATGTTAATTAACCACTTGGAGTGACTCATGGCCGTCTCCGTTTGGTGACCCATTCTGGCTTGAGCTATTTAAGGTCAGATTTGACCATGTCCCACGAAAAATAGAGACAAGGTCGAGTCTCATTTTATGACCTATTATCGGGTTATGGACGGATTAAATCGGGTTAATTACCCAACCCGTCCTACATACATACATACATACATACATAGAGAGACACATACACCTTTTAATTTTTGAATTGTCACGTATTTTTATTTTATTTGAAAATACACCCTACAATTAACATGATATTATTATTCCCTTTTATCCCTTGTAGCTTAATATCCTAAAATTATAATGAAGTACAAAAACACCTCAACTATTAAAATTTTAATGTATACGATATATTTACTAATTGCGTGAATATATAATAATGTTCAACGGACAGCATCGGTGGACCTATTAAAAATGAAAAAAAAAAGTTTTATATTTTTAACTTTCTTTATTATACCTTTTCTTTCTTTTTTTTTCACCTTAAATGTCTAAAAGTTAAAAATTTAGTGAAATTCTGATGAAATTTGAAAAAATTTATAGGATATGAGATTAGGATTTGAAGAGAAAAAAATTTGGACTATTTTTATTTGTGAAGTTTGAGTAGAAAATGTTTAAAACAATTTAATTAAATCAATTTGTGGAAACTTTAGATAAGTGATGAGTTAAGTGTGACTTAATTTTAACAATTAAAAAATTGAATAACTAAATTCACTCAAAAATTATTAGAGAACCAAAAGCACACATTAGTTATAATAAAAGTACTAAAAATAAAGTGAAGTCTTAGTTTTATTCGACAAAGAGCGAGAGAATAATTCTAAATGAGCTAATTGACGTACCAAAAAAAATCACTATCCTTTTCACACCCTCATCAAAATCTAACCTCAAAAACACAATCATTTTCAGTAAGAATATTTTGTAATTTTAAAATATTTTTACGGCTATACAGAAAAGAATTCCATAAAAGACCCCTTCCATAATTTGGACTATGTTTCTATACTAGGAAATATTACCACTTTAAAAGATCCATTTGAAATTCTCACCCCGCACTGGCCACTTAACTCAAAACCAGTGACACATGCATAATAATACACCTAACAAAGCTGGGCATGATTCAAGGTCGATCCCCATTAACACAACAATAGCCAAATTGTTGATTATTATAATATAATAATATAAATTAGTAGGCTGCTTAAAAAGAACTTTGTCTTGGTGTCTGAGAGCATAACCACATGATTGATCTACCCATAAAACAGTTCGATCACATATTCACAACAAGATAAGAGCATTTTTTACCTAGGATCTAGTGCTCTCTCATGAAGCATAATAAAATAATATATATCTATATAGATATTTCAAGTCACAAAGATATTTTATGTTTTTCCTTGACACTTTCTACTACATTTTTGATAAAGGGGTATCTGGTTCAAAATCAATTTTTCAAAAAGGGCATATATACATACATTTGCACAATCTTTCGTTATCTATCTGCTAAGATTCCTGGCCTCCCACCTTACCAGCTTAGTATCAGCCGTCATAAAAGGAGTGAGAACTCAGCCCAACTTGGTAAACCAACATTTTTTAATTAAAAAATAGATTCGGTGCAGCATATTTCCAAGACTAAAACAAACTTTGAAGTGAAACTTTTTTTTTTGTTTATACCGACAATATCCCAAGAGAAAATGACCTTGAACTAATTTGTGTTTGCCCGGGAGATCATAAATAAAGTCTGGCTACGAATTGTTCTGTCATCAAGGATCGAACTCGAACATTACCCGAACTCATTTCTTAAATAGAGCGCATTAACTAATTGCACTCAACCACGTGGTTGAAGTGAGACATTTTTAAAGCAAATAAGAGTAGTTTTTAAAGTTAGAAGTCTTCAAAAAATAAATGTAGTTTTCTTCAAAACATTAAATCCTATTTCTCAATGTAAAAGCAATCATATATAGTCATCACTATGCTAAACAAGCTATTGGTAAAAAAATTAGTTTAATTTTATAAATATTAATAGTAAATAAGTTTTTTTGTTGTTGTTGATGAGCCTAAAGTAAGGGTTTGGGCCATGTTACCTTGTGTAGAATATAAGAGAACTCTTATGTGGCTTCTCCCTCAAATTTCATCTTTCTCCGACTATTTGCCACAAAAAGCAAAGTTACAAGATAGAATTGAAGATTATCTGTTCGTGACAGTACGTAGTATCAGGTGCCTCTGCTTGTTGTTGCTCTTTCCATACCCATCACACAACTTAACCAGCTAGCCCCATAAGACTCCACTATTCCCACTTGCACTTGCATGTGTGTCAAAACTATACAAAATGAAAAAAAAATGTTCCACCTTAGGTAACAAATTTTGCTTTTCACTATGTAGATTTATGTTAAAAGAAGATGATCTTGACAAAACATGGTAGCAAAACGACAATTAATTAATTAGGAGGTGGTTGGTTTTGCTAATCTGTTTTCATAATGGCAAAACGTTTTGGTTTCAATGATGTAACAAAAGTGCACGAGAATTGGTCTTGGAACTTTTTTGACCGAATCTCATTTGAACTGACACTCAGCTTGGATGCCTAATTCCTTATGTTTCATCAAAGCCCTTATAGTCTTTGATGGATGACTTTCGAGTACAATCAAATGAAATATTTGTTTTTAATTTTAAAATATGAGAATTGTATAATGTTATAAATTAAAAGATTAAACAAAATTTAAGATTTTATTTATATAATTTTTTAGAAAAAAATGTAAATTAAAAAATATTTGCTTAATTAAAATAAACATTTTCTCCTCTTTTTTACCGGAGTCCGAACGTGCCAATGCAAAACCTCAAGGGTTATTTTTTTTATATAGATTTGGCTCTTCTAAAATAAAGAGAGAGTAAAATAAGTAATTTTAACCACTAATAAAAAAATTAAAAATTATTATATATGTATTTATAATATCAATTATTAATTTATTTATTAAATTAAAATTATTTATTTTACATTCTAAAATAAGTTACTCATTTTAGTGAAATCAAATTTTTTATATATATAGAGTAGTACCTAGAGTTTTGAATATATGACCACCGCCAAACTACTCAAAATCTCAAATTGCTTGTCACTATGGTAGTAGACTAATGAAAGCCGTTTTTTATGACTAAATGAGTACCTTGAAACGACAGCTACATGATTTTTTCTTTTGGAGATCAGCAAATAGTATGAAAACTACGCTGCTGTCTAGGGTGGTGAAGTAGGAATTCTTCATCACTAAAGTGAAGTGGGACCGCGAATAATGATGGTCATTGATTTAATAGTTTTATATTTGTATGGCTAGGATAAATTACCTGAAAAGTGGAGAATAAGTAAAGGTGAAAGGTTAATGTATTTGCAATAGAAGTCAGCAACTATTTAGTAATCACAATATTTCCGAAAAGTTTGTCTTTTGATGAATTTGGCCCATTTGTTTTAAAAAATTTGTGAGATAACCCAATTTTGTCCTTTTGTGATATTATAAAGTTGTGTTTGGATGAGATAATTTAATGCATTAATTTATTTTTAGAGGGTAATTAAAATACATCAATCTAAATTACTTTGTTCGGATATTAAGTGTGTAGGAATTTAAAATGAAACGATTTTTATCGGATATTTTTTTATAACCAAATTTGAAGAATTTTAAATAACACCCAAAAGTAGAGAACTTTAAATCTCTTTTTCACTCTCAGTCTGACCCTTGCACTGAAACTCTGTTCGAAATATGAGAATGTTCAAAATCTAAAAATTCTCTCGCTCTATCTCTCTCCCCTCTCTGTTCTCTCCCACCCTCCCTCCCTCTCTCTCGCTCTCCCCTTCTCGCTCTCAATACCCTGCTCTATCTCTCCCTCTCTACCAGTCTCTCTTTCCTTCTCTCTTGCTCTCTCTGTTTCCCCCTATCCCCTCTGTCTTGCTCTCTCCCTCTCCTCGATCTCTCTCCCCCTCTCTCCAACCTCTCTTTCCCTCTCTCTCATTCTACCCCCATCTCTCCCCTCCCTCTCTCCTTCCCTCTCCATCTCTCTCCCCTCTCTCTTGCTTTCCCTCCCTATATCTCACTCTCTCCTCTCTCTTGTTCTCCTCGTCTCTCTCCCTCTCTCTCTCATTCTCTCCCTCGCTCTATTTCTCTCACACTTTCTCGCCCCCTCTCTCTCTCACTCTCTTCCCGTCTCTCCCTCTCTCTTGCTATTTCTCTCACTCTCTCCCTCTGTCTCTCTCTAACTAGAGAGGGGAGAAGAGGGAGAGAGGGAGAAAGAGCGAGAAAGCGGGGGAGAGTGAGATAGAGGGGGAGATAGAGAGTGAGAGAGAGAGCAAAAGGGAGGGAGAGTGAGCGTGTGAGAGAAAGGGGAGAGCGAGAGGAGAGATAGGGGAGAGGGAACGAGAGAGAGGGGAATGAGATAGAACGTGAGCGAGGGAGAGAGAGAGAGGGGGAGAGATAGAAAGAGTGGGAGAGCGAGTAAGAGGGAGAGATTTTTCAGAGAGAGGGGAAGAGAGAGAGCTAGGGTGAGATGGAGCGAGAGAGAAAGGGATAGAGAGAGGGAGAGGGAGAGAAAGGGAGAGAGTGAAGAGAGAGGGGGGTAATCATTTTAGTAACAAAAACTAATGGGGAGGACCAAAAACAAAATGTTTGAGCATTACAGGGATTATAAAAAAAATGACAAGGACTAGAAGTAAAAATCGATATATTTATAGAGAAAAGAAAGATATTTAAAACAAAAAAATACTCAAAAATTAAAATAATATTTTATTTATCAAAAATAAAATTAAAAGGAAAAAGAGAACATTTGCGATTTTTATATTATATCACGTCAACTTTTGTAATTAATAGAATTTTGTGCATATTATCCTATTATAACAACTTATGGGGAAGAAATTTTAATTTAAAAAAAGACCAGATTACCTTTTACTATAGGTAATGGGCCCACTTCACCATGGTGGTGAAGTTTTATTACTTCACCACCCTAGAAGTCACCTTAAAACTACTACTTAAAAATTAAAATGGACCAAGTTAATTAGCCTCTATTTTTCAGACTTGATGTTACCCTTTTGATAATTAAAACCGGAAAGAATAATGTAATGATTAACAATGGTAATTAACCCACATGCTAACAATGTTATAAGGAATTAATGAACCAAAATTTCAAGAAACACAAGAAAAACCAATTCTACAATAATTAGTTGACACATGCCACTGCCTTTCACATCTAACTTTATCACCCCAAGTGGTTTAAGGACCCAACAAACTCATGTTGGGGCAATGGTGTGTGTTGCACGGAAGTGAATCTATAGCTGATTTTGGCGCATAAGATCACTACGGTATCTTTTTTTTTTTTTTAAATTTCTTCATGTTTTCCATCAATATTTATCATTAATACAAAAATTATTCTGTTCCATAGTACACATATTTTGTATCTCTTTGCAAACCTAGAGATCCTTTGCTCAAAGATTTGTCATGCTTTTTATCTACATAGTGCAATTCAGGTCAGGCATGCATCCTTTGTCTAAACGCTATCATCTACTTTTTATTGTTCCAAAGTACTCTTTTAATTTGATGAGATACTCAAGTGAAAAAGAAAAAAAAAAGAAATTAAAAGGAAAAAAGTTTTTAGGAGAATCACAAATCAACAACCTGTGGTAGGGACTATATAGGGAAGTCTCTCTTGTTAGTTTCGTGTTGTGCAAGCTCTAATGAGAAACCCCAATCACCCAAAGTAGATAAACTTTTCTCTTTTATTCTGTTTTTATCCTGTCCCTTGGATTTTGATGAAGCAAATTTTAGCAAACAATAACAACTCATGAAATTATAGACAGGATAAATTCTGCTATTTAACTCTGGATATTTACAATTTGTTTGGCTCTATTTATATGTTAATATTTTTGTGCACAGCAAAGACCAAAGTGTATGACAATCACAATTATCTCGTTTTTTAACCCCTAACCTCAATCAAAGCAAACTAGAATAGCAAACTTTTGATATCGATTACTATATAAGAAAAATAAATCCCAACTTGAAAACGTGTCACCTTCCTGAATATGACACATGTCACCTCTTAAGTCTTTTTATTTTTCACTACAATTGTTTTATTTGTTAGATTTTTTTTTTTTGTTAGAAAAAATAATACTCGTACTTTGTACGGATCTATCAGTTAGTTTTATCATTAATCCAACACTTGGATTTTGAGTAAAATCTCCACCTGTTGACTTCTCTAATTACCTTCGATTAGATTTCCCCACAATGCAGGATAGCATGTCCTATATGCCACAAGGCAATTAGAAGGGTTATGTATATGCAGACTATAACAAAACAGAGTCCATACTATTATATGCACACTCAGACTCACCTGTGAATCAGCTTGACATCATTAGAAACTAGAATTTTACAAAAGGTCAAACACAGCATTTTATCTGGCTGAGCATGCTATTCAGAAAATCAAGGAGTATAAATAAAAATAATGCTTAAATGAAGCCTATAGTCATCTAGGATTCAATGACTCAGATTAATGCTTAATTGGAAATTATTCTCGGGTTCAAGAGGAAAGAGTTGCAAAGCATCCATGCAAAGAAGCTCTCTTTGATCTATAGCCTGCAAAATAAATTGTTAAGTACACAGCAGTTAATCTATATATGCAGTAGAACAATCTTGATAGATTAAGAATTAAGTTGATCACAAAGCTTGTTAATGTTATAAGAGGAGCCTAGAATTGACTATCGACTAAATGTAACTCATAACTTAATAAATGGATAACATTGGAAATGTTTTCATTTTTGTGATTTCTTGCCCTTTACACTTTTCTTTTTTGTCAAGTTGCCCTTTACACTTGGAAATGGGCTTTCGACCTTGGGTCTCAAGAAAGTTCTGCATAGTCCAATACAAAACAATAACATATTTTGACCCAAAAAAAAACAATATCATATTGTCTCAAATTATTCTGTATACTTGACCAAAAAAAGTTATTCTGTATACTTTTTTTTGAAAGGAAAATTTATTCTGTATACTGATAGCTATCAAATCGCAATTCAAATCATAAATCGTCAAACTAACTTTTAAATTAGTTATTTCCTCCACCATATATGTATCAACATTCAACATATAGAAGTTTTTTTTAAAAGAAGCAATAAATATTGACAAAAAAAGAAGAAGCAACAAATATACATAAAATTATTGCTTATATTCTTTTACAATCAGTATAATTGGAGTCGAGTCAGGTAGAATCATTCAAAACAACAAAGGTCTCCTCCACCTATTGTTTTTTTCCAACCGCAAAACCCAAATTCAAGACCTTATTTAAAAAAAAAAATCAAACTCATTATCATTTAAGACCAACAAATGTTGGCATTGCTTTTAAACCAACAAATTGAAGAGGTACAAATTCATCCAATCATACAAGCCAGCATGACACTTAATTTGGCGTTTTAGCTTCAGGCACTGCCGTACTGGTGGTTCGTGCCATCCAAAATCTCCCCAAATACACGGTTTTGTATTCTTCATAAAACTTTATTCGCCATTCGTCACATAACATCCGAAAGTACTTAAAAATGAAATGACCAACAACCATACAAAATAATAATAGACGATTGCATTCATGGCGTAACTTCAGGTGGTAAATAATTAATTTCACTTCGTCAAAAGTTATTAAATCAAACATCCACTTCCAAGTGTATTAGAAATAATATAATATACTAGACAAAACCTCCAAAGTCCTAACAATAGTATAGAACACTAACAATACTCCCTCTTGATTCCCCAGAGTTTATAATCATCGTAACTACTATTATTTTCACAGGGACAATCATAAAAAACATGGATGATCTTGTGGGAAAATGGACCTTCCATTTTTAAGTCTCACTCTAATCTATTATAACACTTAACTTTCTATTATACAGTTTTTCCCATATGACCATAAATTGAGGAAATGGCATTAATCCTTCCAACCAAATTGAATTTGTTCAAGTCCTTCAAACAAGTAAAATTCCAGTGACCCGAGGGATTCAAAGGAAGCTTCATCAAGACAGAATTGAGAGCATTCCATGATCTCTGCTAAGAAGCAGGTGTATGCCCAGAAAATATTTTAGAACAACATTTGAGTCCACACAGCCATGGTAAGCACTGTTCAAACATGGTTTTCTTGTACATGCCTTTTGCTGTCCCTCTCAGTATGGCGACTGACCTTGTTTCGGTCTTCAACGTAATCAAAACGATTACTGTGGTGAGGTCCAGGGCCATAATTATGCCGTTGCTTCCCCTCTACCACTCTATCAGGGGAGCTCCCTGCTCTCCTCTTGCGATTGCTTGACTTGGGTGAGGGAAGCCCTATGCCAAAGTCATCGTGAGCTGATAACTCCCCTTCTTCCACAGCACTTGGATCTGGTTCGTGTGATGGCAGACCCTTTACCCCATGAGGTTGCTCATTTGCATGATCTTGATGTCTTCCATGCATGTTCTCATGATCTGATCTGTCTGAGGGCTTAGACCAGCTTTGCCTCCTATCTTGTTTGTTCTTCTCACTCTGAGGAGCCAACTCGATTCCATCTTCCAGTTCCCTCTCAATGAGATCATCATCATCCATGAAATCTGTTTTTTTAGTTATATGACCAGCTGCTTTCCTTCGTTTCTCTAATGCAGCCTTTACCTTGTCCCTATCAATCTTTTTAATGGCTTCCTGAGGAGGCCGGCTAAATATACCATCTCTGTGATCTAGGTTTCTGCTACTATGTTTATCTTTCGATTCGGTAGGTTCTTTTGTTTCAATTCTACCAACATTGTTTTCTTGCTCTTTTTCACCATTGTCAGATCGAGATCTTGCCACATCTTGAGCTGCATGTAAGTTTTCCTTATATGGCAGAGGTTCCCGCTCAGGATGTTGATTGCCTTTGGCATCATCCTCCGCCCTGTGTTTCATTTCTGTGCCCCCATAATCACTACTTCTCCCAAGATTTGCGATGGGGCGCCCAACATGATTAGTGACAGATGAATCAAATGCGGTCTTAGAAGATGCAAGCTTTGACGTTTCGAGTCTTGAACTTGTGCCTCCAGTCTGGGAATTACTGTTTGTGGTTGCAGTTTCATCATTACTAGCTGGGCCTTTTGTAGTGGTCCGATTGGAAGTCCCACCTCCAGTAGTTCCTTCAGCATCATTGGAAGGCGGCATTCGATTTTGTTCATACAGCTCCAGCATTTGATTACTCACTTCTGCAGAAAGTAGGTAAACATAGGGTGTTGCATTAAAATAAAAAGGTATAAATAACTACGTGATATTCACTGTTAGCATGATTGCACCATTCTACTCAAATAGTAGAACACTATGATACCACCACACTAGAGAGAGAAGCAAGAAGAATTAGAAGACAGAAAAGTAAAATGATGATGAGTTGGTACTTTTGTTTCTCCTTTCTTTATAGAACTAGTATTGACTAGTATTGAAAAAAAGGACACCAACCCTCCAATTGGCGTGGGGTGACATCAAACTCTTGCCACCAGACCTTTTCCCCATCTGATGGGAGCTTCACTTTGAGAAACTTGGCAGCCAGGAATATGGCTCCAGCTGCAATGTGATGGGGCATAAATTGCAAGCAAAGAGATGTCCGAAGTCTGCATATCACATCCTAATTTCAGGAAAGAAAATTCATTTCAAAGGCCATAGGCCATAACAAAAATGGTTTAATCTTCATACCCATCATTTACAAAATTCCACGCAACCTGAGCAAGGGCATTTTGAGCAACTTTAAATTTCTTTATTGCCTCAACAAGAGGTTTATAAGGATGGTGCACATTAAGATCAAAACCAAGAGTTGCAAGAACAACCCTCTCTCCGAGTAAAATTAGTTCTTTCTGCTGCTCATACACTTCCTGTACCATTATTGCAAGTAAAAAATAATTCCATGAGAAAAAATTATATTACACGAGAGGGAGGAAGAAAATGAAAACTTCAAAAGAAATTTGATTTTGAAATAAATCAAACAAAAATGGAAAAAGAAAATAATGAACAAATTAAATCTAGTTATAACTCGCAAGTCCAAAAAATTTGCCTGCACTAGCCTGCTTGCAGCAGGGACTAATATTTTCCATGACAGAAATGTAAATATTTCAACTAGAATTGAAGTTCGGTGAAAGCATAAAGAATGACATTGACCACAGTGACCTAAATCAAACCACTGCATAGCAAACAATTTATCAGCAAAGAAGTTCAACACTGGAAGAAGTATAGATTGCTTGAAAAAGGGGTGAGGGTGTTAGGATAGTAGGGAAGGGAACAATTAGAAAATTCAGTTAGCTTAGATATTAGTTAGGAACAGATAGATATTAGAGTAGTTAGTCAGGGGGGATATCAATTAGATAAATAGGGGGAATAAGGAGAGAGAAATGAATTTTAGAAAATTAGATAGTTTGTGTGAGAAAGGGGAAACCCTTGGAGTTGAATTCTCTCCGTGTATGTTCACATTTCATTCACTAATAACAGATTTGTTCTTGTTCTTTCTATCTTCCATCCGATTTCTTCAATTCTTAACCGTGGGTTCACAACAAAATGGTCTGACCTGCCAGATCCTCTGTCGGCAGGTATGGAGTCAAGAATCGAAATTTGGAGACATTAGTGGAATTTCTCAAGAAGGTGGCCAGCAAACACAGTTCTCATTGCCTGGAAACCAAGAATGTGACCATGATAGATGGCATCAAACTGCTTCTTGCATGCTAGGTGCAGAAGCAAGGTGTAGATTGGAACGGTATGGTGCTGAGAAGCAACCCAGAGGTGATGGGGTCCCTCCACCCAAGCATCGGCATGTTGACGAACAAGAAAAGAACAGCAGCACGAATGGCAAAAATGAGGAGTATCGATCATGGGAAAAGAAGGTGGAACTTCTCAGTTTCGAAGGACAAGATCTCTGGGCTGGATTGCTAGAGCCGAAAAATTTCGGGTGTGGCGCATTAAGCCAGCAGAGAAGATTCAGATGACTTTCATTTGAATGTAGGGCAATGCAATGCATTGGTTCAGGTTCTTGCAACAGATGATGCCGGAATTGTCATGGGAAGGGCTTAATTCAGTACTCAATCAATGTTTTCAGAAGATGTGTACGAGACTGACAATGCTAAGGCAAACAGGCTCTATGTAAGAATACATATAAGAGTTCAAATTGGCCCAGGCTTCATCAGAGGAATAAACTATTGGGGATACTCTTGGGTGGTTTGAGGCAAGAGGTGCTGTGTAGAATCAAACCCCACGATTCCAGGGTGTGTTTAAGGCAATGATCCTTGCCAGGACAGAGGAGGAGGAGCTTTGAATAGTATGGGGAAAACGGAAAGAGGAGGAGTCTGGTGGGTATGGTCCCTAGAATAACTAAGGATAAGCCCTTATGTATAAGCTGTTTTATAATCAAATAGGAAATGTAATTAAGTTGTTTTCATATAAGCTGTAAGCTATTTTGATAAAATATTCTTGAGAGCTTATGAAAATAAGTCCAAAACACCTTATGAATCAGCCACAAGCTATTTTCATAAGCTTTCCTAAACACTCTCACAAGTGTTTATATCAATAGATAAACCCAAATAAACTCTCCATAAGCCAATCCAAACACACCCCATATCTCTAGTCGATGTGGGATCTGAACAAGAGTTTGAGTGAGAAAGGGAAAACCCTTTGTAAAGGGGAAACACTTAGACAGAATCCTCTCCTAGTATGTTCAGATTTCATATATGGCTTCTTTAAAGTGAAAGAGAAGGAGTGCACTTTAGAGGATAAAGTGCAATAATAACCATTGATTGAAAAATCAAGTGTTGAGATTGTAATAAAATACACGCACGTGTATAATAAACTGATTTTTTTCAAATCTACACTGTTGATTTTCTGATCAATGGTTATAATTCTGCACTTTTACCTCTAAAGCACACCCTGTCACTTTGAAGGAGTCAAATCCTCATATTTCATTCACTCATAATATATTCATTCTTGTTCTTTCTATTCTTTCATCCTATTCTTCAACTCTTAATTGTGAATTTGTAACAGAGGGGCATATTATTATTATGTGATATACCTTCTGTTTGATTCTCTGAACTGCTGCTGGATCCTTCTTATTTATAATTTCATACGAAACAAGAATCACGTCTTTCAATGGGCGAGGAGTTTCTTCAACCTTCCCAGCAAGAAACATGCACACTGTTGCTATGGTCTGCAAAACAATTTACTCATTATCACCATGTGTCTAACTTAATTTCATCCTATGTATTATACACCATGCATCGTGTGAAAACATAAAAATAATTTATGACTATACGATCAAATATATATCACAGGGAAGAATATGTGCAAGAACTCAAATAAATGCTGAGAGAGAAACAAATAGGCAAGATAGCCAGGCAGATACGACATTAGCTCCATAAGTTTTCCAGATGAAGAAAAGATAAAACAATACAAACAAAAACAAGGAATCAGCAATAGAATTTATTTTTCAAAAGGCTTAAATATGTTTTTAGTCCCTCAAGTTTGGGAAATTGTTGTTTTTGGTCCCTCAAATTTAAAACGCCTATTTTTGGTCTCTCATTTTTAAAAATGTGTCACTTTTAGTCCCTGATGCCATATTTTAAATTTAAAAAGTATTTTCTAAATTGGAGAGGGGTCAAAATATAAATTTAAAAAATCCTTAGAAGTTAGAAAAATGGGAGTAAGGTGAGAATCAGAATTTAAGAGGGGTCAAAATATAAATTTAAAAAATACTTTACAAATTGAAAAATAGCCCCGGGGACTAAAAATGACACATTTTTAAAAATGAGGGACAAAAAATAGGCGTTTTAAATTTGAGGGACTAAAAGCAACAATTACCCAAACTTGAGAGACTAAAAACATATTTAAGCCTTTTCAAAATAATAGAACCAAAGCTTAAAACTAGAAATTCTAAACAGCACAGCAGAAACTCAAACAAATGACAGGGTAAGCAGTGGGTTGATGGCTGGCATAAAACAATTCTTCAAATACAATACAATTAATGTTAGAAAACAATAATCATATATTCATAAGGAAAGTCATTGAACTGAAGTCCTATTAGTTAATTCTTACCTGATATGCTATGAGGGTACAAACTAATAAAACAAATAAGTGTCAATCTACTGGTTTAACAAGATAATTTATAATCATCATCACCCAAGATGGTCAAAATATTAAATCAGGCATAAATATAAATATAAATATAAATATCTTTACATACCATTACATATCAGGATACAGAACCAATCTGACAACCATAGTAGTTTTGCTACCTAAAATAGCTAAGTATTTATCACACTCCAATTATTGGTAGCTACAGATTATCAAGAATGAGTAAAGAAGTAGAAAGACATCAAACAAAATATGATGCTTCTATTTTATCAGTTGCATAATGGTAACTGCAATAACCCAACTCGTGGAGCTCGCCGTTCTCACCAGTTTTTATGGCGATCCTACACCAAGCACACCACGTTGCGATTTTAGGTGTGCACAGGATCAGTCAGTTGCATTAAATGCATAGGATTGTGCAATCCTATGAGTTTTAATCAGAATTTTGACAATATCATTCAGATCCATAAGGTGGGGGTGGACAATGATTAGCCCACTAGGACACGGTTAAAACCACCCAGTAAGTTGGATAATGGAAGAAAAAAAATGATATTCTCTCAATGATGTCTGCCAAAAATCTAATATACATTCCCTATATGATAATTTCCAGCGCTGTTAATACAATAAAGATCCAATTTAATCCTTACACCGATATCAAAACAAGCTGAGCACCAACTAATGTGAATTATCATAAACAAAATACAGACTCACCCTTCTGTCATTCTTTGCATGGGACTGCCGAAGAAAGAATCTATGACAAAATATTATTGCTGTTGCAATAGTTACTTGAGGTCTGCATCAGAATTACATCAGTATCAACAATATGATAAGAGGCAAACAATATTTTCCTAAACCTCCAGCAATATAATTTATAAACAAGTTAAGCCATTATGATGATACTCCAAATGAGATCCAACAATGAAACAAACCACGGATAAAACAACTTTACCTTCTGTATATTAATTAAAAATAAAAATATTATGCCAACAGAGGCACATTTATGTCAGTTGAACAAAGAGAAACTAATGATACTTGCAATAAGTCATGCGTCTTAAACTGGAAAATAAAATAAAAGGGGCTTATTGCAGTTAAGATAGTTATCCAAGGCCACCAATAAAGACTCACACTTTAAGTCTCATGCCTAAATCTTGCAGAAATGTACAGTATGATTTGCGTAGGTAAGTTTCTTTCTTCAAATCTATGCCATCTTGTTTAGATGGTGAATCTTCTTCAATCTCCTTCCTAGAAAAGTACCATCTTGCTCCATCCTCTGGCCTCTCTTGAGAATATCTTTGAGAACCACTTTGATGAGTTCCGTGCTGAGAGACATCACCAAGCAACAATCCGGCCATGAGGTTGAAAGCTGATTAAACTTACTTTTGATGTATATGTATTCAAAGTTCACAATGTAATGATGACGTCACCGATATCCAATTGTTCCCTGTCCATTAAATACACTAATGAGAAACAAAGAACAAATATACTAAAGTGCAAGATAAATAAGATATTAAAATATAATCCCCAATGATGTCACCGACCTCAATTTTTTTCACTTTACTTTTTTTTGGTGGAATTTTTCAATTTACTTTAATTATCAGAAATCCGTATAAATAATTGACTGTCTCCAAGATTTTCCTTAACATATCAGCCAAACTCGGATTTGGTCAATTCTATGCCCTCTAAGAAAGAAGCCACAAATATTTTATTCTCCTAAAACACTATCATTCATTTATGCCTACTTAGTATTCACATGCAAGATTCTCAGCACCAAGGTTTTATATTGTGGTCCGCAATCACAATTGCAGCCACAACATCAAGGTTTTTGGGTTCTACATGGCCACAATTGCTGCCGCATCAGCATTTGACAGCAATTTTCCATAGTATCAAGGATCACAATATAACCACAACCACAATTTAAAACGTTGCTCATTACTAATATATGAACATATATATAGTTAGAAACTGCAACCGCAGTTTAAAACCTTGCTCAGCACTAATATATGAACATTTATACTATACAGTAAGAAACTTCACATAAGCATCAGTAATATAGCATCCCTTGATAACCCATACCACGCGTCTATAGAAATATGGCTCCATTTGACTAAATTATCTAACCCACCCTTAAATTATCTAACATTAAAAATAAAAAAATAATTAAAAAAATAAGTTACCAGTCCATAGTAATTTGCAGTAGTTTACAGGAAAATTAAAAACATAAATGACAGCCGAAATCAGAAATAAAATTAAAAGAAAAAACAATTTTGCAAAATGAAAATTACTGCAATAAAAGCCGTTTAGCACACGGGCATCTAGAAAGCTTGCAAATTTAAGCTTTACCTGCAGTGAAAAGAGCGAAGCCGAAGTTCAAATTCAGTGTCCGAGAAGAATTCGACGAGAGCGACACGGATTTTCTCCGCGAACAGTGAGAACTCGAAACCAAAATCAAGAAGCTCCCTTCGCCAGCAAGTTTAGAGAGAGAGAGAGAGGTGGTGTCACTCAGTGTGTTTGAGTTTGGGCAAAGGAAGGGAGAAGAAGGAGAAGAAAAAAAGGATAATTTAGGATTTTTGGAATTAGGGTTTGCAGTGAGAGTGGAGGGAGAGAGAGAGAAGACACAGACTCCGCCGTATCAGACACCGACCATATACACGCACCAACCCCGATATTTTTCAGCTTCCTTTTTGTTTTCCACCCTTTCGGATTTTATTTTCACACTGTAGAAATGTTACGAATATTTTATTTTATTAAAAAATATTTGTACTATACTTTTTTATCTCAGTTTGATTATTTAATAAACTAACTGATTTAGATGTATTAATAACCCAGGCTTTGCACATATTTACAGGTAAAAAAATGAAACTTATATGAATATAAAGAAGACAAAAAATAAAATTAAGTAGATGAAAAAAAAATCAAAGGATAAAACAACATTAAAAATTCCACCAAAACATTTTTAAAAAAAACCAAAAAGTTGAAACAATAAGCGTCTTGTTGGTTCAAAGAATGGGAGAGAGGGGAGGAGGAGAGAGATTTAATTAAAAAGTGTGTTTGATTGCGATAAGAGGAGATATTTTAATTAAAGGAATAGACTAATTTATTTTTTTAGATTCTTATGAACTTTTATGTTAAATTTAAATGTAATATTATTTAAGTAAATATTTTTAAAATATTTAAAGTCTTTTCTCCTTCCAAATTTCTCTATTATTAGAGGGAAGTCATATCCCTCCATTCCCCTCCCCTCCCGTCTCTTTCCCTTTCCTCCTATCTCTTTTCTTCTTTAAAAAAATAAACCAAATAAAAAAAATTAAAATATTCTCTCCTTTTCTTTTCTTCATTTTTCTTCGACCAAATACTATTTTAAAAAAAACTAAAGAGATAATTGACTGGAAAAAAAACTAAAGTGATAGGACACTTAAAGTCATCAATGTATTGAAAAATGTATAAGTCTATGAAAAAAAAATTAAAGCATAAAACAATGTTAAAAGGCCAAAAAGTTAAAACAATAAAAAAAACTAAAGAGAGAAATGACAAGATAAAAAGTGATAGGATACATTATTTATTTATTTAAAAAGTATATCACTGTAGCACCGGGTCAACTTTAGGTCAACTTAGGTATTTAAAATATATAAAACGCATGGCTTTTATATAAAACCCAAAGATAAGCTAATAAAATTTTAGGTTAATCAATCATATGTGCAAGTTATGAATCTCCTTTTATAATTAAGTATTTCGAGTCATTATAAAGAAATCCTGTACAATGTTTGCTTATTGTTGTTTCCCAACATTAGCAAGTAGAAAATAAGTAATTCAGACAAAAAAAGTTACATGTTTACAATTTTGAGATAAGCTATCAGTTGGCATAGCTGTTTTGTTCAAACAAAATTCCTTCTTGAAATTGGCATATATAATAACATATTGATAATAACATATTGATTTGATCAACAGACACCTTATATGCATGTTATGTTTATAGTATAGAAGAGTAAGAGATTGAAGTGTATATGGAAAAGCTAACCATAACTCCTATTTAATATATCAGTACAACGTAATAAACCAAGCACTCAACTTATGAGTGACATGAAAAATAAATAAGAAGAAAAACTAAATGTTTAGTTACACAAAGGAAACATACTTCAATTGCAACTTCAATTACCAAAAAAAAAAGTTACACAAAGGAAAAACGAAAGGCATTGCTAAAACCACATCCAAAGGAAACATACTTCAATTGCAACTAACAGAACCATAGAGATAGGGACTTGGGGGGATTGCAACATCAACAATTCCTTCTAGCATCAGCAAGACCTCCTTCATTGTTGGCCTACGAGAGGGATCTTCTTGAATGCACCAAATAGCAATCATGACAAACTTTTCCAAGCTCCTCATGTCATTGACAACTTCACCATCATTTTCTAGAAGAATGTCTAGTCTTTTAGTCCTATAGCAATCATAGACCCAATCAGTTAAAATCCCCTTTTCTTCATTAACAAACTCTTTTTCTACATTTTTCCTACAGCAAATGATCTCTAACAACAACACACCAAAACTATAAGTATCAACTTTAGCAGTGATCGGTGCACTCCTAAACCAATCTGGTGCAACATACCCTTTTGTTCCTCTAATTCCAGTTGCAGTGTGACTTTGATTAATCAACAATAGCTTAGCCAATCCAAAATCTGAAATCCTAGCATTGTAATGATCATCTAGGAGTATATTTTGTGGCTTTATGTCACAGTGGATGATTTGAGTGCAACATCCCTCATGCAAGTAAACAAGACCTCTTGCAACCCCAAGTGCCAATTGGACTCGTTGGTTCCAATTTGGTTTTAAAGGAGTGAAAAGGAAGCTTGCTAAAGTGCCATTTCTCATCAATTCATATACCAAAATCCGGTGTTGTCCTTCATTGCAATATCCAAGAAGACAAACGAGGTTCCTATGATGAGTTTGGCCTATCACACTCATTTCAGTCTGAAATTCCTTATCACTATCTTGGATCAACTTATCTAATTTCTTAACTGCCACACCAATCATCTCTATTGTTCCTTTATAGACAATGCTACAACATCCCCTTCCCAATTCTTCTGCAAAGTTGCTTGTTGCTTCTGCAATTTCCTTGAAGGTAAAATTGCGCAAGTTTGTGTCAACAACACTTTTGTTGGTTCTACTACTTTTGATCTTCTTGCGGTTTCTGGGGTACCCAAAACATATTGCACCAATGAATGTTAAAATGGCAAGCACAGAGATTCCCAAGAGAACTGAAATCACAATGATCAAAGTATCATGATCTTTCTTCACATTTGAGATGGAAGACAATGGATCATTTTTCATCATTTTCATGACAGAAATTGCTTTTACTCCTTGATCCTTTCTCCCAAAGGAGAAAGGGAGCTTCTTCTTCCAGCAGGAACTTTGGTTGAAGGAAACCAACACACATAAGCAATCTTGCAGACATGATTCCTTGCATTCTTGTAGATTGGAAGGACTCAATATTTCATAATCAGATTGAGGCCAATCAGTATTTGGCAATTCCTCCATTTTATACAGATCATCTTGTGAACCCCGATGCCCAGTTGCTTGACAAATGACTTGAAAATTCGGTATGCAACCACCATACGTGTTATTTGAATCAATTAGAGAATATCCATCTGGGCAGGTACAAATTGGCCTTTGGTCATCTTTAAGGGAGCAAATGCTATTAAACCCACATACACCTTCACCATCTGTGAATGTAGAATACAAGCATATGTTCTCTGGTATAGTCTTTGCAACGACCCAACTTTGTCCATTTTTTGGATCTTTAGGGTAATATTCTATGGTGAAAACTCCATCATAGTTAATTGTTGCTTTGTAGTAGAAGTCATCAGTTGAGAATGTCTCATTCACTTTGGTGATATTAAACTTCTCCCTACTTTTTTTCAGTATGTATAAAAAACCTGATTTGTCAAAGATCAAACGTTGGCCATCAACAATGCCTGTGTCATAGTAAGGCTCATAACTATAGTTGCTAGGCAAATTTATAAGGTTGAGCACAACATTCCCATCCTCTTGTAGTCGAAGTTTGAATCTTCCATATGAGAAGTTGAACTCTCTTTGTCGAGAAGAAAGACTGCCATTTAACTTCATTACTTGATTAGGCACTAAGGTGTCAGTAGGATGGCTGAAACTGTCCCATATTGCCACAGAATTATTGTCTTGCAGCTGAAAGTTTCCATCATCATTCATTAGCCCATGGGAAATTGTACCTGATGTGACATCTGATCTCCATAGCTCTGAACCTTAAGGGCTGCTGAGCACCAACCCATGAGAATCATTTAGTTCCAATCTTGATCCTCTGGGAGCAGGGATGTCTCCATTTGCATACCAAATGATGGTCTTATTGGGTATCTTGTCATACCAAATAGCAAGTAAGAAAAACTCACTAGGAAGTTGGTAAAAACCAAATGCAAAATCTCTTGAAGGAGAGAGCCATCGAGTTGTTCCATTGCCAGCAGTAAGTGAGTCACCAACACTCACACCCTGGTCCAATGATCCTGAGCTGCATTATATTGTAAAAATTCAATAAAACCTTTAAGAGAGAAGATAGTTCCCTTTTTAAGTGTCCAAGCTGCATTATTTTGAAAATGGTTTCCCAAGAAATTTTGCCTCAGTCAATAAAGTGGGTGAGTTTAATTTTGAAATAAAGAGAATTCTTTTAATTGTTATATAATTGAAATTAGAAGTTAACTTGAACTTGTATATATTTATGTATTAATTGTCTATTGTTTATTTATTAACTCATCTGGACCGAAATTTATAAAGCCATACAGTTTTCAGGTTGGTGGTGTGCTATACTAGTCCAAGACTACACATGTAACTGTAAGGTATTGATATTAATGATGGTCGAGACAGTTTTTTGGGGCGTAATTCTTGAGTCAAGTCAGAGACATTCATGCCAGGGGTGTAGTTTCAGTCACAGGTGTGGATAAACTTGCTTACAGGATCAATTTGGTGTCAGCAAAATTTCGAAGAACCACACCCAGGGGATACTGTTTTTCATAGGTATGGACTTCTCTGCTGCATAATATGGAAAACCACTGACAGTTTCAAATACAGGGTATGATACTGATCAAAGGTGTTAACAGATCGAGTATGGAGATGCACAATTCTTTGGTCACAGACAGAATACATCACACCCGGAGTGTGAAAATTATCATAGTGGTGAAAGTTGCAAAACTCAAGTGTGTATATAGGAGCACTGTTCTTAAGTTTGGGCCTTGTTTTGTATGACATAAATACATTATGTTAGGGCTTGCTTGTACATTCTTAAAGTTTTCATAAGGTGTTGACCAAAAAAAAAAAGTTGCCATAAGGTTGGCATTGACTAGATATTCCTTATACTCTTGCTCTACTAATCTCTTCATTAATAAATTGTTTTGCTTTATAAAAAAAATACACACTTTATATATCTTGGATATTTCTTTTGACTTCTATTGCAAATTGTTGGTGACAAGCAAACAATTCTGCTTCACTTGTGGAAGAGTACATGCAGCTAAAATTGTAAAGCAAATTGAAATCAGTCAGTTACTGTACTAAGAAAATAAAGTCTTCAAAGGACACATGCACTCAATCAATTATTCGTTTTCCTCCAAAAAAACAACTCTCACTCCATTTTTCACTTTTTGATATTTCTTTTATTTTATTACAAAAAAAGTAATTTGCTTTGCTTAAAAAAATCTATTTATATTGTTAATTCATATTATATTTTTTTCTTTCAATATTAAAAAGTAAAACATTAAACGCCGTTAATTTATATAATATTTTTTTCTTTCAATCTTGAAATGTAAAACTCTGACAACCAAAAGACTAAGCAATACAATATAAATTTTCCAAGTTATAAATTTTTAATTTTATTTTAGATAAAATAATGTTTGCTTATAGATTTTATTTATTTTTTTGAGGTAAATTTTTAGGTTATAAAATTTAATTTTATTTTCAATAAATAATAAACTGTATTTACTTACGGGTTTTATTTATGTTTTTTGGGTAAATTTTAAGGTTACAAAATTTAAATTTATTTTTTATAAATAAAATAGTCATTGTTTATAGGTTTTATTTGTGTTTTCTTTTATCTTATAAATCATCAAGTTGCAAAAATTTGATTTTTCTTTTGATAAATAAAATAGTGTTTGCTTAGGGGTTTCTTCTATTTTTTTGTTCCAGTATGTTTTCAGGTTGCAAACTTTTAATTTTATTTTCGACGACTAAAATAATCTGCTTATGAGTTTCATTAATTTTTTTGATTAAATTTTTATGTTATAAAATTTTGATTTTATTTTCGATAAATAAAATAGTATTTGCTCACGGGTTTCATCATTTTTTTTCGTTTTGATAAGTTTTCAGGCTCCAAACTTTTAATTTTTTTTATAACTAAAATAGTGTTTACCTCTTCGGGTTTCATTCATATTTTTAATTTCAACAAAAATTTTAAAGTTGTCAATTTTTAATTTTATTTTTGATAAATATAATAATTTTTACTTACAGATTTCATTCAGTTTTTTATCTTACAAATCTTCAAGTTAAAAAATTTTAATTTTATTTCAGATAAATAAAATAATATTTACTTACGGTTTTAATTTATATTTTTCTGGGTAAATTTTCAGGTTATAAAAATTTGTTTTTATAATAAAATAATGTTGACTCACGGGTTTCATCCATGTTTTTTTGTTTCGATAAATTCTCAGACTCCAAACTTGTAATTTTTTTTATAACTAAAACAGTGTTTGCCTCTACTAGTTTCATTTATGTTTTTTAGTTTCAGTAAATTTTCAAGTTGTCAAATTTTAATTTTATTTTTGATAAATAAAATAGTTTTTGCTTATGGATTTTATTCATTATTTCATTTTACAAATCTTCAAGTTACAAAATTTTAAATTTTATTTTTATAAATAAAATAGTGTTTACTTCCAAGTTTCATCTATGATTTTTTTGGGTAAATTTTTAGGTTATAAAATTTTAATTTTAATTTAGATAAATAAAATAGTGTTTGTTTACGTGTTTCATTCATTTTTTTGGGTAAATTTCCAGGTTGCAAATTTATGTTTGTTTTAATTTTATTCTCAATAAATAAAATAGTGTTTATTTACAGGTTTCATCTATATTTTTTGGTTTGTCAAAAAAAAATCTATATTTTTTGGTAAATTTTTAGGTTATAAAATTGTTTTCTTATAATCTTATTTTTATTAAATTTAAAGTATACCATATATTAAATTAGTACTTTATAAATAAGTCATTTCATATCATTTATAAAATCAACGCGACCCATGCGAATGCAGGGGTCGACTGGCTAGTAAATTAAAAAATGAAAGCATTAAACTAATAAAATAAGTATATGTCTGAAAACACGGTTGGAGTCCACAAAAGCACAATGATTGAATATAAACACGATTTTTGGGTGTAATTAGTTCATTTTTTTCTTAAATTGATCACGGGGTTGAAATCAATTTCAAGGTAAAATAAATTGTTGTAGCTTTTGGTAGAATTAATTCTAAACTCTACTAAAAACCAACAGAATTATCTCATTCTTATCCTTCAACTCATTTTTTATCATGAATGTATCCAAATTTTAACTCATTTTTAACTAAAATTAATTTTACAAAATTAATTCAATTAAAATCAAGGCTTAAATATGTTTTCAGTCCCTGTAAATATCTGAATTTTGATTTTAGTCTTTTAAAAAAAGTCAACCAATTTTAGTCATTTAAATTTTTTTGGTTTAGGTCCTTTTAGTGAATTATGACCCAGTCAGCATGCTTACGTGGTAGAAACACTGATGTGGCCTATCTATGTTTTGAATTTTGTCCATATAAAAATTTTAAGTATTGAATTTAGTCCCTCTCAAAACTAAAATTTTGATTTTAATCCCCCTCTCTCCCCACCACCACCCAAACACTCTCTCTCTCTCTCTCTCTCTCTCAACTCAAACCGTAAGAGTGAGGGTTTATTATCATTATTATTTGAACTCTTGGTAGAAAACGAGAGAGAGAGAGAGAGAGAGAGAGTGTGTGTGTGTTTGGGTGGTGGTGGTGGTGGTGAGAGAGAGAGAGAGAACGAGAGAGAGAGTGTGTGTGTGTGTGTGGGTGGGGTGGTGTGGTGTGTGGACCGTGGAGAGAGGAGGAGAAAGAGTAATTGGAGGAGAGAGGAGGAGGGAAAAGGAGGAGAGAGAGAGAGGGGGTGGAGGTGGGTGGTCGTGAAGGAGAGAGGAGGAGGGAAAAGGAGGAGAGAGTGAGGAGGCGGTGGAGGAGAGGGGAGAAGGAGGGGGTGGTTGGAGAAGGAGGGGGTGGAGGAGGAAGGAAGGAGGAGGTGGTGGTGGAGGAGAAAGGGGGATTAAAATCAAAATTTCAGTTTTAAGAGGGACTAAATTCAAAACTTAAAATTTTTATAGGGATTAAATTCAAAACGTAGATAAGCCACATCAGCATTTCTGCCACGCAGGCATGTTGACTGGGTCATAATTCACTAAAAGGACCTAAACCAAAAAAAATTTTTAAAAAGACTAAAATTGGTTGACTTTTTTTTAATTGACTAAAATCAAAATTTAGATATTTACAGGGACTGAAAACATATTTAAGCCTAGAATCAATTTTCACCGATGCATAACCAATCACACACTTCAAAATAATCTCATGTCTAACCTGGTGTTATTGGAGGCAGGACAAAAGATGACGCGGTAATTTGTGGCCGCCGAACATGTAAACGTCTTGTTGTTGTCGTCGTAGGCATAGCTGTAGGCCTGAGGGCAAGTCCTCTTGAATATCTGAGCATCCACACTCGTCCCGCAAGTCTGCAGGGTTGAACGATTTCCAGTACAAGGCCCCTGGCACGCCACCACCATTCCGTTTTCCGTGACCTTCTTCAATTCCGTTGGACACACCGCGTTCAGATCCGCAGGGCAACCCGTGCTGTTACAGTTACTTGAACCAGAACCATTCACGGGAAGTGGAACTATCTCCATTGGGACGTTATAACCGTCTACCAAGCTGACGTCATAGTAGTCGAGGCCGTTGACACCGGTCAAAGCGAATTCCGTCAGCGTGGCAGGCGGGTTGCCTCCCCGGCCGTCGCATGCCAACTTCTCGGTGCCGCAATCGCCGGTGACGCAGGAGAAGTTTCCGGTGGCGGAATCCGTCGTGCAGAGAGTCCGGCCCCAGAATCGGCCGGTCCACCCGGCAGGTCTCGTGACGGTGGAGTTCGCGCCCGGTTTCAAAACGAAGCCCGTGGGCGGTGAGAGGGTTGCGTCTCCGCTTTTATCAGTAAGTGAAGCTGGCCACACCGTGTAGTTGCATTGGTTAACCAGAGTGAATGTTGCTGAATGGACCCCTGCAAAAAGGAATATTGGTATTTTAATTAGTCATTTGCCACGGTTGAGGTTGAGGCTAATTAATTAATTAATTACTACCTGATACTGCTAGTGCTAGATGGAGTGTCAAAAACAAAAATGAAAACGATGATGCTGGTTGAAACTGAACCATGTGGAACAGTGGTTGAGGAGAACAAAGGTTATTGTGTAAATGAAAATGAAAAAATAAAGAGAATAAAAAGAAGGTGGAGCTTGGGAAAAAAAAAGAAGCTATCTTTCTTCTTCTGTTCTCTGGAATCACACAACTTCAATTAATTTACGCGTTAGAGTTTCTAATTTTATGTCTTTCTCGCTTGATGGCTCAATTAAGTTGACCAGTTGACCCCAATAATCATGATGTCCCCCCGAAGCACGGAAGCAAGCATACTTTTATCGTTTCCTTTGACTCTTTACCGTTGATTATTTGAGCGAGCAAGGAAGTATAAGTAAAGACTAAAAGATTAGAGGTGGCCTCTACCGTGCGCAAGTGTTTTAGGTCGCGCACGGTGCGCGAGTCACATTCAGTAGAGTCCACCGTGCACCTGCTCACCACAAACCGTTTGGACCAGTTTTTAAAATTTGTAAAATTTAATAAAAGAGGTCCCTGGACTATTATAGAATTCACAATTGACTCCACAGTGTTAATTGTTTAAAATTAAAATTAAAATATAGGGGGTATGTGAACCCTATGCCACGTCAGCTCCCTCTCTCTCCCTCCTCCCCCTTTCTCTCTCCTCCCCCCACCTTCCCCCTCCGTCCACCCCACTCCTCCCTCTTCCCTCCCCCAACCTCCTCCCTCCTCCCTCAACCCCCACCACCTCCTTCCCCCTCCCTCCTCCCCCTTCCTCAAGCGTATGCAATTAATTTGGCATCAGGGCTCCACACGGCCTGCAAGTTTTCTCTTTCCCCCTGCAATGAATCTGAATCTCTCTTGTACTTCCCCAATCTCACTCTATGCTGAACCAACAGAAAATCCAAAACACTGTTAAGCCCAAACTATAGCCACATTACAGCAATTCACGCTCATGGCCCCCATGAAACCAACTTCAACTTTTTCCCCAAAATTTTAAAAAATAAATAAATAATAAAAAACCATTGCAAATTCCAAACGACCACATTACAGAAACTCAACTCTCCATCAAAATCCAACACACAATTGAATATATTCCCAATGCCCACATCACAGGAACTCACCTGAATGAAAACCCATATCAAACTCGTCCCAAAAATTATAAATTTAAAACATAGAATCGATAAAAATGGGCAAGGATCCATGTATCTGGGAAGTGCTCCAGAGTTCAAAGTGAGTGGGGGAGACAACAAGCAACAAGCGATTGATGACTTTGAGGTACGCAATTTTCTGTTCTGAGGGACACAGTCCCTGCTCCTGCCCTCCCACCACCGCGGATGGCGGTGGTCTTCTTCTCCCTCGCTCTACTGCTCCCTCACAAAACCCAGAGCCACCATGGAGGGACCGAGATCTCTCTTCCCTTTCCCTCCTCGCCGCGTGGCCTCCTCCGGATCCGCCGCGGAGCTCCCTCCTTTTTCCTCCCTTCACTCTTTTCTCTCCTCCGCCGCAGAGCTGCGCGATTACCCCTACTTCTCCGCCGCGATTCGCGGCCAAACGGCCGCCACCGCGTGGCACCACTTCTTCAGCCGAAAGTGAACCCAGAGAGAGAGAGAGAGGTTGAATGAACATCAATAGTGGAGAGAGAAAGAAAGAGAAAGGGACCAATTTAATAAATTTGAAAAACTTAGATAGCAAGTTCTACGGGTGTTGATTCTTAGCCGTTGATCTCTATTAACGCATTTTAACGGTAACAGATGACGATGGTCTACGGTGTAGTCGCGCACCGTGCGCGTCCTAGGAGCATCGCGCATGATAGACAGTACCAAAAGGGTGATTATCCTGCTGTTCTCAAGTTATTTTTTTTAAATATTTCTTCTCTTTATGTTTTTTATCATACTATTTATTATTTATTGGAATTTATACATAACCTACCGTCGTCGAGAGAATTCTCATGATTCAAATCCAACTCACATTTAGTGTTAGCGGAAAATCCAACCGTGAGTGCCAATCGCATTAACATTAGTTTTTTTTCCCTTTTATCTTTCTTTTAACTACAGCTCACAATATAGAACCCGGATCCTCTACTGCCATGTGCAGCAGGGACTTGTGAGTGGAAAGAGAGAGAGAAAAAAAGGTAAGAGAGAGAGAAATTCAGGAGAGAAACAGAGATGGTGGATTCCTCTACAACCTCAACAGCGCTGCAGAGGATCCACGGGCCACAATATATCTCATTTTGAGATGTAAGATAATCCTTATCCAAATAAAAAAAATATTAAAATGTTATCATAGTCTTGTATTTTTATATACTGTGCTTAACTGCTTATAAGTACTTTCTCGATGCTAATTATCTCTTTCAAAGGTGTACTCTCTATTACTCACTCTCCAAAAATCAAGGAAGTGAACCAGACCAGTTATTGAACCGGTGGCAGGGGTTTAAGGTTTAGAGGTTCGATCGGGGTTTAACTGATTGAATCGGAATATAATTATAAATATAATATTATTTTAAAACTTAAATCCTATACAATATTGAACAAAAATTAACATAAAAGTCATAACTTTATAAAGAAAAATTAAATTTTACTACTAAATGTCATAATTCATAACATAAAATATTCAAAATTACAAATAATCGAAGAAAGTGATATCTATTTCTTTTAAAAAGATAAATAAAAATAAAAAATTTGAATTATTTTTTGATTTTTTTAAAAAGAATTTAAACAAAATCATTGAACCGGTCTAATCGGTTTTTAGTCGATTCTTCCAATTTTGTTCGATTTTTTTTATTTTTGATCGGTTCTCGTGCAGCCGATTCTCTGGATATTCCGAACTTGACTGGGGTCTAACTCCCGGTTCGATTGGTCCAGCCGATCTGGTCTAATTTTAACTAGAGTTTCAATAACATTAGTGCTATTTAGCACGACATAGCACGAGGATGTACACCCAAAAAAAATTGACAAAAGATTACTAAAATGAAAATAAATGACAAAAGGAACAATTTCTCAAGTCAACTGCAGTCTGCAAAAGCATGATATTATAGGTAAGGTGGTCCGGGATTGTGATGCATGGGACAACATCATTCCCAACTTATTGAGAAAATTCTCTTACCTCTTGAAGACAAAGAAAATGGGCAAACACCAAAAATCACCTCCACTCTTCACCAACACCAAGTGGCCTCCTTGAAGCCTTGATGTCCCAACACTTAGAAAAATTAACCTTTCACAAAATACACCAAAATGAAACCATAAAAATGCAAATTTTATGCAAACCACCAAACCCTAAAGAGTAGAAATTTTGAGTAGATGAATACTTACTCAAATCTTGAAGCAAAGTAGATCCAAGGTAGTTTTCAAGCTTGTAGATTCCAATGGAGTGAACTTAAACCAAGAAAAAACTCTCTTTTAGTGAAATGAAGAACTCAACCTTTCATGGAAAATGAAAGTGCTGGAAATGAAAAAATGAAAGAAGTTTATGGATTAGAATGATGATCCAAACCTTTTTTGTGAAGCTTGACTATGCAAAATCTCAACAAAACTTAGCCTTTTTGGTGTATGGAAAAGCTTGGCAATGGAGAGAAAAAATGGAGTTCTTCGTTTCAAGTGAAGAAGATGAAGTAAAAATGAATTTTCTCCCTCCCTTCTCCCTATAGAATTCGGCTGACCAAGGAAAGGCATGGGGGAGATATGGGCTTGCATGCTTGAGTGGTTGGGAGTCATACCTCTCTCACCTAATTTGAAAAAAATTCAAAAATCAACCCCATTTGACCCAATTGACTTTTGAAATATTTTTGAGAGTGGATCAGCCCCACTTTGTGCGCCCAAATCAGACTGGAAAATGGTGGGATTAAATCCCATCAAGTTAGGGTTTAATCGGTAGTTCAAAGTAGTAAAAACGCGTAGTTTTCGAACTCCTTTATAGATAATTATTTTTCTAAAATGGGTAAAATCATGAGAATTCAATTTTATGACTTGAATATAATATAGAAAAATTTAGAAATTCAAAACTAAATTTTTTGACTATTTTTCATATCTCGGTTGCGCCCGGTTTACCCGTAAAGCACTAAACGCGGGTAAAATAAAGTTTTTCTGAAAAATTTTCAGAATTTTTTTAAAAATCACAAATATTATAAAAACCACTTTTGGTTCGTTAAAATATTATTTTGGAGTAAAAATGACCTCTAGAAAAATACTGAACCATTGCCCGCATCACGGAGAACGCGGTTTACGCAAAAACTCAGTTTTGCGAAATCTACTACTCTAAACCCTTCAAAAATAAACCTAAGATATAAATATTATTATTCACACCTGAAAATCTCAAAAATTATTAATTAAATAATTTTAATTAAATTAAAGCACATTAAAAATCAATAAAAAGTATTTAAAAATCAGGGTGTTACAAAAATGATAGTAAATAATTATTTTCACGGAACAAAGTGACTACCGACTAACAGTTGAGGACATTTTTTTAATTTCGTATCTATCAGGGATCAAAGTAACACCACTTGACACTCTCAGGGACAAAAATGGCTCTTTATTCCAAAATTAGTGTATATTATTATTATTATGTAAAAATATAACACATACGTAACATATTTAATATTATTTTAATTAATTAATTAATATTATTTTTCTAATGTCAATCGGTTCTGTAGCGTACTGTAGAGGAGTGCATGCGTTTTAATTATACTATAGGTAAACATAATTAATTTTTTAATTAATAGTTATAATTTTTTACTTTAGTACTCTTCAAAATACACTTTTAAAAAACTAAATCCGAGTTCACTAAAATATGCATATGCTTGCAAATAAGTTTTTCACATTAGGAGCAAATATATAATATGCACACTCATTTTGTTTCGAATGCACTCACACCGAATTAGGTTCGGTTTATTTTATTTTTTTGAAAGGAGGTTCGGTTTATTTTGAGAAAAATATTTTTTGTTTTTGTTTTTAATTAATTACAAAACTATCATATTATTTCTAATGACTGTTTTTTGTTTTTAAAAGAATATATTTTTAAAAACAAGATATAGATTAAAAACAATATTGCAGTTTTGTAAATAATTAAAAGTAAACACAAAAAATAAAAATAGAAAACATTTTCTCAAAGGACAGACTAAGATGGATTATGCTTGTTCTGCCCAACATACTAAAAGGTTTGTGTGTGTGTGTGTGTGTATACAGGAGACGGTGGGTAACTCAAACCCCGAACCTATCATTAACTTGTTATTGGGTCATAAAATGAGAGTCAACTTAGTCTTTATTTTTTATAGGGCATAACCTTATTAACCCTAAATAGCTCAAGGCGGCACGGGTCATAATGAACACGCCTAGATTCCATTTAAAATAAAGAAATTATTCATCCCTTTCTCTCTATCCACATGCAACTCCATCTCCCAGATTCTCCCTCCTCTTGCATTCGAGCTCCACGCTCCATGAACATATTATGTTTGTTGCAAGGTTGACCGGGAAGGGGTGGGGGTGGAGGTGTGAGAAATGATTAGGGGTGAGTACGGGCCGATTTGGATCGGATTTGGCCAAATCCGTTATCCAAACCGATCAAAGTTGTACGGGGTTGGATCGGATTTTGTGATTTTTTATCTCCAAATTTGAACCGAACCAACCCGATTAAGAACGGGTTGGTTCGGTTTGGGCCAATCGGGTCTGATTTAAAAACTTCTGAAAATTAAAAAAGTAGGAAGAGCAAAACTGGAAAATGGAGCCTAGCCCGAATGCATTGAAAGAAGAGGGAAAAATACGTTGAGTGGGCTTGAGCCCAACCAGAGAAGTGAGAGAACTAAAAAAATTGAGAAAGGGCTGAAATTGGGGTCTGAACCCCTAATCTTTAACAAATACACACACTATGAGAGAGAGAGGAAGAGGCGCCGCAACAGCCACACCATGAGAGAGAGAGGGAGGCGCCGCGTTCTTGGAGAATCTATAGTTTCTGGTGTTGGGTGAGATGGGGAGAAAACTCCACTCCTTGCTTCAGCCCTTCTTCTCCCACAGACAGACCTGGGTGGGGATCTCTACTCGAATAAAAGGCGCGAACTCATTGATGCTATGACAGCCCTTCCTTGCCTAACCGCAGCTGTTTTCACACTTGGAGAAAAAGAGGGACAAAGAGGGACGCGAGAGAGAGGGAGGCGCTGCAATCACACTTGGAGAAAGAGAGAGACAGAGAGTTACGCGAGGCTCACGTGACGAAGGGACGCGAGGCATGGCGGCTGACGAAGGGAGGCGCGGCGGCTCTGGTGTCGCGAAACCCTAAGAGAATAAGAGAAAGAGGAACAACTTGCTTCTTTGGGAGGAGAAGAAGAATGATATGAAGAAGGTGGCTGCTGCTCTGATGCATTTTTGTCTCTAACCCTACATCAAAAAAATTAATTTTTAAAGGATGCCATGTCATCGGTTCGGTTCGGATCAGTTCTCGGATTTAGAAAAAGAATTCGTGGACCGAACCAAACCACTGCAGGTTGAGTTCGGTTTGGATCGGGTTTGACCCAAACAGTATAAAAAATGCACACAAAAAATGGGTTGGACCGGTTTGGATTGGATCGGGCTCACGGGTGACCCGGACCCGTTCTCACCCCTAGAAATGATAGATAACTTTTTAGTAACAAAAAAAAATTTGAGGAGTAAAAAATGATTATTATATTTAAAAAAATACCATTTGTGACTGGAACTGCAGTCGCGCGGTCGTGCAGACGCAATCGGAACCGTTGATTTAGATCGGAAGGATGAGAATAAATCGAGTTTAAAATACGAACTAAAATCTGGAGCCGTCCGATCTTGATTCGACGGATCTGATCGCGCTGACTGCATGACTGCACGAAATTGGTGACTACACCCAAACCCGGTCCTTTGTGACTTTCCTATGTCGTGTACCCTAGATGCAGACCCTACACGCTCTAGCAACAAAAGGAAAATTTGGACCCCAATTGCTATTTGACACCTAGAGAGATATCTATAACTATTAAAAAAGGTAATATGGAGCTTTGGTGTAGCATTTTTTATGAACAAAAATACCCCTATTTTTATTTAGACTTTTATAATCGGTTTTTTTTGTCCTTGTAACTTATGATAATTGCTCTATTAAAAAAAATTCTATTAACTACTAATTTATGTAGAACAAGGAGAAGAGAGTGAACTTGAGGATTAGTATTGTAACTTGAGAGCTAGGATCATTTCTTTTTTTTTTTTGACAATTGAGAGCTAGGACCCTAATTAGTCAGAATTATGTCTTCATTTTATGAAGCAATATTATGGTCATCCTTTTCCTCCTCCGAGGTATATATAAGATTTTCCAAATCTAATATTTCTAATAAAAAGTTAAGTTAAAAATATTTTGAACGAATCAAAGTAAGTTATGGATCAAAATTGAATAGATAAATAAAGTTGAATATGAATCTTATTTGGTTTTCTGTCGGGGCCATTTATAAAGCTAATTTTTATCTTTAAACTCAATTTAAAATAGAAGAAGGGAAAATTATATTTTTATAAATTCAGTTTACAAAATGAAATTAATATGTAAACTTAAATATGTACAAATTTTAATGAGTTTAAGGCCAATTCTCAGTTAGGTCTCTCACCGTGAGCAATGATGTCCAGTCCATTGATATAATAGTATAATAATGAGTGGTAGAGATTAAAACCCTTAACTTTTTAAATTTAAAAAATTGGCCCTAATTGAAAAACCCCTCCGACGCCGACGCTGCTTCTTCTGCGTCTCCAATGCCATCCTCTCGTCGACGATGGACGACGTCGAGGCCTCCGACACTGGCGATGCTTCTTATGCGTCTCCACCACCATCCTTTCGTCGACCATGGAGGACGAAGAGGCCTCTGCGTTGGTGGAGGGGCCTTGTCAGAGTCGTCGGGGTTGAGTCGAGGCCGCCAACGCCGTCGTCGTAGGCTCGGAGAAGGCCATCCCACGAGTGGCTGGATAGTGGATACAACACAAGTATCCAAATGGGAACCTATCCAACAGAACCACCAACTCGGGTTACTGGAAGGCAACTGGGTTCTGTGTCGCCTATTTTTGAAGAGGAGAGGTGGTGGTGCCAAAAATGGAGAGGAAGGGGAAGAATAATAGTAGCTACACAAAGTGAGGAAGGAGGAGGAGGAAATGGGGGTTATTATTACTATTGTTGGATGGATAAAGAAAACAAAAGGGCATGGAGAAGGGTGGAGTGTGGGGAAGTATGCAACACCCTTTCTCCAAAAAGGATATTACACCATAGTAACCAAAAGTTCATAATGCTCGTTCGAAAATGCGGGTAAATTTTTTTCCTTTTCTTTTAAAAGAAGATGAGAAGGATGGGGAGTAAAGTCCCTTACTTTCTTTTTAAAGATTTGGCTGTAAAGTAAACTATCATGTACAGAAAAGTATTCTCTCATATATATATAAGTCATGATATTTTACAAAGGAGTTTGTTCTAAGACAAACTTTGGTTTTTACACTGCAAGAGAAAAAGAAGTTAAACTACTCTAAACCAAAAAGTACAAAAGTGGTAAAAGAAAAACATATGCTACTATGTACAGTCGAGCCACGGATCCCGTCATCTACACAAAAAGGGATCTATTATACTAAAGCCTTAACTATGGTACATCTATGGGCAAGACCATGTAGATCCTCCTATCCCAGGCAAGCTAGATTTCATGTGCGGAATTCGAGTTACTGGAACCCAGTCAAAATCGAACCTGATTAGGTCTGGTCTAGGTAAAGTGTCTTTAGTGAGGTCAGAAGTAGCCCAAGAGTAAATAGACTCTTCTGATTCTTCCTCGGGATCTTCTTCCATTTCCTCATCTGACAAGGATTCGGATAACCAGATGATGTCTTCGGATTCTGACTCGGATGGACGTGGTAAAGGTGAATATGCTGGTGGATTCGCTTCTTGTAGAGGTGAAACCGGTATATGACCCACAGAACCCTCAGTTCTCCACAGAACCCTCAGTTCTGGTAGGTGCTGTAACACCCCTTTTTCCCACAAGGAACGTCACATGGAAAACATGAACTTGATGCGGAAAATCGTCTTTCATAAATCAAGGTTACCAAAATTGGTGACTAATTTTTTTTTTGAAAGATAACTTTAATCTTGCAAGGTAAGTATTCTCATGAAAACTTAGCCATCCAGAAAATCAGAAAGAGAAAATATATATATATATATATACCACCAAGTCACGGTACAAAAACCTTGCGCCTGCAAGTAAAGTCAGGAACCACGACAGAGTGGCCAAACATCATCACTGCATAGAAGGAATGAAGCAGCAAACTAAACCTAAGAAAGCAATAAAGCAAAAAGTGTGTCAGATACACGATAAACATGTACACCCCAAACCCAGGCTGGTCGGCTAACTGACAATCAACAACCTAGCACTCTACACCTCCCCGCCTAGAGACCTAAGACGATGACGTCTCCTCGGGGTCCTCCTCCTCCTCAAACTCGGACTCCACGAGCCAACCGCACCCAGGCTCATCTCTGACCTTCCTCTTCCCTCCCCCTGCATGTCCTGATGGTTCGGCAGAAGTGTCAGAAGAACAGCGAACAAAACGTCCAGAAGGTGCGACGTATGGAACAGGAAGTGTCGACCTCATGGTCTCAGACGATGGAACTGGTGTCACCGGTAGAGCCATCCTTGGTAAGCGCGCCATCTCCAAGGAACTCTTCCTTGGAATGCGCCGAATCAGACGGCAACGGTTAGATACCGATTCAGCTATCCGCTGAGGTGTAGGCATCTGATCCTCCCTCGTCTCTCTCCTAGGCTGCGCCGTGGGCGGAACTCTGGCCTCCCGGTTCTCCAAAGTGATACTGCGTGCAAAGGGTGCATCTCCCAGCCAGTAGCGCATCCTCTCAATGGGTATATAGACGTCCAAAACCATGTCCCTCTCCAAAACCTCTTCGGGGCCCAACACCCGTCCTCTAGTCCTAACCACGTGTCCAGTCACAGTGGCCCATTGGGAAATGGGATCGTAAGTCCATTCCCCACCATCGGCTTCACGAGGGCAGAAACTCTCCCTCACTCGGGCTACTAGGGGTCTCGAAGTGGACATCTACGCGTAACGTACAGAAAATAACAGAAAAACACGCAAGGGTGATTTTCTTTGCACAAGTTGAAAGTCCACTGAAAGGATGTATACGAAAAAGAAAATACTACATAATACATTCCAAGAATATATATATAGCTACTATTTCGCAAATCTTTCTCTAAGATATTCATACACCAAAAGAGAGCACATCATCAAATTAAACACACAGTCAAACACACACATAACACTCTAGCATAATGCATGTCACTTCAATATCTCTTTAATACACCGGTGCACTGCTCCATGGAGACTTCCTCAACTAAGTAGAGCGATGTGGTGGAATCGTATACCAATCATTAATGCAAACTGACCTTCACTCTCGGCCATCTTTGTCATTTATTCGGGCATACTACTCTTCTCGGCACAAGGGGATTCCCCTCAAGGCCATTGAGAATTTCGTGACCTGAATGCCCTCAAAGACTTATAGTCAGACCATACTTATTTACAATCCCCGCATAGGATTGTGTGCTCTAATCATGGCATAAAGCCAACATGGCAAAATCCAATATTAATCATGGCATAAAGCCAACATGGCAAGAGCCAATAACTCAAATGCATATGACAATACAATTTGCACACACATACAAGGAAAATAATGCAATCCTTCACTTAGGATTTTCATCGTCACGTGTTAGCTTTCTCCTAACAGCGTGTAGCATTATCGTCCTCAAGACTTCATCGTCGCCACGTATTGACTCTCCCTCAACAACGTGTAAATCTTTTCGATTAAGATTTATTTATAACATGAGTTTTGATCGATACCCCCATAATTTCCTCTTTAGCTTTAAAGTCTCAAAGTCTTTAAATGCTTAACAAATGAAATACCTTTTAACACTTGTTTAAATATAACTAAGAATAGTTCTATAAAAGTCATTTGAAACTTAAGTGCTTTTATTAAACCAAACTTAGTGTTTCTCATTGTAAAAGTTTGACTTAAAGTCTTAATTAAAAACTCAAGTACACATTTGATAAAATTTTACTTAAATTCATTTATTTCCAACTATTTAGAATTTAACCCCAAAACTGTCCAGTTTTATCGTTTCCAACCCCAGATTTAAGAAAATCACACTCTGGCCCAGAAATATTCAGTTTTGCGTTTTGGTCCCTGAGTTTTCGAAAAATTATATTTTTGGCCCAAAACACCTAGATTTCATTTTGAAGCCCGGAACTTCCAAAAATTATGTTTTGGCCCCAAAGTGCATCCAGTTTTCATTTTGACCCCTTAAAATTCGAAAATTCCCTTTTTCCTCTTACTCATTAATTCCATGACTTAATTAGGGCTTTTTGAAAAGTAAAGTTTGGAAAAAAATCCATTGGAGACTTAATTTCAAATTTAAGTGAACATACCTAAACAAGTGTGGACTTGAACTCTAATTAATTAAATCTTGATTTTCATTTTGTAAAATTTCTTCTTAAAGTCCTCTAATCCTCTTCCATATGCTTGGGTACATAGCATTTGTCCTCTTTGAATTCCAATCATCAATCACAACAACAACAATCATAGTAAATTTAAAACTTTAACTACTTTAAATATTACAATCCACAACACAATCAAAACACACAATATCACCCAAGAATCCAATAAAATCAATACATCAAGAATACAACTCCAAATCATTAAACACACATACACTCAAAGTGATCATTTTTAGCATTTAAATACATCAAGAATACTAAACCAAGCATTAGGCATAAACCACTTCAAGTCATAATATGTTTTTCCAAGAGACCTTAAATTTTCGAAAATCATCTTCATCAATCAAAAATCATATATTAAAAACTCTAATCATACATAGGTAAAAATATATTTTACTAAGAGAATGATAAATCATTCAACACCCAACATGACAACTCAAATCTTTGAGTTTATCATCAAGCACACAACATACAACACCCACATATACAACCTTCCCAACTTATTGAGAAAATCCCCTTACCTCTTGAAGCATTTAAAGGAAAATCACCAAGAGGTCTTCTAGCAAACAAGCCACCAACACCAACACCAAGACTAAGAGATCTCCTCACCACCTTTGATGCTCCAACACTTACAAAAATCAACCTTTTCCAAAATATATAGAACACATAACCATAAAAGTATGAGTTTTATGAAAATATACAAACCCCAAAGTATAGAAATATTGAGTAGAGAAATACTTACTCAAGGCTTGAAGAAAAAGAGCTCAAGAAAGTTTTCAAGCTTGTAGGTTCCAAGGGTTTGAGCCTAAACCAAGAAAAAACTCTCTTTTAGTAAAAAGAAGAACACAAGCTTCATGGAAAAATGAAAGTGATGAGAATAGAAAACTAAGAAGATATTATGGTTTAGAATCATGATCCAAACCTTTTTTGTGAAGCTTGAATAGTCAAAAACTCAAGAGAACTCAAGCTTTAGGTTTTGGAAGAAAGTTTGGAAAATGAGAGAAAAATGGAGTTTACAAGAATGAGGAAGATGAAGTGAAGAAGAATGAAACTTCTCTCCTACTTTTCCCTAGATGACTCACACAGCCATGAGGGAGCAAGAAGGCATGGTGTCTTGTGCTTGGATTTGACTTGGCTAACCACTCCATTTCTTTAATTAGAAATTCAAATAATTCCCATTTGACTCACACTTTGACTTGAGATGTTTTGAGAGTGGAATTTAGGGCTAGGGTTCAGCCAAGTGCAGACCCAAAATGGTGGGATTATGTCCCATCAAGTTAGGGTTTAATTGGTAGTTCAAAGTAGTAAAAACGCTTAGTTTTATAATCCTTTTTTAGATAAATATTTTCTAAAATAGGTAAAATCATGAGAAATCAATTTTATGACTTGAATATGATATAGAAAAATTAGGAATTTAAAAACTAAATTTTTGGACTATTTTTCGTGTCTCAGTTGCGCTCGGTTTACCCATAAAGCTCCAAACGCAGGAAAAAAATAAAGTTTTTCTGAAAAATTTCTAGAAAAATTTCTAAAAATTACAAATATTATAAAAATGACTTTTGGTTCATTAAAAAGTTATTTTGGATTAAAAATGACCTCCAGAAAAATATTGGACCCTATCCCTACATCAGGAGAGAATGCAGTTCCCGCAAAAACTCAGTTTTGTGAACTCTACTACCCTCGACTCTTCTAAAATAAATCTAAGATATAAATATCTTTAGTCTAACCTCAAGATCCCAAAATCATTAATTAACTAATTTTAATTAAATTGAAGCATATTAAAACTCAGTAAAAACTATTTAAAAATGAGGGTGTTACAGGTGCTGCGGCAGAAGTGTCATCAGAGGTTCTATCTTGGTTCTCGTCTAAGGTTTTGTCTCTTGATTTGGAAGGTACATGATTGGAACCATTCCCGTCATGTCCTGAAGGATGTGAACTACCTCCTCCGCTGTCACCACTATCATCACTACCAAAAGTAAAGTCATCTGAGATACATCCTAAGGGTCTTAACTGACGCCAAGGTAACTTAACATCTAAAATCATTTGTTCCTGAATGGGTAGTGGATTTGGTAGTGGGTTTGGCGGTGCTCCACCTCTAGCATCTAATGTTTCAACTCTTCCTAACAACCTTCCCCACTGGGTGCTAGAACATATATTCCACCATATACTGTCTCCACCTTGAGGTTCTATGGTTAAGTGTTGGACAGTTCCCAATCCCTTGTCACGAGGGTCTATCTACTTAGTCATGCATCAACACAACAAAGCAGGCAAGAGTGAAACTCTAACTCAAGTTAATAGAAGCAGTATTATGTAATCAAACAATACATCACACAACACTTAACTCAAACATCAAGAATAGATAAATCTCATAGACAACCAAGTTTCTCAAGAACAATGTAACAGAGTAGCAAAGCATTGAAAAACACACAATCACATTTCAAACAAGCAGATCTTACCTTGTATCCATGAACCTGTAAAACCATACATTCACAAGAGTATATAATCACATTAACGTCTTATTAATGCATGCCTCTTCTATATTTCTCAAATCACACCGGTGTAGTGCTCCAAGGAGACTTTTCCAACCTTAACTCCAGTGAGCGATCGGCTGCCAGTAAACTTAACAGCATAATCAGGAAATCCCTCTACACCCCTGAAGATACTTCGGAAATACTGCATTTAAAACTTAATACCTGATTAGAAATAGAACTGTCAGTCAGATTTATCCAAGTCGGGTATTCAATTTGTCTCGGCTCGTGGATATTCACCGACACGACCTTTTGAGACTTTCGAAACCTGGATAATCCCAGTAGACGATTGTAGTCCAACAGTTTCTATTTTCAACCCCGTCTCGTAGGTTGCATGCTCAAAACGTCTTTATGCAAATGCACAATATTTCTATTTAATTCTCTTGAATTCCTCTTTAACTCTCTCTGTAAAACTTCCTCTGTTTTACTGTCTCTGTTTCTCAAAAATCACTGTATCTTCTCAAAACTCTTTGTAAGAAACAACTCAAATCCTTTTATGGAAAGACCACATGTATAGCTGTCTAAAATCACTGTTTCTCATAAAACTCTTTATTTTGCTGTATTCTTTAAACACGTATAACTCTTGTCTTCTCTACTGTTTATTACGGATTAATTCATTATCTCAGCTCTATTTATTTTAAGCATCTTAATAGAGTGAATCGGTATAAAAAGTTGTTAACTGTATTTCAAGAAGATCAAACCGGGCATAGCCACTTCGGTTTGGTCAGGAGAGAAGAGATCAACAGTATTTAAACTTACGTCCGCTTTTAAACCAATAAGTGTCTGCTTTCAGATTTTAGATAGTTCTTCTGGGAATAGAAATAATTATACGGCGGCTGAGCCGACTGCTGTAATCAGTGTCCAGCTTTCTTGAAAATTTAATATAGACTTAGTGATCGAAATAAAGCTGATTAATTTTCTGGCTTAAGTTTATTTTCGAAGATGAAGGGATTACACGACGGCAGAGCCATCTTTGGTAATCAGTGCCCTTTAAAAATCGATCCTATATCACTAAGTGAACGTAGTTCATTTATTTCTCTTCAGAAATATTTATGCTCCAATTATCTTCCAGGAAAAAGGCCCGTTGAAAGTCTATCTCACTAATTTTCACTGCCGTAGACATTGGAAATTAAACCGAGTTACGTGCATATATATATATATACAGATTGGATATCCACTCGATATTTTCCACTAATAATATAACAGTAAAATTCACCGAGAATCCATTACCGTTAGATTATTTTTCCGAAAGATGCTATAACAGTAGGTTCACCGAGAATCCATTACTGTTACACTCTTTTATCCAATCCAATCCATTTATATATACGGTATCAAGAAAATTGTTTCTTTTCCAATTTTATCTTGTCACGTATATGCCGGGTCTCCAATATTAAGATTTCCTCGAACAGCGTATCAATACAGATCCCAGACCAGAGAGAGACGGACTGCTTTATCCCCTTCAAATGTCTCCCTTCCTTTCTAGATAGATCCATATTGATAAACCATTTATCTTAATCATGACCTTGTATATAAATAACAACTAATATTGGGTTTTCACAAACAATAAATTGTATTTTCTTTGCGGTAAAATCATATTTGTGGTATGTCTAAAATTTGCCATTACAATGATATGTTTACAAAAGCTCAAAAGTGATTTTGCCATAACCTCTCCTCTATTCACGAAAACTTAGATAAATTTGGGCATTATAACTCTACAATTTATAATTAGCACAAAACAATTAAATTAAAGCTATAAAACAAACATAAAGCATATTTAAACAAACAAAAAGGTATAAACATACAAACAAGCAATTTCAAACACAGGTAAGATCAAACTCATACTACTTAAATTAAAATAAGAAGAGAAGCCCCTTACCTTGGCCTAAAACTTGTTGAAGAACAACCAAGAACACCAAAAAAAATTTAAGACAACTAAGAGGAAAAGAGAGAAAGTGGTCTTCAGGCTTGTTGGTGTGTGTTAGATTTATGAAGCAAGGACCCCTATTTATAGTGGAGGAGGGGCGGCCAAATGGGGACCAAGGGGTAATAAAAATATTGTGACCTCATGCTACTTTTTAGTGTATGTCATAAAGCTTAAAATTATAAAAGATCCATTTCTTCCATTGGCCAAACCTAATGACTATGCCTATGAGTCATAAAGTAAAAAACTCATCCAAGGGCTCTTAGATGATGAGGATGTCGACCAACATAGGGGAGAAGGAGAGCCATTTGATTAAATAGTGAAAAACTTTACGATTTCGTAATTAAACGGAAAACTGATGGTTATATAGTCCTTTTGCAAACAGATCTCAAAAATAATTTATTAAAAGGTGAGGACCTACAAGAAAATTTCAAAAATAGTATCTAATAGTCTTAAAGACTTCATACAAGAGTTTTTGAGTTTCTATGGTAAAGGGTAGACTTTATGGTACACACTAACAAAGCAAAACAGACGCGCCGTAAGTCCAAAACAGTAATTTTTCAGAAAATTCCAGAAAAAATTCCAGAAAATCACAAATTTAATTTAAACAACAATGGTCACTCTTAGAATTTGATTTTGAGCACTCACTGGCCACTGAAAATCCATCCTGGTTTCCGTAAACTTCGTTTTACGTGCTGATAGGGACAAAAAACGTAACTCTTTATCTGTCTTTCAAAAATTCCAAAATAAATTTCATAATTCATAAAAAATATAAAAACATGGTGTACTGTTTCAGTTTTTCGTTTTGACTTTGTTTTGGTCTCCGTATCAGTTTTTAGCTCTTACCGTTAACTGTAAGGACCAAAACAGAAATTTCCAAAATTAGTTTCTCAAAAAATTCTATAAAAATTCCAGAAAATCATAAATATTATAAGAAACAACTTTTGTGAAGAAAGATAATTTTTTGGGTTGGTTTAACATATTTTTACTAATTAAACTCTTTTCCGTCTATTATGGTATGTACGGTTTTCAAACGTCGTAAAAGAAATTACTGTTTTACTGAAATAATTTGATAAGTATTATAAACCCTTAATTATAAGGCTAATATAATTTTCTTATCACTTAGTTCACACCAGATCATATAAAACAAATAAAAGATGAAAATACAGAAAACAGAACTATTCATAATACTTAACTATTTTACTATTCATACTATAATACTTAACCGTAACTGGTCATTCTATTTTTCTTAAGTTTCTATCAAGTCTTTGTAGTCTCCATCTCATCTATTTTCCTATCTCTGGTATGTGTCCTTTTCCTAACTAACAAACTACGGAGTTTCTCCAAAGGGACTAAAACTGTATTTTCTTTATATCCTTCTCAAAAAGTCCAAACTTGATTCCTAAAACCTTTATATGTCTCCAAACTATTATTTATTTCCTCAAATACCTTTTTGAAGTGATGAATGAATTTTTCAAATTCATTTTGTCACTTATCCTAATAATTAGAGTGTCTGTATTTAATCTTCTGACTTCCGTATTTAGCTCTAAACTTCCTAAGTTTTTATCCGAAAAACTTCAAAGAAATTCTAATCCTCTAAAATTAACACTCTGTCTCTTAGAGTGAAATTTTAGGATGTTACAAAGTACCTGTGGACAAGCTCAACCGAAGGGATCGCAATCTTAAATTTTGTAATTTTAAGAAATTAAGGGCTTACAATTTGAGAATTCAAAATAATTATGGGATCAAAATATAATTTATTTTTTGCTGAAATGCCCTTGCTCACTGGCCTGAGTTTAATCCAAACATATACTATAAGAAGGGCAGAGTCAGTCAAGCAATACTTCAAGAGTCACTGATTGGAAACCAGTTGAACCGTGTAGAGAAAGGAGAACGACGTGGCAGTCGTGGCTTCGAGGAAATTTGTGGTGATCACAGGCTGACAACCTAATGCATGGTCCCTCTTTTGTCGATAATGGCAACTTGGTCATAACTACAGGAAATTACGTAGAAAATTTTGATCTTAATAAAAAGAAAAAAGAGAGTAGAAAATATGAAATGATAGTTAGATATTTATTAATGGCTTAATTACATTTTTTGTCCCTGGTTATTGTAATTATGCGATTCGAATCTCTCAGTTTTCAATTGAGTGAATTAGGTCTTCCGTTTCCAATTGTTGCAATTAGCCCCTCCGATGTAATCCAATTTTTAACACCTAAAACCTACGTGATACATACGAGAAAAATTTAACACTAAATCAGACTACTTAACATTATATATGTTAACAAAAAAAAATTTAAATCAAGTTCCCATGCAAAGCAATATGCAAAATGAGATCATAGACAGCTCTGAGTAAACTAAAGACCTTCCTTCCAAATCCACAAGTCATTTTCTTCATTTGAAGGAATCACAACAACAAGCTGCTGCAACTCAGCTGCCAAAACCTCCTCCCAACTAAAAAAAAAAAATGCTAGTAATATACTCTCTAACACACTCTTTCCAACATATTCTCATTGATTGGTTGAAATACACATGAGTCCTACTAAATCATGGGGGCCCCACATACTATTTAGTAGACCCATTCACAAAGTGGTGAGACCTACATGCATTTTAACCAATAAATAAGAATGTGTTGAAAAAAATACTTTAAATAGTGTATTGCTAGCTCTCCTAAAAAAAATTCTCCTAATTCCAATGCCACTAGTCTTTACCCACCTCCCCATATTTGCAATAGTAGAATCTTTATCCTCAGAAATAAAAAATAGCCTGGGGAACACACAAGAGCCAAGCCAAATATCACTCCAGAACAAGATACTAGTCCCGCTTTTAACCCTCTTCGAGATAGAATCGGAAAACAAACACGGAGGGAAAAAAACGAGAGAGCTCAATAAAGTGTACATCAAAACGGAGGAAATTAAGTCGATGCGTGCTCAAGAAATCTATCAATCCACATTAATGCCATAACCCAATACACTATCTAGTAGATTATATATGAAGTGTACATCAAACATTAATTAGTTGGGTATCAAACTCATATAATATATCCAATTCTTATCTAGCTCTGTTAAAATGATCACTTACATTCAACATATTTTAACACAAACAAGATTACATCTCGTCAAAAGTAAATACAATATAATCAATATGAAACCGAAAACAAGAACAACTACCGAAGGTTTTGACATATTAATGTGCTTGTCGACCACCTTGTGTCGTGAACCGGGACAAAAGAGATGATATGTTTATAGTATGAAAGAGTAAGAGATTGAAGTGTATGTGGAATGTATTATATAAGTACAACGTAATAAACCAAGCACTCAACTTATGAGTGACATGACAAATAAATATGAAGAAAAACTAAATGTATAGTTACACAAAGGAAAATAAAACAAAAGGAATCAACTAAAACCACATCCAAAGGAAACATACTTTAATTGCAACTAACAGAACCATAGAGATAGGGACTTGGGGGGATTGCAACATCAACAATTCCTTCTAGCATCAGCAAGACCTCCTTCATTGTTGGCCTAAGAGAGGGATCTTCTTGAATGCACCAAATAGCAATCATGACAAACTTTTCCAAGCTCCTCATGTCATTGACAACTTCACCATCATTTTCTAGAAGAATGTCTAGTCTTTTAGTCCTATAGCAATCATATACCCAATCAGTTAAAATCCCCTTTTCTTCATTAACAAACTCTTTTTCTACATTTTTCCTACAGCAAATGATCTCTAACAACAATACACCAAAACTATAAGTATCAACTTTAGCAGTGATCGGTGCACTCCTAAACCAATCTGGTGCAACATACCCTTTAGTTCCTCTAATTCCAGTTTCAGTGTGACTTTGATTAATCAATAATAGTTTTGCCAATCCAAAATCTGAAATCCTAGCATTGTAATGATCATCTAGGAGTATATTTTGTGGCTTTATGTCACAGTGGATGATTTGAGTGCAACATCCCTCATGCAAGTAAACAAGACCTCTTGCAACCCCAAGTGCCAATTGGACTCGTTGGTTCCAATTTGGTTTTAAAGGGGTGAAAAGGAAGCTTGCTAAAGTGCCATTTCTCATCAATTCATATACCAAAATCCGGTGCTGTCCTTCATTGCAATATCCAAGAAGACGAACGAGGTTCCTATGATGAGTTTGGCCTATCACACTCATTTCAGTCTGAAATTCCTTGTCACTATCTTGAATCAACTTATCTAATTTCTTAACTGCCACACCAATCATCTCTATGGTTCCTTTGTAGACAATGCTGCAAGATCCCCTTCCCAATTCTTCTGCAAAGTTGTTTGTTACTTCTGCAATTTCCTTGAAGTTAAAATTGCGCAAGTTTGTGTCAACAACACTTTTGTTGGTTCTACTACTTTTGATCTTCTTGCGGTTTCTGGGGAACCCAAAACATATTGCACCAATGAATGTTAAAATGACAAACACAGAGATTCCCAAGAGAACTGAAATCACAATGATCAAAGTATCATGATCCTTCTTCACATTTGAGATGGAAGACAAAGGATCATTTTTCATCAATTTCAGGACAGAAATTCCTTTTACTCCTTGGTCTTTTCTCCCAAAGGAGAGAGGGAGCTTTTTCTTCCAACAGGAACTTTGGTTGAAGGAAACCAACACACATAAGCAATATTGCAGACATGATTCCTTGCATTCTTGTAGATTGGAAGGACTCAATATTTCATAATCAGATTTAGGCCAATCAGTATTTGGCAATTCCTCCATTTTATACAGATCATCTTGTGAACCCCGATGCCCACTTGCTTGACAAATGACCTGAAAATTCGGTATGGAACCACCATACATGTTATTTGAATCAATTGGAGAATATCCATCTGGGCAGGTACAAATTGGTCTTTGGTCATCTTTAATGGAACAAATGCTGTTAAACCCACATACACCTTCACCATCTGTGAATGTAGAATACAAGCATATGTTCTCTGGTATAGTCTTTGCAACGACCCAACTTTGTCCATTTTTTGGATCTTTAGGGAAATGTTCTATGGTGAAAACTCCATCATAGTTAATTGTTGCTTTGTAGTAGAAGTCATCAGTTGAGAATGTCTCATTCACTTTGGTGATATTAAACTTCTCCCCACTTTTTTTCATTATGTATAAGAAACCTGATTTGTCAAAGATCAAAAGCTGGCCAACATCTGTTTGATTCTTAGTATCAGCAATGCCTGTATTGTAGTAAGGATCATAACTGTAGTTGCTACGCAAATTTATAAGGTTGAGCACAACATTCCCATCCTCTTGTAGTCCAAGTTTGAATCTTCCATGTGAGAAGTTGAACTCTCCTTGTCGAGAAGAAAGACTGCCATTTAACTCCATTACTTGATTAGGCACTAAGGTGTCAGTAGGATGGCTGAAACTGTCCCATATTGCCACAGAATTATTATCTTGCAGCTGAAAGTTTCCAGCATCATTCATTAGCCCATGGGAAATTGTACCTGATGTGAAATCTGATCTCCATAGCTCTGAACCTTGAGGGCTGCTAAGCACCAACCCACGAGAATCATTTAGTTCCAATCTTGATCCTATAGGAGCAGGGTTGTCTCCATTTGCATACCAAATGATGGTCTTATTGGGTATCTTGTCATACCATATAGCCAGTAAGAAAAGCTCACTAGGAAGTTGGTAAAAACCAAATGCAAAATCTCTTGAAGGAGAGAGCCATCGAGTTGTTCCACTGCCAGCAGTAAGTGAGTCACCAGCACTCACACCTTGGTCCAATGATCCTGAGCTGCATTATATTGTAAAAATTCAATAAAACCTTTAAGAGAGAAGAAAGTTCCCTTTTTAAGTGTCCAAGTTGCATTATTTTGGAAATGGTTTCCCAAGAAATTTTGCCTCAGTCAAATTGAGTGGGTGAGTTTAATTTTGAAATAAAGAGAATTCTTTTAATTGTTATATAATTGAAATTAGAAGTTAACTTGAACTTGTATATATTTATGTATTAATTGTCTATTGTTTATTTATTAACTCATCTGGACCGGAATTTATAAAGCTAAACAGTTTTCAGGTTGGTGGTGTGCTATACTAGTGCAAAGCTACACATGTAGCGGTAAGGTATTGATATTAATGATGGTCGAGACATCTTTTTGGGGTGTAATTCTTGGGTCAAGTCAGAGACATAGATGCTAGGGGGTCTAGTTTCAGTCACAGGTGTGGATAAACTTGCTTACAGGGTCAATTTGGTGTCAGCAAAATTTTCGAAGAACCACACCCAGGGGATACTGTTTTTCATAGGTGTGGACTTCTCTGCTGCATAATATCGAAAACCACTGACAGTTTCACATACAGGGCATGATACTGATCATAGGTGTTAACAGATCGGGTATGGAGATGCACAATGCTTTGGTACAGACAGAACACATCACACTCGGAGTGTTAAAATTATCAGAGTGATGAAAATTCCAAAACTCAGAGGTGTATATAGGAGCACTATTCTTATGTTTGGGCCTTGTTTTGGATGACAAATACATTATGTTACGCCTTGATTGTACAATCTTAAGGTTGGCATTGACGGGGTACTCCTTATACTCCTGCTCTACTAATCTCATCATAATCGTTTTACTTTAAAAAAAAACACACACAGACACACACTTTATCTTGGATATTTCTTTTGACTTCTATTGCAAATTATTGGTGACAACTGACAAGCAAACAATTTTGCTTCACTTGTTGAATGCAGCTAAAATTGAAAAGCAAATTGAAATAAATTAAAAAAAATGAAAGCATTAAACTAACAAACTAACTGTGTTTGCAAACTCCGTTGGAGTCCACAAAAGCACGGTGATAGAGTGTAAACACTATTTTTGGGTGTTTGATTCATTTTTTTATAAATTAATTTTGGGGTTGAAATCAATTCCGATGTGAAGCTGGTAGTTATAGCTTTTGGTAGAAATAATTCTAAACTCTACTAAAAACCAACTGTATTATCTCATTCATACCCTTCAAACTCACTTTTTTTTTATGAATGTATCTAAATATAAATCCAAGGTTCTAAATTGCGGTCGCGGTTGCGGTTGCGTTAAGGTTTTCGCGATCACGGATATTGCGAACTTCGTGACGCATATTGCGATTGTCGCGACGTGAATTGTTCAAAACATTGAAAAAGTTATATTAAAATTGCTTATATTATTATGCAATCTATATTAACTTATAATTAATTTTTTTCATTATTAAAAAGATCCAAAGTATATTAAATTAATTTCAAAATTAATATTTTGAAATTAAATCAAATAAATTAAAATTGACCAATTAAACAAGTTAACATTAACCCAATTCTAATTAAATTGGCCCAACATTCAGTCCACGAGAAGCACTACCCAATTCTCTGTCTCCATGAGATTCACGTACACACACACACTCCACAAAATATCTTCATTTATCATTTTGATTTCCATATATTTTAATTAATCCATACAAATCCTAGCCATTCATTTACAAGTGGATCCCTAGCCATTGGATTAAGCTTACCATGGAAGCTTCTCCAAGGACCCCCTAAATGACCCATCGGCCGAGAGTGTGTTTTCATTTTGCAAAAACCACATAGCTCCTTCGACATTTCAATTTCTCTCAAGTTCTCCACTTCTCCCTCACTCCCTCAATCGGCCATCCACCCAACCAACACCACCGTTGTTTCCCCTGTTCACCACACTCCACCATTTCATCGCCCTCACCTCCTCTTCTCTTCAAAATTGTCACTATATTTCTCTCCATCGCTTCCCCTTATTTTCATCATCTTCTTCCATTCTTCTTTCAAGCAAGGTCTAGTTCTGGGAGCTCATTCTCTTGGACTGCGACTTCAAGGGCTCAACTAGGTGACCAAGGAGCAATTTTTGGAGGGTGTTTCACTTGGGGCTCCTTTACATCCGAAAAGATTGCATTTTTATTCTCTCTCTCTTGACATTATTGGGTCTGAAACTGAGTTTTGGTGAAAAAAATTGCTGTTGCGGTTTTCTGTCTTTGAACGGCGTTTTTTCGGGGCCGTTGAGGCCGCAACACTGTTCCGTTGCGGCCGTTTTATGCGTTTTTCAGTCACTTTGTTATTGCGGACGTTTTCAGTTTCGGCAGCTGCCGCTACCGTTTTGTCGCGGCCGCAATACGTGATGCGACCGTTTTTTAAAACCTTAATAATAAATCATTTTATATTTAATTCACTTTTAACCAAAATTAATTTTACAAAATCAATTCAACGTGTGTTTGGGTGAGCATTTGTTAAATTGATTTGGTTAAAATTGAGTTTAAAGTAAAGTGATGTGTGCATGTTTGGATGTTTTTAATTTGAAAAAAAAATTGAGATAAAATTTAATGTAAAATTTTCAAATTAACACAAAAGCTATCAATTCTAGGTGCCCTTTAATATGGGTTTACTAAAAAACTTCCCAGCAATGGGAAGGTCACACTTGACTTGAGATAGGAGGTTTATGGATTTTCACATAATTGTGTTTTTCTCCCCTCATATTTGTATAATATGAAAAAATCTTTTTTTTTTTGAAAAATTTACCTGTGTAAAAAAAACTTAAACTTTAAATAATGGATCCAATTTTTTTACTCGAACAATTACTTGTGATAAAAAAACCGAACACTTTACTTACACCAGTAATCACTGAATCTGAAATCTACTTGTACTCTTAGAAATAGAACTAGGTGTTAGCAAAAGGAGACAGTCGTACCCCCGTACAAAAAATAATTACCCTCTTAATGTTAAGTTATCCCCTACCAAATTATTATTATTAATATTATTATTATTATTATTATTATCATTACTTTTTACTTTGTCCAAATTCATAAATATTGTTTTATGTAGACCCATCTAAGAAAATACTAATAAATCTTTATGTAATGGACTAAGTGGGTTGTAGGTAAAAGATCCAAACCATTGAATTTTTATATATATATATCAATGGTCAAAAGAGAGGTTCCCATTGCTAGGATATTTTTAAGGTGACCCAAATTAAGGGGCACCTCAATTCTAACTTCAGTATAATCAATTCTAGTCAATAAAATTGTTTTTACTCGTAAAACCCAGTCGCCTTTGCACAAAAGAAAAATAACTTTTGACCCCACAAAATGTGAGTTTGGAGTGCTGTCACCGGATTCCCAAACATATCCTTAATCAAAATCAGTTTTAGCCTCCAAAAAACCAAACACGCACAAAGATGATAATCTGATATTCTGATGTCTAACCTGGTGTTATTGGAGGCAGGAGAAGGACAAAAGAGGATGCGGTAATCTGTAGACGTACAGGTAAACGTGCTGTTGTTGTTGTCATAGGCGTAGCTATAGGCCTGAGGGCAATTCGTCTTGAATATCTGAGCGTACACACTCGGCTCGCAAGTCTGCGGGCTCGAATGATTCCCAGCGCAACAGAAAATCTGCAAATTGAACGCGGCGCAAGGCCCCTGGCACGCCACCACCGTTCCGTTTTCCGTAACCTTCAGCTCCGTTGGACACACCGCGTTCAGATCCACAGGGCAACCCGTGCTGCTACAGTTACTCGAACCAGAACCATTCACGGCGGGGAGTGGAACTATCTCCATGGGGACGTTATAACCGTCTACCAAGCTGACGTCATAAAAGTCAAGCCCGTTAAAACCGCTCAGCGCGAACTCCGCCAGCGTGGCAGGCGGCTCGGCGCTTTTGCCTCCGCATGCCACCTTCCCTGAGCCGCAGTCGCCGGTGACGCAGGAGAAGTTTCCGGTAGCGGAATCCGTCGTGCAGAGAGTCCGTCCCCAGAATCGGCCGCTCCATGTGGCGGGTGCTGCGACGGTGGAGGACTCGCCCGATTTTAAAACGAATCCGGTGGTTGCGAGAGATTCGTTTCCACTGGTTGTACGCGAAGCTGGCCACACCGTGTAGTTGCATTGGTTAGTTAGAGTGAATGTCGTTGAAAGGACCCCTGCAAATTAGGAATATTGGTATTTTAGTCATTTGTCATGATTGAGGCTAATTAATTAATTTCTATATTAAAATTACTAGATACCTGATACTGCTAGTGCTAGATGGAGTGTCAAAAACAAAAATGAAAACGATGATGCTGGCTGAACCATGTGGAAGCTTAACTATATTGAGGAGAACAGAAGGTTAATTATGTCTGGAATGAAAATGGAAGAAGAAAAACAGAGAATGAAAATAAGGTGGAGCTTGGAAAAAAAACAGAAGCTTTCTTCTTCTGCTGTTCTGTGGAATGGAGCTTCAATTAATTTACGCGTTAGTTTCTTTTTATGACTTTTTTGAATTGATGGCTCAATTAAGTTGACCAGTTGACCCCAATAATCATGATCATGATGGCCCCCGAAACATGGAGGCAAGCTTACTTTCTTTGACTCTTTACCGTTGATTATTTGAGCGAGCACTTTGTTGGGCAAGGAAGAATAAGTAAAGACCATAATGCTTTTCTCAAGTTATTTTTTTATGTTTCTTCTCATTATTTTTTATATTACTATTTTGTTATTACCTCTGTCCATATATATAAAAATATTTTAATTAATTTATACTCTTTAAGAAAGGCTTAGACATCTTCATCACTCACTCTAAAACTACCGTAGGAATATAATGTTTTTACTTGATTGATTTTGGAGGATCTTGGGCCAACAAAGATTGCCATGATATAAAAAGGATAAGCCACGAGGCTGTACGCCATAATGAAATGACAAAAGATCAACAAAAAGAAAATAAATGACAAAAGGCACGAGTTCTCAAGTCAACTGCAATAGCGTGATATTTGGTAATGGTGGTCCGTGATGCATGGGACAGCTCAGATCACAAATACTTTGCGATGAAAAATTCAAAATTGTTATCTGTTATGAATATTCTGTGGATATTTATTTTCGAAAGAGATCAGATTAAGATTAAATAAGATCAGATTTTATTATTAAGATAAGATCTCAATTGTATTTATCTAGAACAAGGATTAAGGTTTTCGGTGGATATAAATACCACTCTCATTGTATATAGTTTGATACCCAAAAAGAGTAGCAATAAAATATTTTCTCATTCTCTCATCTCTCTTTCTCTCTTTTCTCTTGTATCTATTATTCTATGTCTCTATGTTTTGTTCTCGTTTCAATTATTTTCATAACACGTTATCAGCACGAGACTCTAACCAACTGAGATTCGAAAGCTTGGAGATGTTGTGCGAAAGGAGAATATGAGACTTTTATAGTCATTCGATTGATACTATTTTTTTGCCTATATTTTCTTGGAATTGCATTTTGAGACATTGGCCAAACGGGTATTTCAAGACTTAAGGCATGTATTTGAATTATTTATTCTGTACATCGACTTAGTTTTCAAATAATTGATTATAAAATAGAAACTTTCTTTTGCGTCTAATATGCTTCTGCAGTAGCATTATTGAAGAAAAATTATTTAAGAAATATTTTGAATCGATTTCTTTTGGTCGAACAAAATAATAAGTTTTTGATGAACAATCACGAGGCCAATTCCATTGGCACGACTCTATTCCCAGAAGTGAAGAAAACAACACACAATTATTATACTTATTGGAAATACTAAGACTCTAAGACTCATCCCACTAGCACTGCTCCATTCCCAGAAGTGAATGTAGAGTCACGTGATTATTATAATTATGGGAAAAGAATTACTCATCTTGTTAATGCATATTAAAATTTATTTAGATGCAAATGGTCTTGAAGACATTACCAAAGAAGAGAATAAAGCATCTAAGACCAATGCTATGATAAAAGTGGAAAAAAAGTGAAAAGGAAATAAGGCCAAAGCTATGACATTTCTTCCCAGAAGTGAAGAAATTGTAAAAAAGAAAAGGATGAACAGAATAGCAAACATATTGTGGAGGCAAGGGTCATTGCTTGCATACCTGTCGTATGCCAAAACATCTTGTAGATCTTTAATAAGATTCAAACAAATATTGTGATTATGAAGATTGTGATTATGATTATAGTCATATGAATATCACTTACTCGTTGATTTATTTACTTACATTTTAATGTTATTAAATCTCATTTTTAGCATGTTTTTATTCTTTAATTAAACTTTATGTTTATTTCTTATTTATTTTTAATTTTATTTCTGAAAGAATAAGTTTTGCAAAATATATTGTTAGTATTGCAAGAAATAGACATTAGTATATTTAGTACTACAAAAATAAATGATGTGACTCTGGAAGAGCTAATGTATTGTTGCCAAAAGTAACAAACCAATGTTAGTAATATATGTATTACAACAAATTAAGAGAGGCTTTAGAAAAGCTAATATATTGTTACTTGAAGTAACAAACCAATGTTAATTACTACTATATTCGGTGCTATAAAGATAATTTGAGGCTTTGGAAGAGCCAATGTATTGTTACATAAAATAACAAAGTTAGTTAATATATTCCTAGTAATGCAAAAAACCAATGTTAATATCATATCTGATACTACAAAGATAATTGAAGACTCCAGAATAGCTAATGTATTGTTACTTGAAGTAACAAAGTTTCATATTGTTAAGTTTCAAACCGTTCAAATGGATACCATATTGAAACAAGAAATAAAGAGATATTGAATGTTTTTAGCACTGAACTATATATTGTAAACCAGAAGTTTACAAACTATGATAAATTTGTTGTTGGCATATGACTGGTTGGGTCATCTCGGTCTATTATGATGCGAGAAATAATTGAACATTCGTCTAGACACACATTGAAGAGCCAGAAGATTCTTCAATTTGATAATATCTTAAGCACTACTTGTTCCCCAAGAAAATCTTAGAAGTTAATAAAGAGAATGATTCTCTCACACGTTTAGAATATATACAAGGTGATGTTTGTGAGTCATAAAACCACCATGTGGACTATCTATATTTTATATGATTTTAATTGATACATCAACTAGATGGTCACTTGTTTGTTTGTCGTTAACTCGCAACCAGACGTTTGTGAAATTACTTGATTAAGGGCTCATTTTCTTGAAGAAAATACACCTTGAAAATACAATTTATTTTATATCTCGGGCATTTAATGAGTATTATATATTTATTGAAATTGATATTGAACATCCTGTAGCATATGTTCATACACAATGATAATCTTGCAGATTCATTCATTAAATGTCTAAAGTTAATTGCAAGACCATTACTAATGAGATTAAAACTTGCAATTTCTACTTGGGGATATCTAATCTTGCACTCGCATCAAACCAGCAAATTTTCACAAGTCCTCCCCCTTAAATTTGGTTTTGGTCAGAGACCCAATATTTTTAACCTAAGAATTTTTAGATGTGTTGCTCCATCACAACACACTAAGATGGGTCCTCAAAGAAGGTTGAGAATATATATGTTTGCTTAGAATCTCATATCTTGAGTTAGCAAAACACATTGATCCATTATATTAGAGATTCATTTACAACTTGGTTTGCTAATTGTTAGTTTTCCCAACATTAGGGGGAGAGAATAAATAGGTGGGAAAGGACAAGTTAGAATGAATTATCATCTTGATCCTCATACAAAACTATGTGAACTAGAAGTTCAAAAGATAATTCAATTGCAAAATATAGCAAACCAATTACAAAATGCATTCACTGAAAGAATGATTAAATCAGCTGTTGTTGCTCCAATTAAAATTGATGTCCCTGTTGGACAATTATGCATGAAGCATGGTAGACTATCGGCTCCAAAGATAAAAATCCTCAAACAAAAAAATTGGAGCTAAATGGCAAGATGACCCATTTGAGGATATTGAAACTCTAGAAGAGTTATCAGACATAATTGATTTTGCAGTCCAAGAAGAGACTGATCAGGTACCTGAAATTTGTGAAAATAAAGAGATCTCAATAAATTATGTCATGAATACGGAACCGAAAGGAAGTCAACGTTGATGATGTTTTCTTCAAAATATAGCGCTAGATGTGATAAATGATAACGAGGATCATGAAACAAAGTCTATTAAGGATTATAGACAAATCAATGATTGGCCAAAATAAAAAGATGCTATTAAAGCGGAATTAGACTCGATTTGCTAGCGAAAATTCTTTGGACCTGTAGTCCGAAAACCTGAAGGTGTAAAGCCAGTTAAATACAAATAGAATTTTGTGCGAAAACAAAATGAGAAAAGAGAAATTATGAGATATATAGATCGATCTTGATTTTGAAATCCCCAAAAACCTAGCTTTGATTTTGACATGGTATAATACTAGTCTAGTAGCATATGAATGACTCAATTTACATTTGATGGATGTTGTTTGGCTCACTTGATAATAACATTTATATAAAACTCCTGAAGGATTTAATATGCCTGAAGCATAGAATTCGTGCTCTCGAGAAGAATACTCAATCAAATCGAATAAGTCTTTTTATGGACTAAAACAATTTGAGCGCATAATCGCCTCAGTGAATATTTGAAAAAGAGAGGATATAAAAAATGACTCCATTTGTCCATAAAATTTTATGAAAAGATCTTGAAATAATTTTGCTATAATTGTTATTCATGTTATTGACATAAATATTGCCAACCAAAACTCCCGAAGAGCTTCCAAAAACTATAGATTGCTTAAAGAAATAGTTTGAGATGAAAGACTTATGAAGGATAAAGTTTTGTTTGGAATTACAGATTGAGTATTTGGAGAATAGAATTTGTGTGCATGTTATTCTATTATGGTCATTATATCATGTATTTATCCTTGTTAAATATTGAAGTTATTTAAGATAATTATATGAATTATATTTTCCTTAGATATTCTTAAATATTATAGAATATCTTATATTTCTAATTTAATATGACAAAGGTGCTAAAGAGGTTCTATATGAACAAGTCACATTCATTGTGTACTCCAATAGTAGTAATGTCACTAGAAGTGAGTAAAGGTCAATTTAGACTTTGAGAAAATAATAAAGAACTACTTGGTCCAGAAATACCATATCTTAGTGCAATTGAGGCACTAATGTAACTTGCTAGTTATACACATCTTGATATATTATTTGTTATTAGCAAGATATAGTTCTTCCGTAAGTCATGAATGCACTTGGTTCAAGTCTGCAATACAACACATACAAGAGACTTGTGGTTTATCTTCTGGAAAAATGATTACAACTATCCTATATGAGGATAATACCGCATGCATTGCTCAGATGAAAGAATGATATATCAAAGGAGATAGAACAATATACCATCAGAGTTCTTTTTCACTCATGATCTACAAAAGAGTGGTGATATAAGCATTCAACAAATTCGTTCATATGATGATCTAATAGATCTCTTTTCAAAGTTCCTACTGAGTAAAATTGTGAGCAACTAGTACAACAAATTGGTATTCGTCGTCTTAGATATAATTGTCTTCATGAGGGGGAGAAATAGATGCGTTCTGCACTCTTTTTTCCTTCGCTATGGTTTTGTACCACTGGGTTTTCTAGGCAAGGTTTTTAACGAGACAGATCTTACGCAATGGATATTGTACTCTTTTTCCTTCACTGAGATTTTTTTTCCCACTGGGTTTTTTCTTAGTAAGGTTTTAATGAGGTAAATCCTTAATGGATATCCAAGGGGGAGTGTTATGAATATTTTGTGAATATCTATTTTCGGAAGAGATCAGATCAAGATTAAATAAGATCAGATTCTATTATTAAGATAAGATCTCAATTGTATTTATCTAGAACAAGGATTAGGGTTTTCGGTGGCTATAAATACCACCATCATTGTACATGGTTTGATACCCCAAAAGAGTAGCAATAAAATATTCTCTCATTCTCTCTTCTCTCATTCTCTCTTTTCTCTTGTATCTATTATTCTATGTCTTTATGTTTTGTTCTCGTTTCAATTATTTTTATAACATTATCAAATTAATTAAAACAACAGCAAAATATAAAGATATTTTTTTGGTGAACAGAAAATATAAAGATATGGAATAATAAAAGATGGGCTTTGTTACATTGACATCCATACACCACCTAGGGATGGCAAAATGGGCTGGCCCGGCTCGCGTTGGCCTGCGCGAAAAACGGGCCAGCCCGTATTTGAAAATGGGCCAAAAAAATCCGTCCCGGCCCGTCCCATGGAGGGCTACGCGGGCCGATGGGCCAAAACGGGCTGGCCCCGTCAAAATAATAATAAAAAATTTAAAAAAATAAAAAAAAGAATTTATTATTTTTCAAAAAAAGGGGGCCAAACGGGCCAGCCCGGCCCGTTTTCGGCCCTTTTTTGCGCGTCCAAACGGGCCAAGGCCTAAAAAAATCGGCCCAGCTCGATCCGTTTTACGGGCCAAACGGGCTAGCCTGTTAGGCCAAGCCCATATTGCCACCCCTAACACCGCCCAATGCCAATGAGTAAAGTGGAGATTTGGGGTGTGTGTTGAGTGTCCATGAAATATTAATGATAAAAGATATAAGAGAGACCGAGAAAAGAGAGAATAATTGTTACTTTTTGGGTGCCAAACCATATACAACGGCGGGCCGGGCGGGTTGGCTCGCCAAATTAAAAATATCTATTTTTTAAAATTTTTGGGGTGGGTTTTGGCAGTCCAACCTGTCTAAACCCGCCAACACACCCTTAAACAGGGCAAGTTGCATTTTTTGGTCCAATTTTCTCGAAGAACTGGCCTGCTCCATTTAAGGTGAGACGAAAGCAGAGTGGGGCAAGACAACTCGTTTTGCAATCTCTATAAAAATTGAAGAACCAAAATCACACAATTGCAATAATTGAGGGATATCTTTATTACTAGACACCTTTCACCACCACTACCACCTAACACCTCCACCCCTACCATTGTCGTCTAAAAGATAATTTTGTCATCTAAATAAAAAATTTAAATCATATTTTGTCATATTATTTAGTTCACATCAAACACTAGACAATTTTTTTTATCAACAAAAAATCTATTAATATTGAGTACAGGGGTATTCTGTAACATCCGCGTTTGTGACTGACTGTTTATTTTCATCTTATTTGAATTTTTGTGATATAATTATTTTGAGTTTTATTTTTACCTTAAAAATAGTATTTAAATATGTTTGTTTAAGAATACTTCTGAAAATGGTTGATTTTCAGCTTCTGTTAGGGTTAATTACAACATTCGTATCCTTACGTTTTCCGTCCTTTTCTGTTTTATATGAATTTTTGTTCCAAAAATATTGTATGATTTATTTTTAGCTTAAAATTAGTAATAAAATACACCTATTTCGAAATACTTCTGAAACGGTAGCTTTTCAGCCAAAATCGAGTCTTTTTACAGAAAACGGTTTACGTCTAACTGATGGAAAGTGATTTAAATAGCTTGAGTGTGTTAAACCAACTCAATAAATAAATTTACTTCACAAAAGTTGGTTCTTTTATTATTTTAGATTTTCTGGAATTTTCAGAAAACTTTCAAAAAATACCAAAAACTACGCTACCCGGAGACGTTTTAGCGCAAAAACCTTGTTTAACAGGTATAATTTTCGTGGCAAAGGTCCATAACCATTTTATATTTTTTTTTAATTATTTATTTCATGATTTTTAAAATTATTTCTGTGTAAGTTTTGAAAACCCTATTTTTCTGCATTTTTCGGGGTTATACCTGCGAAATGATGAAAACCAAGAGTTTGCACTATTTATAAATTTTAAAAATGAGTACCACGAAATTATTTGGACTCCTTGTGGCATTTTCTAGCATTCTCATTGGTTCTCATCATTTTTAACTAATTATTTCTATTTTTGATTTATGAAAATACCAAAATACCATTGATTTTCACCCTTTTTCATCCAAACCCTAGGGATATTCTTGGAATTTCACATCCTCTCCTCCCAGCCCTTATTCTGGCCGCCCTTCACCAAGCCTAGAGGAGTATTGAAGGTTCTAAAAGGTTCTAGGTCATAGATATTTTATTAGGGTTTGTGATATTTTAATTATCCTTGAATTTTTGAATTATTTGGAAAATTGGAAATTAAAAATATCTCCCCCCACTTTTGCCATGCTCTGGCCAAACCCCTCCCCTATAAATAGGGAGGGGGGATGCTCTCCATTTTCTTCACAAACTTACTTGGAGAAATTCACTCAAAAATCTTCTTTCTTTCCCTTTGTTTTCCTTTAAGTTTCCTTTGTTTTCTAATCAAGCTTTTCTTGTGTTGTTCTTAGCTTGTTCTTCCATCTTCATAAGGCTAAGGTATGGGGAAATCCTTTCCAAGTTAGTTTGATCTTTATTTTGTTGAGTTTTGGGTGTTTCTGCTTTAAATAAATAGTTTTATTTGTAAAATGGTTTTAAAAATCCTACTATGTCTTATTTTACTTTTAAAATGTGATTTTTCAAATAGTAAAGTTATAATGCCCAATTTATTTATAAGGTTTAATAATTGTACCATTACGCTGGCGAAATTTTAACAATAAAGGCTTGATCACCCAGTGGGATAGGCCTCCGTGATCAACAAATCTAAGAAATTGTAAAATTAAACCTCTGTAGTTCTTTTGACGGATATAGATGGGGTGCTTTGGTCAGGCGTAAGAATACATCTTTTGTGTACTCAGACGGTCGGGCTCAGGGGTCGTATCTCTATTACGCCATTGGGACGAGAGCAAGTGACTAAATACGCTAAAAATTCCTAAACTGATATTTTTCTTCCATTTCCATGTTCTTTTCAAAAATATATAAAACTTGTGATTTTTACTGTTTATATACAGACTGATGATGGGTTAAGGTAGTTCATTTGTATGGATCTATCTAGAAAAGACAACAGTCTTTGAAGGAGCCCAAAAGCTCACCAAGATCTTTCCTGGGAACCATACCGGTGCGCTATTTTTCCTATCTTAGTAAGTTTGTATATACGTGGCGAAGATTACTTGATTAGCTTCCAAAGGGCTTTCCCAAAAAGAATGAACTTAAGTAATAATTTCCGTTAATATTATTCTGGTTAAATTCGTTATTGCGTTTGACTCTATCACAGTGTAATTATTATTAAAATAAATGAGTACAGCCGAAAAGAGTAATATAATGGTTAAGTTTTCAAGAGTATTTCTGTGGCGATAGAATAAGAGTATTCTATGTGGTTTTGTATTAAGAGATTTAATACAGTAAAACAGAGAAAGTTTTACAAGAGAAACAAAGTGATATTATGCAATGTTTGAGTGATCATCTGCATAAAGGTTTTTGAGCAATACAATCCAGAGAGGGTTGAGAATAGAGTTGCGTTCGGCTACAATTGCCTTCTGGGACTATCCAGGTTTCGAAAGTCTAAATAGTCTTGCATGGTGAATACCCTTGAGCTGAGACGAGTCATATACCCGGCTTGGATAAATCTGACTGACGGACCTATTTCATGATATGGATGTGAATGCGCATTTCAGAATGACTGTCAGGGGGTCTGAGGGGGATTACCTGGTTGTTCTGTTAAGACTTGTCGCAGGCCTATCGCTCAATGGAGTTTGGTGGGAAAAGTCTCCTTGGAGTAGCACACCGGTGTATTATGAGAGAGATTGAAGTAGCATGCATAAATATATCTGTGATTGACAATTTATCTGTAATTGATGTTTATCTGTGATTGACGTTACTTCTGTGATTGGTGATCTATTCTTGATCGTTTCTTGGTTTTACAGTGTTTTATTCCTAAGTGTGATTTGGGTGGTAAGACTTTGTAAATATACTGTATAAGTATTGTATGTTTACTCTTTGAAACTAACATTCTTAACTTGTGTAAGTTTTTCACCCTGCCTACTTTCCATGTTGTTTTGTATGTGGTTGAGTAGAAGAGTTATCCTCGGACAGGATTGGACCCAGTGAGACGTCTTAGCATCACCCCGTTGGGGGGTATGGATGTGATCTGGGAGATAGATCACATCACTCAGTGGGGTACCTTCGTGGGCAGGATATGTGTCACTGATGGCACTGTTGATTGTAACTGTAGGGAGTGGAGGGAACCAGTGGTACTTTCTGTGAAGTTACCACTCAGGCAGATTACAGAGAGGCCTACCGACTCAGAGAGTGGGCCGGAGTACATCCCTAGGCATCCAGCAACTAGGCTTGTCTATGGTAGATGGGGAAGATTTTATGGGAGGATGCGGAGGCCAGCTTTTAGGACTCCGTCTTTACATCCCAGTAGAGAGGTTGTTATTGCACATGATAGGACTTCTGACGATGAGCCGAGGACCTACACGCCTCGATCACCACCTAGAGAGGCGCAGAGTAGAGTTAGAGCAGCCAGTGTGGAGAGGTATCACCCTACCTCAGCAGGGCTTTCTGGAGAGACAGGCGTCTTGGATAGATCTCCGGAGGCTCAGGATAGGATTTGGGAGCGTCTCCGCAAGGGCAAAGGGAATGTATCTGAGGAGCATGAGGGCGATGTTCCTGGAGGCTCAGCTACTGAGTCTCACCGTCATGAGTAGTTTAGATTGAACCTGACTTTCATATTACTTAGTAGCTTTCATTTCAGTCATTTTCTTTTTAGTTTGTTTTAGAGTTTTTATTGCTTTTTGATGTACAGTAGTTTTAAAACTCCTTGCTTGTACTGATGCAAGCTCTTTTGATATATATACTTGAGGAGGTTGTTTTTATTTCAGTGTTTCTACTAATACTGTTCTTATTTCACCACGTGATAGAAAAGGAAAGAATGGACTCCCCATTCTTCTCATCTTTTAAAAAGGCAAAAATTTTATCCGCATTTTTGGGAACTAAACTTGTTTAAATCAAAGTTACTTAGAAAATTATTACGAAAATCTTGGTTACTATGGTGTAATATCCTTTTTGGAGAAAGGGTGTTGCATATTCAAACACATATACAAAGTATAAAGGATAATTAATAGTTCAACCAAATTAAATAACCCTTCCATCCAATTACAAGTAGAAATACATCGCAACGGTTCATACACCAATCAGAAAAAAAAAACCTAAAGAAGATCATTTAGCTGAAAACCAACTCTATGACTGAAACTTAATTAAGTTATCTTTAGTGAAGTATTCATTTTTGAGTACTTAAGTGGACTCCATTTGTACACATCACTCATTTTGACCTTTTTAACTCAAGTACCTAATAGGTATCAATCCTTCCAACCCAGTAACTCTAAAAAAATTACTAAATGGGTCCCGCTAATAACTTTACATTCAATTAAAATTCACAAAGACATGTAGGACCTGCGATGAGAGAGGAGAAAGAGGGTGCCTGTCAAGCACCCCTCCCAATTAAGTACCTTGTTTTTTTCTCCACATTGAGGTAACCTAATAGGTAAGAGCATTTACAATGGAACATCCTACTTTGGGTGCTTAAGTTGGTTTCACTAGTACACATCACCCATTTTTACCTTTTTGAACTTAAGCATCCCATAAGCATTCTACCTTTCCAACCCAATATCTCCAGAAATATTCTTAAATGGATCTCACCAATACCTCACATCATTACATTTCACCAATAACAACTTTTTAAATTTTTAATTTGACTTTTTTTATCCATAAAGCAAGACATAACCCAATATATATTTAATGGAGGAGTGCTTAGGAAAAGTGTTTAACTAAGCCAGTGCCTGATCCAAAAGTTTTAAATTGTGGGGGCAATACTCATGTGTATAATTTTGCAGCATTAAAAAAATAACATAGCATTTCTGAAAGTATAAATATACATCATATTTGTTTTGAATGATTTTCTCATTTTCAATATTATAAAAAAATCTCTCTATATATATAAAAATAAATAATTAGACAATCATACCACTGATGCGATCATGAAGAGAAAATTTAAAGTATGAAAAGCCATGGAAAGAGGTCTGAAAACAAAGATTGTCTTTTTTGTCTATACGACAAAGCTCTACCATGCAAGATTAAAAACTATTGTGTTCTCAAGGTTTTGATTCGAATCTAAAACCACTAGTTAAACTTAGAAAGACCTATATTATCTTACCTAAACTCTTGATGGTTAAGTTAAAAAGATAAGTCGGAGAACTAAATATATAATATATAGTATAAATCTATCTTTTTTGACAAATTAAGTATAAATCAAATTATATATTATTACGTATATAATTGGGAAATAAAAATTATAGTGCGGGCAGATGCCCCCAATCTACTACACATGGATCTGCCCCCGAACTAAGCACCTATGCTTAAATAAGCATCTCAAGATAAATGATCTCCAATGCATAGATATCCTAATAAGCATCAATGCTTATTTGGTTAAGTGCTTAATGATACCCCCGATTGGAGACGCCTTAAGTACCCAATAGGTATTCCTACTATAGTTGCCCTTGAGAGCATGTTTGGATTTTTATTTGGGAAGTTTGCATCAGTTTGCATGATGTTTGGATTTTCGTTTGTAGCCTTTTCAAAACCCAGTTTGTAACGCCCCCAAATTTTCACTCTAAGAGATAGAATGTTAATAAGGGAGGATTATTGTTAATATTAGAATTTTAATGAGATTAACAATGGTTTAAAACTGACGTAGAAATTCAAACAAAAACTCTCTAGACGTTTTGACAGTCAGAATAGGAACATAATGATATAGAAACCCTAATTGGAGTCAGAAAAGATATATGAGAATATCAATAGTGATTTTACAATATTTGAGGATTTTAAAAATTTATTTGGGAATTTTCTGAGAAACGGATAAAAAATAGTACCATTTTGGTCCCTATAGTATGACTATGATGAAACTGCGAGTGAGTTTGGAGACCAAAACACATTAGAAAATGATTTCGACGAGCCAAAAAGTGTTTTTACATTATTTAGGATTTATGGGAATTTTCTGGAATTTTTGAAAAAATTATAAAAATTACCAAAATGCCACTGTAATTAGCAAATGACCAAAACACCTCTAGCTGGAGCAGTTTGGTCACTATTCCTAAAACTAAAAGTGGTAATTTTTATTTTTATTTGTGAATTTTAGAAAATATTTCTAGATAAGCTTAGTAAAATTACCATTTTGCCCTTAGTGCGGCGAAAAACCGAAGAAATGGTAAAGATCGGATTAAAACATGTAGCATAGTGTAGTTGACTTTGAGTGCCATTTTGCCTTTGAGTGCAGGGAAAGTGGGACCCATGTAACATAGTATAGTTGACTTTTATTGTGTTGACCTGAGAAGTTATTAAAATATCCTTGATTTTATTCTTTAATTACCAAAACTAAGAAAAATACCTTTTTACCCTTTGTCCTTTTTGGTAATTTTCCATCCAAATGAATGTGATCTTATCTTTTCCCTTTGGGTCAGCCTTTAAGATGCGCCCTATGTGTCTAATGGAGGTTCTTTGATCATTGTTTGGTGGTTAAGTTAAGATTTGGATATTTTAAACCATGATATGATTAATTAACTGAGCCAATTTACCATGGTTCTTAACTTAACCTAGCTTTGATTAAGTTAATCCCATCTCTTCTTGCCCAAGCCACTAAAACCGCCCCACTTTAGGCTTAAATGGGGTCTAGGTTCATTTTGTGTCTTAACAGGGAGATATTTAATTTTACAAAGCTTTAATTGATAATGGTTTAGAATTCATCCATAGGCTTGTGATGTGTCTTTCACCCTTGTAAGTGACTAGCAATTTCTAACCAAGTAAATGAGGGAGAGAGGGCGTGAGTTAAGGGAGAGGAAGAGGAGAGTTCATTCATTTTTCAAGATACCTTATCTCTCTAAGTTTCATTTTCTCTAACTTCTCTCTAAACTCTTCATCTTTTCCTTTGATTTCCTCCATTATTTTCTTCAAGTTCCTCAATCTTTGATCCATATTCTTGATCTTCCACATACTAATCAAGTGTGGGTGATCACTTTTAAATACTTTAAACACTTAGCCTTCATCAATATTAGAAATCCTCAAGTTTGTTCATCAAGAGTAAATCAAGTGTTCTTGAGTCTTTGATTCTTGATTTTCATCATCCAAGGTGAGTTTTATGTTTTTAGTCCATAGGTTTTCATTTTCTATAGCCTTTTAGTGATCCTATGGTGTTCTAGGCTTTGTGTTGACAAAGGGGGTGATAGTAATAGTAGTGATCTTGGAGCTCAAGCTAGTGAAGAGCTTAACTTGTGCGAACTTCAAGAGGTAAGGGGAAAATTCTCTAGTTATCATAGTTACATAAGTATGTGTGTTCTATGTGATTTTTATATGTTCTTGGTGGTTGATTTCTTAAGTGATGGTGAATGATTTCTTTTGTGTTGGTGATGGATTTCTTATGTGATGGTGGATGATTTCTTATGTTGTTGTGATCGAGTGATTTCTTATGTGTCTTATGAGGTATATTTGGTTAAAGCTTAGATTTGTTCCTTGGCTTGTGATGTTTAAAGTGGATGTGTGGCCTTATTATTAATTATCATGTGTGGTGTGTGGAAGATTCTTTATGTTAATTGAAGTATGTTGATATGACGGGAGAGTTAAAAGTGGAGAAATATTCTTACCATGAGAGTTTTCCGAAAGAGCAAGGGGTGGTGAGATATTATTATGAGTTGAATTTTCAAGAGGATTAAAGAGAGGGATCAAGAGATTTAAATCAAGTTTCAAAAAGTGTTTCCAAAGAGGCAAAATAATAACTTTTGAAAATCAAAGTTAATGGATCAAATTTCATAAAGGTGAAAACTGGTTTTTGGGTTTAAAAGGGTTGGAAATAAGTTATACAATCAAATTAAAAAGGAAAAATACATTTTCGGATTTTTATAAAATTTTCCAAAACTGTTCACCGACGGACAAAATCCATCGGTAACGCAGAAAATCGGTCATTACACATTCAAAAATGCTTTTGATTAACACTACAAGAAAATCGGGCATTATCGAAGGACAAAATTCGTCGGTAACGCAGAAAAACCATCGATAACAAACGATTACCGACGAAATTTTCGACGGCAGAAGTTTGTCTGTAATTTGCTCGTCGGTAATTATTACCGATGGAATTTTATGAAAGCCATCAGTAATTCCTTACAAAAAATTATGTCAGTAATTACCAATGGAAATTATAGAAAAAATAGACCGTTAGAAAATTATATGTTACCGACGAATTATTCTATCGGTAAGTGCAACACCCTTTCTCCAAAAAAGATATTACACCATAGTAACCAAAAGTTTCGCAAATACTTAGAAAATATTTCATAAAAGTTTGTAAAGCTCTTTCAAAAATGCGAATAAAATTTTTCTGCTTTCATAAAAGAAGACGAGAAGGATGGGGAGTAAAATCCCTCATTTTCTTATTAAAGATTTTAACTGTAAAGCAAACCCTCATGTACAGAAAAGTATTTCCTCTCATATATTTATAACATGATATTTTACAAAAGAGTTTGTTCTAAGACAAACTTAGATTTTACACTGCAAAAGAAAAAGAAGTCAAAGCTACTCTAAACCAAAAAGTACAAAAGTGGTAAAAGAAAAATACATGCTACTATGTACAGTCGAGGCATGATCCCGTTGTCTACACAAAAGGGATCTGCCACTCTAAAACCCTAACTCAGATACATTTATGGACAAGACCGGTAGACCCTCCTGATCTAGGCAAACTAGAGTGTAGATGTGGAATCCTAGTTACCGGAACCTAATCGAAGTTGAATTCAGTTAGATCTGGTCTAGGTAGAGTGTCACTGGTAAGGTCAGAGGTAGCCTAAGAGTATATGGACTATTTGAGTTCTTCTTTGGGATCCTCATCCGACAAGGATTCAGATAACCAAATTATGTCTTCGGATTCCGACTTGGATGGACGGGGTAAAGGTGAATATGCTGGTGGATTTGCTTCTCCCAGAGGCGAAACTGGTATATGACCTACAGAACCCTCAGTCCTAGTAGGTGCGGCTGCAGAGGTATCTTCTGAGGTTTTGTCTTGATTCTCATCTGAGGTTTTATTTTTTGACTTAGGAGTCACACGATCAGAACCATTCCCGTCATGTCCTAAAGGATGTGAACTCTCATCTCCACTGTCACCATTATCATCACTACCTAAGGTAAAGTCATCTGAGATATACCCAAAATGTCTTAATTGTTGCCAGGGTAACTTAACATCTAATATCATTTGTTCCTCAATGGGTAATGGGTTTGGCGGTGCTCCACCTCCAGTATCTAATGTTTCAACTCTCCTCACAAATCTTCCCCATCGTGTACTACGGCATATGTTCCACCATACACTATCTCCTCCCAGAGGTTCTATGGTTAGGTGTTGAACTGTTCCCAATCCTTTGTCATTTGGGTCCATCTACTTAGTCATGCAACAACACAACAAAGCAGGCAGGGTGAATCTCTAACTCAAGTTCATAGAAATAGTACAAGTATATTATCAAACATAGATCACACAACACTCACTCAAATCATTTCAAACAAATAGCGAACATAGACAATCAAGTCATCCAAATCAATATAACAGTATAGCAAGGCATTGAAAACACACAATCACATCTCAAACAAGCAGATCTTACCTTGTATCCATGCAAACCTGTAAAACAATGCATTTCACAATGTATCACCTCAATGTTTTATTAATGCATGCCTCTTCTATATTTCTCAAGTCACACCGGTGTAGTGCTCTAAGGAGACTTTTCCAACCTCACACCATTGAGCGATCGGCTGCAGTAAACTTAACAGCATAAACAAGGAATCCCGTCTATAGACCCCTGAGAATACTTCAGAAATACTGCATTTAAAACTTAATATCAAATCAGAAATAGTTCTGTCAGTCATATTTATCCAAGTCGGGTATTCGATGTGTCTCGGCTCGAGGATATTCACCGACATGGCCTTTTGAGACTTTCGAAACTCGGATAATCCCAGTAGACAATTGTAGTCCAACAGAACCTATTTTCAACCCGTTCTCGTAGGTTGTATGCTCAAAACGTCTTTATGCAAATGCACAGATTTTCTCTTGAATTCTCTTTGTAAAACTTCCTCTGTTTTACTATCTTTCTTTCTCAAAAATCTCTGAATCTCTTAAAAACTTTGTAAGAAACAAGTCAAATTCTTTTACGGACAGACCACTTGTATAGACAGATAACTGTTTAAGAGTCACTGTTTCTCATAAAACTCTCTTTTTACTATATACTTTGAAAACGTACAACTCTGGCTTCCTTTTATTGTTTATTACGGAATAGATTATTATCTCTGTTTTAAATAATTTCAAGTACTCAATAAAGTGAATTTATAAAAAGTATTGAACTGTATTTCAAGAAGATCAAACCGGGCATAGCCACTTTGGATTGATTAGAAGAGAAGAGATTTACTGAAATAAATATGTGATCACTTTCTAAAATAATTGTCTGTTTCTCTTTATTTTAAATAGCTCTTTGGTAAAGGAATAATTATACAGTAGCTAAGCTTACTGAAATAATTAGTGTCCGATTTCCTAAAATCCTTATATATTACTGAGTGAATGAAAATATAACTAATTAATTTTCGGCTTAAGTTATTTTGGAAAATGAAAGGGTCACACGACGGCAGAGCCATCTTCGGTAATCAATGCCCTTTCAAAAAAATCGATCCTATATCACCAAATGAACGTAGTTCATTTATTTCTCTTTAGAAACATTTATGCTCCAATTATCTTCCAAGAAAAAGGCCCATTGAAAGCCTATATCACTAATTTCCACTGCCGTAGAGATTGAAAATTAAACTGGGTTATATGCATATATATACAGATTGGATACTCACTCGATATTTCCTACTAATAATATAACAGTAGAATTCATCGAGAATCCATTACCGTTAGATATTTTTCGTAAGATGCTATAACAGTAGGTTCACCAAGAATCTATTACTGTTATACTCTTTTATCCAATCCAATCCATTCTGTTTATATATACGGTATTAAGAAAATTGCTTCTTACCCAATTTTATCTTTGTCACGTATATACCGGGCCTCCAATGTTAAGATTTTCCAAACAGCGTATCAATACAGATCCTAGGCCAGAGAGAGACGGACTGCTTTAGCCCCTTCAAAGGTCTCTCTTCTTTTCTAGACAGATCCATACTGATAAACCATTTATCTTACTCATGACCTTGTATATAAATAACAGATAGTTTTGGGGTTTCACAAATCAATAATTTGAATTTTCTTGCGGTAAAAACATATTTTGGTACGTCAAAAATTCGTCATTTTAACGGTATGTTTGTAAAAACTCAAAAGTGATTTTGCCATAACCTCTCCTCTTACTCGAAAATTTAGATTAATTTGAGCATTATAACTCTACAATTCATAAATAGCACCAAACAATTAATTTAAGACTATAAAGCATCATAAAGCACATATGAACAAGCAAGGCTATAAACATACAAACACCCATAGCAAACACAAACAAGAATCATACTACTTAAATTAAGAAAAGAAACCCCTTACCTTGGCCAAAATCTTGATGAAGAACAAAGCAAAAACACTAAAAAAATTTAAGAAACAAAGAGGAAAAGTGAGAGAACTTTGTATGTCTTCTTCGATCCTTGTTGGTGTGTGTTAAATTTATGAAGCAAGACCCCTATTTATAGTGGGGGGGGGGCCAAAGAGGGGGCTAGGAGGGATTAAATATTTGTGACCTTACCTAGCTTTTTGGTGTGTATGTCATCATGTATAAATACATAATTCTTCTATTTTTCTAATTGGCCTATTCCAATTACTAAGCCCATGAGTCATAAAGCAAAAACTCATCCAAGGGCTCTTAGATGATGTCGACTAGCTTTGGGGCAAGAGGGGACCATTTGATCAAATAGTGAAAAACTTTATGTTTTTGTAAATAAACGGAAAACCGACGGTTCTATAGTCCTTTTGCAAATAGATCTTGAAAATAATTAGTAAAAAGGTGAGGACTCATTAGAAAATTTTGAAAATAGTAGTCTTAAATACTTTCTACAAGAGTTTCTGGATTTTTATGGTAAAGGATAGGCTTTACGGTTTGCACAAACCAAGGAAAACGGACGCGCCATAAGTGCAAAACAGTAATTTTTCAGAAAATTCCAGAAAAATTCCCAAAAAATCACAAATTTAATATAAACAACAATGGTCTCTCTTAAAATTTGATTTTGAGCCTTCCTTGACTACTAAAAATCTATCATGGCTTCCGTAAATTTTGTTTTCCGTGTTTACAGGTACGAAAAACGTAACTCTTTATCTGTCTTTCGAAAAATTCCAAAATAAATTTCATAATTCATAAAAAATATAAAAACATGGTGTACTATTTCAGTTTTTCATTTTGACTCCGTTTTGGTCTCTGTATCAGTTCTTAGCTCTTACAATAAACTGTGGAAACCAAAACTGTACTTTTGAAAATTAGTTTCTCCAAAAATTCTAGAAAAATTCTAGAAAATTATAAATATTATAAGAAACAACTTTTGTGAAGAAAGATAATTTTTTGGGTTGGTTTTAACATATTTTTACTAATTAAACTCTTTTTCGTCTATTACGATAAGTACGGTTATCAAACGTCGTAAGAAAAATGATTGTTTTAGTATAATAACTTGATAAGTATTTTAAACCCCTAATTATAAGACTACAATAATTTTATTACCAGTTAGTTCACAACAGATCATTTAAAACAGACAAAAGACGAAAATACAAAAAAACAGAAGCCTATAAAAACGTAACTATTTTACTATTCATGCTGTAATACTTAACCGTAACTGGTCTTTTTACTTTTCTTAGAATTCCATCAGGTATTTGTAATTCCTATCTCATCTATCTTCCTATCTTGGGTATGTATTCTTTTCCTAACGAACAACTACGGAGTTCCATCTAAAAAGGACTAAAACTGTAATTTCTTTATTTCCTCCTCTTAAAATCCAAACTTAATTCCTAAAACCTTTATATGTCATCAAGCTACTATGTCTTCCCTTAAATACTTTTTGGAAGTGTCATATGAATTTTTCAAATTCATTTCATCATTTTTCCTAATAATCAGAATATCCATATATAATCTCCTGACTTCTATATTTAACTCTAAACCACTAAGTCTTTATTTGAAAAACTTCAGAGTAGTTCTTATCCTCTAAAATTAACACTCTGTCTCTTAGAGTAAAATTTTAGGATGTTACAGTAAGCACACAAAATTTTAAAAAAAAAAAGAAAAGAAAAACAACATCAACAGAAAAAAAAAAATATAACAACACAAAAATCAACACCATCAGAAATGAAGACCAAAAAAATATACATCAACAGAAAAAAATATAAGTTCTTGCATTACTGAGTGAGAAATCCGAATTTAAAATTGAGGGTGAAGAGTGAGAAATTAATCATCATCACCTTCTCTGGCTTTGGATCAAGGAAGGGAGAGGACTGTGTTGGACTGTGATTTTGGAGAGGAAAAGAGCGTTGTGGTGGCGTTTGGGAACGATGGGAGACGGTGGTGGCTGGGACATGGTGGCGGTTGGGCTCGAAATGGCAGCGGCGCCGTTCGAACACGGTGGCAGTGGTGGCTGGGCTCGCAGGCGGTTCGACTCAAAGAGAGAGACAATCGCAACTAAGAGACAGAGAGACGAAGTCGCATCTGAGAGAGAGAGAGAGAGAGAGAGAGAAGACCAAAAAATGAAAGTGATCGAGCAGGGAGATATAAGATGAGTATATTTGTCATTTTCGATGGAATTTTCTGTTGATATTAAGATATTTCTGACGAAATTTTCGTCGGTAACATGAAATTCAACTTTTTTAAAAACTGTGCCATTACCGATGGAATATTTCCGTCGGTAACTTTTCTGATGGAAAATTCGGTCGATAAATTCAAAATCTTTGCGTAAAAATCAAAAATAAATTCAAAGCTGTCAACCGTAAAAAAATCCCGTTTACCAACGGATAAAATTTTTTACCGATGGAAAAATTTCGTCGGAAATGTCAAATTTACCGACTGAATATTTTTTGTAGGTAATACAACTTTTTCTTGTAGTGTAATATCATCTAAAGAAATTTCATTACCTAACATCCCTGCACGTTGCAGGTAGAGCAACTAAGGCCCACATCCATTCAAAAATCTTATGGAAAATAATACATTGACCCCAAAATCCACCCACTGCACACACCCGCAGTCACCATTTCTTTCACTGCCCTCGGGTGTTGTGTGGGTGTGTGTGGTGGTCCACGTACCATCACCCAAATCTTATTTCACACCACTATTGAAACAGAAAAAGATGATCAACACATTCAATCTCTTCGTTACAAAGAGGGCAGAACAACCCAGCACTAACCATTTATATATTAGATGGGATATATATATATATCTATAAATAACACATTTACGAATAATTTTTCAAGCCCCAATTCACACATATCGTTCTCAAAGCGTGTTCACAAACCCCATCCACGTGTCACACTCGGAGGAAACTGTGCACCAAAATCAAATCAAAATTAAATCAATAATCAATTAATTGGCCAAATCAAATATTTTCTACCCACAAATTAATTATTGAAAATCATATCCGAATTATGAAATAAAATAGTACAACCTAATTTGAATCCAATTAACTATGTCCCAATTAATTCTTCCATTAATTGTAAAATAATACCGTGTCTTATCTTCAAACAAATAAAGTAATATAAAAAAATAAAACTGTGTCCCTAATTAATTATTCAATCTTTTCTAAAATATTCAAGCACTCGAGAAATAAAAAAGTAAATAGGTCAAAAATGAGAGACCACCCACAATTTCACCAATCTTCAAGCAATAGTACAAAAAAGTTTCTTATTATATTCCAACACAAGAAAAAAATAAAGAAGCAAATAGGACAAACACGAGAGACCACTCCTAATTTCTTCTTTGAGCAAATTTTACACGTGTCGATACTACATTCAATTTGAGAGAATACTAACTTAGCATTTATTCGAAAGGTTAACAAAAAATGAAAATCGGGTGAATCTCTTTCAATTTAAAACAAACTCTGCAAATCATGATTTATCAAACATTATTGTATTTGAATCAGCATTAAATGTAAATTTGAAATGAAATCAGAAGATTTTGTGTTTTTTTTCTCTCACCCGTTCATATTTAAATAGTGCATCACGTCAGTGTCTCTCCTGGCCCTCCCCCTCTCTCTTTCATAATTTGTCATTGCTGATCTCCTCACTCTGCCATCACCTTCATATTTAAATAGTGCGTCCCGTCAATGTCTTTACTGACCCTCCCCTATGACACCTTGAGGCTGACGAGGGCATGAAATGATCGCCGGTGCAAAGAGGCACGAACAAGGAGCGGCTCCTGGCAGACTTCTAGGCAAAGGGGTACATAAATGAACCGAAATCATACCCAAATAAGAGGAATTATGAGACTGTACAGGTATGGGACAGTACAGTTGATGAAAGCTTAATAGAATTGATTAGTACTACTCATACCAACAAGATGCATCTTCTTTTCGGTAGCCTATCACTTAAGAACTCCACAGTTAAGCGTGCTTGACTTGGAGCAATTTCGTGATGGGTGACCTTCTGGGAAGTTTCCTAGAAAGCATGTGATTGAGGACAAAGCATACTGAAAAGACCCGTGTTGGTGTGTGGGGACAGTCGTTGTAACACCCACTTTCTCAAAAGGCATTACATTTAGTATTCAACCCAAATGCAAAAATAAATTTACTTAATTACTGATTATGTGAACCCAAATTCTCAAAAGGCATTGCATTCAAAGTTATTTCATTTTCACAAATGATTTTCATGATTAATTTTTTTTAAATGATTATGTGAACTAACATCCAAATGAAAATAAATTAGGAATTAAAAATTAATTCATTAAAAAGTCAAATACAAGAATACATTTTCCCCCAATAATTGCAGACTCTCTATGCTAGTCAAGTACTAAAAATCCTATAGAGACTCAAATGAGAAAACCCAGCCCACAGCTAAAACGTACACATCCATTCCCTTTGTTGAAGCATCACCGCTGTTCTTCTCGTTCTGGACTTCAGTCAATACTTCGGCAGAACAACTTACGAAAACATATTTGCATACAAGAAAACAATACATTGCAAGGGTGAAAATCTCATTCACAGTTATATCGTCACAGTTACACAAGCAACACACAACAGATATAATGCATACAACAAATATTTTGCACACACAGTGCTATACTCATCTTCAAAAGAAATCACATTCAACATAGGTCACACAGACAGAAATCACTCAAACCATCATTTCCAACTTCACACAAAAGTATCACACTTTCACACAGAAACACATTATAAGAATTCAATATATGTATATGTATGACACTTCAACAATCTTCGTATTTTTCGACACACAACCACGAGCACCCAACCCGCTACTCCATGGAGATTTTTCTCTACTTCCTTTTGAGTGATAGGTGCAGCTAACTACTTAACATGATTGCATAGCCCTTTCTTTTCGGGTTTGTTCTCACAACCATTCCATAAAAGCCACTCTCACCATATCCTGAAAAGACCAGTCAGTCATGTTTATCCAAGTTGGGTATACGATTTTCCCCGACTCAAGTGCGCAAATGCTTGGCCATTGGTGGAAGTTTGAAACTTGGATAACCCCAGTAGGCAATTGTAGCCCAACCATATCAATTCCCAACCATGGATAACATGAATTGTAACTCATATGGCACACAATCTGGGGGAACGGCGCACAGCGAATTATGAATGCATAAACACACAATACATCATCTCATCCCATAGCGTTCTTTCTCATCACACAGTATTACATCACAAAGACCATTCACTCAGAACTGTCACAAAGACTATTCACTCAGAACATATATCACAAATACCATTCACTCAGAACTATTTATCTAAATTTATCTTTTTAAAATGCTAGGTTCAACACTCATTTAAAACGCTAGACTTATATCTCTTTCATTTTTAAGAAATCACTTGGAAAACTTGTGGGAATCTCATTTTGGGAAAATTTTGAACTCATTGGACTTTGACCCATTTTAAGAAAATTCTTTAATAAAAATTCTCTCACTTTCTCTTTAATCATTAAAACCACATTGTTCCCCACTTTGACAAAGATATCCCTTTATTTTAATTAATTATAAAAAATGTCAATTTTATTCAAAATTTACATTTTGGTCCTCAAAATATCCAGATTGCATTTTTAGTCCCTAAACTTCAAAAATTACATTCTTAGTCCCCTAAAAATCCAAATTAGTATTTCAGTCCTTGTACTTTGAAAATTATATTTTCGGTCCCTGAACTTTCAAAAATTACTTTTTTGGCCCTTGTTTTTCAAAAATCGTATTTTTTGCAGGCAGAATAGATCACAGGCTGTGAAAATCTCACACCAGTGGTGTGATCAGTTCTGGGAAATTATCAAAAATCTGAAAAATGTATTTTTCTCTTAGAATTTGATTACTTGATTTGTGTCCAACATTTTTAAGCATCAAAACCAAATTTTATCTTCACGAACCTTGGTTCATTTACTTAGGTTTTCAAAAGTCTTTTACATAGCCCTTTGGATACATTTTTCACAAAATTGAAACTTGATAATAACACATAGCATTTTTGGTGAAATATGATACATTTTCTTAACTTTGCTTGGAAAGTCCATTGGAGACTTAGTTTTCTTGAAAGAATGGTTGGATTAAGAAAAATCCTAAACAAAGCTTTGGACTTTGTTCTCTAATTTATTCTTTTCAAAATAATTGCTTTATTCCCATGTTCTTTCCTGATCACTTGCTCCAAGATGCTTGGGTATTTAGTTACATAATCTTACCTAAATCTTTTTTTTTCTCATCACTTTTCCAATCGTACCAATCAAACACAATAATATTTAAAGCCATAAATCTACTTTAAATATTACAATACCAAACTCATGAGAAGTCAACCAATCACCACATAAGAATTCACTTCACCACACATAAGAAATCATTACCAACACATGAGAAATCAATCACCACAAAATATAAGAAATCATTCACCAAGAACATCAGAAAAATCACATAGAACACACATGCTTATATAACTATGGTAACAAGAGAATTTTTCCCTTACCTTAAATCTTTGTCCTTCAAAATTTTCTTGGTCCTCAAGTCCAAGAACTCAAACTCCATCATACACACATACAAGAACACAAAACATCAATCAAAAGGGTTTTCACTCTTACTAAAATCATCTAACCCCAACAAGAAATGAAACAGGATAACTTGTTCACAAACTTTGATTGCAAACAAGATACCAAGATTGATGACTTACCCAAAGTCCAAAAATCCTTAGCTTGGTGTTCTTGAAAAATAAGAATACTTGATGATTAAAAGTTATGAAGGCTTTGTGTATAAAGTGGTTAAAAGTGGATTCTCCACACTTGATGCTTGTGTAAAGGATCAAAATTATGAAGAAAGAAGATGGAAAGCTTCCGTGGAAATAGAAGTTAGAGAGAAGTTAGAGAAATGCTAGTAAGTGTGAGAAAGCATCATGAAAAATGAGATAACTCTCTTCCACCCTCTCCTTATCTCACGCCCTTTCTCCCTCAATTACGTTGCTAGAAATTGCTTGTCACTTTGCTAAATGAAGGATCAATTGTAACACCCTTTTTCCCGAAAGAGTATTACACCAAAGTAACTAGAAAACCTCATTGCGGAATTAAAAATAATCTGGTTTTACTTTCGAAAAATACTTCTTTACATCATATTAAATTCTCAAACTTGTGATTTTTTTCTTTTCCCAATTAATCGTATAAACAAATTAATATTTCAATGAGTCAAAGTCATAGAAAATACATCACACACTAATATATAGTCATCAAAATATGCAGAGTTTCTTGCACTAGCAAGCATCGTTTACTACCACAACAAAGTGGCTAAATACAAACTGTCAGAAGAAATAAAACAAAGCGATGAAAACTAAGTCCTAAGAAAGCATGTAAAGCAAAAGTGTGTCATCTACACAGTAAAATCATCTACGCTCCCAAAACCTAGGCTGGTCGGTAAACTAAATGACACCAGAACCTAGCACCCTCTTATGTCTACCACTAGAAAATCTAAGCAGACGGATCCTCCTCGGGCTCCTCATACATCTTCCTCTTTCCCCTCCCCGCACATCCAGACGGTCCAGCATGCGTGCCCGCAGCATTGGGCAAAACGCGACTAGATGTGGAGGGATAGAAAATAGGAACTGCATACGTCGGCATCAGATCTCCTGATGGAACATCAGGAGTAACAGCAGGGCAAGCGTTGGCAGATGAGCTCTCTCCAAAGTACTCTTCCTCGGAGTAAGACGCGTCTTCCTGTAAAGTCGACGGTAGGCCACAGCAGTACACATAGGTCGCCTCGGCTCTGGCTTCGGATCCGGCCTCGGCTCCTGCCTCAGCACCTCCCTAGGCTCTTCCCTAGGCTCCTCAATCTCCCCGCACTCACTATGTGCGTCAGCAAGTACCAATCCCATCTCCTCGAGAGGGATCCAAACATCAAGCACCATGTTGCGCTCCAGTATCTCCTCTGGTCCATGAACTCCTCCACAAGTCCTGATCAAGTGACCAGAAATCGTGGCCCACTGGGTGGCAGGGTTATAGATCCAACCCCAACCCTCGTCTCCTCGAGGCCTAAAGCTCTCTCGGACTCTCGGAAACAGGGGACCCAGCTGATCCATCTATATGAATCATGTTCCAAGGAGCACAAAACATATAGGAAAGGGTCAGTTTCTCCCAAGAGTTACAATAACGAAACATGCATAGTAAAAGGAAATACCACAGGCTATACTTCAAAAATAAGCAGATATCATTTTGAAAACTATTCTCTAAGTTCACAAAACTACCAAAACACATCATCACAAAATCATCTCTTTCAATCAAGCAGTATGCATGACACTTCAATCATCTTTTTATACACCGGTGTAAATGCTCCAAGGAGACTTCACTTCCTCAACTAAGTCGAGCAAAATGGCTGTAGCGTAAACCTAACATAATTGCCCAATCCACTCTAGGATCCGTTCTCACAATTATTCAGTAGAGCTACTATTTAATTACCATAACATAAATAAGGCAGTCGGTCAGGATCATCCAAGCTGGGTACAATACTTTTCTCGGCACAAGAGTATTCACTAGGCAAGGCCATTGAGAATTTCGTAACCTGGATGCCCCTATAGGCTTATAGCCAGACTATACTTATTTGTAATCCTTCCTCTCAGATTGTAACTCGAATTTGGCAAAGCCAACTCCCACAAATGCAAATGACGTCCATATTTGCAATCACACAAAAATTCTTATCTCAAGAATTTTAACATCGTCACGGGTAGACTCTTTTTACATTAATGTGTAAAAACTCTACTTTTTATCCATTACGCGGTAACGAAAAATGTTATTAATGTTTTCACTATAAATTACTTTAGGCTTGGTCTTTTTAAGAAAAACTCTTTTCATTACAACAAATTTAATTATAAAAATACCCCTCACTTCCTCTTAATTTTTAAACCACATAACTCTTTATAATTATGTTTTTGACCCCCAAATTTCCCAGTTTTGCAGTTCGTCCCCTGCACTTTCTAAAATTACATTTTTGGCCCAAAATAGAAATTTTCACAGCTTGCTCCATTTCACACCAGGGATGTGAACAGAGTTGTCCAAAACTCTCTTAAATTTTCGAAAATTCACTTTTTCTTTAAGATTCAATTATACACTTCAATTTTAATATTTTTAAACCTCAAAAATAAATTACCTCTTCATGAAACCTTGGTTGTTTAAAAATTGAATCTTAAAAAGTTAATTACACATACTTTATTTCCTCTTTCTAATTTTTATATGACTTGTTAGTAAAAGACTTTACCCACTTGTGATTGATTTATATTAAACCCCAACTTTCTTATTTTAAGAAAATACCATTTAAAGTCCATTGGAGACTTATCAAAATTGTAAAGTGGTTAATACATGACTCAAGCTTTGTCTTAAACATTAAATTAAATCCAATTTGTTTTTGGAAAAATAGTTTTACTACCATGTCCTCTACTTCCTCTTCCATGAAGCTTGGGTCACTTGTTTTAATTTGTCTTGGTTAATTTTACCCAATCACAACAAACATCACACCATCATAATAATCAACGCAAGAATCTACTTTAAATATTACAATCATCCCCAAATGAATCAAGAGCAACACAAGAAAATTAATCAAGCCAAACCACATCAAGCCATACAATATTTTCACACATCATTCAAGAAAAAATCACAAGTCAATACATAAATTTTCTATCATACAAAAACCATAGAGCTATCACATACTAAAAATGGTATTTTTAGACAATCCAAGCACAAACACACTTTTCCATTAATTAGTAAATACTTCTTAACCTTTCCTTTTACCCAAACAACTTAGAAATATTTTCATAGAGTTAAAATTTTGATGATACTCATACAAAAACCATAGAGGTAAAAATCTCCTCTTACAAGTTTAAGACATCAAGCATGATAAAAATCATTCTTTCACAAATATGAAAACTCAACCATGGAGTTATCATCAAGCCACACAACATACAACCACACAAAATCATAACTCATGAAAAGAACCTCCCCTTACCTCTTGAAGACAAGTTAGAGTCCTACGATCACTCTCCAAAGCTTGTTGTTCTACTAGTGTCAACCCTTTCAAAATATGATACAAAATACAAGCATAAATACATTTCTTTTTTGAAAAATAACAAAACCCTAAGATCAAAATATGAGAGGATGATAACTTACTCAAGACTTTGAAGAAAGTAGATCAAGGTATGGTTTCAAGCTTCTTGGTTCACAAGATACAAACCTATAGCCAAAGGAATAAAGCTTGGCTTTAAAATGGAAGAACCATGATTCAAAAAAAAATTAAAGAATGGAGATAATGGAAAAATAAGAAGGTTTTAGGGTTTAGAATCATCAACCAACCTTCTTTTGTGAAGCTTGAAGTCCAAAAGCTCTTTGAACACTAAGTAGATGGCTTAGTGAAAGCTTGAAAACTTGAGAGAAAAATGGAGTTTTTCACTCTTTGAACAAGATGAAATGAAAGAGATGAGTTTTCTCTCTCCTCTTCCCTTAGATATCTCGGCTGATACAAAAGGATGGAGGGCCAAGATTAACTTTGATGCAAGTGGTATTATCATGTAATTAATTTAGGATAATTCAAGTAATTACCTCATTGGTTTAAAACATGACTTTAAGGCAATGAAGCACATGACATTTGGACACTATTCTGGGCTGGAAAGGGCGCAGAACAGCTGGTGCAAGTGGGGAGAAAATATCTCAAAAGCTAGGGCTTGTTTGGTGAAGCGCAAGTGGGAAAAATGTAATTTAAATAATCTATTTTGAAATAAATACTTCCCCAAATAAGTGATTAATGAAAAAATCATTTTTGAGACCTAGTATTAATATAATAGAGTTTAGAATCTCAAAACTTAATTTTTGATCATTTTCTGATATCCCGATTGTGCTACGGTTACTAGTAACGTGCTAAAAACGGCTAAAAATAAAATTTTTTTGAAAAATTCTCAAAAATCCAAAATATTAAAAAAATAAATTTTGTTTCGTTAAAATATTTTTTTGACAAAAAAAGGGTCTTCGGAAAAATATAAAACCTTTGACGTTTACAAACCGAGTCACGGTTTACACTATTTTTATGTTTTTCGAGTTCCTCCACTTTCTACCCATATAAAAATTCCTAAAATCATATAAATCAATATTCTAAAATAAAAATATAAAAATTATAATTTAATAAATTTAAATAAATAAAAAACACACAAAAAGCAAAAAAAAACGATTGAAAAACGAGGGCATTACATCAATCACAAGCCTACACTTGTCAAATTCCTATGGATGGATTCCAAACCATTATCAAATAAAGCTTTGAAGATTAAATATCTCTCTTGGCTTCCAAGCATCTTCCACACAAGATGAACCTAGACCACTTCTTGCCCTTGATTGGGGCGATTTGGGCCAGACAATAGGGAAAGGATAAGCTCAAATTCATTTGAGTGAAAATTACCAAAAAGGACAAAGATTAAAAAGGTATTTTCCATGCATGGTTTTGGTAAAGCAAATTTGGATTTCTCTTATTAATGTCTACAATTAAATTGATTAATGTAAATACTCAGGATAAAACACAATAAATGAAGAAAAATAATTTTTAATTAATAATTTCATGACAATATACAACTTACACTAACCTATAAACTCAATCAAATCAATTTCTCACTACATCAATGATTGAAATGCCACATTTTAAATTTTAAATTAATTATATTGCATGATATAGTTTTCCACTATGGGGTGAGATAATGTTTGATTAATCATGATTTGTAGATTTTGTTGTGAATGAGAAGACATTCGCCCGGTTTCTATTTTTTGTTAACCTTTAACATAAAGGTCGAGTAAATTATGACTTAAGGGGACAAATAGGAGAAATTGATTTCTATTTTTGGTTTGTGCTTAGAATAAATTAAGAATAAATGTGGACCAAAATTTGTCTAATTGGTCATTATTTAAGAAGAAACCGACACAAGTATTATATTCCCTCAAATTGTACGTAGTATTGTATATCAAGCTGATCATTAGTAGTAGTAATAGTAGTAAATCAAATAGAAGAATATCATATCGGGCAAATTAAAAAGGAAAGAATTTTAATTTGTAGAAATAGAAAATGTGAAATTCAAAATGATGATTCTGTCGTTAGTGCGAAATATGCTGAAAATGGGAATAAAAATTTACAAAGAGAAACATGAAGGAAAAAAATGACAATAGAGGAAGGGAACATTGGAATGATTTGCATAAATTTGAAAGAAAATTACGCAATTAGAATCACATGCAATTAAACACATTAATCGATTCGTTTCCTTTATCGATTTAATTCGTGGCTTAAATATGTTTTTAGTTCCTCAAGTTTGTGAAATTATTGCTTTTATTCCCTCAAATTTAAAACGTGTATTTTTGGTCCCTCATTTTTAAAAGTGTGTCACTTTTAGTCACTGGGGCCATATTTTAAATTTAAAAAGTATTTTCCAAATTTGAGAGGGGTCAAAATATACTTTTAGAAAATCTTTAGAAGTTAGAAGAAAGGAGAGAAGGTGAGAATTAGGATTTGAGAAGGGTTAAAATATAAATTTAAAAAATATATTTCAAATTAAAAAATGACCCTAGGGACTAAAAGTGACACATTTTTAAAAATGAAGGACAAAAAATACACATTTTAAATTTGAGAGACTAAAAGCAACAATTTCTCAAGCTTGAGGGACTAAAAACATATTTAAGGCTTTAATTTGGCATGTAATGAGTATTTTGAAGAATCACAAACAATTAGATATTAATTAATTCTTTTCCATTGATGGTTTTATTAGACATCAATGAATATTTTGAAATACAAAATTAGAATTTAGATTAGACATATTAGTTGTTAAATTGATTAATTCCTATTTTTCAGTTTTATTAGGTATGTAATGAATATTTTGACAACATCCAAGTTGAATGTAAATTAAACACATTAATTGATTAAATAATTCCTTTCTTGAGGTTGAGGTTGGAGAAGTGGTGAGAAGGTGACCCTGTAAAAAAATGGACTTGCATGATGACACCTAGACCTATAATTTTTCTCAAGGAGATACCAATATTAAGGCATCCATATTTTGATACTTTTTATTTATTTTCTCATAGCCTCCAAAACATTGATTTTGTTTTAAGGTCGTAAAAAAATCTTTAATAAGTTCAAATTTAATCCTTTTAGGATTTTGAAAAATTTAAAAATTCAAAAAGATTTGAATTTAATGTTTTAAGAATATAAAAAAATTAAAATGTTCTCTTCCATCTTGATATGAATATGATTTTATAATTTAGGTAATAAATTTATTTTATCTTTATTTGAATTAATTTGATCAATTTTTTCAAGATTAAGTCATAAATTAAAGAAGGTTGTGAATACTTTGTACCAATATCAAGTTACAAAAAATTGATCTCTTCAATATTAGTATGAAATCTAAATTTAAAATTTTATTTTGATATTTAGGAACAAGAAATAAAGGATATAAAAGGAGAATAAATATTTCTTTCTTAATTAGTATGTTATCATCTAACTAATTATTTTGAAGCAATCATCTAACTAATTTAAGAAAACATTTTAATTTTTTTATTAAAAAACTTGGAGTTTTTATAAATTAATATCTAGATATAAATTGATTAATGTAAAAATTCTAAATAAAAAAAACATGCGTAATAAATATTTTACGTGAAAGTAAACAAGAAAAAGTTGTACATTTGACATTGCGTCAAATATTTTATATGAAATTTTATTGACATGTGAATTACTTAAAAAATTAAACTTTAATATATAATTTAAATAATTTTCTATTTCACTTTATGATAATTTATTGTAAATACATTTTGATTATTTTTTATTTTATCCCCAACTAATTTATTGGATACTTTCTTTACGCTAAAGAAATTTAACTTTTTTTTTGCACATTAGTATCTATATATAAATTTGCAAAATAATTAAATAGAAATTATTATATAACAATGGTGATGAAAAATACATGATTTTTTTTACCACAAATACATGAAAGTATATATATCTACAAATTAGAGTTAATACACCAGAATGAACATTTTATGTTAAACCATATTTCACGGGTTCAAGCTGGTATCACGAATTTTGATTTTTTGTCATGTCTACTTATAACAACTATTTAAATTATTTTATGGCTTCAACCATAATTATACAATTTTTTTCATCATACTTTGAATTAAAGTATAAAGTGGTTCATATACCCCGTGCATGGCACGGGTCACCTAAGCTAGTGTGTGTATATATATATATAGGCTTAATTGCACTTTTAATCTCTCATGTATTGCTATTGGCACTTAGTCGCTGACGTGGTAGACATATCATTTATTCGCTAATATAATAGGCATTAAAACGCAGGAGAAAATTAAAAATTGCAAGACATGGGGGTTGAACACATGTCTTGGGTGATGCAAGACTTAATCTATGCCAATAGGCCAACTAGAATTTATGATATGTTTGCGTAAACTAAGATATATATTACAAAGTTGATTATTCTAAATAAATGAATTTATTAATATACTTATTTATATACATTAATTTTATTAATATATATATATATATATATATGAAGCATATAAATAATAATGAACTATAATTAGAAGAAAATCTAATTATATGTATCACAATATTTTACCACATAATAGAAAACTTTTATTTTAATTACAAACTTTTGAAAATAACAAAAATTATCTAATAAAAGTTATTTTTAATATTTAAAATAAAAGTTTTCTATTATGTAGTACAATTTTTTCATATTTATAATTATATTTTCTTCTAATTTTTTTATGTAAATTAATTTATATTAGGAGAGGCACTCTTCCATGCAAAAGGTTAAGCTCGGCGAGGATTTATTGTGAAATTTATGTATAGCCTACCAACAAGAGAATTATTTTCTTCTAATTTTAGTTCATTATTATCCATATACTTTATATATTATTTTAGTAATATTAATAAATGTTATATGAATAAGCCTATATATTAATACGATATATAAATATGTATTAATAAAATTAATATATGTAAATAAGTATATTAATAAATTTATTTATTTAGAATAATCAACTTTGTAATATATATATCATCGTTTACGCAAATATACCATAAATTCTAGTTGGCCTTATGGCATAGGTTGAAATTTGTATTAGCCAAGTCATGTGTTCGATCCCCATGTATTGTTATTTTCAATTTTCTTCCTCGTTTTCTTGCCTGCCATATCTGAGAATAAATGACATGTCTGCCACGTCAACGACCAAGTGTCAACTCAGATGCCACGTGTCAACATATCTCTACCAATGTGTCATGTCAGTGAAAAAATGACATATCACATGCCACATGTTTGCCATGTCAGCGCCTAAGTCCCAACTCAGAGTGTCTCAGTCCATGCCACGTTAGCATTTTCCTTTAGTAAATTGACGAAAATTAGACGAAATGACTAAAAGTGCAATTAAGCCATATATATATATATATAGCGTAAAATACACTCTCCTCCCTTGAGAGATACCGTTATTAGACTTCCCTCCCGTCTTATTTGAAAATGCATACTCTTCTCCCTTCAGAGATACCGATATTACACTTCACTTCTCTCTTGTTTGAAAACACACACTCCTATCCCCTGAGAGATACCAATATTAGACACTTCTTTCCCTTCAAAGATAAAATATGATACATTTTTCTCCATTTTTGTAATTTTTCATTGACGTAAAAGTTATTCTCCGTTAAAATATTTTTTATTACCATAATAACATTTTATCTTTCATTTTATTTTCATTTTTGTCCCATTTCCTTTCCCATTCCGATTTCAAAATCACCGTTTCAGCGTCGTTCACCACCACATTCCACTAAAACCAAAACGAACCCATTGTTGGGTGGAATGTGGTGGTGAACGCAGTGACACGGTGATTCTAATTTCAGGAATCAGAAATTGGAATGAGAAAGGAAATGAGGCAAAAGTTGAAATGAAATGAAAAATAAAAAATTATTATGGTAAAAAAAATATTTTAACGAAGGCTAAATTTACATTAATGAAAAATTACAAAAATAGAGAAAAATGTATTATATTTTATCTTTGAAGGGAAGCAAATGTGTGTTTTGAAACAAAAAGAGAGGAGAGTGTAATATTGATATCTCTTAAGGGAGGGAAGTGTATTTTACTCATATACATACATATATATATATATATTAGATCACTTATCAAACTCATCCTATTCTTATCTAGCTAGCTCTGTTAAATTAATGATCACTTACACTCAACACATTTTAACACAAAGAAGCTTACATCTCGACAAAAGTAAATACAAAACAATCAATATGAAACCTAAAACAAGAAGAACTACCAAAGGTTTTGACATATTGTGCTTGTCGACCACCTTGTGTCGTGAACCGGGACAAAAGATGATATCGTAACTATTAGAAGAACAACTAAACGCTGCGTTTGTTCCATTGTCATATGGGTAGCTATAGGCCTTAGGGCACGCCATCTTGAACACCAGAGAGTAAGCACTTGGCTCACACGTCTCTATAGTACTTGAACGATTAATCCTAACGCAACAGAAATGGTTCAAATTGAACTTAGAGCAAGCACCTTGGCACGCCACCACTTGTTCGTTTTCCGTGACTTTCAGCTCTTTCGGACACACAGGGTTCAAATCCGAAGTGCAACCCGTGCTGCTACAGTTTTCAGTACCAGAAGGAACCACCTCGATGGGGACGTTGTAACCGTCTACCACGCTGACGTCATAGTAATCGATCTCGCCGTAACCGCCTAACCGAAATTCTGCTAGCGTGGCGGGTGGCGTGCCACCCTTGCCTTTGCATTCCACCTTCCCGGTGCCGCAATCGCCGGTGGCACAGGAGAAGTTTCCGGTGATGGAGTCCGTCTTGCAATGAGTCCGGCCCCAAAAGTTGCCGGCCCAACTGGCGGGTTGCGAAACGGTGGAAGTCTCGCCGGACTTTAGAACGAAGCCGGTGGTTGTGAAAATGTTTGCGTTTCTGCTAGTTGTAAGTGAAGCTGGCCATACCGTGTAGTTGCACTCGTTAACTAGAGTGAATGCCACTGAATTGGCCCCTGCAAAATGAATGATATTTGAACTAATTTCACATCAAGAGAAATAGAAATTGTGCTAATTTTAAACGAAATGAAATATTATATATTTGTGTTTTTTGTAAACCACTATCAAGGCTTTTGACTCGGGAGTTATGATATATGTACACCTCACAAATATATCTGATAATTTAATATCTCTTATTTTTTTTATCTCTCTTTAACTATCACATTACATATCCCATCATTTTATTATTTTTCTCTCATCTCTCTCTATCTCACTCTAATGGTATACACCCCATGGGGTGTCCACATAACTTTTTCCTTGACTCGGTTGGGGTACTTAGCACGCCTCGCACATTTCTAAATGTGTGTTTTGTGGAGATCAAACATTGGTTCTCTTATCCACAAATAGGGACAGATCCACATCAAGCATAGTGGGTGCAATTGCCCCCACTTGAATATCAAAAAAAAATTAAATAAAATATAAATTTGTATTTTATTGAGACAAATCTTTAAAAGAAACATTTACTTTCATAAAAAAACAAAAGATAACTCAAGGTCAAAGAATTTTTTCCTTATTAAATGTCTATCTAATGCCCTCACTTGGACATTAGGTATATATACTTTCTGAAATATTATAATATATTTATATATTGCAAATTTATATGAATTTTGCCCCCATAACATAAAATTTCTGGGTCCGTCCCTGTCTACAAATTCAGTATGTGTTGCCAACTAAACCACACCAGCCCGTTGGGTATACCACATACCGAATCGCCACTTTTGGTTACGTATATGTGTGTGTGTGTGTGTGTGTGTGTGTGTGTGTATGAATGTAAAATCATAATCATAATATATAAAAAAGACTAACATTGTCGCATGTTAAGTAACAATTATTATATGATCCATATTGGTTGGTAAATAATCATTACCTGATACTAATAGATGAAGGGTTGAGAACAACAAAAATGAAAACATCAATGACAATGGCCGACCCATACGAAAGCTTACTACAATAATGAAGGAGAGGGTGGAAATGAAACAGAACATGAAAAGGGAGAACACAAAAAGAACTTAAGAAGGCCGTGGAGCTGGGAAAACCCGGTGTTTTGTTCTCCTCACTTTGCATAAGGACTGCCCATTGATTAACGTGCACGACATATATATATTAAAATACACATGAGCTATAAAATTTGAAAGCAACACACACGTAATTATAAGATTAATGTTACACACACCCACAATACTTACACCCACCACACACTTCATTCCCTCATTGGGGTGGGGTGTGATGTGGGTGTATGAGTGTTAGAGTATCATTGTTCTAATTATAATACTCACCGAAGACTTTGCCTTTCTCAGTTCAGTTGTTACTTACAGGCTACTGCACGTTGAAAAGGCTTTTGCAAAAGGCAAAAGTATTATCGCTGTAGGGAGGCTGCTAAAGGAACTTTGAGAATTCAGAAGGCCAAAAAATCCATTCACCACATTTGAAGTCAAAAACCTTAAGAAAGTTGAAAAAGGCAAAAATAACCTTTCACAATTGACGAAGGGGGATATAAGCAAAACGGCAAAAAAAAAAAAAAAGCCTTCGAAGCGCTGATTTAATTCACCGTTCAACTTTTTTTTTATTAAATCAGAAGACAGAAAAGCCTTCAAAGCATGTCGAAAGCTGGAACAACCGTTAAGACACGGAAGATTGCCGCGAGTTTCTATAATATTGAGACATGGCACCGTAAATTGAAAACGGTTATTATATTTTTGAACCGAGTAAACCACCATTTTGATCGAGGGACTCTCAATTTAGTTTTTGAAATTGACGAAACTAAAACAAGATCATGAATTTGGCTTCCGTAAATTATATTAGTCTTTAATGTCAACTCTGTCAATTAACTCTACTGACAATGCTAATTTGCCAGGTTAAGTGCCACACGTGCTTCTACGTGTCCGTCAACGTGTATGCTCAAGTGACTAAAATGAATAGTTAATTTAAATTAAGGGACTAAGTACGAAAAATTAATTTAAATGTATTGAAACGAAGAATTAATTAATTGAAAATGAAATATTAATTTAAAGAAACCTATATTAGATAGGGACCTACATTTGTTTCTTTATCTCCTTCATCGATCTTTATTCTCTCTCTCTTCTTCCTCTTTCTTTCTCTTCTTTGTCGCTCTTTATTCTTCCTCTCTCTCTTGTTCATCTCTCTCTTCTTCGTCTCTCCCTCTATATCTTCTCCATCTCTCTTTCTTCTTTGTCTCTCTCTCTCTCTCTCCTTCCTTTCTAGATCTTCTTCCTCATCCCTATTCTTGATCTTTCCCTCCCTTCTTCGTCTCACTCTATTTGTAGGGACTAATTTGATAGTAAGTGAGTTACTTCAAAGACTAAATTGTCTATATTTTATGAAACTAGAAATTACATAAGGTCCATTCACTGAATCCCTTTACTGATAGTGATACTTATTCACATACTTTCTATAGTAGTGCGCTACTTTCAACTCTTCAGGAAGAAGAAAAATAAAGGAAATGAGAGAGAGAGATGATGATGATGGTGATGAAGAGAGAGATGAATAAGAGAGAAAGAGAACGAAGAGAGAGAAACAAGGAGGAGAGAAATTAGATGACAGAGAGAGAGATGATGAGTAGAGAAAAGATAGTAGATAGAGGAAGAAGATAGAGAAACGAAGAGGAGAGAAAAGGAATGAAGAAGAGAGAGAGAGAGAGAGAGAGACGATGAATAGAGAGATTAAAAATAGAGAAAGAAAGAAGAGATAGAGAGCGACAAAAATAGAGAGATGAAGAAGAGATATAGAGACAAATATAAGCCGAGTTCCTATGTAATATATAGGTCTCTTTAAATCTTTCATTTTAGCCCCTTTCAATTAATTAATCCTTCATTTTAGCCCCTTTAAATTAATCCTTCACCCCGGTGACGGGCATACACGTGGAGGGACACAAAGTGACAAAGGAGTCTACATGACACTAATGTGCCAGATCAACACTATTTGTAGGGTAGACGGACCTGGCATCTAGGGCCTAATATGTTGGACAGAAGCTAGATTTAGAGACATTTTTTAGTTTTGCGCTTCAATTACAATGACGAAATTCATAGCGTGTTACAAATTCAGGGATTAAAATGGTGATTTACTCTTTCTTTTTTTTAAATTATTTATCTATTATTTTTATAATTTTATAAAATATAGGTTATATTTTATCAATTATATATTTACTTTTATTTAATTATTTTAAAAGAAAATAATTATATATTAAAAAGATAAAGAACATATAAACAAATCAAACAATATTGTTATTATAAAAGAAAATACTAATTATATTTCTTATTTTCACAAATTTTGCTTTAAATCTAAAAATATATTGAGTTAGCCGGCCTACATGTGAGAGAAAAAATACCAATAAAATCTTGCCAAAGTAAAGAAGTATATTCATTATGAAGATCATGAAACCAAAGCAAACCCCATAGGAGGAATGAGAGTGCCCTACAAGTACGAGGGGTGTACACAGGTCGGTTTGAGTTGGATTTGAACAAACTCATTATCTGTTTGTACTTAAAATTGCATATTGCTACTAGCTTAGTTCCTCAAATTGTTAATATTCCAAATTAATCACTAAAATTGAAAATCTTCAATTACATTGATCTCTGTCGAATAATTTCAAGGTAAATTGATAGATCTAATTAAGGGGATGAGATTATCAAAAAATTTTAATTTCAAAATCTAATATGAAATATTCATAATTTTAGATTCATAATTTTAGTGATTAAATTGACAAGGACTTATAATTTGAGGACAATTTTGGTGATGTCTTCTTGTTTTTAAGTAAAAAGAGAGAGAGAGAGAGAGTCACCAATTTAGTATTGAAACTATAGGGGCTATTAATTTAGCCTTTGAAATTATTAATATGCTAGATTAGTATTTAAAATTAAAAATTTTCTCAATAGTTCACTAAAAAAAAGTCTTCAGAAAAACTATAAATAAGAGCGACTTTACAAAATCGAGTTTCTAATTTATGAGAAAAATTATCAATTAAAACACTCATAATTATTATATGGTGATTTATTTTATTTTTACATTTTTTTACCTAATCCTTTCAAATTTTCCTTTTCTCTTACCCTGTGATTGGTTTAAGAGAAATAGGGGAGAGAGAGTTAGAGAAGAGAGAGTTAGAAGAGAAATAGCAAAGTTCTCCTGTTTGGTTATGAGAGAAGTTGAGAAGAGAGAAACAAAATTGGTGGGACCCACACTTTTTTCATTTCTCCTCTCAGATGCGAAGAAAGGGAGAAGAAATTGGCTTTCTTTTTTTGACTTGTCCATTGCACCCTTTTCTGGCTTCTTCTTTCTCCTTCAATTTTCTTCCGCCATTGCAGCACCACGACCACTCATAGCGTGTAACAGTGCAACACCATGACCCCTCGATTTTCTTTCACACTGATGAGTTGTGCTACACGAACCACAACAATAACCCCCAAATAAGGGTCTCCCTCTCCTCAACGCTCTTTAAGCATGTTATCCCCCTGTAACCTTCACCTTTGAGCACCATCGATACTCCTTCACTCATAGCGTGTAACAGTGCAACACCATGACCCCTCGATTTTCTTTCACACTGATGAGTTGTGCTACACGAACCACAACAATAACCCCCAAATAAGGGTCTCCCTCTCCTCAACGCTCTTTAAGCATGTTATCCCCCTGTAACCTTCACCTTTGAGCACCATCGATACTCCTTCACTCATGCACAGCACCAATGAAATTGCAGAAAGGTTTTCATATAAAAAAAAATTGTTCACCGAAAGAATTGACCTTATTTAAATTTAAATTAAATATTTAACAATTAAAATAAAATTTTTTTACGGCAACAATTAAAATAAATTAACAACACAAAAAAACATATTCTTAATAAAAATTGTATAATTTTTTATTTATTTTTTAGAGTTTCGTTAATGTATATATTGTTTTATTTTATTTATTTTGAATGTTATTGAGATTCATCCTTGTATTTTTAATTATTTAATTAAAATAAAATACAATAAAAATAATTAATTAATTAATCAATTGAATTGCTTAATTGAATAAAAATAAAAAATTAAATGAATTTTGAAAGAAAGTGAAATTCAAAATAATATAAAATTATATATTGGTTTATATTTAGGTTAAGGATATTTTTGTCATTTTCAAAAAAAATATCATTTCTCTCTTCTCTCTCTATCAAATCAAATAAAGAGAGAGAGATAAACACATTTCTTTCTCTTTTATTTCTTCTCTCTTTCTCTTATACCAAACAATACACAAAATCTACTCTATTTTTTATCTCTTTCTCATCTCTTTCTCTTTTTTTTATTTCTTCTCACAACCAAACATAGCATTAGGGAGCGTGTGAAAATTGTTTTATCCAATTAGCTCAATAATATGCCGAGATAAGCGCTTCCAACGCCAGCGTTCGTCTTGTTCCTTGATCCTTCGTTCCGTTCCCTTCTCTCTCTCTTTCTACGTTCATACACGCGAGCTGTCACTGAGCAAAGCTATAAATTTTAAATTATCTCAAACCCACTTTCCATTGCATAATTTCATATCACATCACAACACAGTCTATTAAACAGATTCGAAATCGTGTTGCGTTTGGGAAAGTTTTATGATCGACTTTCAATTGAAAGGAGATGGCGTCAAGCAAGATAGAGCGGGGTCACCAGATGTACCGCGACGGATGCTACAAAGAGGCGTTAGGGTTCTACACGGATGCTATCTCCATGGCCAAAACCAATCCCCAGAGGATCGCTTTGCACAGCAATCGTGCCGCTTGCTTCCTCAAGCTTCACGATTTCAAAAAGGTTCCTCTTTCTTATTACTATTCCCCTTTTCCATCTTAATTTTAGTTTGCTACCATCAATTTATTTATTTTTTTAAAAAATAAAAAATAGTACGCTAAAGTTGAATTATTATATTAATATGATTTGGCTGTTTTCTGAACTATTTCCTAAATTCTACTTGTGTTTGTGTTATTTGGATGTCGAAAGGAACTGTTTTCTAATGCCTTGCTCTATAGGGAGGAAGTGTTTGATTGGTTGAGGTCTGTTGTAATTAGAATTCTGGTTTTGTACATGTTTCTAACAAGGTTCTGATATAGTGATGATATCATATTATTTCTATTGAATTTGGATTGGGTGGTGAACTTGCTTGCAATTATGTGCATATTATAGGTTGATAATGGAAATTTGCTTAGTTTAATGTGTTCGTTTTCTTCTCTTGTAGAAGGATTTACTATTTGTAATTGTAATGAATGCTAACAAATATTGGTTGCTTTGTTGATGTTGAATTATCAGTCTTATGAATTTATAATCTCATTCTTTAGTCGTTTTAAATTTTGTATCACAATGTTTAGGATTTTGTTGTTGTCTGGACCTACGATGTTGAGAAGCCTTTTTGGATCTCTAACTAATGCTAGTCAAGTGGGGCAGAGCCAAACATTTGTTAGGATTTTAAACTTTGAAATGATGAACTTTATTTTATTGTCATTTTTCCCTCCATCTCTCAATTTGTCTAGTTGCAAGCTTTTCTGAGTGATTTCCAATCTAATACTTATTTTCCGGGGTGCAATCACTCATGGCCGCTACCATTTCAGGCAGCAGAAGAGTGTACCTCAGTGCTTGAGCTCGATCACAAGCACAGTGGAGCATTGATGCTGCGGGCTCAAACACTGGTGACCCTGAAGGAGTACCATTCAGCACTTTTTGATGTCAACAGACTCTTGGAGTTGAATCCATCCTCAGAGGTCTATCAAAATCTGCAAGCTCGCTTGAAGACACAGTTGGTAGGGTGCTATCCTTTCTTAAGTTTTCATTTCAGTTGCTTGGATTGCATAACTAGGTTTGAGGGTACTGAGAGATTACTTAGCAGTGTGAGCTTCTGTTTCTGACTGAATAATTATTGTCATTATTGCAATTCTTGGAATTTGGATGGTTTTTATAATTTTTTGGTTAGGCTTTTATTTTCATTTTCCATACCCTTTCTTTCTCATCCTGTGGATAGAGGGGACACTCATTAAGTGCATGTTAAAGTTAAATAACAATCAAAATGTATATGTTACTTAAAAAGAGTTGGATTCAAGACACACACACATGCGCGCGTACGGTACACATGCGCGCGTACGGTAAAAGTCTACTCCTCAAGAGATCATGTTCTCACCTAATATGCTCATTTATAGACACACACACACAACAACAACAACAATAACAACCTAGCCTTTTCCAATTAGGTGGGGTCGGCTACATGGATCTGTTGACACCATAAAATCCTGTAATATCTTTGGTCCAAAGATAGATCATTTGTCTCTAATTACTCTTAATGGTTTAGCCTATAGTTTATCTTGGTCTCTCTCTTCATCTAGCTATTGGACTATTGTCTATTTGATCTATTATCCTTACCATTGCTTCTAAAGGTCTTATCCATTAGGGTGCTTAAACACACACACACACACACACATAAACACATAGGATGACAAGTGAAGAGAGAGAAAGTAGAAGTGGGAGAAAAAAGAGAGTAGAGAAAGATGAGTGACACTAAACTTGTAAATTTGGCCTAGAATTTCGCTTTTGTAGATAATGTATTTTGTCAGCCGATATTAACAAATGGTGTTTTTTTATTTTTCTTCCTTGTTCAAGGAAAGTCACTTGCTCCTATACCAGAGTCAGAAGAGGAGCTTGAGGAACAGGAAGATGAGAAGGTTAAGGTGATGCTAAAAAGAGAGCAAAAGAAGGAAGAAGTGGTAGAGAAATATGCGGCAACTTCTAATATTCCGACATATCAAAAGGATGAACTTGGTAAAGGTATTATTAGTGCTGAATGTGCTCCCCAAGAAACAGACCCCAAGTCTTCATCCAAACAGGGAAGAAACCAAAACTATGAGCCTAAAAAGTCCACCCTGGAGCCTATAGTTACTAAAGCATCAGACAGGGAATCAACTGAGCAACAATCCAAAGGATGGCAAACAATTCCAAAACCAAAAGGACATTCAGCTCTAGACTATGCTCGGTGGGACAGTGTTGAAGATGATTCTAGTGAAGATGACGATGACAATGAAGATGATGATGAATCTTTGCCCCAGTACCGATTTCGTGTGAGAACAGTTGGGGTACGTCCTGTGAAATGAGAGTTTTCTAATGGGGTACCTAGAAATGGCTGTTTTGATCCCATAATGAACATAAAAAGTGATCTCCGATGGGCAAGAGTGGACTGGCTGGAATAGCTCAATCATGTGGTCTGCTTGAAGATCTATGAATCCTAGGGAAGTACTATATATTGATTTGGTTGTCAATGTTCATGAACTATTCGAACTCTGAATATTACGTGGATTCCCTTTGGAGCTGGTAGTATGCATCTTTTGCATTAGTAGGTTTAAAGGTTCATGTTTCCATATTGGACCAAAAGTACAGGGAGATTTTTTCAGCTGCTGAGGCCCATACAGAGTGACCAATACCATTGCAGCAGGGGTAAGGTGATTTTTTCTTGGTGATACTGTTTCCACAACTATAATTAGTACAGGAATTTCCTGATACTTGATTATCTCAAAAAAAAAGTTGGAAGATTACAGCTGCAAGCACCCTTTTATGTTATTCTTGCTGTCATGGAAAAGCAAAATGTAGTCATTCAAGTGGGGCATCAACCTGTGATTTAATACTCTGCATTTTCTGTAATATGATTCGTTATAAGCTCATCAATAGTTTTATATTGTTCCTTTTTTTTCTTTTTTGGTCAATTGTTCCTTTTTTTCTTTTCTAAAACACTAAATTTTGTGCCAATTCCACACCCTTTATTTCTTTCTATGTTTTCAGAGGGAAGTTTGGTTTTCTGTATGGGTGGGTTGGAATTTGGATTCTTTCTAAGTTCCAACCCAATTAAGGGAATTGGTAAATACACTCCAGTTTTTTGCCATACACCCCACATTTATTCAGGAAATTACTATTATACCCTCATTGTTTGGGTTTTTTTTTTTGATTTCGTTTCTTTTCCGGAAACTGGCCATACACCCCCAGTTTCCGGAATACAGATTTGTATTCCGGAAACTGGAGTTTCCGGAATACAAATTGTATGGAAACTGGAGTTTGCAAATTTGCTTGCATTCCGGAAACTGGATTTTCCTGGAGTTTCCGGAATGTAAATTTTTCCTGGAGTTTCCGGAATGCAAAAATACATTCTGGAAACTGGATTTTCATGGAGTTTCCGGAATGTAAATTTTTCTGGAGTTTCCGGAATACAAATTTACATTCCAATGTAAATTTTTTCTGGAGTTTTCGGAATGCAAAAATGCATTCCGGAAACTCAGTTTCCGGTAACAACGCGAAATTGAAAAAAAAATTAAACAAATCAATGAGGGTATAATGGTATTTTCCTTTTTAAATGTGGGGTGTATGTCCAAAAAAATTGGTGTATTTACCAATTCCCCCCAATTAATGGTGGAAGTGAGGCCTAGTTCTTTGACCCAAAAAAAAAGTTAGGCCTAGTTCGAGCTTGACTCATTGGAACTTGACTTAAGAAAATTTATTTGTTTTCTTGAATCAAGCACGGGTCATTCTTATCTCATGAGTTGCTCAAGCTTAATTAGGTAGGTCAAATCTTATACTTAATAATGTTTTCCTTTAAGTTTTTATATAAAGTGTTAATAATATAAAAAAATTAAATTAAATAGTAGAACTTTTTTTTTGGTCATCTTTTGTTTTGGAGGGGGGGGGGGGTGTTTGCAGAGAGAGAGAGCCCGGGGGGGGGGGGGGGTGGCTGGGGAACCCACCCTTACAAGCAACTCCCAGCACTTTTAACCACTTGTGCTACATAGGGGAGTTATTTAAATAGTAGAACTGCATACATAGGTCAAGGTTTGAGGGTCGGATCGTTTACCTTGTATGAGTTTGGACCAAAGATATCAAACGCGTCCCTTTAAATGGGAGATTACATGCTCATATCATTTAACTTGTGATTAAACGGATTATAAAAAAATAAGTCGTCATAAGAAAATAAATATTGTGCTCATCACGTTGAATCTAATGTGTTTATCTTTGTGAAGCTTGTACAATGCTTCAAAGAGGATGAAGAAATGCTTGTTGATTCAATTGGGTAAGAGTTTGATTTCTCTTAAATGAGGTCTAAAATTTGAGTCATACAAAAAATATTGAGAGTTTTGCTTCTCAAGTAAGTTTATGCGGCTCTATCCAAATCAGTAAAGTGATACCGATGATCTAGACCAAAAAATAGAATAAGGAGGAAACCCCCTATTCTTTGCTTAACTAACTATGCAAACCCTAAAACATCATGGTTCCTTTTATAGATCCATGGCATCCAAGAGATACATAACTTTAAAATCAAGAATTTATAATTTATTAGGTAGCTGGCATCATCCTCTCATGCATAAAGCTTTTCAATTATTCTACAAGCAGAATTAGAGAACTCCTCATACATCTTCATGTAGTAAAAAACTTCACTTGGCACTGGCACTGTCAATCTATGGTGGTAGAGTCTTAATTCCATGTAGCAAGTAAGAGCCATATGCCGAGCTTTAACAACGAAAATTTCAGCGTTGTCATATTTATGGTGCCGCAAAAGATCTGTCGCTAAAACGAACTCTTCCTTTGCAATTTCCCCATATTCCACTGCACATCTTTGACAAAGGGGTTTTGCTTTTTCATCTGATGTTAAGGAAGCCAATTTTGTCATGTTCGCTGCCAATGTCTCTCCCTGGTTGCTGATGCAGTTGATAAGGATTATGGCTATGCCAACACTATCAGCTCCCTCTGCATTTTTATTAGACAACACACACTTCAAACAAGTGTCAGGGGAATCAGAATTGTGGCATAAAGTTTTAATCAAATTCAAATCCGCAACAACCAGAATTTTGTCTTGTGGAATAATGAATGGTGGTGACAAAAAAAGAAGCATAAGAGGAAGAAGAATTACTCTAGACATGTCTGAGAACAAAAGCCACCCTCTCACTGTATACTTGTGAATTTCAAAGTGCTTAATTGCAAATGTTGCGTGTAGCGTGGGATTCTATATACTAATGTTAAGGAAGAGTATGTGGGCATATTTGTTTGAGGATTTAAAAAATAAATCTTTTTTTACACAAAAAAAATTATAGTATATTTTTTTTTGAGAAAGTGTTAAAAAAAGTTGTTGAGATCTTTATTTTCTTAAAAGTATCATTATTATAATTTTGTAAAATATATGTTTTAATTAAAAAAGTATTTTTGGCCTTGAAAAAATGGAGGTTTCCTTTTGTATTTACCATATATTAAACATTTTATTTATTGGTAAAGTTCAAAAACTGTAAATTAACCACTAGTCAAAGAACAATTGTGGACAACTTTAATAAAATTTAAACATTGAATTCAACCCAAGGCATTAAATAATAGTTAAGGTACGACCCATTTAACTAATTAAAGGCCTGCTGTAAAAAAAACTAATTAAATATTATGTATGTGTTTTTAACATCAATTATTGATTTATTCATCAATATCAATCATTTTTTTTAAAAGAATCAATATCAGTTTATTCATCACTCTAAAGTGAATTGCTAAAAAGGAGCTGCATCTGGATAGAATAGACCGTAATTGCAGGCAAAATTTGCCTATGATATCATGGGACTCATGAATTAGAATTTGGTTTTAGATTTTTTTTGGGCAATACAGGACTTGATCCAATCGCACAGTCGCACGCACATTCAGGTCAATGCATAAGCCATATAATATACTAAATAATAATAATAATAATATATTCATAAACCATATACAAAAAAATATAAATACTTCTTATTATCCATCACTCAAATTTCATTAGATTTTTTTACTAATTCTCCAAAAGTTCTTTCTGGGTACATGTACATGATCAACAAATTCTCGGAATTGAATGAACCAAAATCATGACTAATTTTATTTGCTTTCTAGTTGAACTAGCTGATGCAATTGAGGCATAGCGTGGAACTATACATAATTGAGGATCAGGAGCAATGCATAATCCGTCACAGGTTGTTAAAGCAAATGTTCAAACAAATAGACTTACTGGATCACAGGCAGTAAGAAAAGGAACGAGTACTTGGGAATTTAATTTATTGTGCTGTTGTCACTACTGAGAGCAACAATTCGCGTTCTTGAACTTGAACATCCCCTAGCAGGTGAAGCTCTGTCCAAAATCCTTAGGACAAACAATTAATCTAACGGCCAGAAATAAAAAAGCTGCAAGATTCAAAAGAAGAAGAAAAAAAAAAGACATAAATGCATTCATCCATTAATAGCATATATATAGAAGAACTAAAAACAAATTCATTTATTCCGAATACCTGATCTTCACGTTTATGCCTTGAATTGCCCTTCCACTGATGCTCAAGTCTGTGTGTCTGTTCCTACATAATTTACTCCTGTGTACCCTGGTGAGCGTGAACTATCTTCAAATTCATTGGGCATTTAACACTCCATTTAGTTTGCTAAAGATCGTAAGAGGAAAGGAAGAAAAAAAGAGAGGATTTTTTAGTTATTAGGTAAGAAAAAAAAAAGTTAGAATTTTTCTCATCTTTTATGTTTTTTAATAAACCACCGTAATTAGTGTCTTTGTCCCCAATGGCATTGCGAGGTATCCCCGCGACACCGACCCTTTAGGCTGGATATGAAAATAATTTTCGGTTTAGAAATTAGTCATGCTTAAAGCTCCTTATTCCTCTCCAATAATGTATTTTGTGGGATCGAAACTTTGTCATTTTACCCTCGGCATGTGTTGCCCACACCCATTGAGTTTCTCTTTATTGTATAGAAAGTAAGAAGAAAGAAAAAAATCATTTTTATGAAATGACACAAATATTCTCATTTTAGTGACCGGGAATGAGGCTTTTACCATGTGGGGTCTGGGGAGGATAGATATACGCAGTCTTAACTCCATAAGCGAGAAAATTATTTCTAGGTTTGAACCCGCAACCCTCATGTCACAAGACAACAACCTTACCATTGCGTCAAGTTATAAATATAATGCAATGAAAAAATTATTATTTTTATTATTATTAGGAATGATTTAAAACAATTATTTACACTTTTTATTATGTTTTATTTTTTATCTTTATTAATTATTAATTTCTGTTGCCACCAAATTTATATATACTAGTGTTGCACTTCAAGTACTTGGTTCTAGCATGCAATCTCACTGAGTTTTTTTCCCATAGCGGTAGCACCTATATATTTCTCTGGATAATGTAGTCTTTTTATCAAGAGTGGTTATATTTAGACACAATATTTTTCCACACCCATCTAACATCTCTTATTTTTTTTTATCTCTCATTTCTTGTCACATTATCTCTCAAGATGTATACACCCATTAGGTGTCCATAGAACTTTTTCCTTTTATCAAATAAAAATCTAACTTTTATGTTTTCTCTCTGCCTTAGGAAGACGCAAAGGATTTTAATATGGATATGTTCACGTCAAAATATGGGGATTTAAACCCAATTTATGAATAGAGGCTATTCATGAGGATATGCATCCCTAATTATGCGACCTCTAAGGCCACTCTCACGGTCGTGCTGCAAATGATAGATATGGTCTAGGTGTCAATTTAGTTGGGATGCCTTTTCTATAGTGATTTTTTGCACGCTATCTCCTTTGTATTAGCGGTAAGAGATCGGTCGTGTACGCACTGATAACATTCTATTTCTTTTCATATAGCTAAATCAGGACATATCTTGTGTTTTGGTTTAGTTGACTTCTTAATAAAAATTTTGCCTTTTAAAAAAAAAACTGGCACGTCTTACCATGTGTCGACTCTCACTACTGTTAGTGTGAGGGCATCCAATGGTGAGGGGGACCTTAGGGCCCATGAGCGAGATTGTGGATTGGCTAAATGGGCTCGAAGGGCCACACCGAACAAATCCCGCCAAAAATTTTGTGTTTCTCTTCGTACCCTCCGGGTGATCAAATTTCGGATCTTGTTGAATTGATGACAAATTAAATACTCAGATGTCAGCAGGTAGGTGTTTTTTACTTGTACCTCCATTTTTCAGCATAGCAGGTTATTCATGAAGGTTTGTCAGTCTTTTTAACCACTTGATGAGTTTTCACTTGTCAAATATGTTTCAACATGCCGTCCTTCAAGCAACTCTTTTTGGGGCCCTGCCCCTTCACACTCACCAAAAAAAAAAAATTCAAACAGCTCTTTTATTTCTATTTCCGCTGATAGGTTAAACCGTGCAAGTGTGGCAGCCTAGTTTCCAATCTGTTTGTTCTAAACCTGCTGCATTATCGTACATGTATAAAAAAAAAAGGCTTGAAATAAATATTATTGAAGACTAATAAATGTCCACTACTTTTATAGTTTATGAATGACAATGATATTTTTGTTTTCAATTTTATTTCTGGGGAATCACCCAAACTAGTGAAATCTTTAATAGAAGGCCGGGGATCATGTGAGATGCTGAAGATGTACATTTAATAGAAACCCTTTAATTGCATCTTTATGTACATATATAATCCTACCAAGTCATTAAACTCTTCAAAATTGTAGGCCTCATAGCTTCATGCTTTTTGCTCACTACCCCTGCTTTTTTCTCTGTACTAATGAGAACTGATTTCGTGTAACTTTAGTTTATATATAGTTGCTACAAATATGAGCACATTCTCACTTGGAACCCACAAATCTTTCCTAATTGTGATGTTCTTCATGGTTGTTTCTATGGGTTGGAGCCTTAGGGTGATCCCAGATCATGGTAAGTCACATGTAATATACTAATATATAGTGTTGTGTTACTTTTCATCTAAAGTGACATGTTTGATATAGTATTGATTTACTTACATTACCTCATGCATATATATATGTACTTGTCTGAATGTTTTGAACAGCTTAATGGCATTATATTTGAGTCAATTTCATAAGATAACCAGTTTTATAGATCAATTTTGTGTTCAACCCATAAGATTCTAATCCAAATTGATTTTTCAAGCAAGCTTAATGGCAAGTTGGAATTTACAAGGCTTGAAATTGAAATTTACAAGTTGGAATTTCCGAATTCAAGGATTAGAGGAAACAAAATTATTCAAAGGTTTATATATATAATTGCATTAGAGTTTTACATGTGCTTTTTTATTCCTGTTTTCCAGATAAGTTGGTCAGCTTGCAAGAAGAGAAATTGGCAGCAATTAGAGATAAAAAGGTTAGCTATATAGTTTCATTATATTGTATGGTAACTAACTATTGTCTATTGGATAATGAAGTGAATGATCAATTGTTGTGTATACCTACTTGTGATTTTGTAGGAACTAGTAAGAGAAGACAACATGGGTATGGAACTATATCCAACTGGCTCCACTATACCTGATTGTTCCCATGCATGTGGACCATGTTCTCCTTGCAAGAGGGTGGTGGTGAGTTTCAGCAAGTGCTCCATTGCAGAGTCTTGCCCTATGGTTTACAAATGCATTTGTAAAGGGAAATACTACCATGTGCCCTCTAATTGATCAATGACCATAAATTTTTTTGGTTAAATTAAGTATAGCATCATTGTTGTAATTCTGAAGATGATGATGATGTGGTTTCTACCATTAATTGTAGTTGCTTAGATTGGTTAGGAATAGAGCTGTCAAAATGAGTTGTGGCTCGCGAGCCAGCTCGGCTCGGCTCGTGGGCTAAAAGGGTTATTAAATAGCTGACTCGTTTAACTCCGGATCTTTTTGGTTCGGCTCATTTAACCTGCGAGCTGAAGAGGGTCAGCTCGTCACGAGCCGAGCTGGCTCGCGAGCCACACTAAAAAATAAAAATTAATCATTTTAATATTTTTTTTAGTTTTTTTTATTTTTTTAATCATTTTAATCATTTTTAAATATTTTTTAATCATTTTTAATATTTTTTTATTGATTTAGCCTGCGAGCCAGCCTGTGAGTCAGCTCGAGTAACCCGTGAGCTCGGGGAGAGACGAGCCGAGCTGACCATTTTCTAGCCCTTGAAAAATCTGACCCAGCTCAGGGTCGACTCGTTTATCTGCCAGCTCGGGCCGAGCCAGCTCGTGTGGGCCGAGCTGACTCGTTTTGACAGCTCTAGTTATGAACAGTTAAAAAAACAGGGCAATAGTATCATGACACCATCTTTTTATTGCATGCTTGACTTGGCCCTGTCGTTAAACAACTCAAAAAATGAACTTGAGACTAGATTTATTTATACGCAAAAAATAAAAGCTACCTATCCAAGCTTACTACGTTATTTAACATGATTCAACTAATAATTCTTATATTAACACATTGTTTGTAGATAAAATTAGTTAAAAACTAAAGATATATTAAAATTTATTTAAGCCTAATTGGCGCCAGCTAAAGGTGTTCCCAAAGTTGTTGTCTTCTCACATAGCTAGGACTTGCATAGACCTACGATAACAAGTTCATTGCATGGGCACATCCCAGCCAAACGCCATTTACATCATTAGGCTAAACAAACTAGCCAAAGGCCAAAGCAAATAACATAAATAGAGTCTCACACAAATACAACAGTTCAAACTAGACATGCTGCTATAGAACAAGAACAAACGATGCTAGTAGCTAAAACTACCAAAGAAACTAACAACAAAAGGAACATAGTCCGAAACAGAAGCCTAGCACACCATCAAAGATAAAGACATGTAATTGGAATTTTCTTAGGGTGTGTTTGGGAAGAGAGGAAAAGGTTTACTCCAATATTTTAGTTGTATAGATAGGGGAGAAAGATGGAGAAAACATTTTGAAGCCCTCCAAAACCCTCCAAAGTCCTCTCTCTAGTATATTTTCAAAAACCCTCCAATTTGGGGAACTCAAAAAATGCATTTGAGAGGTGACTTTGGAGAGTTTTGGAAGGTTTTTATATACTTTTTACTAGGTAAAATATTGATCACAAACTCTCTCCTTCCATCCCAAACACACCCTTAGAGGTGAGTTGGGTTTGACCCATTTAGAGCACACCAGGCTTTTAGTGACCTCAATGTTTCTTTTTTGCGGTCCACATCCTTTGCCGCTTTTTTTGGCATCCCTTACTCTTGGGCCCAATTGAGGGTAATGGGCTTGGAGGTACGAAAGGCCCATCCTCTTGATCTCTGAAGACATCTAAATTGCTGTTTCTTATTGACCAAAAAAAAAATTGCTGTTTCTTTACTGACCAAAAAAAAATTGCCGTTTCTTTTTGACCAAAAAAATTTTGCCGTTAATGCTTGCGGGTCCCGCCTTCTGCGCTTATCAAAACCACTTGTTCCCATATTTGTAACAATTGTAGATCAATTCTCCGTTAATGCTTGAGGTGCTTTCTGGTATAAGGTGTTTTTGTTGTTAACCAAAGTATATACTGTGTATTTTATACCAAAAGTAGAGCATTCTGTAACTGAAAAAACAAATTCCTTCTATAGTCAACAAGTTGGACCCGCCATTGGTAACTACATATATTCTCATTGGCATACTCATTTTTATTGATGATTATCAAATATCTAAATATAATTAAAAGGCAAGGGCTCAGTGCAGATTAGTTTCCATAATCAAAATTTACCAAAATTAAACCAAAAAAAGGGTTTCAATTTAGTTTTTTAAAATTCCAAAAATATACCAACACAAAATAATCCTTTATTGTATGTAACCAAGTTAGCTCAGAAACTAAGGAATGTCCAAGCCCTATGCATGAAGACTACACTAATTTTTTTTTTGGTCAAAGACTACACTAATTATGTCTCTAGTTAATGTGTGATTTCAACAAAACTGACCAAACTGATCCAAACCTAGCTTTTCTTTTTTTTTTTTGGTCAAGAAACCTAGCTTTTCTTTAATCATCACAGCACCCTCTTGTGAAAAAAAGTGAGAAAAAATAATTATCTGCACTATTTTTTTTTGGTCGAAATGACTAGCAGCACTAAACAAACTAACCAGGCCCTGAATATATAATTTTTGGGTCCCTTCAGGCCCTGAATATTAGATTGATCAAATGGGCATGGTTGGGCTAATTGTGTGTAAAATAAAAAAAGCTGGGCCAGTCTAATTTGGTCTGGCCCTTTTTATGTCAGTTTCTTTTGTGACTTGTGTGAAACTAATAAAAGAAAGCCCAAAAAAAATAAAAATAAAAAGTAGGCTTTAACATGTTTTTAGTCTTTCTAAATATCGACGTTTTGAATTTAGTCTCTTTAAAAAAAGTCAAAGTTTTTTTGTCTCTCAAGAAATCAAATTTTTTATTTAGGTCCCTCTTTTGCGTTGACCGCTGATATGGCACACTGAGGTCCCTGTAAAAAGCTGACGTGGTTAGTATGCAGTGCCATGTCAGCTGACACGTCATAGTAATTTTTGTAGGGACTATATCCAAAATATTATATATTTGTAGGGACTACATGGCCTACTTGCATGGTTATTTATACGGACTAAAATCAAAACTTAATATATTTAGAAGGACCATGTGACATTAATCAGATCACAAGCACCCCCATCCTTCTTCTCCCTCCACTCATGGCTCCCCCCTCCACCACCACCACCACCACCATCCTTCTCCCCCCTCTCCTCCGCCACCCCCATCCTTCTCCCTCCTCTCCTTCGCCACCCCATCCTTCTCCCTCTCTCCCTTATCCAAACCCCCATGGTCCTCTTACATGAACAACAACAACAAATCCCCATGACAACTTTCGGAGTTTGCCATCAATGTGGTCATCATCACCGGAAAACGAGAGAGAGAGAGAGAGAGAGTGTGTGTGGTGGTGGTGAGAGAGAGAGAGAGAGAGAGTGTGTGTGTGGGGGGGTGGTGGGGGTGAGAGAGAGAGAGTGGGTGGTGGGGGCTAGTGTGTGGTGGTGGTGGTGGTGTGATTGATGTCACGTGGTCCCTCTAAATATATTAAGTTTTGATTTTAGTCCCTATAAATAACTATGCAAGTAGGTCATGTAGTCCGTACAGATGACGTCTTAGCTGACATGACACTGCATACTGGCCACGTCAGCTTTTTACAGGGACCTCAGTGTGTCATGTTAGCGGTCAACACAAAAAAAAGACATAAATCAAAAAATTGATTCCTTGAGGGACCAAAAAACTTTGACTTTTTTTAGAGGAATTAAATACAAAACGCCAATATTTAAAGGGATAAAAAACATGTTAAAGCCTAAAAAATATAAATAATTTGAAGTCCTGTCCAAATTGGCGGTCCTTGATTTAGGTACCATAGAATATGTTTATAAAAAAGTGAAGTTATGGTAATAAAAAAGTAAATAAAAATATTAAACAATATCGATCATATTTACAAGTTTATGATTGTGTATCAATAAATTTTACACATCTTGATATGATCTCATAAAATGTTTATAGTTTTCAAAAAATGTTGCGGAGCTTTCAAATGCTTCCGAATACATTGGTGACACTCTATTTCGTGTTTTAGAAGTCTAAAAATGTGGGCAGAAAAATCGGATACCAAAATAACTTGACTTGTATCAACCCCTTTGGGCAAAAAAGAAATTATGTATACGCATATGATTTTCAACTCAGAAACCAACAATCTATTCAATCCAGCGAGAAAAAAATCAATTTTTTTCTTTTCAATCGTCAATTTTTTTTTATTGAAATTCTCATTAAATTGGTGAAAACGCCCTATTACATATGGTGTGTGCTCTGTGCTGAGAAGCTACGGTGTGAATGGAATCATTTGCTTGGAAATGTTACTGAGCATGGAGACGAGTGACGGCGGAGTGAACGAGAACGCTACGAGTCGTTGGTATATGTACGGTTGTACTCACCAGTCACCAATTTTCTTCGCCCCATAAATCAAGTTGTGGAATTCTACCTTATAACTTGGACCATGCATGTGCTATTACACCTTTTTGTCTTTCGTGTACTATGTATGGGTTTGACTCCTAAAGCAATTTGTTTTAGAATTTAAAATAAATAATTTTAACAATTGATAAATGAATCAATAATTGACATTACAAACATATATATAATAAATTATGAATATGTTAGAATATTATCTCTTGATTATTTTTTTATTATTAGTTGAGATTACTTACTTTATTAATTGTTTACTTTAGAAGTGCCGGTGAGAGAGATATTTATGTGTTTTAGACCAAAAAAAAAAAAAGAACTTATGTGTTGTAATCTGTTCCTACCTACCCATCCGTATTTACTTTTATCAGTTTGCACAGTGTGTGTAATTGAAAACTTCACCATTTGTGACATCAAATCAATCAATTAAGAAGCCTAACATTTATATCGGGCCTACGCAGGACCATCCTCTTAATTAGAGTTTCCCCGATTGTGTGGTTGTTGGGGCAAAGGGCAATGGACATGAGACAGAGGGAACTTGCAAAGTAAATAAGTAGGGGAACCAACCCCAAATTTTTAGTGTTATATTGTTTTTTGGTCAACAATTTTTAGTGTTATATGAATGGGTAAATTTGTACAGGCCAGGCCCAGTCAAAGCAGGTGGGCCAGATTTGGCATCCAAATATGTTGCTCTTATGAGCTGGATCTTGATCTAGCAACAACTTGTAGCTGGGAATAATTTGAAGATCGATATTTTTTTATTTATAAATATAAACATTAGTATCGATATTGTATCTATATTGACACTTTAAGAAAAAAAATATCACATAATATTTTAAAAAAATGGATATAACAATAAAATTACATTAATCTTCTTTTGTAGATGATGGCACATCAGAAGAACATTGCTTGATTTTTTTTTTTATGAAATAAGAACATTGCTTGATATGTTTCTCCCAATCCCTCCTCAATTTATGAGCATTAATTTTTTTTTTACAAGAAAATAAAATGCCTTTTATATTATTATGCATGTCAAATCAATTAAACATCTAAAACTACCGAGCGGATCAAAAAATATTTTTAATTCAATCTGTTTCAAAATAAATAAAGCTGAATGTATTAACACACCCTGCATTGAAAACAGTTTCCTTTTTTTTCCCATAATTAATACTTGATCATGCATTTATATGGAAAGTGAGATACTCTCTCCGATCCAAATCTTTAGTGGTTTTAGTTTTTTATTTTTGTCCCAAAACTTTGGTTGTTTTAGGATTTCAAGAGATAATTTATCACATTTTTCCAACTATACCTTTAATATAATTAATAAGTTTTGAGTGGAGAAATAATTAAGATAGTTGAGAATGATGAATAATAAATAAGGTCATTTTAGTCTAAAATTTATTCAATTAATTATTTCTTAATCTATTTGTCAAAACCTTAAACAACTAAAGATTTGGACCGGAAGGAGTAGAATTTATAGGATGGAGTACATGGTATACAAATAGATAATAAGTAATAATAATTTGATATATATTATTATATTATTTTAATAAATAGTTTAAATATAAATATATCCAATCTTTGTTAGCAATATATAGTTCAGTGATACCATGTGTATTTATAGACTTTACCCGAAAGTACTAAACATGTTCTTTACATTAATTGGAATTTTTTCTTAAAGTGAGAAGATAATTGGACATGACCTTATTTTTTCTCGTGATTGATATATGGCGTAACACGACTATTTTGTTTTTTGTTTCCCAAAAAAGAAGCAGTCACTGAGTCACACACAGAGCCTCTTGACCATTTCAAATCCTCATCCACGTACACACACACCCAAGAAGAGACGTTTCCGTTTTGTTATTGTTCCAACTTCCCAACACCCAAGACGTTTCTATTTGGCCACTTCACTATTTCAGCCTCTCTTCTTAGCAAGAGACACCCTAGCTGGCTAGAGCCTCTAGGTCACAAGCAGTACCCCAATCCAACCTCATACTTATTTATTTTGTTTATTTTAATGGATTTGTCGAATTCTTATGAAGATCATTTTATTTTGAGAGTAATTTTTTAATTTTATTTTTTTAAAATAAATTTTTATAGAATATGTTCAGCAATTTAAATGGTTTATATGTGTGTGTAATGAGTGAATTTAAATTGTTTAAAATAACATAAAATAAAACCAAACATTATAGAATAAATTTCATATTAATTCTATCTAAATTTCCCTTCATTATAGGTATAGCTTCATTCTACATAAGCTTATTTGTAGGGCTGAGTACGGGCCGGGTTGGGCCAGATTTGGCTCAATCCGTTATCCAACCCGTCCAAATTTCATCGGTTTGGTTTGGATCGGATTTACACCTTTTTTTTTTTGTTAAATCCGAACCGAACCAATCTGATTTCAATCGGATTGGTTTGGATCGGGTTAATTGGGTCCAGCCTTTTTTTTGGTTAAAGAATCGGGTCCAGACTTAAAAGTGTTTTTTTTAAAAGAAGACCCAAAAGAAGGCCCACACCCAAACAGAAGGGCTCAAAGGCATCATCAAAATTTGACCCAAAAAAAAAGGCATCATCAGAAAAAAGAACGGGCTCGAAGGTTTCATCGCCTCCTTCTCCCTCTATCTTCTTGCCTCCCTCTCCCTCTCCACCACCACTATCCACCGCCCGCCTCCTCCTTGGACCCCTTTCCCCCACCACCACTGCACCACCACCAAAACCCAGCCAAACCGAGAACCCCAAAACAGTTGGAAACCCAAACCCAGGCAACCCCAAAATCTAATTGAAACCCCAATTGACGGTGGTGGCTTGATCTCGCGCAGTTGCTTGACGGCAGAGACAGGGAGGCTCGATCTCGCAGTCGTCGTTTTGGTGTAGAAGAGGAAGAAGAAGGGACGTGGTGGAAGGGAAAAGAGGGATCGACGAGGCGTGGCGGATTGGTGACAACGAGGCACGCGACGAATCTTCTGGGCGGACTGCGCGACGGAGATGAAGGTCTGCGCGGCGGAGGTGAAGGTCTGCGACGGAGCTGGTGAACTTGAGCAGGGAGCTTCACGGTTCAGCTTCTATTTTGGGATCTGAATTAGTGTGGCTGCGCAGCAAGACGAAGAAGTAGGGTTAGGGGGAAAAATATTTTTGTATTAAGAAGTGCCACGTCACCGGTTCGGGCTCACGGGTTTAGAAAATGAAACCAGTGAACCGAACCAAACCAAGCCTAATTCCATCGGTTCGGTTCAGACCTGCTTATCTTCAATTTTTCCAAAAAATCGAGTTGGTCTTGTTCGGGTTCGATCGCGGGTGAACCGAACCGCTGCTCACCCCTACTTATTTGGTTCTCTTTTGTTTCACTTCATTCTATGATCAATTATATTTCAATTCATCTGAACAGTGCACACCACTCTCCCTTCATATCCAAATAAAATATTTAGGGCACTGGTTAAGGAGTTACTACTACTTACTTGTACACCTATTAATTAAATGCTTTGAATTAATTGAAAAAATAAAAATTAAATGATTTTGGTGATTTCAATAGAATAAATAATTTATTTCATTATAAGTGCTAGAAGAGCACTCGTTATTAATACTGGCATTCATTTCAATTAATTGTTGGTGGTTTTAGATTTTTTAATTTTGTCACAACTTTGGTTGATTTAGGATTTTAAAATATAATTTATCATTTTTTTTCAACTATTAGTATAATTAATAAATTTTGAGTGAGTAATAATAAGAACAGTTGAGAATAATAAAAAAATAAAAAATAAATAAAGACATTTTAGTTTAAAGTTTATTGAATTAATTATTTTTTATTTGGGAAATTTAATTTTACCCTAGTTGCATAAACATGTCACTCTAGTCTGTGTTTGTATTTCTCATAAAACATAACACCCATTAATTTAATATTTTTTTATCTAGTAGGAATGGTAAACACACACAAGCACCCTAATCGGGAATCAAACCACGTCCAACCCATTAATTTAATATTTTAATCGTTTTGAAAATTCATATTTATTTCAAATTACAGCTCGTGAAAAATTACTAAAATGATTATAGACTTTAATCATCGAGGATTAGTAGTGGGACCATAAACAACTTCGTGGAAATCCTTGTCAGAAAGTGTTAATGATGTCTTTGGCGTGAGTCATCAAAACAAGCAAGTGGGTCGGTGGCCTGTCCTTTGTACGAATGTACGGTCTTACGGAACCCACTACTTCCCTTTGACAACTCCGCCGCACCAATCTCCCGGACCCACCATTTCAACCCACGCGCACTCCACCACGAGTCCTTACACGCGCCGTCACTGTTAGCCTGGGGTAGGCGTTTGGCAGTTGGCACTACTCTCTCCCGTTTACTTTGAATTCAAATTCTTCTTCTTTTTTATATTCGATTTATGATAAAGTATTCAACTCTCTTGTGGAAGTTGCATAAACTTGTTCTCGTGGTTGAACAAATTGAATTTAATTTTATGAGCAATCTAAAATGAGTCAAACTTATAGAAATATCTCATGGTTTAAAAATAATTGTGAAATGAAAAATTACAAAAAAAAAATAATAATAAAATGGCAGCACCTAATTTTTATTATAAACAAATAAATCACCAAAGAAATACAGGTCCTTTTTGAGTTAGACTACTGGGTTCGGACCCAGCTATTACTTTACTAATTGTTTTAGTAAAATTTTAATCTTTTTATCAATTATATTCCTTTTCAATATATTGGTAAGTATGTTGTGCAATGCATGATTACTTCTACAAAATATATAAAATTAGATTATATTTAAAAAAGTATTTTAAAAAGATTAATTTAATTGATAAAAATAATTTTAATACAAATACAAATAAATTAAATATAAAATACATATATTTAAATTATTACACATTTTAAATGTTTATTTATAAATATCTTATTATATTTAATATTTAATTTAAAAATTTTAAGTATTGATTATAGATATTAAAAATAAAAAATATATTTCATTGAATAGTTAATGAAAGAGAAATTAACCAATTTGATTTGATTTAACATATATGAAACTCTTAACTATTTATCATAACAACAGCAAAAAAACACGTGACTTAATGAAAATGAGAGTATGACATATTGATGATACCACGACATGTGTACCAATGTACAAGCTAATAAACTCATAAGTAAAACTTGAAGTCGCCAGGTCCGGATGGGTTCCATCCCCTCTTCTTCAAGTCTCAATGGGAGGTGCTTGGAACCTCGATTCATGACTTCGTGAGACGTTGCTTTGTGGATCCGTCTTTGATTCAGGGAGTTAACCACACCCTTTTAACTCTTATTCCTAAGTGTGATGATCCCTCTTATGTGTCTCAATTTAGACCTATTGCTCTCTGTAATGTTATTTATAAGATTGTTTCTAATGTTATTACCCAACGTCTTCGTCATGTCATGCCTTATGTTGTTGCTAAGAATTAGAGTAGCTTCATTCAGGGTCGTTCGACTATTCATAATATTCTTGTCTTGCAGGAGACTATCCATTCCTTTAAGAAATTAAGGGGAAAAAGGGGGTACATGATAATTAAGTTGGATCTTGAGAAGGTTTATGATCGCTTGGAGTGGGACTTTGTTCAGGATACTCTTGAGCGGCTTGGCTTCCCTCCTATCCTGCTAAATGTTATTATGCATTGTATTTCCTCTGCTGACTTGTGTATTAATTGGCAGGGCTCTATGACTAATCAAATCTTCCAGGGGGCTCCGACATAGAGATCCTATATCGCCTTATCTTTTTGTTCTTTGTTTAGAACGTTTGGGACATCATATTATTGACTTTGTGGACGCTGGAGAATGGATCCCTTTTAAATTTGGAAGGGGTGCTAGTTTGGTGCTTTCACATATTTGTTTTGCAGATGACTTGAATTTGGTGGTGGAGGCTTCTAGCGACCAAGTCCGAAATGTCAAGCAGATCCTTCAGGATTTTTTCACGGCTTCTGGCCAAAAGAATTGTTATAAAAAATCTCATGTTTTCTTGTTTGGTAATGTGCAGGAACGAGATGCTAATGCGTTGAGTCAAGCATTGGGAGTGCAGATTACTGATGACCATGGGCGCTACTTGGGGGCTCCTAGGATCCATCAGCATGTGTTGCCCAATCTTACCGATTTGTCCTGGACAAGATGCGGAAGAATTAAGCTTTTGGGGTGGAAAGTGCATTCTCTCTTTTGCTGGGAGAATTACCTCGGCCTAGGCATTGTAACATCCCGAAATTTTCACTTATAAGACAAAGTGTTAATTTCTAAAGATTAGAACTACCTTAAAGTTTTTCGGACAAAAACGTAGTAGCTTAGAGCTAAATACAGAAGTCAGAAAATTATATATGGACATTCTGATTATTAGGATAAATAATAAATGAATTTGGAAAATTCATACAACACTTCCAAAAGGTATTTAAGGGAAGATATATTAGTTTGAGGACATATAAAGGTTTTAGGAATTAAGTTTGGATTTTAAGAGGAAGAAATAAAGAAAGTACAGTTTTAGTCCTTTGTAGACAGAACTCCATAGTCTGTTAGTAAGGAAAGGAATACATACCAACAATAGAAAAATAGATGAGATAGGAATTACAGAGACTTGATAGAAACCTAAGAAAAATAGAATGACTAAGTTCCGGTTAAGTATTACGGTAGGAATAGTGAAAATAGTTAAGTTTCTATAGACTCCTGTTTTCTGTATTTTTCTCTTTTGTCTGTTTTAAATGATCTGGTATGATCTAAGTTATAAGAAAATTATTTTAGACTTATAATGAAGGTTTTAAAATACTTATGAAATTATTTGATTAAAACAGTAATTTTTCCCTTACTGTTTGACATCCGTATTTACCGTTATTGATGGAAAAGGGTTTTTATAACGCAAGTATGTTAACCCGACTTTTTCAAACAAACTTCCTTCACAAAAGTTGTTTCTTTTAATATTTTTAATTTTCTTGAATTTTCTTAGAATTTTTGAAAAACTTTCAAAATTACCGCTTTCACCCTGTTATTTGCGGAAAGCGTAAAACCCTGATTCAGAGACCGATTTGAGGTCAGAAAAAGATTTTAAGTAACTGAATCATGTTTTTATATTTTTTAGGATTTTTGGAAATTATTTCATAATTTTTTGAAAAACGGATCAAAACGCTACTTTTTGGACGTTTATAAAGTACGGAAAGCAGAGGTTTCTGGTCCAAAATCGATTTATGTTGAACAATGAGGGCTCAAAATCAAATCTTAAGAGAGACCATTAGTAATTAAATTCAATTTGCAAATTTTCTGAAATTTTTCTAGAATTTTCTGAAACAGTGCTGTTTTACACTTACAGCGCGTCCGTTTTCCGTTGTTTTTACAAACTGTAAGGCTTACCCTTACTGTAAAATTTCCAAAACTCTTCCATAATACTTTTATGTGTTATTCTTAAGATTTCATATTGATTCTTGCTATTCTAAAATTATTTTAGAGTACTAGATTAGTAAAAAGAGTATTCTGACTCTTAATTGCGGAATAAGCCGAATTGGGACGAATAGAGGTATAGTGGCTATGATATAGGAACTTAGGAATTTTGAGGGGTTCAAATACAATTCTAAGAAGTATCTAAGAGTGGGGAACATCATGATGGCCTTGAATAGTAAGGTGGGCAAGTAAAAAGACCATTTTGCCCTTAGTTCCCACTTAAAACTACCAAAACCCTAGGCTTTTGTCCAAGCAATCCAATGGCTTTCCTCCCCCTTCCTTTTGGTCGACATCCACACTCATTTAGGGGCCTTGGATCAGATTTCTTCATGAGTCAACAATCCTTGTGAAGAGCTCTAAACCAATTAGGAAAAAGATTGATTAAACCTAATTAATAATTATGAATTTTAGGAGTCATGGCTTACCTCACACATTTTCTTAATTCCTTTCTTCTCCCCAAGCTTTGGCAGCCCCCTCACCTATAAATAGACCCCCTTGGCTTCATAAATTTTCACTCATCCAAAGTGGAAATCAAGAAGACAAACACTTTTCTCTCTTTTCTCCTAAATTTCTTACTTTGTGTTCTTGGTTGTTCTTCATCATCTTAAGGCCAAGGTAAGGGGTTAATCTTTCAAAGTAATTTGTGAAGTATGAGTGTTTGATTCTTGTTTGTGTTTGAATTGCTTGTTTATGTGTTTATGGCTTTTATATGCTTTATGACTATGTTATAGCTTTAAATTAATTGTTTTGTGCTATTAATGAATTGTAGAGTTATAATGCCCAATTTTAGTCTTAAAATCGTGTGAGTAGGGAGGTTATGCCAAAATCACTTTTGAGCTTTTGTAAACATACCGTTATAATGGCGAATTTTAGACTACCGCAAATACAATTTTACAGCAAAGAGAATACAATTTATTATTTGTGAAAACCCCGTTATTATCTGTTATTTATATACAAGGTGATGGTTAAGATAGATGGTTTATTAGTATGGATTTGTCTAAAAAGGAAATGAGACCCTTGAAGGGGCTAAAGCAGTCCGTCTCACTCTAGTCTGGGATCTGTATTGGTACGTTGTTTTCTCAACACTAGACACCCAGTATATACATGACAAGATAAGATAGGGAAAAAAGTAATTTCTTAATACTGTATATATAAATAGATTGGATTGGATAAAAGAGTATGACAGTAATGGATTCTCGGTGAATCCTACTGTTATAGCATCTGTCGGATAAAAGAGTGTAACAGTAATGGGTTCCCGGTGAATTCTGCTGTTATAGCATCTGTCGAAATATAATCTAACGGTAATGGATTCTCGGTGAATTCTATCGTTATATTATTAGTGGAAAATATTGAGTGGGTATCCAATCTGTATATGTATGCACATAACTCAGTTTAATTTCCAATGTCTACGGCAGTGGAAATTAGTGAGATAGGCTTTCAACGGGCCTTTTTCCTGGAAGATAAATAGTGCCTAAGTATTTCAGAAGGGAAATAAATTATCTACGTTCACTTAGTATATAGGATCGGTTTTACAGTGGGGTACTGATTACCAAAGATGGCTCTGCCGTCATGTAATATTTTCATCTTCGAAAATAAACCTAAGCCGTGATCAATTAAACGTAAATTCGATCACTAAGTCTATATTAAATTTTCAAGAAAACTGGACACTGATTACCGCAGTCGGCTCAGTCGCCGTGTAGTTATTCCATTTCCAAAGAGTTATCTAAAATCTGAAAGCAGACAACTATTAATCAGAAAGTGGACATAAGTTTAAATTCTGTCAATCTCTTCTCTCTTGATCAATCCTAGGTGGTTATGCCCCGTTTTGATCTTCTTGTAATACAGTTAATAAGTCTTTTTATATCAATTCACCCATTTGAGCAACTTAAAATAAATAAAGCCGAGATAATGAATTAGTCCATAATAAGCAGTAAAAAGAAACGAGAGTCTTATATTTTAAAGTATATAGTAAAAGAGTCCTATGAGAAAATCATTTTTAAACAGTTTTCTGTTCATACGAAGTGGTCTTTCCATAAAAGGATTTGATTTGTTTTTACAAAGAGTTTTTGAGAAGAGTCAGAGATTTTCATAGAGAAATAGTAAAACAGAGAAAGTTTTACAGAGAAAGTGATTTCAAGAGAAAGTGATTTGCAAATTTAGATGATCATTTACATCTGAGAGATGAGCATACAACCTACGAGACAGGGTTGCAAATAGGTTCTGTTGGACTACAATTGTCTACTGGGATTATCCAGGTTTCGAAAGTCTCAATGGCCTTGTAGGTGAATCCCCCTGAGCCGAGACGAGTCGTATACCCGGCTTGGATAAATCTGACTGGCAGATCTATTTAGGATCTGGTATTAAGTTTTAAATGCAGTATTCCGAAGTACTCTCAGGGGTCTAGAGGGATTCTCTGTTTGTATTGTTAAGTCTGCTGCAGCCGATCGCTCTATGATGTGAGGTTGGATAAGTCTCCCTGGGAGGAATACACCGGTGTGATTAGAGAGATATTGGTGTGTCATGCATTAATGATGTGATATATTCTTGTGAAATGTATTGTTTTACAGGGCTGTATCGACAAAAGGTAGGTTCTGCTTAAACAAGATCTGTTTATAAGCCTTGATTGTTCTGATTGATTGATTAGTGTGCAAATTGATTTATCTATTATCCTGGTTATGTGTCTTGAGGTGTGAATTGATTGGTGCATAATCTATGCTTTGGTTGTGCTTGTACTTTTCTTATTACCTTGTTTAGAGTTTCACCCTTGCCTGCTCTGTTGTGTTGATGCATGACGGAGTAGATAGTTTGCCCAAGAAGTGGGTTAGCTCTTAGAAGAAGGATCTGAAGAAGATGCTGCATAGTTTGATAGAGATTACGAGAAGAACCTATATTTACTACTTTAGATTGGATAGAGGTCTAAAGACTTGACTGACTCAGTATTCACTGTATAAACCTCTGTTGTAAACTCTGATGATTTCATATATGAGATGAGGAATTTTTAAGTATTAAGCTATGTTTTATTCCTTACATGAAAACATTTGCGAAAAGAAAATCTTAAAGGGATTTATTTCCCGTCCTTCTCATCTTCTTTAGGAAAAGAGAAAATTTTATCCGAATTTAAGAGAAGGATTACTAACTTTTATCAAATATTTTCTAAGTCTTTGTGAAACTTTTGGTTACTATGGTGTAATACCCTTTTTGGAGAAAGGATGTTGCAGGCATCGTTGGAGAGTATTCCTGGCTATGTTCTCCAATCTGGTCCTATTCCAACTGCTGTTTGTGATGAGGCTGAGAAGATTTGCAGGGACTTCATATAGGGTACTACGACGAATGCTAGGAAATGTCACTTAATTGCTCCTAAAGAGGAGGGCAGGCTTGGATTCAGAGACTTAAGGATTCTTAATAAAGCTTATATGCTCAAATTGGGTTGGACTCTTTTGGCGTATCCAGACAAGCTATGGGTCCGTATTATGAAGGCTAAGTATGGTTGTGGGCCGGTAGCAATGTCGGAGGTCCGCAACCATGCTTCCTCATCTCGGACTTGGCATGGGATTGTTTCCAGTTGGCATCTTATTAAAGGGAACATAAAGTGGATTATCTGTAACATCCTAAAATTTCACTCTATAAGACAGATTATTAATTTTAGAGGATTAGAATTAATCTTAGGATTTTCAGATTAAGTATAGATAGTTTAGAGTTGACGTAAACGTCAAACAGTAAAATATGGACATTCTAAACAGTCAGAATAAGCAGAAAGTGAATATGGAAAATTCATGTTAGGTTCCAAAGAGTATTAGAAGATAGATTATGAGTTATTTGGATGTTCAAAAAGGTTTTAAAGACTAAGTTTGAATTTTAGCAGAAGAGATAAAAGGGAATTACGGTTTTGGTCGCTTTAGGAGAAACTCCGTATTCAGTAAATAAGAAATGAGTTAAATACTGAAGAAAGAAAGGTAGATAAGGTATAGACTTTGGGATCTTGTATATTCTGTATAGTATAGAAATAATAAGGTTGTGTGATATTCTAGTTCACAACGGTAAGATAGTTAAAGTCTTATATAGATTTCTGTATGTTATTTTTCGTCAATTATCTATTTTTAATGAATTTGTGTGAACTAAGTGCTAAGTAATTTATGTTAATCTTAGAATCATGATATTAGTATACTTATCAAATTATTTTATCAAAACAGACGCTTTTTCTTCAACGTTTTTGGTTTTTACGGAAAACCGTATTCTACCTTTATTAACGGATAAGGTTTTAAGTAGAGAAAGTATGTTAAACCAACCCAGAATTTTATCTTCCTTCACAAAACTTTCTTCTTTTAATATTTTTGATTTTATGGAATTTTTCTGAAATTTTTGGAAAACTTCCAAAAAATACCAAAATATACCGCAAATTGGCCAGTAGAACTTGCTATACAGTATATGAAAATTTCGAAAAAGGTCCCAAACAATTTTTATTTTATTTTTTATTCTTTATTTCATGATTTTTAAAAATATTTCTAGACAAGATTATTTTTCTACTGTTTTGACTCTTATGCGATATTTCTGCCGTATAAAAGCGTATAGGAAGCAAACGAGGTTGAAATAAGAACTGGGAATTTTCAAAGGACCTTAGAATAATTTTATGAAGTTGGAAATATTGTCTTTGACTCAGCCACAAGCCTTAGTCAAGAAGGATTGGAATAAAGGCTATGTAATCATTTATTTTACATGATAATTACAAAAACATAAAGCTTTTGTTCAAGCAATCCAATGGCATTTCTTCCTCCTTGCTTTGGTCAACAATAAGAGGTATTTAGGGGCCTTGGATCAGATTTCTTCATGAGTCAATAATCCTTGTGAAAGCCTTAGGACCAATTAGAAAAAGGGTGGATTAAACCTAATTAACAAATAGGTATTTTGATGGTCATGGCTTACATCACTTGAACAATCCTCTCCCTCCTTTGCCTTCCTCTTTGGCTGCCTCATCGTCCTCATCTAGAGCCCTTGGATGATGATTTTCACTTGGATTCAATCCTTGTGAAAGTCTTTAAGCCAATTAGGAAAAAGTTTGATTAAAACACATTTGATAAATGGTTAATTTAGTAGTCATGGCTTACATCATGATTCTATCTTCCATCTTCCTCCCTTCATCTCTTTGGCCGCCCCTCTCCTTCCCCAAGAGCCCTTGGATGATGAATTTTCACTTGGATTCAATCCTTGTAAAGTAGTTTAGGCCAATTAGGAATTAGATAAATGTTTTGGTTTATTTTTAAGAACTAAACTATGATTTATTTCTAAGCTAACCATGGTTCTTTAAACCAACCCCTTGGCTGCCCACTTCCCCTATAAATACCCTCCTTCACTCTTCATAAATCTCACACCAAAGTCTTTGTGTTAACAAAGCAAAATCCTTTCTTTCTCCCTTTGAAATCCTAGCCTTTTTCTCTCTTTGTTCTTGAGTTCAAGCTTGATCTTCAAAGCTTTGTTCTTCTCACTTCTTGCCTCAAGAAATACGCCCCTCTCCTCTTGAAATACTCCTCTTTGATTCATAAAAAATTCCCACATCAAAAGCCTTGTGTTTTCAAGCAAAAACTCTCTTTTTCTCCTTGAAGTTCTTGTGTTCTTGCTTGGTGTTCTTGAATCTTCAAGCTTTGTTCTTCATCCATTTTTAGTGAAAGGTAGGGGGAACCTCTTGCAAAATAATTTGAGAAGTTTGTGTTTGATCTTGAGTGTTGTGTGCTTGAGTGCTTTTTGGTGTTTATGTGGTTTGAAATGTGTTTGTCTTTGCTTCTCATTTATTGTGGGGTTATTATACCCAAATTTTCTTGAGATTTTCGTGGGAGTGAGGTTGGAATGGCTAAATGAATTTTGAGTTTAGTAAACATACTGTTATAAATGACGAATTTTAGTTTACTGCAAATATGATTTTACCGAAAAGAAAATATGTTTTATTCTTTGTGAAAAACCCTGATATTATCTAACATGTATATGGTCAAAGGTGATGGTTAAGATTTGATTGGTTTGTTAGTATGGATCTGTCTAGAAAGGAAAGAGACCTTTGAAGGGGCTATTATAAAGTCCGTCTCTTTCTAGCGTGGGATCTGTATTAATACGCTATTTAAAAATCTTAGCACTAGGGACCAGGGATATATGTGCCTAAGATAATCTGGGAAAGAAGTGATTTATTAATACCGTATATATAAATAGATTGGGTTGGATAAAAGAGTATAACGGTAATGGATTCTCGGTGAATTCTACTGTTATAGCATCTGTCAGATAAAAGAGTGTAACAGTAATGGATTCTTGGTATATTCTATGGTTATAGCATCTTTCGGAAATTAATGTAACAGTAATGATTATCGGTGAATTCTACTGTTATGTTATTTGTGGGAAATATCGAGTGGGTATCCAATCTGTTTATATATGTAATGAACTCAGTTTAATTTCCAATGTTTAAGACAGCGGAAATTAGTGAGATAGGCTTCCAACGGGCCTTCTTCCTGGAAGATAATCAGTGCTTAAATATTTCCAAAGAGCAGTAATTGAATTACGTTCACTTAGTATAGTCGATCGATTTTAAAACAGGTACTGATCACCAAAGATGGCTCTGCCGTCGTGTGATCTTTTCATCTTCAAAATTAAGTAAGCCGGTAAAACGATTAGTTCAATTTCGTTCATCAAGTTATATTAAGTTTTTAAGGAAAAACTGGACACTGATTACCGCAGTCGGCTCAGCCGCCGTGTAATTATTCCATTACCAAAGATTTACCTAAAAACAGAGAACAGACGTTATTGGGTTCAAAAGCGTACGTAAGTTTAAATTACTGTTACTCTCTTCTTTCTTGATCAAATACAGAGAGACTTTGTCCCGTTTTGATCTTCTTAAATGAGTTAATAAAATTAAGTTCATATATCGAATCACTCTGTTGGGCTTTTTCACCTCAGTTCGGCTCTGCCGCGGTGTGATTAGTCATAAATTGAATTAATATAGCCGAAAGAATAACTTAATAAGAGCAAGAGTTTTCTTCAAAATGAGTGAGTGATTCCAGAAAGATTTTTCAAAGTATGGGAGCTACAGTAAGACGGAAGAGGATTTTTTTTAGAGATGATGAAGAGAAGTGTTATATCATTTGCATAAAAAGTTTTTGAGTTTTACAACCCGAAGTAGCGTGGTTGAGAATAGGGTTTGGTTGGGCTACAATTGCCTACTGGGATTATCTAGGTTTCGAAAGTCTCAATGGTCGTGAAGGATTGATCCCCTCGAGCCGAGACGAATCGTATACCCGACTTGGATAAATTTGACTGGCTGACCTATTCATAAATTGGTATTAAAGTAATAAATGTTAGTATTACCGAAGGTTTCCAGAAGCCTTGAAGAGGCTATCTGGTTATTCTGTTAAGTTTACTACAGCCAGTTGCTCGATGGTGTTAAGGTTGGTAAAGTCTCCTTGGAGCATTACACCGGTGTGACTTTTGAAATATTGAAGTGACATGCATAAGAATACTTGGATTTGGTGATATATTATTGTGAATATACTATTTTGCAGGGTTTCAACACAAAGATAAGGTTTGCTTAAACGAGATATGTTTATAAGTCTTGATTGTTCTGTATTTTGAATGTGTGTGTCTTGCTGTGCAAAGTAATTTATATATGTGTAATTGTGTTTTGATTGTGTACCTACTTGTCTTATTACTTTGTTTAGAGTTTCATCCTTGTCTGCTTTGTTGTGTTGATGCATGACCGAGTAGATAAATTATTCAAGACATGGGCTAGCTCTTAGAAGAAGGATTCGAAGAGAATGCTGTGTAGATTGATAGGGATTCGGAGAAGAATTGGTATTTATATTTTTAGATTGGGTAGAGGTCTAAAGACTTGACTGGCTCAAGAGTCCACTGTACAAACTCTGTTGTAAACTCTGATAATTTTTATATATGAGATGATCAAATTTTGGGTACGAAGTTATGTTATCCTCTTTACACCTAAATTATTTTCAAAGAGAAAACCTTATAGGGATTTATTCCCCATCCTTCTCATCTTTTAGAAAAACGAAAAAAATTTACCCGCATTTTCAGAGAAGGATTATTAACTTTTATCTAAATATTTTCTAAGCTTTTCTTAAACTTTTGGTTACTATGGTGTAATATCCTTTTTGGAGAAAGGGTGTTACATTATCCGCGATGGCTTGGGGGTCCAGTTTTGACAAGATCATTGGATTTCGGGATTTCATTCCTCGCAGGTTTTGGGTGTTCAAGTTCCTCTATCGGAAAAGGCTTTTTCGGTTTCTCATTATGCTAAGGAGGGAGCTTGGGATTGGGATCAACTTAATCATTTTCTGCCTGATGGTGTGCGACAGCAGCTTGCAGTGGATATGGATAGTAGTGGTCAGTTCACTCTTAAATTGGCTTATCAGCTGGTTTGGGAGGCTTCGGTTGTTTTGGCGGAGAAGGATCCCTTTTTCCAAAATTTGGCGGTGGAAGGGGCCTAAGCGTTACCAAGCCCACTTATGGAAGGTCTCTCATGAGCGCCTCTTAACTAATGAGGAGCGGGTTAGTAGGGGAATGGCAGCTGAGGGTCTTTGCCCAAGGTGCCATGCTTGCTCGGAGACGGTTATGCATGTGATTCGTTATTGCGAGACGTCCAAGATTTTTGGTATTCGGTGATTTATGAGGATCATGTAAGTTGTTTTTTTACCTTGTGTTTGGAGCGTTGGTTGGATTTTAATTTGTCTTGTTCGGATATTGGGGTTGGCTCTTCTTATTGGTCTCTCTTCTTTGGTATAGCGGTTTATGAGCTTTGGCGAGATCGTAATAGATTGGTTTTTCCTAACTCTACTATTCTTGGGCAAGTGTACTTGTGTGATTTTGTCATGAATCAAGCTCTTTTTGTTCAACACCTGCTGGGTTGCCTAGTGTACAATCAATTACTGTGGGGTGGTCTCCGATTGGTGTGGCTTGGGTTCCTCCCTTGGATGGTTGTTACAAAGTTAATACGGATGGTACCCATTCTACGGATTTTTGTTCAGCCTATGGTAATTTAGTGAGGCGTTCGGATGACTCTTTTGTTCATGGGTTCTCTTGTAAATTGGGTGCCGGTAATGCTCTGTGGGCGGAGTGGTGGGGTATTTGTTTTGGCATGCGTTTGGCTCACCAAATTGGGTTGAGTTGGGTTATTTTTTAGGCAGACTCTAAGGTGGCTATGGATACGATTAATTGTCGCTCTACTTTGGCATATCTTGATCCTTTATTGAATGAGATCTTTCTCTTCCTTTGTGATCCTTCTTGGAGGGTGGTTGTGGTTCATGTTTTCCGTGAAGCTAACCGTTGTGCGGATTTTCTAGTTAGGAAAGGCCAATTGGCCTCCTCTTTTGAGCTTGAGATTGTTGAGTCTATTTCTCCATTGTTGGGAATTTTATTGGCGGATGATGTAAGGGGTAGTGTGTTACCTCGGTAGATTTGGTGTTTGTATTCTTTCTATTTATATCGGGAAAAAAGAATAGATTTATATTTGAACTTAAACTCGAGGTAATAGGTGATGGCTAGCAATTGTAATAATATACTAGAAGTCTTCAATAACAAAGTCAAAAAGCAAAACACAAACTTTGAAAAAATGAACAAAGTGGCTGCGATTAGATTTCTTCTTTCTTTACATATGAAAATACATCTGCTTTTAATTAATCCATACTATATTCATGCACCTTATGTTTGAATTCAGTAATATAGTCTAGTCTCAATTTCCTTATGTATCTCTTTGAGAGTAAGAAACTCAATTCCTTGGATCTTCTTAATTTAGCTAAGCATTGAGGTAAAAAATTCAAAAGACCACACAATCATGAAGTTTTATTCCTAGGATTATCACAAAAATGGAAATTATCTTTCACATATATCTAGCACAACAACCAATTTCCCAATCGTGAAATCATACTTAAAGGATATATCATCCAATGATGGCCAATCAATAAAAAATGCTAAGTACAGAACAAATTGCTCAATTAACTAGATTAAATTCAGCAAGGGCAAAAATGTCTTATTTCTCTTGATTCTTTGCATCCAAATCCAAAATTTGTTTAGCACCAGAATTTTTATCAACTGCAATTAACCATCAGAACCTGGTGCTATATGTTAGTGCCTAGCGCTTCTATGCACTGATTGAGGGGGTGGTGGTGGTGGTGGTGGAGGTGGAGGAGGAGGAGGAGGAGGTGGTGGTGGTGGTAGAGGAGGAAGAGGGGGGAGAAGGAGGGGTGGTGATGGAGGAGAGCCCCTGTAAAAATTATATGTTTTGATTTTAGTCTCTATAAATAAATGACGTGTCAAATGACGTAACTAACAGTGTGTTACATAGGTATTTTAGGGTGATATGACACAGGTCAATACAAAAAAAGAACTAAATTCAAAAACTTAAAATTTAAAAAAATTAAAAACCGTTGACTTTAAATTTATGAACTAAATTCAAAACTTAAATTTTTAAAAAAATAAATTTATATTTAAGCCTTTAATTAATCTCCTCGTATCTCCCTTATTATATTAATTTGTTTTGAAAGGACCAAGTTCCATTTTATAAAAATTTTGTTATGGTTAGGAAATTATGGGGCCCTTTTCTGTCATGTACATGTATAAATAAATATAAATTAGAGAGAAGAAAGCTATATTGTTCTGGGGCAGAGCCCCACAGGGAAAGTAGGGGTAGCTTTTATGGTAGGACAACACACCGATACGCGTGGCCATATCAGTTCCTTTTGAGCAGACATTGACGAGAGTCTGTAAAGGAAGGAAGACACCTCAAAATTTTGGGCAATCAAAATGGTACAAAACATGCACAAACATGTACCCGTAGCGGCTAATAAATCTGATAGCAACAACTCGGCCTTTTCAGCCTGGACCTCTTCTCCCTTATATTATTATATTATTAGTAGCTGGTTGATCCGTGAATTGCATGTGTTGTACTTGTGTTGATTTTTACATATAATAACTAGCATGGTACTTGTGCTGTGCACGGTTGTATTGATTTTTATTTATTTTTTAAATTACAATTTTTATAAATTTTATTATATAATTTCATTAATTGGTCTATGAAAGTGTAGATATTATTATGTAATATTTTAGAATCTAAAAAAATATTTAAAATTATAAAAAATATATAAAATTTAATTTAGTGTTTATATATTATATAATATATTTAAAAAATTTTGCGGCGTTATAAGATGTATTAATATATGTTAATATATTTTTATAAAATATAGAAATTTGATGTTCTAAATTCTAACTTATAATATGTAATAGTTTATTTTGTTAAAAAAGGTATCTAATGGTTTATTATAATTGCTGTACAAAAAAAATTGTTGTAACCAAAAAAATTGCTGTACAATAAAATAGTTTATTAACAATTAACAATCTTTCGTAAAAAAACAGTTTGTTTAAGACTTTGTATTCTACCGTGTGCCAGACCTATTTTTGAAATGTGCATCTCTTTGTATGACACAGTAACACGTGTCTCTCAGGTGGATTGATTTTGTAAGAGTTGGACACGTGTCCATAGTTGGGGTTAATTTTTTAAATAGAAATAGATATGAAATGATTTATTTACATAGTAATTACTTGATATATGATATACTCTAAATTTATAATAGTATTGATTCTATGACATTGTGTATCTTAGTTAAATATGAAAATTTAATGTTATAAATAATTAACAATTGCTCATGCATATATCAATAAAAATGAAAGCTAAATCAGATACACATAATAGATAGAGAATGATAAATGAAGGCCAACATGAAAATTTACACAAATAAAAAAAATATTAATGAAATATGTAAGCAAATATTATTTTATTTATCAAAAATAAAATTTAAAAAAAATAATAATTTTGCTACTTAAAAATTTATTAGAATGATCATGAAAATCATAAGTAAGCAATATTTTATTTATAATAAATTAAAAAATAATTTTGCAACATAAAAAATTTACATGTACGCAAAAAAATGAATAAAACCCCTAAGCAAAAACTATTTTATTTATCAAAAATAAAATTAAAAATAAATAAATTTTCAATCTAAAATTTTATAAGAACAAAAAATATGAATAAAACACTTAATCATTATTTTGTTTATCAAAAATAAAATTGAAAGAAAAATAATTTTACAGTCTATGAGTGTGTTTGTTTCAGGGCATAAAAAGTTATTCCCAGGAAAGTGAGTTTGGGAATGTAATATTCTCAAGTTTGTTTCAAGTTTGAAAAAAAATATTCCGAGGTATGATTGATTCCCTAGAATGTTAGCTACTCATATTTCTTTCACTTTTCATTCCTATGTTAAGGATGGGAAAGTTATATTCCCATGAGAATATGAATGGTTTTCAATCTTTCTCAACCATAACTTTCCACTCCCACTTCATTTCACCATATTTTTTAATTTTTATTTTTAAATTAAATAAAATTTAAAAATATTTCTAGGAATTTTAATTACCTACTAAACACATTATGAATTATACCTGATAATAACATTCCCAATAATAATATTCCCAGGAATATCATTTCAGGGAATATAATTTTATAACTTGAAACAAACACCCCCTAAGAATTTACAAGTACAAAAAATACGTATAAAATATGTAAACAAATACTATTTTATTTATAAAAAAGATTCAAAGAAAAAATAATTTTGCAACCTGAAAGAGTCTTAGTTGCATCTAGTTAAGATTAGCCTAGGCGCAGTTACTAAGTTGAATTCTTGACCATAGTTTCGGGCAAGATGGCCATATCTACCACATTCAGAGCATATAAGGTGTACTCCCTCATACTCAACACGATACCAATGGCCTTTAAGCCAAATCTTGTGTACTACTGTTGACTGTGTAAGATCGATCTCCACACATACTTGAGCGAATCTTCGATGTTCAACATTGAGCATATTTTGATCCACCTGAATGGATTTGCAATAGCAAACGCTAGTCCTAGCAACAACTTTGATTGTACTATAGCAAATTTAACCCAAGGAATCTGACCCATACCATTGTCCTTTGAATCTTGGCATTTGGAGATGCAAACTCAGGAGTCCAGTTAAACACACATAAGTAATGATCGAAAAGCATCCATGGGCCTCCTGATCGATGCAACTCTTTATTTGTCGATTTGAAGATCAAATTTAACCCTGTAATAGCCATTGTCAACATCAAGAGTGCCAAAGCATATTCTTTCATCACCAAGTAACCCATATTCTTTCCTAGTAACTTGACAACCAGAGCATATATCCAAGGCTCGCATAACTCATCAAAAACTTTATCATCAAGGTAGACTTTTGGAAGAAGCCAGTTCCCTCCTTCCAAATCGATGTGCATAATAAGCTTCTATAAAATTAAATCCATCTTTGACATATGGGGTGGCACCTAGCTACCTGTCCCCAATCACCTTCTCCCATAGAGAGTGACGTGGCAGCAGTTCTCGAGAGAGAACATCTTTTGGGCATTGAAAAACAATGCCATGTAATAGTCTTGACAGAGAACATCTTTCTTAAGCATTTCTTAACTAATACTACCTCCGTTTCAAAACTATAGCAATTTAAGGTTAATGTACATTGATTAAGAAATTTTTAATAGAAGTAAAATATTGTTTTATGTAGACTAAAATACCCTCATTTAATGGAAGAGTATTTATGATAAATTATCTACAAATCTATATACTATTAATGTCAACTACTACCACTAGTAGTTATTAAATAAGGGTATGGGTAAAAAAATAATTAATGACACTTTGGAATTGTAAAACTGCAATAGTTTTGAAACAAAAATAAAAGACTAAAACTGCTATAATTTTGAAACAGAAGGAGAAACTAACAGTTGAAAAGCTTATTTTTTAAATAAATTGTATTATTTTGGTCAAACTAAACTCATTATATGTCATTAAAATGGATCAGTTCCATGATTTGTTTTTCTTTTTTTTTAAGGTTTTATTCCCTTGACCTATTATTTTGTATTCTAAAAACTCCAATCCATCCATGTTTCTTACATCAATGAAATGTAATACAGTTTTAAAATTTAAATACTAAATATTTAGTTATATATGGAAGTGTGTAATTAAAACAAATAGTCTTATTACTATTATTTTAATTGGAAACAATTAGTCTTGCTATTAGTTAACTATAAGGCTTTACCCAAGCATATTCTTGCACATTTCACTTTCTATATATGTTTGTATAAATATGCAATATTTGAGGCCAAACATCTATTCCATTTCTTTAATCTCCGGATCCCTTACTTTTATTCAACAAATAAGAAAATGGAGCATCCCCTATATTAAATAATGCAAGGAAGCAATCCACCGAAACCTAGCTAGTAGCTAAAATGTACAAATATATGTATGAATTTTTTTTCATCGCGTTCACAGGCATTAAATGGCACATGGTCATCAACTGTATTCGAATCTTATTGTGGCATCATCCCTAACATGAAAGTAGAAAAGGCGATATTGAAAAATATTCAATAAAAAATGGGTGAATGAGTCGATCATTGACGAGATTTTCTAATTTTTATAAGCAAGACAAATATTCATTTATTAGTTATTGCAGATATTTTCTATTATTTTGTTGCATTCAACCGATTCGACAAATTAGAAGAAAAAAAATTCAAGCAGAAGAAGACAAAAATAAAATGGTTGCCCCCCTATTTGGGAAGTGTCTTCGTAATGATTTCCAATTTGCGCAGAAGTGGGAAGCCTTACTCCTATTAATGTGTGAACTGGGTTCAAGTGCTAAACTAGTGTTAACAATGGAGTACTAGTATTTTTTTTTTCTCTACAAAAATTTTAGGTAATATAGAATGGTTTCAACAAGATTCCACTCCACCTTGAGGTTATGTCAGTATTACTAACTATATATTAAGCAAAGTCTTGGGTTCGAGTGATGGGAAAGACATAGTTGAAAGGAGAGATCTCACTAAAGATGGTCAGCCAGGTCTTTCCGTGGAGATTAGTCATCGGTAAAGCCGATGGATACTTCGTACCAATAACATGGTTACCAAAAAAAATATTATTGACTATTACAAATAAAATGGTTGGTATTGCGAAGATAGACAATTTTTAACTACACGTATTTTATTTTAATTATTATAGAATTATTATTTATCATCCATATCTGATTAAAAATAGCGCACAATAATCTTTAATCAAGATAATATTGTAGGATTTATAATATTTATTCAAAGAATCTTGGAGAAGAATAAGGTGATTAAATAATAATCTATAACTATTATAAAGGGAATGCAATTTTTTGGCGTGTACACATTTTAAGGGACTATTTTGCCCCTATAATTTTCACTTTAAAATAACTATTTTTTTGTGTTCTATTTTTTTATTTTATCCCTATAACTTCTAATTAGTTATACACTAAAATTAGAGTATTATTGATATTTTTATAACCGCACATTATTATCCATAAACATAAAAAAGCAGACAAACGGATAAGATAGTATCCGTCTTTTCGCTAGTAATAATAATAAGATAATAATAAATTAATAATAATAAGAACAGAAGTAGTAGTTTTAATAAAATGGTTGGATCAGCGTTTTAAAAAAAATAAAATAAATTTTACATCGAAAAAAAAAAATTAAATGGTTGAATCAGAAATTCAGACCAATGATTGGTGCCCAACACGGCCATTCGCGGTGCCGCGTATATCCAACTGTTAGAGCCACGCAACCTGCCAAAACAGCTCGCCCACCGCTACTACTACTTTTTTTTTAGTACAATACTACTACTTTACAGTACATGCACCCAATTCATCTTGGGTTTTTTTTTTTTCTGTTACAAGAAAACATATATATCATGCATTTTGTGGACGTTTTTAAAAACATAAAAATCAATTAAAATGTATCCAAACAATTAAAAATAATTTAAATAATAAAAATTACTTTCATGATAATACAATATATAAATAATAAAAGAAAAAATGTTTCAATTACAATTTTTAATTTTAAAAAAATTAGAATTATTTTAATTATTAAAAAGTTTTTAAATAATGCATTTGTAAACTAAATGTCAAATACCAACGTAGTGTGGTACGAGTGATAGATACTCAGGTTTCTTAAGCATGATATCGGGGATTCGATCCCTAGACATGTACTTGAATTAGCATATGTTGGGAGATGGATCTCAGTACCTCATCAAGGGATTAGTCTCCACAGTATTATTTGTGTTAAATATGATTTTAATCCTTCGTAAATAGATAAATATTCACTTTAAATTTCTCATAAAAAAACAATTGTATCTTTTTAGTCCTCTATTACAAAGGTAAAAATATATTTAACCCTTATTATTATTATTATTATAAATTGATTGATTGCATCTAAAACCTTTCTCTATGTTGGGAGATGGATCTCAGTACCTCGAAGGATTAGTCTCCATAATATTATTTGAGCTAAATATGTTTTTAATCCTCGTAAATAGGTAAATATTCACTTTTAATTTCTCATAAAGAAACAATTGTATCTTTTTAGTCCTCTATTACAGGGGCTAAAAATATATTTAACCTTTATTATTATTATTACTATTATTGATTGCTTGATTGATTGATTGATTGTATTTAAAACCTTTCTCTCTTGATGAGTCTAATAATATTGTGATAATTTAATAACTATACACCGATAATATAAAACTAATTTTATATAAATATTTAATCATATTTCACTATCTTGTCATAATGTGAATAGATTTTAATAAATATACAATATTACAATAAAAATAATAAATGTGATTGTACATCTAAACAAAATTAATTAACGCTCTCAATGTATAGTTATTAAACTCATATTAGTATTCATTTTCATTTTGTTTTTGTTAAGCAAGGAGAGAACATAGTTTTATTTTTGGCTTTAATATTAATTTAGTCACTGTAATATAGGGAGTTTTTGATTTAGGTCTCTATAAAAAAAGTTAAACTTTTTTCGTCCTTGTTTTATTTATTTTTTTGAATTTAGTCCTCGTTTTATTTTACTTTTTGAATTTAGTCCCTCACTAGCGTTGACCGCTGATGTGGCGCTGTGAAATCCCTATAAAATTCCTACGTGGCACCCATGTGGCTTGCACATCACTTGACACATATCTATAAAAATATTAAGTTTTGAATTTAGTCCCTTCTAAAAAAATGTGTTTTGAATTTAGTCCATATCTTTCTCTCCCCTTCTCCACCACCCCCTCCACCACCCCCACTTCCTTCTCCTCGGTCCTCACCCCCACCACCACCACCTCCTCCTCCTCCACCACCCTCACCATCTCCTCCCTCACCACCAAATGGAAATTGCAGATACAACAACAACAACAACAACAACAAATCGCATAACCATTATGAAAATCGCAGAGCAACACCGTTTAGTCTCCATCTCCACGATTGCTCCTCCTTTTGCCCCTCTTCGTCTTCCTGCTACCCTTACACCGTTCAGTCTTTTCCCCACCACCATCCACCGGAAGCGCGTACCTTTCACTCTCGGTGCAAACAAGAAAAATAATCGTGTAGATTACCTTGCATACCTTTCCTCAAATTACCAGATCATTCATACCGATTGCTTTAATTTGATGTATACAAATTAAATCAAATTACTCAATGCAAATCAATCAATTTTACAAGGAACAAGAAAAGTAATCGTGCAAGGATTCACACCAGCATCATAACCCCAAGACACAAGAAGAGTGAGTGACGATGAACAGTGGCTCGTGGAGTAGAGTGACGATGAATAGTGGCTCGTGGATCGACCGAAACTAGGAAGAGCACCTTGCTATATATGTGTGTGTGTCACCGACTAGATTGATGGTTAATTAATGGTTAAAAGGAATTGGGGATTTGGGGATCTATTTCGATTTCGATTTTGGTTTGGGTCTAGGAATTGGGGATCTGTTTCGGAGCTTCTTTCTGTTTCCCCCTATTTAATTTCTTCAATTTTCATGAGAGGAAGGGAGTGGGTGGAGGTAGGGGTGGTAAAACGGGTCAGCCCGTCCCGCCCCGCCAAAAAACGGCGGGGCGGGGGCAGGCACGGGCTGGCCCGCCAAAAAAAGTGGGTTGGGGTACCCCAGCCCGCGCCCGCGGGTGGGTTGGCTGGTCAACCTGTCTAACCCGCCCAAAAAAAAAAAAAAAAAGGAAAAAGTGTGTAGAAGTGGCGGGTTGGCCCGCCTAACCCGCCCAAAAAAACTAAAAAAAAAAGAAAAACGGGTTGGCGGGCCAACCTGCCAGGCTAGCCCGTTTTGAACCCACCTTTGGGCGGGCCGAAACGGGTTGTGGGTTGAAAACCCCAACCCGCCTGCCTTTTTTGGCGGGCTGGCCCGCCGGTCCCAGCCCACATTGCCACCCCTAGGTGGAGGTGGGGGTGGTGCAGAAGGGGAGAGAAGGAGGAGGGGTGGTGGTGGAGGAGGGAGGAGAAGGAGGTGGGGGTGGTGGAGGGGGTGGTGGAGAAGGGAAGAGAAGAAGAGGGACTAAATTCAAAACACATTTTTTAAGAGGGACTAATTTCAAAACTTGCCACGTAGGAATTTTATAGGGACCTCACAGTGCCACATTAGCGGTCAACTCTTCCAGGGACTAAAATCAAAAAATAAAATAAAACGAGGATTAAAAAAGTTTGACTTTTTTTATAGAGACTAAATTTAAAAATCAGAAATATTACAGGGACCAAATTAATATTAAAGCCTTTATTTTTTTACAATCAACATAGTTTCAATTTTATATAAGAATAAAAAAAACTTATTTTATTTTGTCAAGAAAAATTTATTTTAGGTTCTACAATTAATGTGCATATAGACCGACAGACGCTCAATGCGATATTTTAGGTATCATGAAATTGGTACAATGAAGAAGAGACCTATTCTCAACTATGCTGTTGTTTTCATATATATTGTTTTTGAATGTTCACTTGCAAGTAGCGAGTGGCAACTTGATTTATCAATTTATATTTTTTAAAACATAAAATTCCATGCTACAATAAAGGGCAAATAATATTCAAGCATATCTTTAACAAAAAGAGACTTTAGTCGTAATCACACTCAAAAGTGATTAATGGAAAAATGCAAAGCAAAGCCCTAAAAATTGAAAGAAGCCAAAATCCTTGCCAAGCACGAAGTCACACCGCACAAACGTGTGCAATTGGGAATGTGATTGTGTCCATTATCCAAAAAGAACAAGAAAGTAGCTACCGTATTTGCCATTAATCCCAAGTGTACAATTTGCGAAAGATTGATGCCCCTTTAATTTGTTGATGTTTTCCTACTTTGTCTGATAAAAGACTAATTATTTTACGCTAATAAAAAATGACAGTAACTTATTCTTGTTTTCTCATTATGATAAAAAGAAGCTTCCAGTGCCTAATTTGTGAGAAATAGCAGTTTTGGTTTAACTTAAAGTTACCGATATTCATATTTAAGCGCTACATTATTTTTTTTGAAGAGATTTAAGCTCTACATTATAGGGATTGTTAAATTAGTAAACTCAAACTTATTTAGTATTTAATTTAATTTAAATTTCCTCTTAATATTTTCATTATTTCATATAATACAATAGTGCAAATATATCATAATTCAATATTAGTATAATAATGAAATTATTTCTAGATTAAAATAATCACAAATTTAATGAGTTAAACTTAAATTGAAATTTTGATGTGGGTTTTAAAATCAAACTCTAACCTTAAAATATTATTTAATAAAATTTACATCAATATTCAACCATTCAAAGTATTTATCTAATCCTTTTCATTTATTAAATTATTATATAATTTTTTTCATAGAGTAAAACATTCTTTAAACGTGAAGATTTAATGCATGCTTTTAAGGTTGCATAGTACTATTTGAACCCGACTTTTTACTATGGAAATGGAAACGGCGGAACTGTACTGAAACGGACTACGGAAAAGGGACATCTACATGCCGGTTTTTTTTTTTGGTGAATAAAAAAAAAAAAATCGCGCTCTCAACGTTTCTTTCATTAATTCCATCACTGCCTATTTCTTTCACGTTAAAGTTATTCATTTTGTGGTTAATTTATACATTTTTTTTCTCAATTAGGTAAAATCGAGAGATACCTCAATATTATTGGATAGGGTGCCAATGACATAGCGGGGCCTTTACCCAAAAGATTACTATAAGGTCATCTATAATGGAGCACCTACTTTTGGGTGTTTAATTGGGCCTCACGTGTACACATCACTCATTTTTACCTTTTTCAACACAAGCACTCAATAAGCACCCAACCTCTTCAACCCAGCAACTTCAAAAAATTTACTAAATGGGTCCCACCAATAACTCCACATCTAATTAAAACCCACAAATATATATGGGATCCGTCAGGAGAGAAGAGAGAGAGGGTGTTTGTGCAAGCACCACTCCCTATTAAGCACCCATATTTTTTTTCCTACAATGGAGGTGCTTAATAAGCACCCATTAAGCACCCTATTGGAGTTGCCCTAAAGACACTACTAGAATTTTTCTGATTACTTGTGGATTTTTTCACGAATTTTGCTCTAAAAATTGCATAAAATGTGTTTCATGTGGATTTTGGTTTACAGGTAAATCATTTGTGGATAATTATTTTCTGCAAATTTTGAAATTTGCAAAAAAATTCTTGCAGATTTGTCTAGGAAAAAAAATCTGCGGATAAGTTTCTTGCGAAAATTTTTGCAGATAAACCTATAAAAAAATCCATAGATATTTTCGTAACAAAAATAATTCACAGCCTAAATTCGCAGCACTAATCTGGCCAATGAATGCCACATAATCATCTAGGAAAGTTGGCCAGTACAAAATTTTAGTGGCTCTAGAGTGATAGTTAATTTATACTTTATGAAGGTATTTATTTACCTTGTGCATGTTTGTTTATGCATCAAACATGTTCCACAACAATAAATTTTTGTGAGCATGTTCGTCACAAAAACAATGTATTGACTTTTACTTTATCATTGTGAAAAAAATACTCTATTACATGATTGATTATTATCTTCCAAATTGTTTTTCCATGAATATGAAAAATTTCATTTCTCTCATTTTCTAACAATGATGTATATATCTTTCAAAAAAAACAATGATGTATATATATATATCATATGTAGCAATCTTAGTATGATCTAATAAGAATCTTGATTGTGTCTTTCATAAATCACTTAGAAATATGGCCATGGCAAGGGTGAACCGCCTAAATATATGGTTCATAATGGATCACAGTATATTTATGCAATTTTATTATTATTATTATTATTATTATTATTATTATTATTATTATTGCGTAGTCTTTGATCATTTTGAAATTACAAAATCATTCCCCATAAAATTACTCAACCCAAGATTCCTTCTCTCACAAAACCTTCTTCAATTTATTAGATTCACTCCTTGTCTTATCTATTTTTTGTAACCATGTTATTATTGTGAAGTATTCACTGGCTTTGTCGATGACTAATTTCTGCCAGGGAACTTGGCTGACCACCTTTAGTGGGGTCACCTCTTCCAACCACATTTTTTCTATCCATAAGGCTCGAATTCGAGATCTTGCTCAAGTGATCCGAGCCCAGTGCCACTCGAACCAACGCAATGTTGGTACTCCTTGCTTCATCTGAAGCACTCATCTATCATACATATTATGTTGGAGCCTCGCCGTCTCTGACTCGAGCTTGACCACTTTGTGATCTCGATCCCATGACAATGCTACCTCTTCCTGCATCTCTTCCATATGATCTCCCTCATCTTTGCACTATCATTCCGTAAGGCCCTGGGCATTAACAAGTTGAAGATCAAGAAAATAGGAAAAATTAAAGGCTTCTTTAAAGAGGAGGTCCTTTTTAAGACAAGACAAAATAACTTCTGAATATTTTTCTGTTGCCTTCTCATTACTAACATTCAATACATATATGCCAAATGGCCATTACCTCTCAAACAAAAGCATAACAAACTTGCAACACTAAATCAACAACAATACTAAAGCAACAAAAAACAAGCAATACGACAATGCAAAAATAAAAAGAGTTCAACATCCTGATAACACCCTCTCGATAGAAAAACAAATTAAGGAAGCTCATAATCCTTGAGCCATTTCGGCTTCATTATTGGCCCGTGTTTGAGGAATGGTGTCATCTGGCTCCCCATAGTTAGTGGTCTCCTTTGGGTAGCAGGTTTGACAATTGGGTCCATAACATCCTCCCCTCAGAGAAAGTCACCTTGTCCTCAAGGTGGAAATCAGGGTAAGCTGCAGTGATTTCATGGAATGGCTCCTAGGCTACATCCTTAGGGAATAAACCGGCCCACTGCATGTATTAGAACTTGTGTGTTAGAGGGCTCAATATTTTCAGCTTGCCAATCGAGAACAGCTAAGGGCTGGAGCACTTGTTGGTTTTCCACTGCTTTAATTATGAGGTAGTTCACGGGCTGGAGTGGTTGTGTCATAGCAAGTTTGAGTTGCGAAACATGAAAAATAGTATGAATTTTACTAGTAGGTGGTAATTTCAATTCAACAGCTACTTCCCCAATTTGACGCAACAATTTGAATGGTCCAAAATAACATTTGTATTGAGTGTGGACACGATAACCAACCACTAAAATCTATCGATAAGGTCATAGTTTGACAAAGACCATATCACCAGTTCTAACCTTGTGGGGAATTTTGCACTGATCAACATATTGTTTCATCATTGTTTTAGCTTTCTTCAATTTCTTTTTTAGCAGATTGAGGACGTGTTCCCTGCAACACACTTTCTCCAAAAAGAATATTACACCATAGTAACCAAAAGTTTCGCCAAGATTTATAAAATATTTGTACAAAGTTTATAATGTTTGTCAGAAAATGCGGGTAATTTTTTTTTTTCCTTTTTCATAAAAGAAGATGAGATGGATGAAGAGTAAAGTCTCTTATTTCCTTTTTAAAGATTCAGCTGTAAAGTAAACCATCATGTACAGAAAAGTACTCTCTCATCTATATATAAGTCATGATATTTTACAAAGGAGTTTGTTCTAAGACAAACTTTGGTTTTTACATTGCAAAAGGAAAATAAGTTAAAACTACTCTAAACCAAAAAGTACAAAAGTGGTAAAAGAAAAATATACGCTACTATGTACAGTCGAGCCACGATCCCGTCATCTACACAAAAAGGAATCTACTACATTAATGCCTTAACTTGGATACATCTATGGGCAAGATCAGGTAGATCCTCCTATCCCAGGCAAGCTAGGTTTCATGTGCGGAATTCGAGTTACTGGAACCCAATCAAAATCAAACCTGGTTTGATTTGATTTAGGTATAGTCTCTCTGGTTAGGTCTGGTCTAGGTAAGGTATCTTGAGTGAGATTAGAGGTAGCCCAAGAGTAAATAGACTCTTCAGGTTCTTCCTCGGGATCTTCTTCTATTTCCTCATCCGATAAGGATTCGGATGACCAGATGATGTCTTCGGATTCAGACTCCGATGGACGGGGTAAAGGGGAATGGGTTGGTGAATTTGCTTCTCCCTGAGGCGAAACCAGTATGTGTCCCACAGAACCCTCAGTTCTGGTAGGTGCTGCCGCAGAGGTATCTTCAGAGGTTTTGTCTTGGTTTTCATTTGGGGTTTTGTCTCGAGTTGGAAGGTACATGATCGGAACCATTTCCATCATGCCCCGAAGGATGTGAACTACCTCCTCCGCTGTTACCCCCATCCTCACTACCGAAAGTAAAGTTATCTGAGATATATCCTAAGGGTCTTAATTGACGTCGGGGTAACTTAATATCTAATATCATTTGTTCCTGGATGGGTAGTGGATTTGGTAGTGGGTTTGGTGGTGCTCTACCTCCAACATCCAACGTTTCCACTTCTCCTACAAACCTTCCCCATTGTGTGCTAGGACATATTTTCCACCATACACAGTCTCCACCTTGAGGTTCTATGGATAAGTGTCGAACTGTTCCCAATCCCTTATCATGAGGGTCCATCTACTCTGTCATGTATCAACAAAACAAAGCAGGCAGGGTGAAACTCTAACTCAAGTTAATAGAAGCAGTACAAGTACGAAACATAGATCACACAACACTCAACTCAATCATCAAGAATCAGATAAATCTCATGGACAACCAAGTTTCTCAAGAACAATGTAACAGAGTAGCAAAGCATTGGAAACACACAATCACATCTCAAACAAGCAGTCTTACCTTGTATCCATGAACCTGTAAAACCACACATTCACAAGAATATATAATCACATCAATGTCTTATTTATGCATGCCTCTTCTATATTTCTCAAATCACACCGGTGTAGTGCTCCAAGGGGACTTTTCCAACCTTAACTCCAGTTAGCGATCGGCTACCAGTAAACTTAACAGCATAATCAGGGAATCCCGTCTATAGACCCCTGAAGATACTTCAGAATTACTGCATTTAAAACTTAATACCCAATCAGAAATAGAACTGTCAGTCAGATTTATCTAAGTCGGTTATTCGATATTTGTCTCAGCTCAAGGGCTATCGCCAGGCAAGGCTTCTTGAGACTTTCGAAACCTGGATAATCCCAGTAGACGATTATAGTCCAACAGTTTCTATTTTCAACCTCGTCTCGTAGGTTGTATGCTCAAACGTTTTTATGCTCATGCACAGATTTTCTCTTGAATTCCTCTTTAATTCTCTTTGTAAAACTTCCTCTGTTTTACTATCTCTCTTTCTCAAAAATCTCTGAATCTCTTCAAACTCTTTGTAAGAAATAAATCAAATCCTTTTATGGAAAGACCACATGTATTAACAGATAATTGTTTAAAATCACTGTTTCTCATAAAACTCTTTCTTTTTGCTGTATTCTCTAAATACGTAGAACTATTGTCTCCTTTTACTATTTATTACGGAATAGAATTCTCTCTCTTGTTTTCATAATTTTAAGTAACCCAACAGAGTGAATGTATGAAAAATAGTTAACTGTATTCAAGAAGATCAAAACGGGCATAGTCACTTTGGATTGATTTAAGAGAGAAGGGATCAATAGTATTTAAATTTACGTCCACTTTTAAAACAATAGATGTCTGTTCTTAGATTTTAGATAACTTCTTGGTAACAGAATAATTACACGGCGGCTGAGCCGACTACGGTAATCAGTGTCTAGCTTTCTTGAAAATTTAATATAGACTTAGTGATCGCATTTAAGCTGATTAATCACGGCTTAGTTTATTTTTGAAGATGAAAAGATTACACGACGGCAGAGCCATCTTTGGTAATCCGTATACCAAATTAAAAATCAATCCACTAATACTAAGTGAACGTAGTAAATCTGTTTCTCTTTGGAAATATTTAAGCTCTATTTATCTTCCAAGAAAAAGGCCCGTTGCAAGCCTATCTCACTAATTTCCACTGCCATAGACATTGGAAATTAAACTGAGTTATGTGCATATATATACAGATTGGATACCCACTCGATATTTTCCACTAATAAAATAACAGTAGAATTCACCAGAATCCATTACCGTTAAATTATTTTCCGAAAGATGCTATAACAGTAGGTTCACCGAGAATCCATTACTGTTACACTCTTTAATCCTTTCCAATCTATTTATATATACGGTATTAAGAAAATTACTTCTTTCCAATTTCATCTTGTCACGTATATACCGGGTCTCCAATGTTAAGATTTCCCCAAACAACGTATCAATACAGATCCCAGGCCAGAGAGAGACGGACTGCTTTAGCCCCTTCATAGGTCTCCCTTCCTTTCTAGACAGATCCATACTGATAAACCATTTATCTTAATCATGACCTTGTATATAGATAACAGATAATATCGGGTTTTCACAAACAATAAATTGTGTTTTTCTTGTGGTAAAACCTTATTTGAGGTACGTCTAAAATTCGTCATTATAACGGTATGTTTACAAAAGCTCAAAAGTGATTTTGGCATAATCTCTCCTCTTACTCGAAATTTTAGATTAATTTGGGCATTATAACTCTACAATTTATAAATAGCACCAAACAATTAATTTAAGACTATAAAGCATATATAAACAAGCAAGCCTATAAACACACAAACACCCAAAGCAAACACAAACAAGAATCATACTATTTAAATTAAATTGAAAAGAGAAACCCCTTACCTTGGCCAAACTTGATGAAGACCAACCAAGAACACCAAATGAAATTTAAAACAACTAAGAGAAAAGAGAGAGAACTTTGTATGCCTTCTTGCTCCTTGTTGGTGTTGTGTGAAAATTATGAAGTAAAGACCCCTATTTATAGGAAGGGGAGGGCGGCCAAGGAGGGAGTGAGAGGGAATTAAAAAATTGTGACCTCATCTAGCTTTTTAGGCCTTATGTCATAAACCATAAATACATAATTCATCCATTTTTCTAATTGGTTAATAAATGTGACAAGGCTTATGACTCATAAGCCAAAAAGTTCATCCAAGGGCCCTCATTCAAGGTGGATGTCGACCACCATAAGGGAGAAGAAGAGCCATTTGATCAAATAGTGAAAAACTTTATGGTTTCGTAAATTAACGGAAAACTGATGGCTATATGGTCTTTTCGCAAACAGATCTCATAAATAATTTATTAAAAGGTGAGGACCTTCAAGAAAATTTCAAAAATAGCTACTAATAGTCTTAAAGACTTCATACAAGAGTTTCTGGATTTTTATGGTAAATGGTAGGCTTTACGGTACGCACTAACGAAGGAAAACGGACGCGCAGTAAGCTCAAAACAGTAATTTTTCAAAAAATTCCAGAAAAATTCCCAGAAGATCACAAATTTAATTTAAACAACAATGGTCCCTCTTAGAATTTGATTTTGAGCACTCTCTGTCCACTGAAAATTCATCCTGGTTTCCGTAAACTTCGTTTTATGTACTCATAGAGACCGAAAACGTAATTCTTTATCTGTCTTTCAAAAAATTCCAAAATAAATTTCATAAATCATAGAAAATATAAAAACATGGTGTACTATTCTAGTTTTTCATTTTGACTTCGTTTGGGTCTTCGTATCCATTCTTAGCTCTTACCGTAAACTGCGGGGACCAAAACTGTAATTTCAGAAATTAGTTTCTCCAAAAATTTTAGAAAAATTTCAAAAAATCATAAATATTATAAGAAACAAATTTTGTGAAGCAAGATAATTTTCTTGGCTGGTTTAACATATTTTTACTAATTAAACTCTTTTCCATCTATTACGGTAAGTACGGTTTTGAAACGGCGTAAGAAAAATTACTGTTTTAATAAAATAACTTGATAAGTATTATAAACCCTCAATTATAAGACTAACATAATTTTCTTATCACTTAGTTCATACCAGAATACATAAAACAGATAAAAGACAGAAATACAGAAAACAAAAACCTATATAAAACTTAACTATTTTTCTATTCGCACTGTAATACTTAACAGTAACTTATCTTTCTATTTTTCTTATGTTTCTACCAGGTCTTTGTAATCCCTATCTCATCTATTTTTCCCATCTCTACCTTGTATTATTTTTCTAACTACGGACTACGGAGTTTCTCAAAAAGGGACTAAAACTGTAATTCCTTTATTATTCTCTTCTAAAATCCCGAACTTAATTCCTAACAATCTTTATATGTCTCCAAACTACTATTTATTTCCTCAAATACCTTTTGGAAGAGTTGTATGAATTTTTCAAATTCATTTTATCACTTTTTTCTAATAATCAGAATGTCCGCACTTATTTCCTGACTTCCGTATATAGCTCTAAACTACTAAGTTTTTATCCGAAAAACTTCAAAGTAGTTCTAATCTCCTAAAATTAACACTCTGTCTCTTAGAGTGAAATTTTGAGATGTTACATTCCCGATTCATCAGTTCCGAATCAAGTCCTCTACATGGCTAGCACCTGCAATGTATTGAGGAAGTGAAAGAGGTGGTTCACCATAAACAATTTGAAATGGGGCAGTAGAAGAGTGAGTAGAGCTGTTGTAATACCATTCTGCCCAGTGTAGATATTTACCCCAGCTGTTTGGTTGATCATGGCAAAAACAATGGAGATATTAATTAAAAGGCCTTGTTGACAATCTCCGTTTGACCATCACTTTGAGGGTGATAGGCGGTGGTCATACGCTCCTTGGTGCCACTTAAACGAAATTGTTCTAGCCAAAATTTACTAAGAAATGTGGGGTCCTTGTAAAAAAATGCTTTTTGGCATTCCATGTAACCTGCAGATCATTTTAGCAAACAAGTCAGCAACTATATTTCTTTGGTGAAATGATAAACAACAACCAAGATTGTGGTATTGGTTTGGAAGGAAAGAAGCCCTGTTCTAAAGAAATGTCTTCCCAAACACCACTTGGTTTTGATAAAGGTTGAATGAGCCCATAGGGAAAGTGAGCGGGAATTTCTGTATGTTGACATATGTGTAAGCTTTGACAAAATTAGTGACATCTTTTTTCATACCTTCTTAGTAGACATTCTCCTTCAGTCTACCATAGGTTTTGTGAATGCCATTGTGCCTACCCAAAGGGGAAAAATGGAATTCTTCAAGGATAATAAATTTTAGGTGATGCTGAAGGAATGTAGAGTTTACCTTTGAAGAAGAGCATGTCACGAATCACCTAAAATTGTGGGAAGGATCGGGGATTATTTTGTACTTGTTGTAGGAGCTCCTTAAGTGGTGATTCACTTTGGAATGAGTCCTTCAGCTTCTGGAAAAAAAAATCCCGATGAGGAACTATTGGCAAACAATTGCGGGTTGGATTCATGTATTCTTGACAAAGCATCGGCCACTGGGTTTTGGGCATCCGGTTTATACACTATCTCATAAGAATAACCTAGGATTTTGGCAAGTAAAATTGTTGTTTCAGGGTCTGAACAACTTGGGTTGTTAGTTCGCAGAGACTTCGTTGATCAGTATTATGATAAATTTACGCCGCAGTAAGTATGTGCGCCATTTCTTTACAGTTGTTGTGATATCACAAAGTTCTCTGACATATGTTGAAGAATTCAACATTTTTGGACAAAATTTCTTGCTAAAGTAGCAAATAGGATGGCAAAACAACCTAAGTCCCAGATGTATTGCATGATTTGAGTAATGAGTGTTACTGTTGTATCAGTTTGATTGAATTGTACTAGATCACAGTGACTCAGTGTAGATTAATTTTGATTTTGCAATAGCAATCGTTCAAATCAAAGTCATTTTCCACTAACTTCCATTTGAGATTTTCCAATTTCCAAATCAACTTTGTAAGGAATATCGATTGCTCCAATTGGGGTTTAGTAAGCAATTGAGGTTTTCCAATCGCATGCTACCCAAATTAAATTTTCAAGAGGAATTAATTGCTCCAATCAGGTTTCATTTTATTCGTCAGTTTTGCTAAATATGCAAAAGGAGGGTGAAATCAAGTAGCATTGGTTAGGCAACCTCTGCTGATTGGCTGATACGAGGTTGAGTGAAGAAGAAAATACATGACAATGCAACAGGACTCAAATATAAACAAAAATAACTCAAGTGTGGAGGACTCAAGTACAAGCAAATTTTAACTTATTACTCTACCTTATTTAATAATTTATTCTACAAAATATTCTTCATTTAAGAGATGAAGTTTATTTTTTTTAATAAGATCAATAAAATTAAACAAATTTAACTAACTTTTTTAATCAGTATGAATTTAAGTATTTTTTATTTATATTTGAGTCCAAATGGTGCATTAAACAAAGACAACGATGAACTAGGATTGTGCCACGTGTAGAAAGTAGTTGAAAGGTTTATTCTCAATTGTGTGTATAATTTTTTTATCAGTCAATTGTGTGTAACACATACATTAAATATGTTATATCTTTAATTAAAATTTTCAGAAAAATATTTATTTAAATTTTAAAATGAATAATTAATAACATAGTTCACACATCGAGTAATTGTTATGAAAAACAAAATTCTATAGAATATAAAAAAACAAAATTCTATAATAATATAAAATATATTATAAATTCTTCAACGTTTTATCCCTTTTGACAATTCCCATAAAAAACCAAATGTAGACATTTGGTCAAGGTTAATTAAAATCTTAATATCTTAATAATAATAATAATATAAACTATAGATTTAATTAATATGTACTAACAGGGTAAAAAAAATTTATATAGATATCTAATGATATTTTATTATGTAGATTTTTTTGAAATTTTTTTAGAAAATAATATTATGAGTTAATAGCATAGTGAGATATAATTGGATATATCTATGTAAAAAAATTTACACCGTCGATACATAAAAATTTAACTCCAAACTATACAGAAAAAAAGTAAGAACGAACTAACAAATACTAAATAAAGAATGTTGAGAGGTAAAATGTCACCCTAACTCCTCATGAATCCACAATCGTCGTCCCAACCCACCACGGTCCATCCTGTGGTAAACATCGAGGGTCGACTAAAGACATTTATAAAAGGCCAAAGAGAGAAACCAAACAATAAATTCAAGGCCATACAATAAATAAATCTCACCCCCACCTTCCATAGTCCTATTTATTATATTATTTAATTATTTAAAAATAACATATGATATTTTTTATTTTCTCTCTCTCTCACTAATTGTACCTGCCAAGTACGCTTACCTGTACCTCCCAGACTTCTCGCATCATCACCTTTCCATTGTGTACACTCTCTTAATAGAATCAATCCCCAATTTTACTCATTTTTCCCCCTTCTCTCTTCCTTTCGCATATATATAAATAAACACGCATACTCCTCTTCTCTTCTATCATCATTCCTTTTCACTTCTCCTCACCCACCGCAACCACAACTCCCTCTTTCTAAACTTCACACACACTCTCTCTCTAGCTCTCGCTTTCGCTTTCTGTTTCTCTCTCTGCAGTCATGAAGCAGTTGATTCGCCGGCTGTCGCGAGTGGCGGACTCCTCGCAGTACACACTCCTCCGGTCGGACTCATCTCGCCGCAGGCGACCATGCCGGCGTGCGGAGTCGTTCCGTTTTGCCGCGGTGGCGAAGATCCGGCGGTCGTCGGCGGTGGTGCCGGAGGGACACGTGCCGATCTACGTCGGCGACGAGATGGAGAGGTTCGTGGTGTGCGCGGAACTTCTGAACCACCCGGTCTTCGTGAAGCTTCTAAACCAGTCGGCGCAGGAATACGGTTACGAGCAGAAAGGCGTGCTTCGGTTACCGTGCCACGTCTTCATCTTCGAGCGCGTCCTTGAAGCGCTCCAACTTGGCCTCGACACGCGCCACATCACTGAACTGCTCAATTCCTCGTCGGAAGAGTTCTCCTAAAAAAAATGAAAATGAAAAATTTTCCGAGCAAATTAGGGAAAACGTTGAAACGGAATTTGCATATGGTAAATTAGCGAGGTCTCTGTTTTTGTTTTGATTTCTCTGTAAATATACATCAGGATCTTAAAAAAAACAAAAGCAGCACAGAAAATGTTAGGGTTTGTTTCTCTGTTTTTTTTAGTTGGTTTCTTCTTCTTCTTCTGGTTCTTGTTGTAGCTCGATGCTAACTGTAAAGGCGAAGATATTATTACTCTTCTGTTTTGCGACCAAGGAATGGGAATCACCAGTTTTTTTTTGGCCCTGAATTTTCCGTTTCTTTCGTTTTCTCGGTTGGTTTCTTGGGAAACAAACAGAAATTAAAAAGAGCAGAACGTAAAAAATCTGACACTGTGTTTAAACTTCACGCCGTTTCGGTTTTGGATTTTAGTTCACTTTGCCTCTGCCGTTTTGGAAGCTCATAGTTTTGATTTTTTTGGGGGGTGGGTGGGTCTTCATTTGTAATTTTTGTAATTAAAATAAATTTAAGTTCGATTTTATTTGTGGTTTAGTTAAATAGCAGAAGCAGTGGCCGAAGCGTTAAATTAGTGGAACTGGAGACGGTTATTGTGCTGAATTGGGGATCTAGACTAGCTGACATATTATTAATATTAAGAATATAAATTAAAAAAGGGGCCTTAAAAAAGATATTGACGTATTATCCCATTTTCCGTAAAGACAAACAATAGTATCGCAATTATCACGATCTTAGGAGTATTAAAGAAGAATAAAGATAACAGTGAAAGATAGTAATTTTTTTTTTGAAAAAAGCAAATGAGATCTAACTTTTGTAGTAATCGTAACCATCCCACATTCCCACTAAGGCACTAACAGTAATTACAAAATTACGTTTCCGTAAATCGGGTACAATCATTTTGGCAGCACTCATGAGTCATGTACGTAGGTAATTTATATACTTTTTAATTTTAAGTTTTAACAATAAAAGAGAAAATAAAGTCCAATGTTGTAAATGTCATAAAAGTTGAAGGAGATTAAATACTATTCAATTGATTCAGACCAAAAAGCGCGATTCGATTAGAATAGTGAGGCAAATTGTGATTGAATACTTTTTATCAAAAAAAAATTGTGATTGAATATTTAGAGCATCTCCATTGCAACACTCTAATTTTGGGTACTTAAGTGGACTCTACTTGTCCACATTACTTATTTTTATTTTTTTAATCTAAATACTTAATAGGTATTTAACTCCTCTAATCCAGTAACTCTAAAAAAATTCTTAAATGGACTCCAATAATAATTACAAATCACTTATTTTTATTTATAAAATACAACTGGACCCACAAAACAGTACCAAACAATGCAAACACTCGATGCTTGCACAGGTACCCATTCTTATTAGATACCTCATGTACCAAACCTCTATCTGTGTTTGCGGTGCTTGCAGAGTTATTTCTTTGTAAAGTACCTGCGACGCAGACGCTCTTAGTTTGAGATAATGATAATAGTAATTTACAAAGTTAAAATTAATGTTTGAATAGAATAATACACATGAATTTACGAAAAGGACCATTGTATTTTGTGTCCAAAAACGGTAACCTTTGAACGCAATCATGAGAATTTTTCATGTGAAAAAACGTAATTATGAGATATAGTCTTTTATTATCTTTTTTAATCTCATTTATAATTAAAAACAAGATTTAGTGAAGAATATATATTTTCTCTTTTAATTATTAATGTTTTAATGAAAATCATAATCATATCATAATAAAATGTGACAAGCAACGGAGGATATTTCGTACTTATGTCATGACAGAATGTTTGGGGCTTTTTTTTTTCTCTCCAGTACTATTTAATTTTTTATTTATCAAACTAACTTTTTTTTTATGTATCAAAGTAGTACTTTTTTGAATAAAATATTTATTTAATTCTTTTTTAATGAATTAAATATTAATAGTTGGTTTAATATTGTGATTAAGTTGTTAATTGCATTAATATTTAATTGTTAAATATTTATTAATCTGATTTGTCAACTAATTGAATATTTAATTGTTAAATATTTGTTAACCCGATTTGTCAACTAATTAAAATTTAAAAATACAAATACAATATTAATAGTCAGTTTAAAAGACAGCGACATCAATGTCTCTGTCTCTGCACACTGATCGGAGTACCATCCTCCACTCCTTTTCTATCACAAAAAACAAAGACATCAATGTCTCTATCTTCACACACTGATCGAAACAACCCCCTCCACTATCTTTGTTCGCATGTCATCGCTGTTTGTTCCCATATTCACCACGACTATATGACATACGTGTCTCCCCAGTATACATTGCAAAATGTATACAATGTTTACCGCGAAGAGTTCAAATCGGTACCTAACCGTTCATATTGGCCAGAATACAATGGAATTAAATTGTGCCATAATCCAGCAATGTGGAGAGATCCAAATGGTAGTCCACAGTCCACAAGAATTCGTACCGAAATGGATCAAACGGAAAACAGTCGTCATCCCAAGATATGTGGATTGTGCCGAAGTGAAGGGCATAACAAGAAAAACTGTCCTCACCGTTCTGGAGTTGATATGCAGCAGTAAAAAATTTCTATTATTTGCATTTAGTTTAGTTTTGTATCATTTATGTTTGCATCACTTATGTATTTGTATTTGTATTTTTAAATTTTGAATCAATTTGAGCTATTTTCTATAATTATATTATCAATTAGTTGACAAATTGAGTTAATAAATATTTAACAATTAAATATTAATGTAATTAACAACTTGATCACAATCTTAAACTAACTATTAATATTTAATTTATTAAAAATAAATAAATGAATATTTTATTCAAAAAAGTGATACTTTGATACATAAAAAAAAGTGCTAATTTGGTAAATAAAAAATTAAATAGTGCTAGAGAAAAAAAAAATGCCAAGGTCTGGGCGTTGGTAGTGGCAGGTCAGCAATGTAATTGCCGTGATATTCGGTGGTGTTTTTGAATCCTAATCCGATCCACGAAACGAAGGGGCAGCTTCATCGTTTTGAATTTGCACGAAGGGCAGTTTGGTCATTCCGGTGTGTGCCTTGTCGAGAGTAATCAACGATGGCATATTGGCATGTGGTGTGGCCTTTTCAGTTGGAAATTGCCGTGCCTGCTAGTCCCCACTTTTCACCTCACAAGTAAAAAAAAAAAAGCGCAAATTTGAAGTAATTTCATGTTTCAATTGAAAAATCATAATCATAATAAAATGTGACAAGCAAATGAGGATATTTCATCATCTAATTATATATTATATTATTAAAAATTAAAAGTATTGCAACCTCTCATTGAGATATGCACTCTTCTTCGGGCTGCTGATTGGAATACCTTAGTGGTTCATGTGTACAGAGAAACTAATTGGAGTGCGGATTGTCTCGTCAATATGGGTCATGAAGGACCTTTTCAGTTTTCACTGTGTGGTTTTAGATAATATTCTGGCTAGTCTGGGTTTGATTATTTTTGAAGATTGTAGAGGGTGCTTGTTGCTCCGTGATGTGCACTAGTTTGCCTTGTTTTACTGTTGCTTTACTTTGTACCCCTTATATAAAAAAAATTTTAAAAGTGTTTAATTTAAATTAGATTCATAATGAGTCCAAAGCAATACTAGAAACAATATCTCAGGAACACCAGATGATATATTAATAGATATATAAAAATAACAAATTTAATTCAGCAAAAAAAAGACAAATTTATATTTTTCAGCAACACAAATACTCTTCAAAAATATATAAATAAAAATTAAAATGATGAAAACACAAATCATATTTTTTTTACTTGTTTAAACTTGAGATAAAATTAAAAAAAAAATTATTATTCTTCAGCCACAATTATCTTCAAACACTTAGAAAAATCTTTATTATTATTGTTAATATTCTGTTAAACATAAGTTATTATATACATATAGTGCCCATCACAATGCTAATTAATATTTTTTATAAGCCAATTTTTTATTGTTAATATTTTTTTTCTCCCCCTAATAGCCACCAAACCACCTTATAACTCCCTTACATTGCTAATAATAATGGATAAGAATTATAAAAATGGATAAGATCTAGATCTAAAGATAATAGTAATGGATAAGATCACTCTCTCCTTAAATTAAAGAGAGTAAATATGAATGTATTAATAACTATTGACTTAACTGAAATGCCCTTTCGTATAAAAAGAGCGGTTATGAAAATTTGTATGAACCATGTAATGATCCTCTGACAAGACTTAGGAGGACTGCTACATGGCACGAAAACTTCCCATACAAAAATGTTATGAATTGATCTTAGCCAATCAAATTGGAAATTTTACACAAAAATTGGTAACCCTTTACGGAAGCAAAACAGTGGTATAGTGCCACGTATTATTCGTGGCATTTCGTGCAAACATATTATTATATTAAATTTACAATATTAAACACATATATAAGTTATAGTAATCCATCCCATGAGTATTTTTTATTATTTAAATAATCTTTATAAAAAAAATATTTTTGAACAATATTAACCCTTATGAATTTCAAAAACTTAACAAATGTATTCCTTCTTTAATCTAGACTTACTAATTACTAACATATTACACTACTATATGTATATCAAAACAAAAGTAGAATTCTAAGGAATATACTGCAAATTAAAACATTCATTATATCAATTGAAATAATAACAATAACATGTCATGTTGTCATTAATTTATTGGATCAAGTTAGAAGGATATCAAAATCCCTCCATTTTGTTAGGAACAGAGCAATGCATCTGCTAATTCAATTCACACCAATCAGCGTGCATGACTCTTAATTTAATTTTGTTATTTTAACTCACTAAAATTTATAGATAATATTTGCTTGCTTATTCTAAAATGGTTTTTTTTTCTCGACAATTAATAATTTGTGGAAGTGTGCTACTGTAGATGTAGAATTGTGCTTCAAAGAATCACACATCATCATATTTTTTGCATATATAAGTTTTTTTTTTATATTTCTTTATTTCAATAATATATGAACTCTACTCCAATTCACAAGTACGGAGGATGACTGTTTCAGAACAACTAACTTTCATACAAGTTTATAATAATATTACAAAGGCAAAACAGTTGAAAAACCCATATGTCTTGAAGTTGGGGGATTTGGAAGTTAAAGAGCATGCAATGCAATGCAACCATACCAAACCACAGATTTTATTCAAAACCTACCCGTTGATTCGATTGTCTCCTTAAATTGGCATTACATGCACAAGTCAAGGTGGTCATTTCAATTACCCCTACCTACACTCCAATTAATGTAGGCCATTTAATATGATTAAAGGCAAATCCCTGAAGAATGCACATGCCACGCTTGTGAATTAGGTTTACTGTAGGTGTGACCCCTCCTAGCTATATATCTCTCCGTATACCACATGTACTATACTAATAAAAACAAATATAGAGTGAACCCACATTGTATTGCTTGAGGAAACCGTAACTATTTATTTCAACAAAATGTTGTTTCAAAGATTTCATCATTCTAGTTCCATGATCACGAATATGCTTAATCCCCCATGTTATAGGTAGTTTCAAAACCTCAAATGCGTGCACTTCAGGTGTTTGAGGAAATGCTATCCCCATGATCGATGGCCATATCTAGATATATACATAGCTAATTTAATTTCCCGACTCGTATATGTTATTGATCTTTTAATTTTTTGGTTTAGTTTTCTAATTACATGTAGAAAACCCACAATGAAACGTGATTGTATAAATTTTGTTTTGTTGTGTTTTAATAGCCAGACGTACGCGTTGACGTGAGAATGAGGCCATGGAAATAAGTTCGTTTGTTCTCGTTGATTTACGTGTTTTATAGTAATGACCCGTCAACATTACCTCACAGAACCTGTAATTTGTTCATACTTGTCAAAGAAATTTTTATTTTTTAAGTCTTTGCAAGTCAATTACGAAGAAGCCTTGATAGGCGTTGGATTTTTTTTCTTTGGATTTGTTAAGCACATGTAATTCAACTTGGGATTTTTTCTTTGGATCTTTTTTTTCGTCTATAATTTCGATCAGTAATTCAACTTTTTTGAGTAATTAAACTAAGCAAGAAAATGAAAAGATAAGAAAATAAAGAAATAATAAATTTAATGTTTAGATGGTTGAAAAATAAAGAGAAAGAAAAATAAAATATTTTTCATTTGTTTAGTTGAATGAAATATGAGAAGAAGAAAAAAAGAAAATGAGTGTTTGAAATAATAAATTTTACTCTTAATAAAATAAATAAATCAAGTGGAACTCATACAGCTAAAAAAGGGATAAATAAATAAGTAAAAGTGGAACTCATCATACTTTTTAAATAACACTTTGGTCACTTTGTGACTTTTTGATTTGGCTGGATTATGTTCATGTACTCTGTATTGGTTGGATTACAGATTGAGCACACATTATCCTTCCAGTCCCATTTTAATACAATTTGATTTATAAAAAACAAGTAAAAGTGAAAAGAATGTGTTTACTCTCTACTTGAAGAGGAGAAAACTTGATGTAAATCGATGCCAAATTTTCCTTTATCTTTATTCTTCTCTATGACTAAATAAGAAAATATATTTATTTTTTTATTTTTTTTCACATTTTCCCCTCTTTTCTTTTGAAAAAAATAATTGTTAACAGACAGAATGTAATTGTTGATTTACAAATTAATTGTTCTTCAATTATAATTATAATAATATAATATGTATATACATACACATCAAGATTAAATACTCATTCTTCTTGGGCTAAGCGAACATTCCACAACCTTGAAATCTAATCTTTGAATCTCGAGGTTGAATTTTGGAGGGTACGGAAGGATAAAAAATTACAACATCAATAATCAACAAGTTAAACAAATTAAAAAATTGTTATATGTACTCGCCATTCAATAGCAAGGCATGTGAGTGATAGGATTTTCGGGTCGCAAAAACAAGATGTCACGGGGCAATTTCTAGTGAAAGTTTTGTCCATTTCTTTGCTTTGTGTTTTTTTCCCCCTCAATGGCCCCCTCAAGAATTTGGATGAGCATGAGCACACACAATTCATATACAATTCGCTGGGTTTTGTCCCAGATCAATTAAATAATTTGATTAGGGAGACAATCAAGCAAAGCAATTTTGCCACTTAAACGATACGTACGGCGTTAAATAAACAGAGAAGAACCACCACTTTTGTACTATACGAGATGGGGTACCTTGAAAATGATATTTGATGAAAAAGAAAGCATGCTTATCTTTATTATTAATACATGATGTGTGTTGTTTTTGAGAGGAGAGGGGAGTTATACCCCAATCTCACTAGAGCTGACAAAATGGGCCGGGCCTGGCAGGTCGGGCTAAAAAGTCCAAAAAATGTAATGTTCGTACACACAAATTTGAGCTCATTTTCGATCTGAGTTTTTTTGGCCCGGTCCGATAAAGCCTGAACTCGAAGCGAGCCAGCCAGAAAATATAAGCTAAAGCCCAAGCCCGGCCCAAAAAAACCCAAAAATGGAGGACTCAGACACACAAATTTGAGACCGTTTTAATCTAGGTTTTTTGGGCCCAGTCCGATAAAGCCCAAATCCGATGCGGGCAACCCGAGCAAGACCTGAAAGCCCGTTTTGCCGGCTCTAAATCTCACCAGGATTTTTTTTGTAACTAATGTGAAAAATCAGGATTTTTTTTTCTTTTTCCCTAACTTTATTCCTTTCCTTTGGAATTTCTTGGGAGACTGTCGTAGGTTTCATCTTATAAAGTGGGTCGGGGAATTGAACAGAGCCCAGTACAAAAACAGGAAGTTATTTATGATATTTACTTTAAATTCGTACTTATCTATCTTAATCACATATGACTAATCATACTCAAACTACTAAATAAAAATGAATTCATTGTATACATGTATAGGGATTAAGTAATTAAACTCCGGATCCGTTCCTGAAATCTTGATCAAAAATCTTCAAACTACGTTAGTATATATAAATATGGACGACATGAGTTTAAAATAATGCCGACGAAATAGAAACTATAGCTTTTCTGATGGTCACATAGTCATAGGTGAAATTAACTAATTTAATTTAATGCTAATGAATTCTATGCTAATATTATTGGTATTACTCGTTTGGACGGTACTTTAAGGGTCCTTATACGACTACCTACGACTATATAGTATAACCCTTACGACATTGAAAAAGGAGTTTATGACAAAAGTTTAAGATATGTACTGAACTAGCTAGGAGAATAAATTAACGTTTATTCCTATTTGGACAAGGTGATCAATTCAAGGTACATACATGTACTTTAGTTACGTTTGTCAACACACTTGCATTATATAATGCGATAAGATCATGGAAGATGCAGTGTGCACGAAAATTAGCTAGCTAGTGCTTATTTTTCCCCTATATGAAACTTTTTTGAAAATTTTGATGACCGGTGAACTTCTTTGGCATTTAAAAAAAAATCATTTTTTGGATAACAATAATATATAGCAAAAAAAATAGCCAATCATGCTTCTTCCAGTTGGGCTGTAGTATCAGATCCCACTTTGAGTTGTGGGATTTAATTAGTGTGAGAATTAAGTGCGTTATGCTCCTAGCATGATCATTATATTAAAGCTTATCATATATTAGTTATAGGCAATATACGCTAGTTAGAGGCAATATTTGATAGCGAGTTCTTCATGCAAATCCAATCCAATTAATCAACAATAGACGCTAATTCTGCAATCAATATGCCATATGGGTTGAAGTCCTGGCGTCAGAGGAAGGAGTGGGGCTGTGGGAGAGGTGATCTCACGATGGCATAAAAGATTTTCAACAGCGCCATTTTAATAACTTTTTAAAGGGAAGTGCTATTCAAAAGTGTGTGAAGATTTTTGACAACGTATAGAACACTTTCCCTACGGACAAGGTTTTTTTTTTATAGGCAAATGTTAGTGGGAAAAGTTTGAATCCATAATCTTCTTATCACTCCAATCCAATGCTTCTCCTTTAAACCACCAAAAAAAAAACCAAACCACCTTATCAGTCCCTAGGGACAAGGGTTTATGAGAACCAGGGACGGATCCAGAAATTAAACTTATATAACCGGGGGACAATTTTTTATGATAAATTTTTATGAAGCATTAAATCATGGTAGTTAAATACATTCTGTAAAAAAAAAGTAGTTAAATACATCATATTGTTTATCTAAGTCGTGCATGTCGTTCTTTCATATATCATAATTACCTTTTCATTTGATGTATTCAAGCGTGGGGGTTGTTCATTTGAGTTGGTAGGGTGACGGGTCTGTAAGTAACTCGTTGTATTCATTTATGGACAAGGTGTAACATCCTAACATTTCACTATAAGAGGAAGAGTATTAATTTTAGAGGATTAGAATTACTTAGAAGTTTTTCGGATAAAAACTTAGTGGTTTAGAGCTAAATATGGAAGTCAGGAAATTATATACGGACAGTCTGATTATTAGGATAAATGATAAAATGAATTTGGAAATTCATACAACACTTCCGAAAGGTATTTGAGGGAAGACATAGTAGCTTAATGACATATAAAGGTTTTAGGAATTAAATTTTGATTATTAAGAGGAGGATATAAAGAAATTATAGTTTTAGTCCCTTTTTGGCAGGAACTCCGTAGTTTGTTAGATAGGAAAAGGATAAATACCAGAGATGGAAAAATAGATAAGATAGAAACTATAAAGACCTGATAGAAACCTAAGAAAAATAGAATGATCAGTTACGGTTAAGTATTATAGCATATATAGTAAAATAGTTAAGTCTTATATAGACTTCTGTTTTCTGTATTTATGTCTTTTATCTGTTTTATATGAAGTTGTGTGATCTAAGAGATAAGAAAATTATGTTAGCCTTATAATTAAGGGTTTTAAATGCTTATCAACTTATTTCATTAAAACAGTCACTTTTTCCTGGACGTTTGAAATCCGTATCTACCGTAATTGACGGATAAGGTTTTAAATAACACAAGTATGTCAAACCAACTTATAAAAATAAGCTTCCTTCACAAAAGTTGGTTCCTTCACAAAAGTTGGTTCTTTTAATATTTGTGATTTTATGGAATTTTCTTAGAATTTTTGGAAAACTTTTAGAAATTAGCATTTTGACCCTATTACTTACAGTAAGAGCTAATGACTGATTCGGAGACAAAATTGAGGTCAGAAAAAGATTTTGGAAGTCTGAATCATGTTTTTATATTTTTTGGGATTTTTGGAAATTATTTCATAATTTTCTGAAAAACAGATCAAAAGTCACTTTTTTAGATCCCAAAAAGCACGAGAAACGAGGATTTCTGATCAGAAATAGATTTTTAGTGATCGGTGAGTGCTTAAAATCAAATTTCAAGAGGGATCATTAGTGTTTAAATTCAATTTGTGATTTTCTGGTATTTTTTCTGAAATTTTCTGAAAAATGTCCGTTTTGCACTTATGGCGCGACCGTTTTTCTTTGTTTTTGCAAATCGTAAGGTTTACCCTTACCGTAAAAATCCTAAAACTCTTCCATGAGACTCTTACATGTCATTTTTTGAGATTCCTCATTGATTCTTACCATTTAAAATTATTTTTGAGTGTTAGATTAGTAAAAAGACTAGTTTGACCCTTATTTATAGAATATTAACCTAATAGAGAATAATAGAGACATAGTGTAACATCCTAAAATTTCACTCTAAGAGACAGAGTGTTAATTTTAGAGGATTAGGATTACTCTGAAGTTTTCTGGATAAAAACTTAGTAGTTTAGAATTAAATACGGAAGTCAGAGGATTATCTACAGACATTCCGATTATTGGATAAATGGTGAAATGAATTTGGAAAATTCATATGACACTTCCAAAAGGTATTTAAAGGAAGACAAAGTAGTATGGATTATACATGAGGGTTTTAGAAATTAAGTTTGAATTTTAAAGAAATAAAAGAAATTACGATTTTAGTCCTTTTTAGACAGAACTCCATAATTTGTTAGTTAGAAAAAGGATACATACCAGAGATAAAAAAATAGATGAGATAGGGATTGCATGGGTTTGATAGAAATCTAAGAAAGGTAGAAAGACCCGTTACGGTTAAGTGTTACAATGTGAATAGTAAAATAGTTACGTTTTTATAGATTTCTGTTTTTGGTATTTCTGTCTTTTGTCTGTTTTAAATGTTTTGGTAGGAACTAAGTGATAAGAAAATTATTGTAGTCTTATAATTAAGAGTTTAAGATACTTATTAAGTTATTTTACTAAAACAGTCATTTTCTTACGACGGTTGCAAACTGTACTTAGCGTAATAGATGGAAAAGAATTTAATTGATAAAAATATCTTAAAACAACCCATAAAATTATCTTCCTTCACAAAAGTTGTTTCTTATAATATTTATGATTTTATGGAATTTTTCTAGAATTTTTGGAGAAACTAATTTTCAAAAGTACCGTTTCGGTTTCCGCAAAGTTGCGGTAAGAGTTAAAAACTGATACGGAGACCAAAACGGAGTCGAAATGAAAAACTGGAACTGTACACCATGTTCTTATATTTTTAAAAAATTATGAAATTTATTTTGGAATTTTTTGAAAGACAGATAAAGAGTTACGTTTTCGGTCCCTATGAGCACGTAAAACGAAGTTTTACGGAAACCAGGATGGATTTTCAGTGGTCAGGGAGTGCTCAAAATCAAATTCTAAGAGGGACCATTGTTGTTTAAATTAAATTTGTGATTTTCTGGGAAGTTTTCTGGAATTTTCTGAAAAATTAATGTTTTGGGCTTACGGCGCATCCGTTTTCCTTCGTTAAGTACGTACCATAAAGCCTACCCTTTACCGAGAAAATCCAGAAACTCTTGTATAAAGTCCTTATGACTATTAGAGACTATTTCTGAAATTTTCTAATGAGTCCTCACCTTTCTACTAATTATTTTTAAGATCTGTTTGCAAAAGGACGTAAATGCCACCAGTTTTCGATTTATTTACAAAACCATAAAGTTTTTCACTATTCAATCCCATGGCCCTCCTTTCCCTAGAGCTGGTCGACATCCTCACTTAAATGGGAGCCCTTGGATGAACTTTTTGGTCATGAGTCACATGCTTTGTCACCTAAACTAGCCAATAAGAAAAATGGATGAATTATGTTTTTAGGCATTATGACATTTGCATCAAAAAGTAGTGTGAGGTCACAAATTTTAATTCCCCCTTGGTCCCCACCTCATAACCGCCCCCACCACTATAAATAGGGGTCCTTGCTTCATAAATTGCACTCACACCAATTCAAGGAGCAAGGCCAACAACAAGTTCTCTCTCTTTTTCCTCTTAGTTTCTTAAATTTCTTTTGGTGTTCTTGGTTGTTCTTCATCAAGATTTTGGCTAAGGTAAGGGGCTTCTCTTCTCATCTTAATTTTAGTAGTATGAGTTTGATCTTGTTTGTGTGTGAAATTGCTTGTTTGGTTGTTTATAGCTTTTTGTTTGTTTAGTATGCTTTTATGATTGTTTTATTGTCTTAATTTAATTGTTTAGTGCTAATTATAAATTGTAGAGTTATAATGCCCAATTTTATTTAAGAATTCGAGTAAGAGAAGAGATTATGGCAAAAATCACTTTTAAGCTTTTGTAAACATACCGTTATAATGACAAATTTTATACTACCGCAAACACAATTTTACTGCAAAGGGAATACAAATTATTGTTTATCAAAAGCCCATTATTATCTGTTATTTATATACAAGGTAATGGTTAAGATAAATGGTTTATCAGTATGGATCTGTCTAGAAAGGAAGTGAGACCTTTGAAGGGGCTAAAGCAGTCCGTCTCACTCTGGCCTGGGATCTGTGCTGATACGCTGTTTGGGGAAATCTTAACAGTGGAAACCTGGTATATACGTGACAAGATAAGATTGGAAAAGAAGTAATTTTCTTAATACCATATATATAAATGGATTGGAAAGGATTAAAGAGTGTAACAGTAATGGATTCCCGGTGAATCCTACTGTTATAGCATCTTTCAGAATATAATATAACGGTAATGGATTCTCGGTGAATTCTATCGTTATATTATTAGTGGGAAATATCGAGTGGGTATCCAATCTGTATATGTATGCACATAACTCAGTTTAATTTCCAATGTCTACGGCAGTGGAAATTAGTGAGATAGGCTTTCAACGGGCCTTTTTCCTGGAAGATAATTAAAGTTTAAGTATTTCAGAAGAGAGATAAATTGACTACGTCCACTTAGTACATAGGAACGATTTACAGTGGAATACTGATTACCAAAGATGGCTCAATCGTCGTGTAATCTTTTCATCTTCAAAAATTAATCTAAGCCGTGCCTAGTTAAACGTAAATTTGATCACTAAGTTTGTATCAAGTTTTCAAGAAAACTGGATACTGATCACCGCAGTTGGCTCAGTCGCCGTGTGATTATTCCATTGCCAAGAAGCTATCTAAAAACTGAGAACAGACATCTATTATTTCAAAAGCGGACGTAAGTTTAAATACTGTTGACCTTTTCTCTCTCAATCAAATCAAAGTGGCTATGCCCGGTTTGATCTTCTTGCAATACAGTTAAATAACTCTTTTTATACCGATTCACTCAGTTGAGTAACTTAAAATAAATAAAGCCGAGATAATAAATTAGTTCGTAAAAAGCAGTAAAACGAGAGTTTTATGATTTTTCAAGGTATACAGTGAAGAGAGAGTTTTTATGAGAAACAGTGACTTATAAACAGTTGTCTACTTATACTAGTGGTCTGTCCATAAAAGGATTTGACTTATTTCTTACAAGGAGTTTTTAAGAGATGCTGAGATTTTTGAGAAAGAGAAGTTATAGTAAAACAAAGAGAGTTTTACAGAGATAAAGATTTCAAGAGGAAATGGTTTGTAAATCTAAGATGAGCATTTGCATTATAGATGATGAGCATACAACCTTCGAGAGAACGGGGTTGCAAATAGGTTCTGTTGGACTACAATTGTCTACTGGGATTATCCAGGTTTCGAAAGTCTCAATGGCCTTGTAGGTGAATCCCCCTGAGCCGAGACGAATCGTATACCCGACTTGGATAAATCTGACTGGCAGATCTATCTAGGATTTGGTATTAAGTTTTAAATGCAGTATTTCCGAAGTATCTTCAGGGGTCCTGAAGGGATTCTCTGTTTATGCTGTTAAGTTTATTGCAGCCGATCGCTCTATGATGTGAGGTTGGATAAGTCTCCCTGGGAGCAATACACCGGTGTGATTAGAGAGATATTGGTGTGTCATGCATTAGTAGAACACTGATATGATATATTCTTGTGAAATGTATTGTGTTACAGGGTTGCATGGACAAAAGGTAAGATCTGCTTGTCTGATGTGATTGTGTGTTTTCAATGGCTTGCTGTATTATTCTGTTAATTGAAATGACTGGATTGTCTGAGTTACCTATCTGTTTTGAGGATTGTGTATTGTGTGTTCTGTGTTTGATAATATACTTGTACTATTTCTGTTAATTTGAGTTAGAGTTTCACCCTGCCTGCTTTGTTGTGTTCCTACATGACTGAGTAGATGGAGATAAACCCACAAGATAGAGGATTGGGAACCGTCTGACATCTACGTATAGAACCTTTGGGTGGAAACAATGTACGTTGGAACATATGCCATGGTACGCAGTGGGGAAGGCTTGTAGGATATACGGAAACCTTAGATACCGGAGGTAGAGCCCCACCAAACCCACGACCTATTCAAGAACAAATGATATTAGATGTTAAGTTACCCTTACGTCAGTTAAAATCCTTGGTGTTTGACCCAGAAGACTTGTTCGAGAGTAATGAGGATGGTGGTGATAGCAGTGGGGGTCGTAGCTCACATCCCTTGGAACATGATGGAAATGGTTCTGGTCATGTACCGACGAGGTCGAGAGATAGATCTTCTGACAAAAACCAGGATGGAACCTCTGAAGACACACCCGCAGCAGCACCTGCAAGAACTGAGGGTTCTGTAGGTCATGTACCAGTTTCGCCTCTGGGAGAAGCGAATCCTCCAACTTATTCTCCTTTACCCCGTCCTTCTGATTCAGAATCAGAAGACATAATCTGGTTATCCGAATCCTTATCGGATGAGGAGATAGAAGAGGAATCAAAGGAGTCTATAGACTCTTGGGCTACCTCTGACCTTACTAGTGATACTATGCCTAGACCAGATCTAGCCGGATTCAACTTTGATTGGGTTCCAGTAACTAGAGTCCCGCCTCTATACTCCAACTTGCCTGGACTAGGAGGATCTACCTGGTCTTGTCCATAAACATATATGAGTTAGGGTTTTAGAATAGTAGATCCCTTTGGTGTAGATAACGGGATCATGGCTCGACTGTACATAGTAGCGTGTATTTTCTTTTACCACTTTTGTACTTTTGGATTTAGAGTAGCTTTCACTTCTTTTTCTTTTGTAGTGTAAAAACAAAGTTTGTCTTAGAACAAACTCCTTTGTAAAATATCACGTTATATATATATATATATATATGAAAGGAAGTACTTTTCTATACATAAGGCTTTGTTTTACAGTTAAAATCTTTAATAAGAAAATGAGGGATCTTACTCCCCATCCTTCTCATCTTCTTTTTTGAAAGCGAAAAATTTTACCCGCATTTTGAAGAGCTTTACAAAATGTTACGAAATATTTTCTAAGTATTTGTGAAACTTTCGGTTACTATAGTGTAATATCCTTTTTGGAGAAAGGGTGTTGCATTTTGTGGTATCAGAGCCAGGTTCAGTCTTTTTGGGAATGTTAGGGTATAGGTCTGCTAAGCCTAGGTTGCGTTAACCCTGATAGGATATGTGTTTTGTAAGATTGGTGTGAACCTTGTTTGATTTGTTTGATTCTTGACTATACTGGTATGGGACAGTATGGTTGGGAAGTAATTATTAAGATAAATTAGTACTATCTATGCTACTAAATATTATTGACTTGAGTGTTTTTGTGTGACATTGTTTGATCTTCCCTATAGATTTAAAAATTAAGTTTTAAGTTACCTTGTTTCCAATATTTGCTTAGTAGGAAACTATGGCAAACACTCTGTTGGGATGCTCATCTCAGTTCGACTCTGCCGCATGTGATTAGTCATAAATTGACTTATTGAAGCTGGACAAATAACTTAACAAATAAACGATCCGTAAAATGGGTAAAAAGAGCAAGAGCTAATTATTTAAGAACAGTCAAAGAGTTTTCTGATATAAAGAGAAAGATGTGGGTTTTAACAGCTATCTGTTATATTCAAAAGTATTTCTATCCTAAAGAGATGAGTTATTCCATACAAAGAGTTTTTAAGAGGTTCAAAGATTTTGAGAAAAGTGACAGTAAAACAGAGAAAGTTTTACAAAGAGATTTCATGTACAAATTAGATGAACATTTGCGTTAAAGATGTTAGAGCATACACTCCAGCTAGGTGTTGAGAATAGGGTTTAGTTGGGTTACAATTGCCTACTGGGATTATCCAGGTTTCGATAGTCTTATGTGGCCGAGCAAGTAATACCCTCGAGTCGAGACGAGTCGTATACCCAGCTTGGGTAAATCTGATTGGCTGACCTATTCATGATTTGGTATTCATTTTAAATGCGGTATTACCGAAGTATTTTCAGGGGTTCAGGTATGATTCCCTGATTATTCTGTTAAGTTTACCGCAGCCGGTCGCTCAATGGTGTGAGGTTGGAAAAGTCTCATTGGAGCATTATGTAACATCCTAAAATTTCACACTATGAGATAAGGTATTAATTTTGAGGATTAGAATTGCCTTTAAGATCTTTGGATAATAATTAATGGTTTAGAGCTGGCATAGTAGTCAAACAATATTTTACGGACGTTTCAACTATCAGAAATAAGTTTATAAGGATATGAGAATTTCAGACTTGATTCATAAGAAGTATTTGAGGATATAAATGGTAACTTAGTATCATATGAAGGTTTTTAGAAACTAAGTTTGGAATTTTAGAAGAAGAGATAAAAGGGAATTACAGTTTTGGTCCCTTTAGGAGAAATTCCGTAAATTGTTAAGTAAGAAATGGATCAAATACCGGGGGAAGAAAAATAGTTGAGGTAGACTCTAGTATACTTTGGATAATATAGAAATCATAAGTCTTGTTTGGTATTATAGTTTAAAAACGGTAAGACGGTTAAAAGTCCTTTATAGACTTCTATTTTTTCGTTTATTATCTGTCTTATATGAATTTGTGCAATATAGATGTTTTGAGATTTATTTTTAGCTTAAATATAGGATTTAAATACGCAAGTTTAAGATTACTTCTAAAAACGGTTGATTCACAGCTTCCGTCAGGTCTAGTTACAACCTCCGTATCTTTGTTTAAACCGTACTTTTTCTGTTTTATATGAATTCTTGTGCCATAAATGTTTTGTGAGTTATTTTTAGCTTAAAATTAGGAATAAAATATACATATTCCGGAATACTTCTGAAACAGTAATTTGATAATCAATATCGGGTCTTTTTACGGAAAACAATACGTCTAACTGACAGAAGGAGTTTTAAATACCTTAAAAACATCAAAAGACTTCAATAAATAAACTTTCTTCACAAAAGTATGTTTTTTTTTAATATTTTAGATTTTCTGAAATTTTTCTAGAATTTTTAGAAATAAAAAGATTTAAAAGTTCTGTTTTAGTCCCTATAATTAACAGTAAGAACTGTTAGACTGATTCGGAGCTCAAGTTAAAATCAGATAAAGATTTTGAATAGCCAAAACATGTTTTTCTATTTTTTAGGATTTATGGAATTATTTCAAAATTTTCTGAAAGACATACCAAAAGTGACTTTTCAAAATCTCCGTATGACACGTAAAACGAGAATTCTAGGCCAAAATGGATTTATACTGACCAGTGAGATCCCAAAATCAAATTTTAAAAGAGACTATTGGTGATTAAAACTGATTTGGAATTTGTTAGAAAATTTTCTGGAATTTTATGAAAAATGCCTATTTTTCACTTATGGCGCGTCCGTTTTCACTTGTTTATGCAAACCGCGCAGTATACGCTTACTGTAAAATTCCATAAACTCTTTCATGAAGCTATTAGGGCTATTACATGGTATTTCCAAGGTTTCTTATTGGTTCTCATCCTTTAAATTAACTTTTGAAAATTTTTTATTAGTGAAAAGTCCATTTTGCCCTTGATTTTCACTCAAAACCTAGGGTTAATTGTGTAATTTCCTCTTCCTGTCCTCCCAGCTCAGTTTGGCATGAGTCACCACCATGAGTCATTTCTTTTAGCCAATTAGGTAATTAGGGTTTATTTAATTACCAAAAATAAAGAAATAGGAAATTTCCTCCCCCTTTCCTCCCCTTGGCTGATTCCTCACCTATAAATACCCTCCTTCACTCTTCATAAATCTCACACCAAAGTCTTTGTGTTAACAAAGCAAAATCCTTTCTTTTCTCCCTTTGTATTTCTAGCTTTTTCTCTCTTTGTTCTTAAGTACAAGCTTGATCTTCAAAGCTTTGTTCTTCACACTTCTTGCTTCAAGAAATACGCCCCTCTCCTCTTGAAATACTCCTCTTTGATTCATAAAAATTTCCCACGTCAAAAGCCTTGTGTTTACAAGCAAAAACTCTCTCTTTTTCTCCTTGAAGTTCTTGTGTTCTTGCTTGGTGTTCTTAGGATCTTCAAGCTTGTTCTCCATCGAAATTTTGGTGAAAGGTAGGGGGAACCTCTTGCAAAATAATTTGAGAAGTATGTGTTTGATCTTGGTTGTTATGTGCTTGTGTGTTTTTGGTGTTATAGCTTTTATGCCTTATAATTGTTTATATGGCCTTAAATTAATTATTTGTGCTTCTTATTAAATTGTGGGGTTATAATGCCCAATTTTCTTGGATATTTCGTGTGAACAAGAGGGCTATGGCAAAATCAATTTTGAGCTTACAAATAGTACCATTATAATGGTAAATTTTAGCCTACTGGAAATATGATTTCACCGTAAAGAAAATACATTTTCTTCTTTTGTAAAAACCTTGATGTTATCTAACATTTATTTATACAAAGGTGATGGTTAAGATTTGATTGGTTTATTAGTATGGATCTGTCTAGAAAGGAAAGAGACCTTTGAAGGGGCTTTCATAAAGTCCGTTTCTATCTGGCCTGAGATCTATATTAATACGCTATTTAAAAATCTTAACACTAGAGACCCGTTATATACGTGACTAAGATAAACTGGGAAAGAAGGGATTTATTAATAATGTATATATAAATGGATTGGATTGGATAAAAGAGTATAACAGTAATGGATTCTCGATGAACCTACTGTTATAGTATCTTTCGGAAAATAATCTAACGGTAATGGATTCTCGGTGAATTTTACTGTTATATTATTAGTGGGAAATATCAAGTGGGTAACCAATCTGTATTTATATGCACATAACTCAGTTTAATTTCCAATGTCTACGGCAGTGGGAATTAGTAAGATAGGCTTTCAACGGGCCTTTTTCCTGGAAGATAATTGAAGCTTAAGTATTTCTGAAGAGAAACAAATTGACTACGTTCACTTAGTGCATAAGATCGATTTTACAATGAGGTACTGATTACCAAAGATGGCTCTATCGTCGTGTAATCTTTTCATCTTCAAAAATAAACTTAAGTCGTGATTAATCAGCTTTATTTCGATCACTAAGTCTGTATTAAAGTTTCAAGAAAGCTGGACGCTAATTACCGCAGTCGGCCCAGCCGCCGTGTAATTATTTCATTCCCAAAGAGCTATCTAAAATCTAAGAACAGACATCTACTATTTTAAAAATGGACGTAAGTTTAAATACTGTTGATCTCTTCTCTCTTGTTCAAACCAAAGTGACTATGCCCAGTTTGATCTTCTTAAAATACAGTTAATAACTTTTTATACCGATTCCTCTATTGAGCTACTTAAAATAAATAAAGCTGAGATAATGAATTACTCCGTAATAAGCAGTAAAAGAAGACGAGAGTTATATGTTTCTAAAAATATACAGTAAAATGAGTTCTATGAGAAATAGTGATTTTTAAACAGTTACCTGTTCATACAAGTGGTATTTCCATACAATGATTTGATTTGTTTCTTACAAAGAATTTTGAAGAGATTCATAGATTTTTGAGAAAGAGAGATAGTAAAACAGAGGAAGTTTTACAAAGAGATTTTGTGTGCAAATTTAGATGTTTATTTGCATAAAGAGTTTTTGAGCCTTACAACCCGAAGTAGTGTGGTTGAGAATAGGGTTTGGCTGGGCTACAATTGCCTAATGGGATTATCCAGGTTTCGAAAGTCTCAATGGTCGTGAAGGATTGATCCCCTCGAGCCGAGACGAATCGTATACCCGGCTTGGATAAATCTGACTGGCTGACCTATTCATAAATTGGTATTAAAGTAATAAATATTAGTATTACCGAAGGGTTTCCGGAAGTCTTGAAGAGGCTATCTGGTTATTCTGTTAAGTTTACTACAGCCAGTTGCTCGATGGTGTTAAGGTTGGTAAAGTTTCCTTGGAGCACTACACCGATGTGATTTTTGAGATATTGAAGTGACATGCATAAAATATTTTGGTCTTAATGATACACTACTAGAAAAATCAGAATTAGAGACGGAATTTTTTCGTCTCTAAAATTGATAAATTCCGTCTCTAAACAAATTAGAGACGGAACCAAGTTCGTCGCTAAAATTAGCGTCGCTAAAATGTTAGAGACGGAAAATATGTATCCGTCTCTGATTAGAGACGGAAATATTCCGTCTCTAATTTGATTGATTCCGTCTCTATAGTTGGACAATGAAAAGGTCACAACCGTCTCTAATAGAGACAGAAGAATTCCGTCTCTAAAATAATAGTTTCCGTCTCTGATTAGAGACCAACTACATTTCCGTCTCTAAAGTTAATACAACATCTATCCACACTTCGGTCTCTAAATTCCGTCTCTAATCAGAATCAGAGACGGAATTAACGGAATTACTAATTCCGTCTCTATTTTTTTTATTTTTTAAAATAAATTTTTCTATTTTTATATCTTTCCAAAATTAAAATCAATCCTATTATCAATCATCAAAAAATTCAGATTTCATTAGACAAATTTTGGAATCATAACATAAAAGTGTGATAATTCATTCATACAAAAAGTACACCACCAAATACACTAATAAAAAATCTAGTTTGTAGTTTGTTCAGAAATAATTACAATATAAATGTATCCATAACATAAATAGCAAAACTATTTAATTTAACAAAAATATGAAACTTGAAACTAAAACTAATCCAAGCAAAGGACAATTATCATCCATAACATCTCCCCCCAGCTCATCATCGCTATTATCATTCTCTCCTCCGGATTCAAGTGGCGAAGTCTTCAAATTATTATCCGACATAAGCCTTTGAAACGTCAATTCCACTGCTCAAAAGAATCTTTAAATAAGGAAGTATACCTGCAAATGAGCAAGTCAAAAACCATAGAAAATAAGATGCTAAAAAATGGATGTAAGTGAAGAACAGAGCAAATCCCACTAGGAATTTGCCAAAGAAAGCTCATACAAACAAATAATAATAAAGATAAATAAAAGAGAGAAAATAATCTGAAATCTGTTTATTTCGTTATGTAGCAATGTTAGGAAACTAGAGGAAGTATTATGCTATAAAGCTAAACTTACCAGTAAATTATGGCCTGAATCTGACCTCATCATTTTTACTATGCAAACATGATAGTTGGCAATAGCCCTGGGCACTTCTTCCAAAGGGACAATTCCCTCATTGTAATAGGAAAAAGATAGTGTAAAAGCACAAGCACAGGTTTTAGTGATTGTGAGATTGTCAACCTACCCATTTTAATTTAATCATAATTAGCTTTGGTTCAAGAAACCTAAGACCCAAATCTCAGTTAATTTTTTTAGGCCTGCAATAACCCACCAACTGAGTGGATGATGCCCATCTCTAATCACCCAACCAGACTAAAGCAATCCCTCCTAATTTTCCTTCAAGCCACTCCCAATGAATATAAAAATGCAAGAGACAATTCAAATACCATTGATGATTTATTTTGGGAAATAGTAGTGGAATTGAACATGTCGTTTGTGGAAGAGTTAGGAGGAGATCTCACAATGTAGAGATGGAAGTATGCTTTTGACAGTCCAAAGTCAGTCCTTGTTGGAGCTGATGCCTGATTGTGACCAAGATTCCTGCATTATCAAGAATAATTTTAAAAATAAATCCATTTGCTCATGAAGGAGATTTATAAAATGAGAAGTGTAGAAGTCAAGAAGATAATTACACAGGTCAACATAACAAGTAGCTGTCTAACACACACACACACACACACTGTTAATCCATTAACCCAGATATGCACAAATCACTAGTTATTATTTATCGTTAACATAGAAGAATAGCTTCAATCCCCTACCCCCCCAATGGCTAATTACTCATAAAAAGATAGAAATTCAAAAACCTCATCTTAATTGAGAGAAACAATTAAATACACAGGAGCAGAAAAGACTTGCATCTATATTAGTGTTTCATTTTCCTATTCCAATCCATCCAATGATAGGAAGCCAAGTCCAAAATGTGTTTAAAAGCATACAGGAGATGATATGATAAGTGTGGATTACAAAAACTTTTATTTATGAGCAAGTGAGTGAAGAATAAGCCTGTCTCACTCTGCTGACCCGCAATGCAAACTTGCCTAGTTATAATAATTCATGTCATGATTACATGGTAGCATATATTTAATTGACATTGGTCCTAGCACTTAAGGCTCCCGAATCATCCTGTTAGTTTTGATAAATAAATAGAAATCATGTAGCTAAGTTGGTAAGCAACTTGATATATAAGCAAATGAGTAAGGATGCTTCATGCAGATCCATTTTAGTTTAGTTTTGAACACACGAATTGCCATATACATGATACTATTGATTATCATGCTTGAAGATTTATATTTGGGTTGGAAGGGAAACAATTATGCCAGCCCATATGTAGAATTGGTGAAACGACAAAGTAAGACAGAGGTGCCAATACACAAGCCCATGGCCTTCCTAAAATAACAGTCAACAATTTCCATCTATTCTATTCTTCTTCCTAGTATCAACAGAACAAGATAGTCACAAAAAGATGAAACCAGAAAAAAAAAGAGTGCTAGAGGTAGCAAAAGGGAGGTTATTATTGAGGTATCATTTGTTGGTTATTTAATTAGATCTTAGAATTTTATTTTATTTTATATTTAACATCTAACCCCACCCCCCCTCCAAAAAAAAAACAATTAGCATATAAATCAGAGAGTGGTTGTTGAGAGATGAGAACACACTTATCTATCTCTTGAAAATATCATAATAAGGATCTAATTTATCTCTAAATCCATTTGTTTATGAAAACTCACATCACATTCGAAGAAGTGATTAACAAGAAAACACTCTAGAAGAATCCAGATTTTGGACTCTCTTTTCCATCTGAATTGGAATGGAACCAACTCATTGTGAGGGTCATCTCTCTCTCTCAAGATTACATTCGATTAATATTACATTCGATTATGAAGAAACCAACCAAATAGAAACACACCACAATCCACATACACAATTCTGCAAATTAAACAAAAACGAGATGGTATTGGAAGAGATACCATGCCTTAACAATGATTGCTCTACTTTGCTCTGCTAGCCAATGGAATACGATGCCTTCACTCTCTCTAAACGCAGTCATCCCTGCCACATGGTTATCAATCGCCGCTCCGATCTCGACGAGCTCCGCCACCATCGCCGCTCCGATCTTCTTCGATCTCGGCGTGCTCCATGTCACCGTCGATGCCGTAAGTGGCTCTGCTGCATCGCGCAGTCCTCCTCGATCACCGTCACGGCGTGCTCTGTTCTTCGCCGCATCTCCGATCCATCCTCACAAAGTTGGGCATTTGTGTTTTAGGGTTCAGCAGCAGTGTGTTGGTGTTCCTTTATTAGTTTTATTTTAAATTTAATTTTATAATTTATTTGTTATAATTTAGAGACGGAATTAGAGACGGAATTAATTAGAGACGAATATTTTCCGTCTCAAACACTATTTGACTTTAATTTATACCAAATTGGCCAATTAGAGACGGAAGTAGAGACGGAATTATTTTGACGTTGAAATGTCCGTCTCTAAATTCCGTCTCTGAATACATTTTAATTTTTATTTATATTAAATTGATAAACTAGAGACGGATTTTTTCAGAGACGGAAATTTTCGTCTCTAAATTCCGTCTCTAATTTGCGAAATTTGATTTCCGTCTCTAACGAATAATTTCGGTCTCTAACTCCGTCTCTATTAGAGATGGAAATATTTCCGTCTCTAATTTCCGTCGGTAAATCAGATTTTTCTAGTAGTGATATAGGTATTATGAGTATACTGTTTTGCAGGGTTTGAGCGAAGGTAAGATCTGCTTAAACATGATCTGTTTATAAGCTTTGATTGTTCTGTATTTTGATGTGTGACTTGATGTGCAAAAGTGATTGCTATATAATTGTGTTTTGGTTGTGCACCTACTTTTCTTATTACTTGTTTAGAGTTTCACCCTTGCCTGCTTTTATGTTGTGTTGATACATGACTGAGTAGATCATTTACCCAAGAAGGGGGGCTAGCTCTTAGACGAAGGATCTGAAAGAAGATGCTGTGTAGATTGATAGGAATTCCGAGAAGAATTGGTATTTACTATTTTAGATTGGGTAGAGGTCTAAAGACTTGACCGGCTCAGGAATCCACTGTACAAACTCTGTTGTAAACTCTGATAATTTTCATATATGAAACGAGCAATTTTTGAGTACAAAGTTCTGTTATACTCTTTACACTTAGAATATTTTCAAAAGGAAAATATCTTACAGGGATTTATTCCCCGTCCTTCTTATCCTTTAGAAAAGAAAAAAAAATTTGCCCGCATTTTCAAAGAAGGATTATCAACTTTTATCTAAATATCTTCTAAGTTTTCCTAAACTTTTGTTTACTATGGTGTAATATCCTTTTTGGAGAAAGGGTGTTACACATTACACCGGTGTGTTTTGAGAGATTTTGAAGTGACATGCATAAATTATACCGAGTCTTGGTTATATATTATTGGGAATGAATTACTTTTTGTAAAGTTCGAACAAAAGGTAAGATCTGTTTAAATAAGATTTGTTTATAAGCCTTGATTGATCTGTTATTATTGATGTGTGCTTTGATGTGCAAATTGATTGATGGGTGATCTGTATTTTGGGTGTGCTTGTACTTTACTTATTACTTTGTTTAGAGTTTCACCCTTGCCTGCTTTTTGTTGTGTGATGCATAACTGAATAGATGATTTACCCAAGAAGTGGGCTGGCTCATAGAAGAAAGATCTGAAGGAAGATGCTGCATAGATTGATAGGGATTCCGAGAAGACGCTATAATTACTGTTTTAGATTGGGGTAGATGTCAAGAGACTGAATTGCCTCAGATGTATAGTCTATTTTAACTTATGCTTGTACTGAAGCAAGATCTTTATATATATATAGGAGATGAGATTATGCTCACAAAAGGTGTTGATCATATTTTCGCATTCAAAAACATTTTGAAAAAATTAGGGAAATGTATTCCCTATCCTTCTCATCTTCTTTAGAAAAATTAAAAATTTTACTCGCATTTTAGAGAAGAATTACCAACCTTTATCAGAATATTATCTAAATCTTTGTGAAACTTTTGGTTATTATGGTGTAATATCCTTTTTGGAGAAATGGTGTTACTGCGAAACTTTTGGTTATTATGGTGTAATATCCTTTTTGGAGAAATGGTGTTACACAGGGCACTTGTGCTTTTTGTCTTGTTTTAATGTAATTTGATTTATCAAAAAAAAAAACCAAACCACCTTATCACTCCCTAGGGACAAGGGTTTATGAGAACCAGGGACGAATCCAGAAATTAAACCTATATAACCGGGGGAAAATTTTTGATGATAAATTTTTATGAAGCATTAAATCATGGTAGTTAAATACATTCTGTAAAAAAAGTAGTTAAATACATCATATTGTTTATCTAAGTCGTGCATCTCGTTCTTTCATATATCATAAAATTAATCAACAATAATTTGTATCAAATTTTTCAGCATTCTTCTCTCGATGTAAGTAATCAAGCAATCAATAAGAAATTCATCTTTCATCTTGTTTCTGAGCCTATTTTTCACAATCTTCATAGCTGAAAATGAGCTCTCAGTTGTAGGAGTTGAAACGGGAATAGTCAATACTAAATGAATTAAACGATCAATCAAAGGATAAGTCAAATATTTTCTTGTTTTCACCAATCCTTGACGTAGCTCAGAAATTGTTGATAGATTTTTGAGTTCAAAATGAAAAGGGACATCATGTTCATAATGTTGAGCTTGTATTCTAAGATGCAATTTCTCTTGTTCAGTAAAGTCATCAGGGTAAAACTTAAATGCCAATTCACAAATTTTATCCTTTATGGTATATATTATGTTTTTAATTAAGTTAATGTAATCTCAAAAAATTTGGTGACACTTTAGATTTTTTAGAAAATTTTAGATTGGATATAAGTACGGGTAGAAATAGGCTAGACCGAGCTAGGCTTTGCAAGGCCTAAACCTGCCCTGTCTAAAAATTTCAAGGCCTAAGTCTGGCCTGTTACCTGTCATAGACAATTTTTTTAGGCCTAGGCCTGACCTTTTTTTGAAGCCTGGTTTGGCCTGTTAGCCTATTTAAAGGTTTGATTCATGATAAGACATTCAAGTAGGTTATCTGACCTACTCTCATATAGGCTAATAAGCCAACAAAAAAAATCTCTATGTATAACAAACTATAAACTATGAAGATTAAAATTATTGTTATTTATGGCATGAGACATAGAGGTGAGTAAAACTTTATAAGGACAAAGTTATACTTGTTTGTATATTATATTTTTTTAAAAGTCTAATATAACTTTCATGATAATCTAGTTAAACATCTATTTTTGCAATAGTGCATCAAAATAAGTCACAACTTTATTATTTAATAAGCTTTATAGGCTTGAGTTTTTATATAGGTCAACATGTTAAACATTTAAAAGGTAAAAAGGTATATAATTTTAACACATTATAAAAAATATAATATAAAGATAATACAATCAAAAAAATTTATTACCTATATTTACTTAAATAGGCCGGCCTGTTAGGCTTAAAATGCTTTTTAGATGGTCTGAAGCCTGACCTTTTTAGCTAAACAGACTTTTCAAAAAGCCTTGGCACCCACAGATATAAGTCAAATATATGTTTATTGTTATAAAATAATCGAAACGAGAATAAAACATAGAGACATAGAATAATAGATACAAGGGAAAAGAGAGAAGAGGGAATGAGAGAATAAGAGAATGTTTTATTGCTTTGCTTCAGGGTATCAAATCATGTACAATAAGGCTGATATATATAGCCACAAAGTAAGCTAACCCTAGTGTTATCATAATTAAGGAAACAGTGATATACAATCTTCTCTCATAATAGGAAATGATATCACCTAATCCAATTAGTATCAACCTCTTCAATAATAGACATCCACAAAATATTCATAACACTCCCCCTTGGATGTCCGTTAAGGATATGCCTCATTAAAACCTTACTAAGAAAAAACCCAGTGGGAAAAAAATCTTAGTGAAGGAAAAAAAGTACAATATCCATTGCGTAAGATCTGCCTCCTTAAAAATCTTGCATGGAAAACCCAGTGGGACAAAACCATGGCGAAGGAAAAAAGAGTGCAGAACGTATCTATTTCTCCCCCTCATGAAGACAATAATCTCTAAGACGGCAAAGACCGATTCGTTGTACCAGTTGCTCAAAATTTTACTCAGTAGTGACTTTGAAAAGAGATCTACTAGATCATCATATGAACCAATTTGTTAAATGCTTATATCACCATTCTTTTGAAGATCATGAGTGAAAAGAACTTTGATGGTATTTTGTTCTATCTCCTTTGATATATCCTTCCTTCATCTGAGCAATGCATGCGGTGCCAACTTCGATAACACATCAAGCCCAACTTTGATACATTTGAATAAAATAAATTCATATCCATCGTGCCTATAAAGTAACAAAACATATGTTTGATTCCATTCCAGTGTCTTCATGACTTAGGGGAAGAACTATATATTGCTAATAAGAAATATATCAAGACGTATATAATTAGCAAGGTACATTAGTGCCTTAATTGCACTAAGATATGGTACTTCTGGACCAAGTAGTTCTTTATCATTTTCTCGAGGTCTAAAATGACCTTTGTTCACTTCTAGTGACATTACTATTATTGGAGTACACAATAAATGTGACTTGTTCATATAGAACCTCTTTAGCACCTTTGTCATATTAGATTAGAAATATAAGATATTCTATAATATTTAAGAATATCTAAAGAAAATATAATTCAAATAATTATCTTAAATAACTTCAATATTTAACAAGGGTAAATATATAATGACCATAATGCACAAAAATTCTATTCTCCAAATACTCAATCTGTAATTCCAAATAAAACTTTATCCTTCATAAGTCTTTCATATCAAATTATTTCTTTAAGCATTCTATAGTTTTGGAAGCTCTTCAGGAGTTCCGCTCGACAATATTTTTGGACAAATTGAGTCATTTTTATATCCTCCTTTTTTCAAATATTCACTAAGGCAATTATGCGCCCAAATTGTTTTAGTCCATAGAAAGACTTATTCTATTTGATTGAGTATTCTTCTCGAGAGCTCCAATTATATGCTTCAGACATATTAAATCCTTCAGGGAGTTTTATGTAAATGCCATTATCAAGTGAGCCAAACAATATCCATCAAATGTAAATTGAGCCATTCATATGCTACTACTCTAGCATTCTACCTTGTCAAAATCAAAGCCAGGTCTTTGCGATTTTCAAAATCAAGATCGATCTTTATATCTCATAATTTATTTTCGCACAAAATTCTATTTGTAATCCAACTGGCTTTACACCTTCAGATTTTCGGACTACAGGTCCAAAGAATTTTTGCTAGCAAATCGAGTATAATTCCACTTCAATAGCATCCTTTTATTTTGGCCAATCATTGTTTTGTCTATAATCCTTAATAGACTTTGTTTCGTGATCCTCATTATCATTTATCACATCTAGCGCTATATTATGAAGAAAACATCGTCAACGTTGACTTTCTCTTGGTTCCGTCATATTCCATTCATGACATAATTTATTGAGATCTCTTTATTTTCACAAATTTCAGGTACCTGATCAGTCTCTTCTTGGACTGCAAAATCAGTTATGTCTGATAACTCTTCTGGAGTGTCAATATCCTCAAATGAGTCATCTTGCCTTTTAGCTCCATTTTTTTTTTGTTTGAGGATTTTTATCTTTGGAACCGATAGTCTACCACGCTTCATGCGTGAATTGTCCAACTGGGACACCAATTTTGATTGGAGCAACAACAGCTGGTTTAGTCATTTTTTCAGTGAATGCATTTTGTAATTGGTTTGCTAAATTTTGCAATTGAATTATCTTTTGAACTTCTGGTTCACATAGATTTGTATGAGGATCAAGATGATAATTCATTCTAAATTGACCTTTCCCAGCTGCTTATTCTCTCCCCCTAATGTTGGGAAAACTAACAATTAGCAAACCAAGCTGTAAACGAATCTCTAATTACTGGCTCAATATATTTTGCTTGCTCAAGATATTTTATTATAGATAGAGATTCTTAACAAACATATATATTCCCAACCTTCTTTGGAGACCCATCTTAGTGTGTTGTGATGGAGCAACACATCTAAAAATTCTTAGGTTAAAAATATTGGGTCTCTGATCAAAACCAAATTTAAAGGGGAGTACTTGTGAAAATTTGTTGGTTTGATGCGAGTGCAAGATTAGATGTCTCCGAGTAGAAATTGCAAGTTTTAATCTCATTAGTAATGGTCTTGCAATTAACTTTAGACATTTAATGAATGAATCTGCAAGATTATCATTGTGTATGAACATATGCTACATGATGTTCAATATCAATTTCAATAAATATATAATACTCATTAAATGCCCGAGATATAAAATAAATTGCATTTTCAAGGTGTATTTTCTTCAAGAAAATGAGCCCTTAATAAAGTAATTTCACAAACATCTGGTTGCGAGTTAACGATAAACAAACGAGTGACCATCTAGTTGATGCATCAATTAAAATCATATAAAATATAGATGGTCCGCATGGTGGTTCTATGGCTCACAAACATCACCTTGTATATATTCTAAACGTGCGAGAGAATCATTCTCTTTATCAACTTCTAAGATTTTCTTGGGGAACGAATAATGCTTGAGATATTATCAAATTGAAGAATCTTCTGGCTCTTCAATGTGTGTCTAGATGAATGTTCAATTATTTCTCGCATCATAATAGACCGGGATGACACAACCAGTCATATGCCAACAACAAATTTATCATAGTTTGTAAACTTCTGGTTTACAATATGTAGTTCAATGCTAAAAATATTCAATATCTCTTTATTTCTTGTTTCAATATGGTATCCATTTGAACGGTTTGAAACTTAACAATATGAAACTTTGTTACTTCAAGTAACAATACATTAGCTCTTCTAGAGCCTCCAATTATTTTTATAGTACCAGACATGGTGTTAACATTGGTTTCTTGCATTACTAAGAATATATTAACTTTGTTATTTTATGTAACAATATATTGGCTCTTCCGGAGTCTCAAATTATTTTTATAGCACAGGATATAGTAGTAACATTGGTTTGTTACTTCATGTAACAAAATATTATTTTTTCTAAAGCCTCCTCTTATCTTAATTTATTGTAATAGATATATTACTAACATTGCTTTGTTACTTCTGGTAACAATACATTTGCTCTTCCGGAGACACACCAATTATCCTTGTCGTACTAAATGTACTAACATCTATTCCTTGCATTACTAACAATATATTAGCTCTTCCGGAGCATTCAGTTATTCTCATTATTGATGTTAGTGCAAAACTCATTCTTCCGCAAATAAAATTAAAAATAAATAATAAATAAACATAAAGTTCAATTAAAGAATAAAAACATACAAAAAAATTGAGATTTAATAACATTAAAATATAAGTAAATAAATCAACGAGTAAGTGATATTCATATGACTATAATCATAATCACAATCTTCATAATCACAATATTTGTTTGAATCTTATTGAAGATCTACAAGATGTTTTGGCATACGACAGGTATGCAACCAATGACCTTTGCCTCCACAATATGTTTGCTATTCTGTTCACCCTTTTCTTTTTCATTATTTTTACAATTTCTTTACTTCTGGGAAGAAATGTCATAACTTTGACCTTATTTTCTTTTCACTATTTTTCCACTTCTAGGGAAAAATGTTATAGCTTTGGTCATATATTGATTAGATGCTTTATTCTCTTCTTTGATAATGTCTTCAAGACCATTTGCATCTAATTGAATTTTAATACGCATTAACAAAATGAGTAATTCTTTTCTCATAATTATAACAATAACGTGACTCTACATTCACTTCTGGGAATGGAGCAGTGCTAGTGGGATGGGTCTTAGTATTTCCAATAAGTATAATACTCGTGTGTTGCTTCCTTCACTTCTGGGAATGGAGCAGTGTCAATGGGATTGACCTCGTGATTTTTCATCAAAAACTTATTATTTTGTTCGACTACAAGAAATCAATTCAAAATATTTCTTAAATTATTTTTCTTTTTATTCGATAATGCTACTGCAGGAGCATATTAGATGCAAAAGAAAGTTTCTATGCAGAATAAATAATTCAAATACATACCTTAAATCTTAAATCGCCATTTTGGCAAATGTCTCAAAATGCAATTCCAAAAAAACACAGGCAAAGAAATAGTACCGATCGAATGATTATAAAAGTCTCATCTTCGGCTTTCGCACAACACCTCCAAGCTTCGAATCTCAGTTGGTTAGAGTCTGGTGCTGATAACGTGTTATAAAATAATCGAAACGAGAATAAAACATAGAGACATAGAATAATAGATACAAGGGAAAAGAGAGAAGAGGGAATGAGAGAATAAGAGAATGTTTTATTGCTTTGCTTCAGGGTATCAAATCATGTACAATAAGGCTGATATATATAGCCACAAAGTAAGCTAACCCTAGTGTTATCATAATTAAGGAAACAGTGATATACAATCTTCTCTCATAATAGGAAATGATATCACCTAATCCAATTAGTATCAACCTCTTCAATAATAGACATCCACAAAATATTCATAACATTTATAATATAATAATATGTAAAAATTAATAAAAAAAGGCACAGGCGCCAAGGCTTGAACACGCAACCGGGAGACTGGAGACTATAAACTTGCGCACAACTGCTGCGCCATCGGTGCTTTTTAGTCATTATGTCACTACATTGATATATATATTTACATTTAACTTCAACTATACCATATATATACTTTAAAAAAAGTTATGGATGAGGGGGGTCAGGCCCACCCTGCCTCCCCCCCCCCCCCCCCCCCAATCCGTCCCCAATGAGAACTATTTAATAGAGCATTTATAGAAAATGAAAAAATGTAGATAATTTAGTAAAATTGTTCCACTCATTAAGTTATTTATTACTATTCTTAATCTTTATGAATTTTTTTGTATATATGATTAGTACCCTTGTACTCTTTATGATGTTGTTCTGCTTTTTTTTTCTTGAACTTTTTTAAAGAAATAAGCTGCTTTACCCATGAACTAATATGTCTTCATGATAAGTTTAAACATTTGTATTGTATATGAAACTAGTAAATTCCAAAATCATTATAATATATCATTAATTTCCCAAATTTTAATAAAAAAGAAGAAGAAAGGGGTGTGATTATTTATTCGTTAGACAACATAGATGCTTCGACTTTTGAGTCTTGAGCAAACTAACAGCTAACAGTAACAGGGGTAGTTACAATTATCGAAAAGACATAATTGTAATTATCCATATAATTATTTTATTACTTTTATTACAAGAATAACTAATTTTGTCAGACTATAAAATAAAATAACAATATCGTAAACTATTGAAAAAGTATTTAAATAAAAAAAAATGCTTCATGGGCTATATATAATACGAGATTAATTTATCGCTGCCTATAAGTTGTTGCATTGCATTGCATGCCCTTGAATTGCGCAGGGTGCACATGGCACGTCAACCTCGAGCTGAATAGCCTTATTTATATATCTGGCACTAGCTAAGCCATCGATCACATTCTCAAATGGGAGGTCGTAGTCAACATTTTCTATATCCTCCTAGCTACTTCATTAGAACATATATGCACGTTTCATTCATAATATACACATCATTAAACCCAAACTTGTTTTCTGCTTTGCTGTGAAGTGTGAACTAGCTAGTCTTTTCGTGGAAAATTAATGATTGAAGATCCGATAAAGTAGCTAACCTTCATGCAGCAATAAGAAAAAGAAGCCAATCAAAGGAAAGGACTTGGGGTATATATATCTCATCGATACTATTCACGTGACTAATCTGTCACATTAACCATATATACCATGTATTTTCTCTCCTCTAGCTCATCACCAACTGTTTCTATCTCTTGTTGTCTTCGTTAGCCAACAATTATAAAAGGAGATCACTCAATATTCCTACACGTGAAAAAAGTTTGTCACGCCCCTTTTTTTATTATTGAGTAAAGTTCATATGGATTCTACCGTTTCGAAGAGATCGATGTTTCAAGATTAATTAGGAGCAAGGAGAAACAAGAAAGTTGACATGATCTAAATAACTTGGCATGCCTGGTGAGACCAAATTTAGAGATACTGAGTTTCAATTGATGCAATTGCATAGTGTTAGAACTATAAACATGGCAAATTCAAGTAGGCAAAGGGTTTTAGGGACTTTGGGACAAATTAAGGGATGCCAAAAAGGAAAGACAAAGAAAAGAGAAGTCACGAGCAAAGAAAGGAAGTCAAATTAAATTTCTGTAAATTAACACTAATCCATTCCCAATAAAAAAAATGAAATTTCATATTTATAATTATACCTAAAAATTGTAATTAGATCGACAAAATTTCTTCCAGAAACAATGTAAGACCCCACAAACTTAATTAGAGAAAGTGCCAACGGGGTTGGTACAGGTGGTCGGACCTTTTGCTCACACTAGCTGTGACTTGGGTTTGAATCCTGATTTTGCCCATCGGTAGGCCATATGTAAATTCCACCATAAATTCTTATTCAAGTTGGTGGTTTTCCCTGACCTTGCACGGGGTGTGCCTCCCATGGTCTAAACTTTTCATTACAAAAAAAAAATTAGAGAAAGTTTTAACGCGCGTGAGCATGTATAGTTTCCTACGGAACAACAATTTTCTGAGTTGTTTGCAAATAATAATAATTGAATGAAGTGATTTTGGAAAAGTAGTTATAGTGTTGCGGATCTGTGGCCACAAAAAACTATTGTGTACAGTTTGTTTGTTTTCGACTTTGGATTAGCTGAAGTGTCGTTTTATTGGTGTAGATGGAGTTGTGATCCTATTAGACAGTTATCATGGCGGCTTCTATAATTGATGTTTGCTATCAATAATCGGTTTTAGTGTGAAGGCACGCGACTTGGTAGTTGGTAGCGAAAGAGAAAGGAAAGATCATTGCGTTACATGAACGCATGCTTGATGTCATTAACTTGAAATATTTATTAATTTATTTATTGGTAACTTTACACTAATTTGCATATTATATACAATCACGATTCAACAAAATATGGGACAAAATAGGACTCCGTTGACCAGTATACTATAAACTGTGCATTTGATTTGATTTTTTTTTTTTTTGACAAAATGAATTTGAATTATGAGGAGTATCCGGAGAGAAATGAAATAGTAGATGTGAGGGATTTCCAAAATAATGGAAGTCCAAAAACACAAGGAAATGAATGATGGCTTGCTAAAGGGTATGTCTCTTTGTGTTTTCTAGTCTAGTAGTTGTGTTTTTTCATGAATATATATGTCAATTCATGAAATGTTACATCCATTCATGAAAACCCACATCTATCTATAAAAGGTTATATCTGTCATCCATTCATGAGAGGTCACATCTATTCATGAAATGATATGACTCTCTATGAAAATTTGTCTCTCCTCACCATATATAAAGCATGAATTGGTCTATAAATAGAACCACTTTACATGCAGATTGGCATCAGAAAATGACCAAATCATCACTAGATGATCAATTTTCCTAGTTTGTTTCTAAACACCGAATCACTTCCTTTCTTCTTTAGTGAGTAAGAAAACTTTGTTCTATAAACTACCATCGAGCGATAAGCTTGGTGTGAAAGTGCAATTCACTTCAAGGAATCCATAGTATATCCTAAAGGGGATTCGCTGGTCATCCCAATTGCATCCAGTTTAAATAAACTAGTGCACGTACATTTTGAATCTATTTGTGCAACCGTCAACACCCTCTCTATCATTGTTCAAGTTGTTGTACCATTGTCACCAACACCCACATCCAACAAAAGTTGGAGAAGAAGATTGAAGAACAATAAACAAAAGAAACAAAAACATAAACATACTTGAATTAAAATAAATGGGTTTGACTTACATACATTGCTTTCCAAATTATATTTTTTGGATAAACCAAATTGCATTATAGCAAGACAGAAGCACAAGAAGTGCCTTGTCCATAAATGAATACAAAAAATTGTTTAAGAAACCAGCTCCCACCTTCATCAAAAAACAACTCCCACACTTGAATACACACCTCCCTCTGATAAACGTCAACCCAAAATAAAGATAATTATAAAACATTTCCCCAGTAACTTACATGGTCTCAAAGAGGATCAGATCAAATGTCAAGGTATTTCCCCAGTAACCCAATTGCTTTCCAAATTACTAGCTAGTAATCATAGTGTGGCGGATGTGTTAAGGGAGGTCATAAAGTACAAAATAATTTAATTTGAAGATAATTTTGATTGTAGCAATTGCTAGCGATTATTAACAGTTTTTGAAAACTTCTAACACGGTGTAGGAAAGTTCTGATCTCTTCCACAATCTTTCGCAAACTAAGGGAAACCTCTTCTAATCTAATTAGTCTCCTAAATATGAATTCCTAAATATGAATTCGGGTATAAAGTTAATACCTATGATGGCATGAGTCCAGATACCGTTTTCCCGCCCGAGATACAAGTATATGTATACTCAGTGTGTGTACTCATTGTCATTAATCCATATCCACAAACTTTCTAATAATATTTACAATGCTTTCATAATCATCCCAGCAATATCCACATAATAAAATATATGTTTAATTAAGTAGCTCTGATGCATATTCTTTTCACACGCATTGACGGATGTTAATAAAATTCTTCTGCAGAAATCATTATCAATGTCATTAAAATTAGAACATTGACCAACTTAAAGTGTATGTTTGTGCTAAATAATTTGGCTTTAATTTTTCACGACTCGCGTTCAAACTGATGATTTTGTTTTCATTATAGAAAAAATTAGGAAGATAAAATATTATATATCACTGTAGTGCTATATATTAATCGAAACCAAACGTTCAACCAATGGCAATGGAGACTTAATTATATCCAATTTGTTGGAATTAAAAACTCTCAACAATTAATATAGAAACAAAATCTCCGTACATACACATACACATGATTATTTTAATTTATGTGGTTTAAATACCTGTCAATCATTAATTTACCCAATTAGTCTTAATGTAAAATGAGTTTATTCTTGTAAAAAACCTTATACATCTCATATTGGGCATTAATTTAACCAATTAATTGAAGTTTAGCTGCCACTATTACTGTGTGTGAAATGAGTTTATTCTCGTGGACTCATGGCTATGTTTATAGGGTCAATAACAAATAATGATATGAGAATTTTTTTTGGATAAGCAATAATGATATGAGAATATTTGGCTGTGCACCAAACCCAAGCAAGATCTATATATACATGCGTGTTCACACCCCGAAAATGGATAACTTTTTTTTGACGGAACCGAAAATGGATAACTTCACAGCCTATATATTTATATTAACATTAATTATATAAATATGTTCTGGAAATTTAATATTATTTTCGAATTTTAATGACTATTCAAAAATTAATTAATGATAATAGCTCATACTTTGTACAAAATACTCATTTTTGTCTGAAACACGTTGCAAATAAAATTTATGAAGAATAAAATCATCTACATGAGACATATTCACCATTCAAAAGAATGAATAAAGACTAAAATCAGAGAACGAACAAAAATAGAATGTATCATTAATTTTGACGTTACCAAATTTAAAGAACTAATTAAAGACAGATTTTATTTTTTCTATTTTTCAATTTTTTGTTGCTGTTGGCATGCAAACCAACTTACCGTGGGGTGGGTTGGTATTTTCAATTCACCTACCAAATCTAACCCGCCCCTGTTCACTCTGTTCTAGGTGGGTTGATGGCATTACGAGGTGGCTGCCCACTTTGCTGCCCCTATTTATAAGTATGTATGGCTTTAATGCGACTCAACTTGAAATAATTCGGCTATTTACACTCCCTTGCGCACACTCGTGCACACATAAGTGAGAAGGGTTGGTTTGACTTATCCCAATAAAGGCTCAATTCATATCTAACGGATCAGATCAAGGCATCATTGAACTCGATCGATGGTGGGTTAGGGTTGTCTGCCTTGAACATCAAGTGCTTTTTGATAATGTTTTGATAATCAACCTTGTCCTGAAATTCTTATTCTTATATAAACATTCCATGAACGCATATCACAAAACATTCACACAAACGATCTCAATTGGCAATTGTTCATTTATTGACGGAGACTAGAGCTGTCAAAACGAGCCAGCTCGGCCCACACGAGCACGAGCTGGCAGATAAATGAGCCGAGTCGAGCTGGCTCGGATTTTTCAAGGGCCAGAAAATGGCCAGCTCGGTTCGGCTCTCCCCGAGCTCGCGGGTTACTCGAGCTAGCTCACGGGCTGGCTTGCGGGCTGAATCAATAAAAAAATATTAAAAATGATTAAAAAATATTTAAAAATGATTAAAATGATTAAAAAAATAAAAAAAACTAAAAAAAATATTTAAAATGATTAATTTTTATTTTTTTTATTTTTTAGTGTGGCTCGCGAGCCAGCTCGGCTCGTGACGAGCTGACCCTATTCAGCTCGCGGGTTAAATGAGCCGAGCCAAAAAGACCCAGAGTTGAACGAGTCAGCTATTTAGTAACCTTTTTAGCCCACAAACCGAGCTGAGTTAGCTCACGAGCCACAGCTCATTTTCACAGCTCTAATGGAGACCTAACAATTATCCTAGAATCGAACGTTCCTTTGCATTTCACAAATAATATTGGAAGAGCTCGACCACCAATCGCCATATGGTGACTCATCCACAGTTATGCAGTATATATAGGGGGGTTGCACACTTCTCCATGTACATATTACCACCTTATATTGTTGCTCTTTAGAATCGTTACTGACTAGAGTAATGTAGTGTCTTTACAGGAACTCACCTCCATTCTCTATCGTTCTTTGTCTTTGCAAGAGGAGACTTGACTGCACCTCAGAACTCAAACTAATTAAACAAGGGCATTTTATGAGATCAAATGAGAGGAGTAAATTTTGACCACTAGGATATCTAACTAACTATAAATTGTCAAGATTAAAAATAAAAGATTAATAGTCATGTACCTTTTATAAGTGGTTTAATGACTTTTAATCTTGAACATTTATATGTATATGGTTATATGACTTAAATCTATGACTTAAATATATGAGATCAAATGAGAGGAGTAAATATATGACTTAAATCTACTTCTTCTCCACACTCAAAAAAAAATTCTCACTAGATATATCCTCTATCATCATCATCATCTTTATTATTTATCAATTTTATTTAATTAACAAATTAATTTATATATGCTTAAATTTCCCTTTAAAATTCAAGGGATTATGATAGAAATTGTGATTGACTATACATCAAAACAATGTTAGAATTAAGCTGGAGAGCAATGTTTTTCAATAATTTCAAGAATATTCCTGCAGTGAAGACAACGCATAACAGAGTACAAAAACCCATCACTTTACAGCTTATATCCTCCTACTAATAATAGCATAGCCATACTACCGGAAGAATATACTGTTACTAATTAATTAATTATTATATATACATCATTCTTGCGTTAACATAGAGAATCAGAATCTGAAAAGCAGGTTTTGATAATTTCAACAGACCAACTGTAAGACGCGTGCCTCAACAGTAGCATGGAATTGTTTGCCCCTTAATTAACGCCCTCAACCATATGCCAACTCTGCATTGCCCTCGACGTGATCAGGTTCTTAGCAATCATTATATTTAATTTCTACTCATTACGTTTTTTTTTTTGAAAACTTTGACGCAATTTTTATTGAATCGGATTCGAGAGGACCAAGGTATTTTTGTGGTATATATCATATATGCGTTTATATATATTTTTTCTAGTTTGACCGTATCTGAACGATCGATCGTAAAGTCGCGAATTCAATAAAATAAAATAGACAATACAAGTAACAAAACATGAATGAATATACTAAGAGAGATAGCTAGCATGTGAGCATCTAGAATGGATCACATGTGTCGAAATATTATGGGCTTATTTAAATATCCCTATTCAAAGGGATCTTCTTCTACTAAATGAAATTACATTATTGTAATTGGTGATGTAGTCTCGGTTTGATTTATAACTAACATGGTACGACCACGTTACTTTCAATTTGGGTATAAAAATGTAATTAATTAATAAGTATATGTATATCATACAAGTATATTAAAATATAAGTAAAATATAAAAATATTTTAAGGAAAAATAATGAAAAAAACTTATACTGATAAAAATATCTTAAAATATAAAAAAGGTTCGTATGCTTAGAATTTTGGTTTTAGAGAATCTCAAAAATTAGTTTCACTGATAGAATAATATTCCCTTATTGTTAATTTCAAATATGTTATTTTGTCTTAAGTTGATTGAAGTATAGTTTTTCTCAATAAATAGAAGTATATTCAATGATTTTTGATTAAGTTAATTTTGAGGGCAGTAAAAATATGTTATTTGAGTTTCTTGGTGAAGACTGATATCTTTCAGAAATTTATCAACATTGTTGTAGGGATTTTTTTTTGGTCAACAACTTTGTAGTAGGGATAAAATTAAATCAAAAAATTAGCTTTAAATTTGGGCTTTACAAAACTTGTGGAAGATAATATAACATGAGGACAAGTTTCCAAGACTTTTTTTTTGGTCGAAAGTTTCCAAGTTTCCAGGATTTTTTTTTTGGTCGAAAGTTTCCAAGACTTGGGATGGTCACGACTACACTATGTGAGATTATTTGGGCTAAGAATCAAAACTCATGATATATTCATAGAGGGACAAGAACATCCCATGCTTCCAAACTGCCCTGGAGTTTTGGATCCTTCAAAGCCCATTTCTTTAATTGACAAAAAAAGCCCATTCCTTTTGATTTTTTTATGGCGTTTTCTATCGGCACACATACTTTTCTATCCACACATACCTGATACGGAACTAATCCGCATGTATATTTTTTTAATAAACATACATGATGCGGAACTAATCCGCATGTATATATATATTTTTTTAAAACATACATGATGTGGAACTAATAGTTTCGCATGTTGTAATTCAATGTGGAACTAATAGTTCTACAAGCATGCGTAATGAATCAAAAATGTCTGCAGAGCTATTAGTTATGCATTGAATTACAATGTGCGAAACTATTAAACATACACCAAACAAAATACTTGAAACAAAATTATAACATCTCATAACACACTTCAATATATATATATATTATAGAAGAGTATAAATATCATTAATATCAAAGATCACACTTTTATTAATAGTTATAACTTATTATGCTTTTTAGATAACATACCAATATCAAACCCAAACTTTGCACATAATCTATCAAGTTCCTATAAATTTATGAGTTCATCTTCACCCCTACCTCTTGAAGACTCCCCAAGGGATCCAAAGAAAACTCCTTTAGAACAAGTTATTCCACCAACACCTTTCTAGTTCAAGCCTTAAACAAAGAGGTCCAAAAACAAGTTTAGGAAAAAGGGTAGATCAAAATAACCACCATGAACAACTTGGTTATGAAACTTAGAGAAAATAAAAGAAAAAGATCCTACCTTGTGCTCTTGAAACAAATAAGAACAACTTGAACCAAAACTTGATGATCTCAAAGATTGATTGAAGACAAAGTGTTTAAAGTGTAGAAAAATTGATACTTTATACTATTGGAACCAAATTGGTTAAAAGTATTTTTAATACAAATACTCCCTAAGTGATTTTATGGTTTTGATGATAACAAAATGTATTAAGCTTTTACAATGTATAACAAAGCTGTCTAACTAAGTTTATTGAAGGATGTTGCAGTCTGCGACCAATAATAAGTTCATCATGACATTGGCTCATATTCAAAGTCTGAGAAGCTTTCGTCCAATGTTGGCACTGGAACATATATGGACACCAAGAGTTCTGCGTCCAATGATCAGTATTGGAAAATACTGTTCATCGTCCAATGATTCTCTGCGTCCAATAAACAATATGAGGCAATGATGTTCTGCGTCCAATAATCAGTAGGAGGCAATGCTGCTCTCTGCGTCCAGTGTTTTCTAAAGAAGCAGAATCGCAGAAGTACAAGGAATCACTCATGGAGACAATACTACTCTCTGCGTCCAATGATTTCCAAAGAAGCAGAACCAGTGAGTATGCGTCCAATGTATCAGAAGGACAAAAGTCCAATGATCAGCATAAGGCAATATGCACAACATTGTCTGCGTCCAATGAAGCAGAATAGGACAAGTCCATCAGTCAATTGTTCTGCGTCCAATGAAGCAGAATGACAAAAGACTGTTCTGCGTCCAATGAAGCAGAAGGACAAAAGTACAATAGTCAACTGTTTCTGCGTCCAATGGAACAGAATTGGAAAAGGCCAACAATCAACTGCTCTGCGTCCAATGGAACAGAATGGGAAAAATCCAACAGTCAACTGTTCTGCGTCCAATGAAGCAAAATTGACAAAAGTCCAACAAATACTTCCCTGCGTCCAATGGAACAGAAAGGCAATGGCAAAAGTCCAATTATCAGCATGAGGCAATACGTCCAATACTGCCTTACATCAAATGGAATGAAATGGTAAGCATGAGGATGCGTCCAATGGATGAATGAATATCATGTGCAAATGGTAAGTACAAGGTATGCGTCCATTTGCTAAAAGGACTGAAAGTCCAACTTTATTCTACATGCTGCGTCCAATAAATTCCATATGCTGCGTCCAAAACGCAGAGTCCATTACTTGCTATTTATTGCTCATGCATTTAATATGGAACATATTTATTGAGCAAATGATTTGAAATAAATAGCTGTATGCAATGCTTTCTGTACAACCATTGTCAACGTTTTTGAACGTACATTAAATGAAAAGCATAAAGCACTGTGGAAAGTGTACTAAGAGAGAGAATGTACTTTTATCTACTCTGTATATCTCTGAACACATCTTTCTACTTTACACAGTGTATTCTCTCTGTCTCAATAAGATATTACTATTAACCACTGTACAATTGAGACTTTGAGTACAGGTTGCTTCTGATTTAGGAGAAAGAAACGCAGACATACTCACTGAAGTAGAACTCCTCAGAGCAACGGAAAATAGCATTTAATGCTATTAGAGAACGGTAACATTTATGAAGGCTGAAGCTGAGCTATTCGAAGAACAAGTCTGAAGCTTCATCAAAGCCTATAAATACCGTGAACAAGAAGAAGAATACAAGACACTGAAGAGACTGAACAACGAAAAAGAAAGAGCAAAAACACTGTGCAATTTGTTATACTCTGTATAGAAAGTCTTGTATATTTTCTATCTTCTTGTAAAAGAGAGTTTGCTTAACTCTCGAAGTGTTTTAGTTTTCATATCCTCACTTGTGTGAGTTAGACAGCACTTGAATCAAAAACACTCTGCTGAGTCGTTTAGCATGAAGAGGCTGTGTGCAAAGAATACTTGGGATTTAGCCTGAAGAGGCTGTGTGCAAAGAATACTTCGGTTATAGCCTGGAGAGGCTGAGTGCAAAGAATACTTGGATTATAGCCTGAAGGGGCTGCGTGCAAAGAATACTTGTATTCTATCTGGTTTGATAGTGAAATCTCTCTAGTTTGAGGGGACTGGACGTAGCTCTTAGGAAAGAGTGAACCAGGATAAAAACTTGTGTTATTTCTTCTTTCCCTTAACTCTTTTTATATCTGTGCTTATTACTAACCAAGGGAATTGAATTGATTTTATTTCAACAAGATTTTCATACACCTTAAATCGCACAAATAAAACAAGTTTTTAACTTAGCAGAAGCCTCTGCGTCCAATCCTTTTGTGCGTCCAATATTTCACAACTATTGTGCGTCCAATATTTCGAAACTTTGTGCGTTCAATATCTTAGTACGCTGTGCGTCCAACGTTTTCACAAGCCAGCGTCCAACATTGCGAAAAGTTTTTTAAAAAGCTTAGAAACACAATTCAACCCCCCCTTCTTGTGTTTCATCTTGTTATCTACATATACTTGATGCTTGAGTAAAGGATCAAAATATATGGTGGATGATGATTGAGAGCTTCATGGAAATGGAAGAAATGGTTGAAGGAAAAAGATGGAGCTTAGAGGGAAGGATGAGAAAATTGCTTAAGAGAGATGAACTAATTGTTGAAATGAATTTGTATTTTTAACAATAATTGATATATGTGAATAATCTTCATGAGTAAGGAAAGAAAATATCCAAATTGCAGCCTTCTTGATCGACAATCTATCTCCAAGAAGCAACCATGGTTTGTTTTTTTGTCAATCATGGTTTAATTTAATCATAACATGGTTAGTTTTAATAAATGCAAGGATAATGTTTATCTTTTAAGTCATGACTCATCAAGGACTCATCAAGGATAAGAAGAATAAAAATCTATCCCTTTTATGGATGATGGGTGGCTGATATTGGAGAGAAAAAAATGGGATAAGATCAATTCAATGCAAGTTGGTAATTAAATACAAAACTTAAGGGTAAAATGGTATTTTCCTAAAAATTAGTAATTATGACTAATTATGCCTAATGACATCATCACACCTGTGTCATCATCCTCCTTCTAGTAAATTTCCCTACAGCCTCATTTCTGGTTCTGGGTCTTTACCAGTTTCTCGATAATTATAGTTTTTACCCGTTACCCGTAACTGGGACCAAAATAGAAAAAAATTTCTAAGAATTCTAGAAAAATTCAAAATAATGTAAAAACACTATTTGACTCCGTGAATTTTTTTTGACCTTGTTCTGGACCTCATTCAATCATCGAATCAACCTATTCTCACTATAGGGACCAAAACTGTAACATTCTAGAAAAATTATAGAAAAATTTCTAAAAATCATAAATAATATAAAATACTATTTGAAGAATCATATATTTTTTTTCTAGGTTTAATCAAGGTATTACACCAATATAAATCTCCACTGACAGTCAAAACGTAGACTGGCTCTGTCTGAGTTTTTAACTCAAATTTGTATTACTACTTTCTATGACCTACTACATTCTAATTATGATTTGAGTTTTCTAACTAACACTCACTTGATCATAATTTGAATATAATGTTATTTATATAATAATACAGAAGAAAATACGTATAAAAGAATACAGGTCTTACATATGTACTCCGACCCACTCTATGAGTCGGTAGGTGCCTCCCTAATCTGTCTAAGTGGTAACTTCACAGAAAGTACCACCGGTTCCCTGCACTCCCTATAGTTACCATCAACAGTGCCATCAGTGACACATATCCTGCCCACGAAGGTACCCCACTGAGTGATGTGATCTATCTCCCAGATTACATCCATACCCCCCAACGGGGTGATGCTAAGACGTCTCACTGGGTCCAATCCTGTCCGAGGATAACTCATCTACTCAACCACATACAAAACAACATGGAAAGTAGGCAGGGTGAAAAACTTACACAAGTTAAGAATGTTAGTTTCAAAGAGTAAACATAGAATACTTATACAGTATATTTTCAGAGTCTTACCACCCAAATCACACTTAGGAATAAAACACTGTAAAACCAAGAAACAATCAAGAATAGGTCACCAATCACAGAAGTAACGTCAATCACAGATAAACATCAATCACAGATAAATTGTCAATCACAGATATATTTATGCATGATACTTCAATCTCTCTCATAATACACAGGTGTGCTGCTCCAAGGAGACTTTTCCCACCAAACTCCATTGAGCGATAGGCCTGCGACAAGTCTTAACAGAACAACCAGGTAATCCCCCTCAGACCCCCTGGCAGTCATTCCGAAATGCGCATTCACATCCATATCATGAAATAGGTCCGTCAGTCAGATTTATCCAAGCCGGGTATACGACTCGTCTCAGCTCAAGGGTATTCACCATGCAAGGCTATTGAGACTTTTGAAACCTGGATAATCCCAGAAGGCAATTGTAGCCCAACGCAACTCTATTCTCAACCCTCTTTGGGTTGTACTGCTCAAAAACCTTTATGCAAATGATCACTCAAACATTGCGTAATATCACTTTGGTTTCTCTTGTAAAATCTTCTCTGTTTTATTGTATTAAATCTCTTAATACAAAACCACATAGAATACTCTTATTCTATCACCGCAGAAATACTCTTGAAAACTTAACCATTTTATTACTCCTTTCGGCTGTACTCATTTATTTTAATAATTACACTGTGACAGAGTCAAACGCGGTAACGAACTTAACCAGAATAATATTAACGGAAATCATTACTTAAGTTTATTCTTTTTGGGAAAGCCCTTTGGAAGCTAGTCAAGTAATCTTCACTACGTATATACAAACTTATTAAGATAGGAAAAATAGCGCATCGGTATGGTTCCCAGGAAAGATCTTGGTGAGGTTTTGGGCTCCTTCAAAGACCTTTGTCTTTCCTAGACAGATCCATACAAATGAACTACCTTAACCCATCATCAGTCTGTATATAAACAGTAAAAATCACAAGTTTTATATATTTTTGAAAAGAACATGGGAATGGAAGAAAAACACCAGTTTATGAATTTTAGCGCATTTTAGTCACTTGCTCACGTCCCAATGGCGTAATAGAGATACGGCCCCTGAGCCCGACCGTATGAGTACACCGAAGATGTATTCTTACGCCTGACCAAAGCACCCCATCCATATCCGTCAAAAGAACTACAGAGGTTCAATTTTACAAATTCTTAGATTTGTTGATCACGGAGGCATAGCCCACTGAGTGATCAAGCCTTTATTGATAAAATTTTGCCAGCGTAACGGTACAATTTTTAAACTTTATAATTAAATTGGGCATTATAACTTTACTATTTAAAAAATCACATTTTAAATAAAAATATGGCATAGTATAATTTTTCAAAACCATTTTACACATAAATAACAATTATTTAAAACATAAACACCCAAAACTCAAAAATCCATCAAAACAAAGATCAAACTAACTTTGGAAGAATTTCCCCATACCTTAGCCTTATGAAGATGGAAGAACAAGCTAAGAACACAAACAACAACACAAAGAAACTTGACTAGAAAAACAAAGAAAGCTTAAAGAAAACAAAGGAAAGAAAAGGATTTTTGGAGTGAGATTTGTGAGTGAATCTTCAAGTGAGAGTTGATGAGAAAAATGAAGAGCAACCCCCTCTATTTATAGCCAAAATTTCGTGCAAGGGGTGGGGTAGAAGACCAACCATGGGTTGGTTTAATTTAACCATGATTTAATTAAAAAAACCCAAAATTAATTATTTAAAAACCCATTGGCCAACACCTATGACTCATACTCCATTAGGACCACTTGGACTTCCCACTTGCATGGATGAGGCGGCCAGAATGAGCTGGGAGGAGAGGGATGTAATTTTCCAAAAATACCCCTAGGGTTTGGATGAAAATCAAGGGTATTTTGGTCTTTTCATAAATCAAAAATTGAAATAATTAATTAAAAATGATGAGAACCAATGAGAATGCTAGAAAATGCCATAAGAAGTCTAAATAATATCGTGGCACTCATTTTTGAAATTTATAGATAGTGCAAACTCTTCGGTTTCCATCGTTTCGTAGGTATAACCCCGAAAAATGCAGAAAAATAGGGTTTTCAAAACTTACACAGAAATAATTTTAAAAATCATGAAATAAATAATTAAAACTAAAATATAAATTGGTTGTGGACCTTTGTCACGAAAATTATACCTGTTAAACAAGGTTTTTGCGTTAAAACGCCCCCGGGTAGCGTAGTTTTTGGTATTTTTTGAAAGTTTTCCAAAAATTCCAAAAAAATTTCAGAAAATCTAAAATAAGAAAAGAACCAACTTTTGTGAAGGAAGTTTATTTATTGAGTTGGTTTAACACACTGAAGTTATTTAAATCACTTTCCGTCAGTTAGACGTAAACCATTTTCTGTTAAAAGACTCGATTTTGACTGAAAAGCTACCGTTTCAGAAGTATTTCAGAATACATGTATTTTATTACTAATTTTAAGCTAAAAATAAATCACACAACATTTTTGGAACAAAAATTCATTTAAAACAGAAAAAAGATGGAAAACGCAAAGATACGGACGTTGGAATTAACCCTAATGGAAGCTGAAAATCAACCACTTTCAGAAATATTCTTAAACATGCATATTTAAATCCTATCTTTAGGCTAAAAATAAATCTCAAAATAATTATATCGCAAAAATTCAAATAAGACAGAAATAAATAGTTAGTCACTAAAGCGGATGTTACAGATTCTGTTCTGTACAATAGATTCATATGGCTATGGCAAAAAAATATATTCATATGGCTAGAACCTAATTAAGTATTTTCTTTTATTTCAATATATCGAGCATTTGACCCCCAAAAAAAACATTGAGCATTGTTTTTTGTTGTCATATTTTTTTGGGTCCAATAATATCTGATTGTATTAGAAAAGGGCAAAGCCCAAGAGAGCCAATACAAAGAAACAAAGGCTAAGGAAGCCAATTTAGCTTAAGCAAGCATAAAACAAATACACCAAAGAGCACTAAATGCGCAACTGTAACTCATCAATAGCACAAGAAATAAACATCATCTACCCACTCGAGCTGACAATTAAAGACAACAAAATTATCAACTACCCATATAGCTCAGCAATTCCAAGATAGCAAAGAGATAGAAGGAAGATAAGCAGTCATAAACATCAAACCACAGCGAAAGAAGGTAACCCCAGAAAAACAAAAAAAACAAGGCCAACATCAAACATTCATCTCCAAACCAAAAAAATCGAAGGCCAAAGCCAACCAAGAAGGCCGAACGACAGATAAGGAAGGATCAAAAAAGATAAGTGTCCACACCTAAAATCTGTCTCAGACCCACTATCTGAAGTAATTGCTAAGATATGTGAGCATAATCCGAGTCGTAACAGCTACTAGGTCTGATGCAAGCAACTACCTTCCAGGATCGAAGGCGAAAGCAGCAAAGATGGCCAACCATTTATCAGCATCAAAGAGAGATCTTAAGCTAGAGGGGAGGTTCCAAACCCAGTTACTGGGAAGTGAGTACCTGTTGGCCAAAAGGGCGATGTGATGCGCGACTTGGTTACCCTCTCTGGGGGACCAAGTAAACCCCAATGTCTGAAAAATTCTTCTAAGTGTAATTACATCTTTGACTATGTTGTAAATTTCCCCTCTCACAATCTCTTCTCTACAGGCTTGTATCAGTTCAAGACAATCATTCTCAACTATAATCCGGGTGATACCCATGTTAACAGCAAAATCTAGAGTCCCTCTAAAGCTGAGTGCTTCAGCCATTAAAGGGGAGGTTGCAGGGACAATCTTGGTAAGTCCAGCAACCACTTCACCATTTTCATTTCTCGCAATTATACCTACCCATGCCATATTTTTTTCCTTGTTGAAGCTGGCAACAGAATTGATTTTGGTAACTCCAAAAGATGGAGGGCGCCAATTTCTAATGAGAAGAGGGGAAATACTTTGTTGCTCCCTGTTAGGAGTTAGCTTTAGCCAATGTTCGTAATAGTCCTTAATCAAATAATTAACCGTGTGTAGCACTTCAAGTGAGTATGGATTTTTTACCTCAAAGATCGCATCATTCCGCCCTTTCCAAATAGCCCACAAAGTGCAGCATATAGAAATCTTAGCAAAATCCCTAAAATCTTTATCTTCATCAAGCTCTGCAAATTTTTCCCCCAACCACTGCTGAATATTGGACTAGTTATTTCTGTTAGGAGCACACTATATTTGAACACCAAACCACACCACTCGTGTCCATTCACAAAACATAAGCACATGTTCAGCAGTTTCTACCTCTACCTCACACAAGGGACAAATAGCAGAAATTTTTATTCTCTTTTTGCTGAGATTTTCCCCCACTGGCAATATATTATGGCACACCTTCCATAGGAAATATTTGATTTTCTGTGGTATACTGACAACCCAAATATTTTTCCAGAGAGACCCATCAATAGGAGTTGAAGAAGAAGCTGCAGTACTAACTCTTTGGTTCAGTTTTTTACTCAGATAATACGCAGACTTAACAGTGAAATCCCCAGATTTTGAAAAAGGCCACCAGATTTTTTCCTCATTGAAATTCCAAGCAATAGGAGTTTGGAGGATTTTTATAGCTTCCTGGGGTAGAAATTCTTGCCTGAGTTTTGACAAGTTCCAACTTTTACAAACCGGATCAATTAGCTCTTTAACCCATTTCAGATCAGAATTTTCATTCAGATAAATCATATCCCCGGAGGCCAACCATCTATCACTTCTAATATCAATCTTATCACCTTTCCCCACCACCCATCTTGTAGATTGCAAAGTAATATCTCAACCATGCAACAAACTTGACCAAACCCACGATACATTCCTTTTCTTCGTAGCTCTAATAAAATCTGATTGAGGAAAATAGAGAGCTTTAAGGACCTGAACCCAAAGTGCATTAGGATTGTGAATTAATCTCCATGCCTGTTTTGGAACAAAAGTTTTTTGGGAATCTTACCATAGAAATGGCATAGGAAGGAATTGCTTGTAGGACAGCCTTGATCAACACTTCTTTCCCAGCTTGATTCAATAAACACTCCTTCCAACCTGCAATTTTTGTTTCTATTCTCTCCTTGATCCAATTCAAAGCTGAGACTTTAGATCTACCCCACTCTGCTGGAAGACCAAGGTACTTTCCTGGGTTATCCCACAATTGCATCTGAAGGATAGAGGCCAGCTGAATCTTAAGTCTGTGATCCATGAATCTACCTCCAATAAGCCCGAATTTTGATAAATTTATTCATTGACCTGAAGCTTTAGATAAACATTCAAAATGTCCACCAGTTGATAGGTATTCTCCCTAGTTGCTTGCCCAAAAAGTAAGGTATCATCTGCAAAAAATAAATGGGTTAGTTTAGGCCCTCATGCAGCTAGTTGGATTCCATGAATTCTTCCATGTGCCTCGGCTTTGGACAACACGTGTGAAAGAGTATCCACCGCTAAGATAAAAATATAGGGAGAGAGAAGATCCCCTTGCCGCAATCCTCTTTGTGGTAGGAGTTTGGAGCTCACAAACCCATTAACTTTATACATGTATGACACTGAGGTGATCAACTTCATAATTAGGTTCACCCATTCTTCCTTGAAGCCATAGGCTAAAAGACATTTCTTGATAAAGCCCCACTCAAGCCTATCATTGGCTTTGCTCATATCTAGCTTAATGGCCACATTGTTCCTTCCCCCACTATCTCTTTTCTTTAAGGAATGGAAAACCTCATGTGCAATGATTAAATTGTCTTGAATCAGCCTACCTCCAACAAAGGCACTTTGATTGGGAGAAATTAGCTTATCCATACAACTCTTTAGCCTTAGGACAATGATCTTGGAGATGATCTTGTACGTGAAATTGCAACAGCTAATAGGCCTTAGCTGATTAATGGACTCTGGAAGGGGAACTTTGGGAATTAAAGTCACCATTGTCTCATTTGGCTCATTAGGAATATCCTCTCCATTAAAAAAATCGCACACTGCTCTACAAATATCGTTTTTAACGCTCTCCTAATTTTCTTTTTTAAAAAATAGCCCATTGAAGCCATCGGGTCCAGGAGCCTTTGTTGCTCTAAGACCGAAAATCACTACTAGAATAAGGGTATGTACCTACGCGAATTTAGCGAGGGCCACCTAGCCGTAGGTAAATTTTTAATTTCCTACGGACAAAGCCGTAGGTAAGGAGAGAGGAGAGAGAAATTTAAATTTTAAATATACCTACGGTCTCAAAGTAAAATGAGTTAGAGAGGGCTTTAAGCCGTAGGTAGTTAGAGAGGGCTTTTGGCCGTAGGTAAAAGAAGGTACTTTTTGGTACCTACGGCTTAAAGCCGTAGGTAAATTAGACACGGCCACCTGGCCGTCGCTATGGTGAATATGATGCAGACCCGCGGGTTTCCTTCCCCTATTTCTGCGAATCTGCATTTTGAAAAACAAAAACCTAGCCTCTCCTCTAAGTGAACCGCTGCCCCACCATCTTTTTGTCTCAACCGCGCCTCCTCCTCCCTCCCTCTCCGCCGCCCTGCCTCTTTTCTCCCTCCCTCGCAGCACCACCTTGCCCCACCGTCCTCCGTTCGTGGTCCCACTACTTCACAAGTCGCGTCCCTCGGCCACCACCACCACCAGACGTCGTTCTCGATCGGCCACCACTACCACACGTCGTTCTCGGCCACCACCAGCCACCCCTTGTGCCACCACCTTGCCCCACCACCCTTCCCTCTCGGTCTCTACCTCTCTATTTCTCGATCTCGGTCTCTGCCTCTCAGTGTTTTGTCTCACTGTTTCTCTCTCTCTCTCTCTCGCTGTGCAGGTGCCACTGCCGAGGAAGTGCTGCCGCCGGAGTCAAGTCCCTGCCTTGCCCCACTCCAGGTATTTGCATTGTATTTATTTTTTAGAGTCCCTGCCTTGGCCCTTTTATGTTCATATTAGTTAATGGTTGCCTTGGTGGGTCTACAAGGAATGGAAAAAAAGGATTCTAATAAGAGAAGGTTTAAGGGTTATGATAATGTTTTAATTTGTTTTGCATATTAAATTTGTTTTAATTTGTTTAAGGTTTAAGGGATGTTCAATTTAGTTTTATGTTTTAAGTTCACCACACTTTGGCAAAGAGATGGAAGACGTTAGGGACTTATTCCTATAGCCATTTTATAAAAAAAATAGTGTTTTAATTTGTTTTGCATATCATTAGGTTCTCATATTTATTGTAGTTTGTTTTGCATATCATTTTACCTAATATATATAGGCCACTGAAAATCGCTTGTGTTATTCTTTTGTACCTTGATTTGTCCAAAAGTAAATTTAGGTTCATTGACATGCTTAAATGATGGTTGATTTAGGTTTTGAACTAGTCGTAGCTTGGAGCTTACATTTGGAGCTTACTTAAGGAGCTTTCGTTAGGAGTTTCAGGTTGGTAATCTATTTGATTTGTTGTGAATGCAATGTGAAATATTATTATGCAAGTTGTGTAAATTGCATTGGCTTGATGTTTGTTAGAGGAGAGCAGAGCTCAATAGGTTATTTGTTAGTTTATACTGCTGGGTTGTGTGCTGGTAGTTTAGAATATTGCATGTGTTTGTTTGGTTGTGTTGTTTGTTAGTGGAGAGCAAAACCCTAGTCTTTGTCTTCTGGCCTTAAGCAGGATGCTGGGTTTGTGTGTTGATAGTTTAGAATTGTGCATGTGTTTGTGTGAAAGAATTTCCTGTTAGTGGAGAGCAGAGCTCAATAGGATTGCCATCATTTTTATGTGCATTTTTTTGTCATATAAATTGATATTGTTTAGTTTCGTTGAGAATTTTTTTTTGGAAAAGTCCAAAATACAAGGGTTATGTTACCAAAAAATTTTTGGGCACATGTCCTCGGTATCTAACGCGTAATGTGTTCCATATGCAGAGAATACAATTTTACCGTTCAAACCGTTGTTGGATGTATGATAGGTTGAATCCTGGGAGAATTGGTTTGAGAGATGAATTTTTAAAGGGGGTTGAAGAGTTTGTGTTTTTCGCAAAGGGACAACATAATTTCACAAGAGATGGGGGTATTAGATGTCCGTGTCTTAAATGTCAATGTGGAAAGATTAAGAGCGAGAATGATGTGAGGGTTGATTTATACAAAGTTGGGTTCAAACCTAATTATTGGACATGGACTAATCACGGTGAAGTAGTGCCTGATATTGACTTGAGTGTTGACGAGAATAACATGGGAGGTTCAAGTAGTTGCGCAGATGTGGGAAATGCCGAGCAGTTTGACTCGATGCGGGACATGATTGCTAATGCTCTTGGGGTGAATGTGTCATATGAAGAGTATCAGTATGATGACACTGATGAACTTCCAAATGGGGAGGCACAAAGATTTTATAATATTTTGTCGGAGGCAAATAAGCCGTTGTATGAAGGATCCCTCGACTCTAGATTATCAATGTGCGTGAGGTTCTTAGGTGTCAAGTTAGGTTTTATTGTTAGCGAGCAGTGTTGTGATGTTATCTCAAGAATGGTGTTGGATGGGTCACCTAAAAAAAATGTTTGCCAAATAACTACTATGAAGCTAAGCGGTTAGTGTCGAAGTTGGGTATGGAAGTTAGAAGGATTGATTGTTGAATGAATTGGTGCATGTTGTATTACGACAATGAATTTGGCAAAAATGACGATCATTTTGTTGAATGCAAATTTTGTCTTGTGCCGAGGTATTGTGCTCGCAACAATAGCAAAGGTAATCATAAGCTAGTTCTAGTGAAGTCAATGTTCTATTTGCCAATAATTTCAAGGCTTCAGAGAATGTTTGCATCAATGAAAACTGCAAGCCAAATGACGTGGCACCATGAGAATAAAAGTAGTTCAGGCGTGTTACGCCACCCTTCTGACGGCGAAGCATGGAAGCACTTTGATTGGGTGCATGTAGATTTTGCCGCAGACCCACGCAATGTCCGACTTGGGTTGTGCTCTGATGGTTTTACAGCATACATCCAATCCTTGGCATCTTCTTATTCTTGTTGGCCAGTTATTGTTAGCCCGTACAATCTTCCTCCGGAGATGTGCATGTTGAAACCGTACATGTTCTTGACTTGTTTGATACCGGGCCCATCTGATCCAACAGCTGGGATTGATGTTTACTTGGAACCCCTGATTGACGATTTGAAGAGGTTGTGGACCGGTGCTCTGACATACGATGTTGTACGTAAGCGGAATTTTAATATGAGAGCGGCTTTGATGTGGACGATTAATGACTTTCCTGCTTATGGCATGTTGTTTGGTTGGGGGACTCGTGGTAGATTGCGGTGTCCGCATTGCATGGAGCATACAAAGGCCTTTACCTTGAAATTTGGGGGAAAGAGTTCCTGGTTTGACTCGCATCGGAGGTTCTTACCAAATGATCATCCATTTAGAAAAAAGAAGGCCGCCTTCAGGAAGGGTGAAGTTGAAACAAATGGCCCGCCCGCTAGGTTGACATCGAAGCAAGTTTGGACCAGAGTTATGAATCTCCCAAAAGTCACAGATCATGGTGTAGTTTCTCGCTTGGAAGGATATGGACAGTGGCATAACTAGACAAAAAGAAGTATTTTCTGGGATCTACCTTATTGGAAAGATAACTTATTGAGACACAATCTGGATGTTATGCACATTTAAAAGAATTTTTTTGACAATATTTTTAACACTGTAATGAATGTAAAAGGCAAAACCAAAGACAATGATAAGACCAGAAAGGACATGGCAATCTATTGCAGAAGAAAGGACTTGGAGTTGAACCCTCAGGCTAATGGGAAGATCTTAAAATCCAAAGCCAATTACACTTTAACTGCTTAGCAAGCAAAATCAGTTTGTAGGTGGGTTAAAGAACTGATGATGCTAGTTCCAATTTGGCAAGATGTGCGGATGTGGACACCGGAAGGATGACTGGGATGAAAATTCACGATTGTCATGTCTTCATGGAGTGTTTGCTTCCTATTGCCATTAGTTCATTGCCGGTTCATGTTTTGAATCCACTAGTTGAAGTAAGTCAGTTTTTTAAGGATTTGTGTTCTGCAAACATTGAGAGAGGATGACCTTATTATGATGGAGCAGAACATCCCGTTCATTCTATGTAAGTTGGAGAGAGTATTTCCCCCTGGTTTCTTTGATGTTATGGAACATCTTCCAGTGCATCTTGCACACGAAGCCAGGCTTGGTCGACCAGTTCAATATAGGTGGATGTATCCATTTGAAAGGTATTATTACTATCTTATAACTATCTTTAAATATAACTATCTATTTCAAAGATAATATATCTTTTGATTCAAGATATAATTGACATCTACTTTTGTAGATTCATGGGTGATTCAAAAAAATCGGTGAGAAATAAGGTTAAGGTTGAAGGATCAATATGTGCATCTTACCTACACCGCGAAACAATCCATTTTTGTTCTCATTATTTCACCAACTTCATGTTGACACCAAGGTATATTAGGAATGAAATTGAGACTGATCACAATGAAAGACATCCACTAACATTTTCAGTATTTGGCCTGCCTGGTCGTAATTCTGGGAAGGAGTCAATTCATTGGTTACCACAAAAAGAGTGGTGGTCAGCTCATGTTCATGTGTTGATCAACTGTGCCAAAGTTAAACCATATCTTGCGTAAGTATATCATATACTTTCTTTCAATTCACATTTACTATATTACTATATATATTCAAGCCTCGACTTCGCATGTTATTCAATTTGATCAGGGCGTTCTTGTTATCTGAGCCTGTCTCCGCACAACACCAAGAAGCTCATATTCATGCAAATTTTCTAACATGGTTTAAGCGCCAAGTATGCCTCCCAAAACTATTTCACTTTAATGCGAATTAATACAAGTTAAATCAATATATAAATAATTTGTTTGCATGTTGTATCAATATTTACGTAGGTTTATAGTGAGACACCAACTCCCATCAACCAACACCTGAGGAACCTATCTGATGGCCCTCATAAAAATGTCAAAGAATGACATACATTCTTCGTGAGCGGGTACAAATTTCACACACATGAACGGACACAGGGCAAACAAACAGTTAACAGTGGAGTTTACGTAAAAGGTGTCACACAAGGAGGTGAAGATGAATTCTACGACTTCATTCAACACATATATGAACTAGCTTACAACACTCTAGACTATACTAAAAGAATAGTGCTATTTTATTGTGAATGGTTTGATCCATCGGTTAGAGGCACAAAAAGGAATCCAAAATATAATATTGTGGACATTCATATGCGTAGCAAGTATAGGTCGTTGGATCCATTTATGATTGCACAAAATGTGAGACAGGTGTATTATGTCCCTTACCCATCAACCCGAACAGACAAACGAGGTTGGTGTGTTGCAATCAAGACAAAGCCTAGGGGTCGTATTGAAGTAGATGATCTAGAGGTAGATGTGGCTTATCAAGTGGATGAAATGCCACAAGTAAATGAAGTAACCGAAGTGGAACGGATTACTCGCTTAAGTGACGACGTGGATGTAGAAGTAGACGAAGACGATGTTGGCGAAGAAGAAGCATCAGATGAAAGAACATGCCCCGAAGATGATTATGGGGACACATGGGCAGACCAACTCTCAAATTCTGAATAATACTTAGAATCTAATTTTATGTATTTTTATTTTTAATGTCTTGTGATTGTCATTTATGTATTGAATAACTTAGTTGTCTCAAATTAGTGAATTTGATATTTAATATATATTGTAGTGTTTCATTGAATAATTGTTTATATTGAATTAGACTAGATATAGATATGGCATCAGGAGATGGCCCATCCAGACCACGCGATAGTGGGAAGAGCAAGGCCAAAGTCACGGGTTCTCGACCTAAGACTCGCACTCGCATCATTGTTGATGATGATGGGTATGTGGGTAGGCCGGGTACATCTCGTTCAATGGCTCCGCCTCAGCCTCAGCCAGTGTATCGGCCACCATTTATGGCATCCCCACAGGCTTGGCCAGTACCACCACCATCGCCACAGTCTTGGCCAGTAGCACGGCCACCGCCACAATCTTGGCCAGTAGCATCGCCACACCCTCATCCAGTACCACCGCCACAGCCTGACTATCGGCCGGATGTTCCATGGTGTAATTCTACTCCAGTTGCAGCTGAGAGTACTACTCTAGTTGCAGTTGAGAGTACTATTCCAGATGCAGATGACACTCAGGCTGGCACTCAGGATAACGCTAATCATGATATGTCTGAGGAGGACGATATGAGTTCAATGATGTCACTGTCAGGGGGTGAGGAGGATCACAATGAGGAGGTTAGATACTTGAGGGATGGTCGAATAGTAATCGAGCCAGCTGGTAATGGGCAAGTATTAATGAATTAATAACATTTTTATATTATTTGGATATTTATTATATTTGTATTACATTTGTTTTAATCATTGTCGTTTTTTTTTATTATATATGAAGGTTTCTTCCCTCGAGAGCATCTGCGAGGAATGTCACTCGATGTGTTACTGAGCAGTATCATCGGCCTTGGACAAGATGGGGGGAGGTCATGAGGGATAAGGATGCGAAGAAGCTTTTCTTTGATGCTTTCAGGGTAAGTTTCTGATTTAATTGTTTTTACATATATTATTTCATAAACTATATACGTACATTATTTTTTTCTTCTCTAATACAGGACAAGTGTTCGTGGAGGGATGAGGATGAGCATATGGTCGAGAAGATATTTCATATGCAGGCCGGTCACTGCCTTTCTGAAATGCTCAGCAAAGCCCGCAAACGTGATAGACAACCCCTTTGGATTGGAAATAATGATTGGGTTACTTTGAAAGCTTACCAAGGGACACCAGAGTCCCAGATACTGTCAGCGCGAAACAAGAGAAATCGGGCATCGGAGAAGGGTGGTAGCATGCACACAGGGGGCTCCATCTCCCAAGCCCAGTACGCACACCGACTGGTACGTATGTTTGACTTTATCTCTAATAGTTATTATTTATTTATACTTATTAACTATTTATGTTTCTGTTGCTTTCAGGGAAAGAAGTTGGGGCGAGAGGTGCAAATGCACGAGTTGCATTGCCACACCCACATTAAGAAGGCAACCGGGGAGTATGTTGACGAGAGGTTGAGGAAGACTCAGGTAATGTTTATATATATTCGTTGTTTTATATATTTGAATTAAATTAAATTAGTTTTAAAATTAAAACTAATCAGTATTTGTTTGATGGATACCAGGAGGAGTTCGAGCAAAAGATGAGCCAGCAGATGTCTCAGTCTGGGATCGACGCCACCCAGAACCCTGAGGAGGCAACGTGTAAAGCGCTTACAATTTGGGTGGACGTGGTTGGCGGCAAGCATAGGGGTCGCTTATATGGTGCTGGAAGCCTTTCGGGCAATTACCGAAAGGGCTCCAGTCACATAGACATTACTGGATCATCCCCTAGTGCTAGCAGTCATTCCTCTATGCTGAATGCAGCTGAGCTTAATCGGATGAGGCAGACAATGGAAGAGATGCAACGTTCAATGGAAGCAAAAGACCAGTTGTTAGCTAGTTAGAGTTTGACACTGCAGCAGGTATTGGCCAACCAAAATTATTTGATGCAGATGTATCAGCCTCAGCCTCAACCTCAGCCTCCTCAGCCTCAGCCAGCTCACCAACAGCTACCACAGCCGGAATAGGGCACCTAGGGTGGCCACACACCTGGCATAGATGAAGATGTTGACCCTTATGCACAATATTAGTTAGTTTCTTAGTTTAATTTTGTATTTCACTTGACTTTTTATGGTATTTTTAACTTGGACAACATTCGGTTTATTATGATATTGAGGTTTTCAATTATTGTCTTTATTTTAATAGAAGTGTTAGATTAATAATAAATTAAAATTAATATAAATAATTATTCAATAATATGTAATTAATTAGAATAAATAAACAATTAATTAACAATTATAACAAATCGAAATGTTATTTAATTTAATTAATAAATAATTTAATTAATAATTAATTAATTAATAAAGATTAAATTTGTAATTTAAAAATTTAATTTAAAAAAAAGTGTACCTACGGCCTTGGCCGTAGTTAATTAGCCAGGGCTAAAAGTCGTAGGTAGCTACCTACGGCCTAAAGCCGTAGGTAGAGGCCGTAGGTAGCTACCTACGGCCTGGAGCCATAGGTAATTACCTACAGCTCCAGGCCGTAGGTAACTACCTACCTACGGCCTTTTAAAGAAAGCCCTCGCTAAAAAGTTGCAACGAGCAATATACCTACCGAATTCAGGCCGTCTCTAAGCCGTAGGTAATTCAAGTCGTCGCTAAAAAGTTGCCATGAGCTTATCATTCATATCCGGGGTAACCAAGGATGGAATATTCTCGAAAATCCCATCAATTCCCATAGGCCTGTCAAACTTGTAAACTTGTTCATAGTGTTCCAGGATTGCAGCAAATGTTTCCTCCTTACCTTCCACCCACTCCCCTCTATTGTTCTGAATTCTATAAATTCTATTTCTCCTCCTTCTTTGAATAACTGATGCATGGAAGAACTTTGTATTTTTGTCCCCTTCGTTAAGCCATTTGATTCTAGCTCTTTGCCCCCAATACATCTCCTCTTGCCGCCACAAAGCATCAATCTTTTTTTGCAATTTTTGGATAAGCTCAGAATTTCGAAGATGCCCATCTTGATTAAGCAACTGCTGCAACTATTGTTTGCGAGTATGAATTTCATCAGCTGCTTTGCGGAATGTTCTTTTATGCCATCTTTGTAAAGCCCCTTGACTAGCTTTTAATTTTTTTCCCCACCTTTCCCCATGGTTTTGCCTCTTCTATGTCCTCCTTCCACTCATTTCAACAACTCCAAAGCATTCCACATGTTCAACCCAAAATAACTCAAAATTAAAAGAGACTCCACTCTTTTCTTTAGGATAAGGGAGGAATAAAATTGGATCATGGGTAGAGCTTACAATAGGGAGGGCAATAGGAATTGCATTAGGATGATCATGCCTCCAAGACCAATTAGCAAGCACACGGTCAAGTTTCTCCCTGATAATAATCCCATTCCTAGGATTGCTTATCCATGTATAAGCACACCCTTTTAGTTCCATATCAATCAACCTTGACAAATTTAAAAAATCTCTGAAAAGCTCAGCTCTCCTTGGGTCGAAAGGTCTAATACCATCTTTCTCATAATGAGTTAGAATTTCATTGAAATCACCTATGCAACACCATTGCCTCTCATTATGCATTTGTAACTCCAACAACATGCTCCAAAGCCCTTTCCTTTGCTGAAAAATCGGGTTCCCATAAACGAAAGAGCAATCAAACTCATATTTAGTATTGGAAAAAAAACACAAAAGCATGAATAAAATTCTGGGAATAACTCAGCACCTACAGCTGAACCTCATTGTTCCAAAAAACACATAACCCACCAGATAAGCCCCTTGGTTCCACAACAAAGCATTTATGAAACTTTAACCTCCTTTTCATCCTCTGTACTCTTCCTTTAGGAGCCCTGGTCTCCATTAAAAAAAATGGCAAGTTTGTCAGCTTTGCACAGCTCATGAAGCTCTCGAATTGTCGCAGGTGCCGCCATACCCCGACAATTCCAGCTAATTATGCTCATGGTGAGGTTGGGGGCATGGGTAGGCCCGCCTCCTCAACCATAAAACCAATAGCAACATCATTGATTTGTGCTTCATCGCCTTCTTCCATCACCAAATCCTCCCTCTGATAAGTTAAAATTGGCTCCAGCACATTCTGTTCCCAGAGAACTCCCTCCATTTCCCCCTGTGGGCTAGTAGTCTTCCCTCTTTTACATTCAAAGCCTGCAGCAGATTCCTCCTGTGACTCCTCCATCCCACTGTAATCCTCTCTAGGTCTTTTCAGAATCAGAGTTTTTGATATCTCAGTAGCTAAATTATTCTCCTCTTCATCCTGCAATTTGTATTGACTGGGGACATTTGTATCCGAATCATCAGGGGGGAATTCCACCAAGTAATCAATATTCTGCACTACTTTCTTTACTGATTTTGGAGAGAGGATAACCTCTATCATTCTTGTGAGACATAGAGCAATGATTTCTACATTTTTTAACTTCCTGCTCTATTTGATTAACAGACATAAAACTATGTGGTGGGCTGGGGTAGTCTAATAGAACTACAGGGTTTTTAAGGCCAATATCCTCATGTTCAAGTCCAAGATCCTCTAACGCAGCAGGACCCAACCCAGGTTTAGGCATATTTAATTCTAAGTCCACATTACCTGGAACACCGGTTTCCTTTTTGCTATTTTCAACTTTTCTCCTTTCCTCCAGAAACTTGGTTATCCCTACACTGAGACCTAAAAGATCTGATTTCATTTTGTCATAGGCAGCAATATTTTCCACCTGGTCCTTTCCCCCCATTGTACTGGTCAACCTTAGCTTTCCCTTTTTCCACAGCAGAAGGTTTTATTCAGCTGCTGTGATGTTATCGAGGGACACCTATTACCCACTGAGTCGACACAGACTTGAGGTTCAATCCCACTACCCCCTGGTCCACCAAACTCAACCCTTCCTCCTATCTTATCATCCATCAGACCCTTGTCAAAACATCCCCTAGTCTGACCTCTACTCACCCACTCTAGTTTTTCCTTTCCTCTCTCCTCTCTCACATGTGTTTCCCCCTCTTTCCTAACCGCCTTTGACTGAAGTAGGTTTGTGGTATCTGTGCCAAGTCTCTTCAAACCTGTCCCCGCCGAATTACCTTCCCCTATCTCCTGTTCATCTTCTTCCTCCATAGGTCTAGGCTGCCATGGATATTCTCCACCTCTTCTTTCACATTCATCATCAAGTCTGAACGCTGCAAATCCAGGAAAACCAGGAATTCCATGCTTAAGCCTGAGATTAGTAAAAGGAAAGTTGTTAGCTGGACCATCTCGGACCAATCTTCCTAAGTGGTTGGTTGGAGGTGGTGGGCGTTCCTCCATATGATCAGTCCTTCCCCCTGTTGAAATTATCCCCTCTTCTCCCTCACCCATGTCCTGCGAATGAATATTCTCCATCTTGCTTACTTCTCCCCCATTCTATCCCCTTTCAACTTCGCTACCTCGTCTTCCCCTAAGGCCCTCCTCCTGCCTCCTAACCACCAAGGTTCCTTGATATATGCTGGATTCATCATTTTGATCAGTTCGATTCCCCGTATTTTGGTACCTTGAACCCCCAGTGGGTCGGTACTTCCATCTCTCCCTTTCCTCAAGTATCAAGCTCAGCTCTTTGGCTGGTGGCACACTCAACCTTGACCCATATCTTGGGATATCTCCTCTGTAGGAAGACATTTTTTTTTCTTCCCTGCATCCTCTTTGATCATGTCCTATCACTCCACAGTTGAAACACATGTCTTGCAGTTTTTCATACTTAAGATTAACCCATACCTTAGGAAGATTTCTACAAGGGACCCAAAACCCTGTGGATAAAGGTTGCAAGACGTTAATTCTTATTTTGGCTCTGACAAATTGTCTCACTATTTGTCCTTCTACAAACATGTTTTCAATCTCCTCTAATTCCCCCATATGGTTGAGGATTTTTTCTGCATTTCTAGCATTCATATATTCCATGGGTAGACCATGAACCAGTACCCAGAATCTGACTTTTGAAAAGTCAATCTCCTTCATAACTGCTTGATGAGTCCATTGTTGTAGACTGATCAACTTGCTCATCACATACCAAGGGCCTTTCCTGATCACCTCCAGAGCATCTTCCTGTTTCTTGAAACTGAACATGAATAAATTCATACCCACGTCAGATATTTGCAACCCCTATGGATCACCCCAGGCTTTGCTGAGAATATGCTTTATAGCTCCTCTATTTAGGCTTTTATCTGTAAGAACCTTTCCAACTAGAGTTCGTTGTGCCTGCAGACTATTATTAAGATCACCCTCTTCTTCAAGATGAAAAGTGAATTCTTCTAACCTCTGGACCTGTCTAACAGACCCTGCTATATCCATATCCATCCTTTCAATGATAAGCGATCTGGGCTTGAAACTTTTTTAGTAATATAACGTATGACCCAAAATTGGCATTTTGATGGAATCTATTGTTCCTATTAAAAAAAGAAGAAGATGGAATCTATTGTTTTTAGCCTTTTATCCTTATTTTTATGTACTTTTCTCATCTATTCAAAAAAATTATGTATTTTCATCCAGTTAATTTAATGATGGCTTCTATTATGATGCATAACTTTAAACTTTTCACATTTACCAAAAGAAAACAATAATATAGCGATTTGTCTATTTTTGCTTATTTGATGGTGAATATTATTTTTATAATGACTTATTAAAGCACAACACAAAGATATTATTATCTTTATGACAAGGACTTTGATATTATAAAAGGATTTAAGTACTATACACTGACAGTATAAAAAAATTGACATAAACATTCAATCATATCTCGCCATGTATATATTTGTGTAGATATTTTAGAAAATAATGTTATGATGTGACACTATAGTGAGATGTAATTGGATATTTGTGCAAAAAAATTCACACTATCAGTACATAATAATTAAACTTACTCCAAAAAATAGGAAATGTTGAGGAAATTTTACAAAAGGTGTTTTGACGAGATTATTATACTTGAGTTTTGTTGATATTTTCCTCAAGACATATTTTATTTTTTATGTAAATTGTATTGTAGTTGTTTTTTTTTGGGTCAACAGATCAATATATATATGTTAATCCAGAAGGGCAAAGGCCTAGGTAGAAGCCAATACAAGCATGGGTCAAACCCAAATACAGCGTATGCAACATCCCAACACCAACAACAATAGCAACCCGGGTGTGCCACTAAATAACAATGAAACTAGAAAGCAAATAAACCCAGGAAAAACGACATAAGCAAACTAGGCTACCAAACAAAGCAGTAAAAGATCAACTAATCCCTACAAGCAATCTAAACTAAAATATAAAAGCAACAACCACCTGAACTACCCAAGAAGCCAACAAACATAAACCACTAAAACTCACCAAAGCCCTTTATACTAGAAACAGAAAGAGAAGTCATAAATACGGCCCTGATTCATCTACTCCATCTGCTCCACCAAGCCTCTCAGATTCTTGAAGGGTAAAGGCCTAGGCAGAACAACTAGGACATGGGTCTGCAGAAGACAATAAAGCAAAAAGAACCATGGCCAATCTACTGGTCCTCCATCACAATCTTAGATTGCAGTACCAATTTTTAAACAACAGAACCAATACTTCACTCACAGTCTGCAGAAACAAGGGCACACCAAAAGAGGTTGGCTTCTTAGAACTACAGCAGGGGCAAGTCACGGATGTCAGCAGAACAGAGGTGGTGGCTCAGGAGGAGGGCGTACAGACACCGGCGTAGCTGACGAAGATGGTGGTGATGGGGAACAAAGAAGGTGGCGTGAAAGGCCCTGGACGGGGCGAAGAAGGGAGATGGCGTAGGCGGAGAAGGACGACGTCGGTGGGAAGGGCGGAGAGGAACAGAGATGAACGGAGAAGCACTGCACATAGAACTCAACAAACTCCAGTAAGCTTGGAGAACGAAAACGCGGTGATCCGCGAGCCACAACGGCGGTAGATCCGCCGGCCAACAACATCCACCATGGCGGCGGCGCCATCACACCGTAGGAGAAACCCTAGGGACCCAGACCGCTTCATATTGTAGTTGTTTGAAGTCACAATATACCTTTTTAACATATGAACTATTTTTTTTTTGGTCAAACTTATGAATTGTTTTGACCGGTATAATAGGGGTCCAATCCGTATCAAATGGGTCAAGCCGACTTGAACCCAACCAAGATGGGCTGGCCCCTTTATGTCTTGCATGTATCTTGTGCGTACTTTTAAACTGTTCCAATATTTGTTGACAAAAAAAAATGTTCCAATATTTTGACCAAAAAATACCTGTTCCAATATTTTTAGCTTAAAAAGCTATTTATGAGCTAAATTTTAAAAAAAAAAACTAACATGTTATTGTCAATAGTATACACCTTTCCTAGCTATTACAAATAAATCTTTCCAAAAAGATTTATTTGTACAAGCACATGATATAAAAAGTAAGTTTATATTTAACAAAAATCACTTTGGATAGTTGTTCACTACATTCCACATATTCCAACATATGTAGCCAACCTGTTTCGTGATTAACCGCTCTCTATTATGGACATAGAATTGCTACGCAAGTGTTTTGTTACTTATAAATGATCTGTCTGTATTTTTCACAGCTTCGTTTTCTATCTAAAAGTCATGTTTTGATAAATTTTTCCATAAATACTTCTAATATGTTTTTTTAACTAATATTTTTTTACATAAATTGAAATTAACTTTTGCATTTCACATTTTTTAAAAGTTATTTTTTTTAATTTTTCCATAAACACCTATATCTATCCATTAATAACTACTTAACAACTTTTTCTTTTTTCTATATACGAAAAAAATAAGAATGCAAAATAAAATTAACTTTTGATAAGTGAAAGCATCCAAACAGAACCAAATTGATTCTCTATTACAGTATTTTTAGCGTTTGATGATATCCTCAGTTGTTCTTTTAAGTGTTTTTTTTTTTTACACCTTTTAAGTTTATCTATCAAAATATTGCTGCGAAGTTTTTCCACGTATAAGTTTCATATTCTTGAAGCATTTTTTATTCTTCCATTCTGGTTTCTTTTATATATGATGATTTTATGTACAATAAAAGAATTCAATAAAATTAAGTTTTACTTTTCATTCATTAGTAACCATTGCAATTACCAAAAGAAAAATAAGAAACCGGTGCAAAGGATGGAAATTACAGTTTAATTTAATAAATAAATATGGGTACGTCCACCTAATCCATTACTTTTGTTGTTATGACGTATGTGATTTTTTAAATTGTGACATGTGTTATTTTTTTAATTTTTTTTATATTCAATTTTTAATTAAAAATATTTTATTTGTTAAATTTTTTACTATTTTGTTTAGTAACATATTCATATTAAACCAGCAAAATACAATAGCTGCAGGCACACGTGCTGTTCCTTAAACCAACTTTGTGATATATATATGGCTTAAATACACTTTTTGTCCCTGTAATTAGGGGATTATTTGAATTTCGTCCCTGTAAAAAAAAAAATTTATTCTCGTCCCTGAAATATAGTAACCCCCTGTTTGTGTCTTTACCGTCATACGCCGTTACAAAAAAGCCTACGTGGCAGATGGAGCGCCAGTTGACAGTGCCACGTGGGATTAGTAATCACAGGTGGCATATGCTGACTGAGCATGTTTGCTGACTCAATTTTAATTAACATTTTTAATATTAATTAACTATTAACTTAAACACATTTTAATTTTAATTAGAAAGAAATTAATTAATTTAGGGTTTCTACATCCCCTTCACCTCTTCTTGCCGCCACCCCACCCCACCCCACCAACCTTCCCTCTTCCTCGCCCCTCCCCTGCATCAGCAGTAAAAGCAAAACCCAAAACCCAGCCAACCCAACAATTGGAAGCGTGAAGATGAAATAGGCACAGGGACCTCTTCCCCTTCCCATCTCCTCCCCTCCCAGTTGCCATGGTCCCAAACCCATCAACACGACAACACCACCCACATCAACCACATTCACTATCCAAAAACCCAAACCACACACAGCGGTGAGTGTTCAAAAATATCTTCGACCCTCCATTGAACGCATTCGGTGGACCCAACAACTCATTTAACGAAGGGAAAGTGAAGGAAGAACCGCCTCTGCGCGGCGCAAGGGAGGGGGAGAGAAGGAGGCTGCATCTCGCGACGACTTGTCAAGGGAAGATGACCGAGAGGCCAGACGGCCGTGACTGAGGGAGGAAGAACCACGAAGCTGCGACGGTGGGGAAGCATCGGAGGCCGCGCGCGACGGTTCTCGAGAACGTGCACCGCCACCTCGGTTGCCGTTGACCTCGGAGCTCCCCATAACCACCATCTTCTCTCTCCTCTATGGAACACCCAACCCAAGCTCCTCCAATGGCCGATCCTGCTCACCGACGAACAGATCTCGGAGTTCAAGTTTCAGCCTTTTCGACAAGGAACAGATCTCGGAGCTCCCCATAACCACCATCGTCTCTCCCTTTCCCCTTGGTTTTGGTTGTTTTAGTTGTTTTATTGCTTCACCTTGTTGTTCCTGTTTTGGTACTTGTTGGGGATGTTGGAGGAAAATGGACGTTGTTCTTTTCAGGGACGATGAGATGGGGAGTGTACTTAGGGATAGTTAATCAATTTGTGTTTTTTCAGAAAGAATTAATTTGATTTTTATATAATAATTAATTAATTTGTGTTTACATAATAAGATTAAATCATGATTAAATGGGTTAATGAATGCTGACTCAGCACTCAATCTAGTCAGCAAGTGCCACGTGAGATCACTTGTCCAGCATGTCACTGCCACTTGGACTTCCGTTTGCCATGTGAGCCTTTTTGTAACGGGAGTTGACGGCAGGGACCAAAAACGGAGGGTTAGTATGTTGTAGGGACGAAAAGAAAAAAAATATTTTTACAGGGATGAAATTCAAATGACTCCCTAATTGCAGGGACGAAAAGTGTATTTAAGCCTATATATATTAAGCAAATTGCTAAAAGGAAAAAAAATAAAAAATCTTCAAGGGACAACGTAGACAATAAGATACCTCTAATCATAAATTCATAATGGTCCCCAATCCCTCCCAAAGGATGAATCATTTATATCTGCACGAAGAACTTTCAATTCATGAACCGTGTGTTTGGGTCATCAATTTAACGCGTATTATTTATCCATTTAACACGGATACCTATCTTTGTTGAACCAATGTTGTTTTCATTATGATGATGGTGACCCCTAAGCGTAATTTCCTTATAATTCTCAACTTTGAGACCCGCCAGCTGCTTGATAAAATGCCACATAACTATATATGATTAATATCATCGATCAAGGAATGCCATGAAATTCCCTCCGATGGGAGCTTTTATACCTAAGTCATTATGATCTTTCATTGTTGTACTAAAATGACATTTAATTAACACAAATTTTTGTGTCAATTAACATTTAATACTTCCCTAATTAATATACGTTGCATTTGCTAATTAATGTATTTATAAAAGTTAATTACGTGTTGCTTCCTGTAGACTCGTATATAAGTAAAAAAATTAATTCATGCTAATTAAGAATATTAGTCAACTTCATTTAATTTTATTGATCTTATAAAAATATGAACTTTCCTTAATGGAAACACCATTGAAATTAAAATTTATATTAAATAAAGGATATTTTATAGAAAAAAAAATCACTAATTAATACAAAATTATTTATGATTTGCTTTTTGAGTTTTTTTTTGTATGCTTGTATACGAGTCCGAAAGGAGTACTATTTGTTAATAAAAGTCACATATAGACTCATAGAGTATAAAATAAGGAGCACAGCATTTAACCAATACGTCTAGCTTTTGATCAATTAGATGACTTGTGATTTGTATTGCATAATAAAGTTTGTGTTGTGGGTCAAATGTTGGGTTCAAATTGCATGCGGGTTGATCAAGCTAGCAAACTAAGAATTCTCAGGTAAACGAGATATCCAAAGGCACACAATTGGTTGGGTGTATATATAATAATGTTGGGTAATGATAGGTGGACACCCCACCACCCATCACACACCCCATTTCAATGAAGTAGGGGGAAGTGGGGGGTGTCCCATGGGTGTAGGGTGGTGGTCCATCAATCATTACCCAATAATGTTAGCTTCGGAATGAAGTGGGTCCCTACCACAATTAATAGTTAGGTACTCATGAAATGCAATAGTTCTAACTAGCATTTATTGCAATGAGATGTGTGTTGTAAGCAGTACCTTGCAAGTCAACATCTATAATTAATTTCTATTTGGATTTTGTATCCCCTTAATGCATGTCGAGAATATATAAAAATAAAATTAATAAACTTTACAAATGAAAAATGAAAGTCAATTACTCCCTCCGTCCCAATGTCTTTTTAGCAAAATAAATTTGTCCTTAAATAAGTGCCATTTTATGTTTTCAATTAGTCATTAATTATTTTTATTTCAATTTTATGCCAAAAGTATTTTTTGAGTGTTGCATCAATTTTTGAGCAACATAAATAATAAGGTTAATTCGGTAAAATTATTTTTTTCCATTTATTTGTTATTTTTTTTAATTTGTGTGAAAAATGTTAAAAAACACTTATTTTCGGACGGAGGGAATATTTGATATCCCCTTGTAAGTCAATTATTTGGTGCTATTTTACAAGAATTATCGAAAATTAAATTGGTCAAGGTATTGCGGGTTCAGACTTCAAACACCACTAACCACGAAGTTGGACACAAGTGGTTAATGTATTTCTTTTAAGGAGATGGGCTCAGCTAGAACCCGTGTTCGATCCCCGATGAGAAACAATCCGTGACCAGACTTTACTTACCTCTCAGCTGAATATAGATTAGTCCAGGGACCCCTTTCTCTCCCTTAGGATACTATGAGTATAAACCAAAAAAGACTTCAGACACCACTTACGGCAAAACTGAAAAATGAAATCTAGCTCGAATTATTTGTAGGATTGACCAAAAGTTTTATTTTTGGATAACTAACTATAGGAATAGCCACGAGGAGGGTGACTTCTCCTCTCCCCCCTTTTCTTTTTGGTCGTGAAGGGTGACTCTTCCCTCTTTGTTATTTTTGGTCAAAGGTGACTCTTCCCTCTGCAATGCATCATTAACTCGTTAAAAACATGGATAGGATGGCCCATTCTTAAAACTAGATTGGTGTCCACCACGCCCATTTTATGAGGAGTTGGCGAGTTGCAAATATAGGTGAGGGGTTCGACCACTTGGTGTCCACTTGAATTGTCCGCCCATCGTAGCTCCCATGGCAAGCTCCGGGCACGACATGATGTAGGTGAGGGGTTCGACCCCCACCAACCCCCCCCCCCCCCCTCTCTCCCCCCAAAAGCCCCCTCCCCTTGTTGACCAAAATAAAAATCCCACTTGAATTAAAAAGATAAATGTGACCAAAAAAAATTAAAAAGATAAAGATACTATGTAAAAAAAATTAAAAATAAATCTTTAAAAGGACTAAGGGCCTGTTTGGATTGGCTTATGCAGAGCTTATGAACACAGCTTATGACTGATTGATAAGCTGTTTTGGGCTTATTTTTCATAAGCTACCCAGGATAGCTTATCAAAATAGCTTATGGCTTATATAAAATAAATTTCACTATAATTTTTCTTCAATTATAAAAGTAGCTTATACAACTTATACCATAAGCAGTAGATAAACTTGTTATCCAAACAGGGCCTAAATGGGACGAGAGATTAAGATGTGAGTGAATGAGAGTAAAAATTAGAGAATAATAAAAACTAGACTAAAATATAATTTTAGTTTATCAAAATATACACTTACTTAATTTTAGTCCTTAAATTTGTTTTTAACTTTTCGTTTCCACTTGATTCAATGATAGTATTTTCAGTCTTTTTTGTTAAATTAATTTTATTGTCTGTTTGGTCAGGTCAAAATGTTAATTTATAACTTATTTGCTTAACTTATAAGTTTGTTTAACTAAAATAGATGTTTTGTAAATAAACTTATTTCACTTACTCATAACATTTCATGAAAAGCTACTTAAAGTAATTTTTGAGCTTATAGCATCATTCTAAACTAATTATTGATATAGAACAGAGTAAATAATATTTACAAAAAAAATAGTCTTTAAATTATGAAAAGTCAATAGGATTGGGTTAGTGGTAAGAGTTTTGGATAGTAAGCAGGAGATCATTGATTCAAACTTCAGTGCCATCATAAATAAATTCTCACATAAAAATTTTAAAAACTAATTTAATTAACAGAATATATATATATATATATGATAAAAATAATACAAAATATATTTTCATCTATAAAAAAATTGTACTGAAAACATATGAACATGTCAATTCATTTATATTATCTCATATCATTCAATAAAAATATTTAAAAATAACAAAAAAATAAATATTTTAATTTTTAAGATGAAAAAAATTAAAATAATAAAAGTGATAACCACTTTAAAATAAATCATATATATATATATATAATAGAATTTATATAAAAATTCATTTAACATATTATTTTATGTCATTTTATTTGTCAGCTACTTTAACAACTAACTCTTAAAAAAATATTTCAAATTCAATATACTAATTTTTCAACTAAAAGCTTTTAAATATGGGCCATCAGTTAGGCCATGAACTTCATGAATTGTCACTTGCAGGGTAATTTACACCATAAACTAAATTATCAACTATAAGCCTAGATGCTATGTGATGAATGAATTGTCACTTCAGCACTAACACTTCACTATCGGTTGCATGTTACTTCAACCACTATCATTCCAATTTTCCATATCCTAACCTTCCCCCTCTCTTCTTCCCCACCAGTCTCAGTCCCCCCTAACCTTCTCTCTCTCTCTCTCCCTTATACCCATGCACATATATAAACTCCAAATCATTCTTCAATTCCTCCTTGAGGCATGTACAGTTTCCTTTGTATATATTTCCTACTAAAGAAACATCACCCAATTCAGAGCCCTCCCTCACCTGATCCCACCCTCCTTACACCTCCAAAGACCTTAACATCAATTAAACAATCACCAAGGCTCGAATCTACCTATCTATAACCAACATTACAAGACACTACATAACTAACCGCCGATTGCAGGCTCAATATATTTATTTATAAGCCTAATTAAAACGAACTATGTAAAAATTAGTAAGAGAGTAATAAAAGATTGACTTTATAAAAATTGAACATTTATAGTTTTTTCTTCCCTTGGATTTGAATCTTGTTTTTCATTTTTGAAACACATGTTACTTACCACTAAACTGATCAAGATAGCTATTGAAAAGTTTTTTAATTTCATATATACTGATATTAAATAAAATATTTTCTTATGGGCCAAAAGTAAGAGTTTGAACTACCTTACCTTTAGACCGACTCTGAAAATAGCTAACCACACCTAATTTCTCATCGTGGAAGCACTATTCACTGGATCAATACTTTTTTTAAAAGAAAAGTAGTCTATTTAAATTGTTTATACCATCGTCCTCCCGTGGGTAGCACAGCTGGTAAAGCTGTTGAGATGGACATCCACAGGTGAGGGGATCGATCCCCCACGCAACCCCCGGTCCCCCCCTCCCCAATGTAGACCAAAAAAAATTGTTTATACCATCGGTGCATATATAATTATTAAACTCTTAATTCATTGGATTATTGTAGTGTAATTCTTTCAAATTAGGATGCATGGACGATTTTGATACTGTGATCAAATGCATGATTCCTCACATACTCACTCACCAATGGACATAAGTTTTTAGCAATCACACATGACAAAGATTAATATCTCTATTAGTTGATGAACCCATACAAAGTATGAGTCTTCCTAACATATATAAATAGTAAAAACTCACTAAGCCAGATTTAGCTTTTTGTAGCATTTTCTGTGCGCTACAAAGCTAGCCGCTATAAAAAGTGCGGGAGGTTTTTGTAGCGTTTTCATGACAAAGTGCTACATTAAGCTCCAAAAAAACGCTATGTCAAGTTAAAAAACGCTACAAAAACCCAAACTGATGTTGCGCTTTTGTAGAAAACGCTACATTAAGTCTCACTTTTTGTAGCCTTTTTTTTGCATAAGCGCTATAATTTTTTAATTTTTCCGTATTTTTCCAAAATAGAGTTCAGTGACTCTCAAAACAGCCAGAAACAATTATGCAACATAATACAAGCTTTATCATCAATTTTAATAAGCTATAATAGAAACATATATATACAAATTACACGAAATTGTATTGCCTAGCGGTTCAAGCTAGCATCCTGTTAGGTTCGATTGTGCGAGAATAGAATGAATCCTACGATCAAGCAATAAAGGAAAAACGCGAGTAGAACGAACAAAGAAACGAAAACGGATTGCAGCAATCTTAAACTCAGAAATTAACGCAATTGAACCCAAGAACAATTAAACGTAAAATCAAAATAGAGATTAAGATAGAAGAGAAATGAACACCTGGATTTACTTGGTTCAGCCAATGTAGCCTACATCCACGGGAGAAAGCAACCAAATTCTTCCCTATATGATCAATGATTACAGATTACAGCAGTTGATGATAACCTCTTGGTTCTTGGTTCCTAATCTGATTCTAGGTGAATCACAATTGCATGAAACTCAATCCCCAATCTCACCAATCTCTCAATCTTCTCTCAATTGATCCTCAAGTGTTTAAACCCCAATTGGAAACCCTAGCAGAGCTTACAAAACTCCCCAATACGTGTTCCCAAAGTCACCAATGACCAACCAACTCAAACTGGTTCAGAACGCTCCTTAAAACTGTTTTCTGTTTTGTAAAATTCGCTTAGCTATTCAAATTCGCTAAGCTAAATTGACAGAACTGAAAAACTGTTGTTTTGGTGCTGAATTTCAGGCTAAGCGAGCCAGATTAGCTTAAGTGAATTTGGACCAGAAACAACATCTCGAGCTGCTAGCTTAGCGAGCCAGATTGTTTGAGCGAATTTGAGGCAGGATGGATCACCTGGAGGTCTGCACATTCTAAGCTAAGCAAAAAACTTGAGCTAAGCGAATCTTGAACTGAGAAAAACAGATTTTGAGTCACCAACTTACACATCTCAAGTCAACTAAGCATCCAACATTAACACATGAACCAGCTTAACACATGACATATAGGAGCAAGCCATAATTAACACATGAACCAGCTTAACACATGACATATAGGAGCAAGCCATAATTAACACATTGACCAGCAACAAGGCATTCAGATCAAAGGACCAACAACTAAACCAAAAGCTAACTATTCATACACAAAAAAGCAAAATCTAACCAGAATAAAAATCTATTAGTGTCCTTAATTCTTGTACAATTTTGATGGAGATCAGTACTGCAACTTCTAAATCCACCTTCTTAGGCTAGCTTCATGTACACATCCTAATACACAATATAATTAACCTTAATTAATATATGAGAAATCATAACTTATATATAATCACAATATAGAAATTGATGAACAACAACTTAGTACCACCGGTCACAAAGCACAAACAAGTGAGGAGGGGGGAGAGTGCGTTCACTCTCAGTGGGAGAGATTTACCCTTATAACCTTAACAGAATGTAAACTTATTAGCATGATATAATTATGTAAAATTCTGTGTTTTCTAACTAACCACCTAATGCTCTGCTTCCCCGTCTTCAGCATTGATTTTCCGGTTTAATGTTTCTACCGTCTTTAAGCCCACTTGCTTAAAGTGAGACTTGATTATAAAAAGGACTAGAGGTAGCATTTACACATTAAGATCCTTGTACTTTGTATAAAATAATAAATTGTGAAAATTTTATAAAATTATATTGTTACTTATAATCTTATCTTGTATCAATATGGTAGTGCCACTTACATCAGATACTGATTATTGATTATATTAAAAAGTAAAATGTTTTATCGTATTAGGCACTGTGAGAGTTTAATTTCTTAAATGATTCATTTGATTTAACTTGAATTAGTTGAGATAAACTATATCAAGAGTTTTATACCGACATAACTTATGATGTTTTTTTAGCACTCAAGACTCTTGCTCCTTCCTTCTCATATTATTTGTAATTTTTGGAATATTGACATGTCTCAAATTATTTGTTCTTTAGGATATAAAAAATGTATTGATTGTTTTTTTACAATAATGTCCTTATTTATTGTTATCTTAGTCTACAATACATTAATTAGTTTTTCTTATCTACTACCTAACTATTACAAATAATAAGGACATTTTAGTCAAAAAGATAATTATACCATTGAAAACCAGCGTAGTTAATAATTTTTTTAAGATGTGTGTATTACCATAAACTATAAATAATATGAGAGGGAGGGAGTAAAATGTTATTGTTATTATATACTAGTATTCATGTATATAGAATTATAGATAGATATCCTCTGTTTTGAAAGGAAGACACTATAAATGATGTAGACGTTATACTACATTTGAATCAATTTTTCACCTCAGTGTTTTGATATTGCAGTCATATTCCTAACCTTAACTAGAGATTTGGAGAAATAGGGATATATTTCATTTTTCTTTTTTTGGCAAAAAGAAGAAGAAAAGAAAGGACTAGGAGTTAAAAGAGAGCAAGGGAGAGATCCGTATTCTCTGTAATTAGGGAATCCACACATTCACACAGTCAATCGATCTGGACTGTTAGATCGAGTTCAGATAGTCGACGTTTTAGTTTATATCTTAAACTCAATTTACTCTAAAATCTTTAGCCATCTGATCTCAATCTAATGATACTAGATCGGTCGACTGCGTGAATGTGTGAATGATCCCTGGCTGCAGGGAATCCATTTCGGTGGGAGGGTTGTGCTCTGCTCAAGCAAGACAGGGGAAAGCAAATATATTTCCATTGAAAAGCGCCAGTACGTTTTAGTTGATTAATTAATGGGGCAAGTAAAGGGGTGTGCTAGTGCTACATCTGCGGCTCCACAGGCTTCAGAGAATAAACATCAAAGTCATACGAGAAGTTAGGTGAGCAACTTTAAAGACTATGATAAAAATTAAATTGGCCATTTAATGTTTGTTAGGTCTATTAATGAATTGGTCTAGTAAATGGCCTTAATTAGTTCCATGCAGCAGTAGCATCCATTAAACACATCATTTTGACAAAGTGTAGGTGGATGCTCTTTTCAAACATTTAAAGGACACAACAACATTTTGAACATCACTTTCCCTTTAAATAATCTAACCATGTGAAATATCACAGCCCCTTATGGTAGAGCATGAAAAATGGCTGAGATTTTAAAACACATACAAACACATGAAATCAAATTTGGATGGGATGCAAGTCACAATCTGAGATTAGAGGGTTTTTAACAGTATTCATAATGGGGTTTTCCTTTCCTATTAAGTTCAGGGCTTGTAAATGGTTATTATCACCAGCAGCACAACTTGTTGGCTCTATAACAAATTGGGGAGACCCTATTTATTGTAAGAGGGAGTGAGCGAGCGGGCAACCATAGTGCATTTATGTTTTCCTAACCTGAATTTGCTTAAGACTTCCATCAAGTGTGTGTTACTCATGGCTATGATGATGGACAACAAATTATTATTCGACAGAATAGTAGTTGAACCATCAATGTAAGTTCATGCTTAAAATGGGGTATAAGAAATTTTCCAAGAAAAAAGTGAATTAAAAAAAATGGAATTAATCAAAATAATAATAATAAAAAAAAAGATGGATAGATGAGTGTGAATGATGTGGAATTAAAGCAACTGCTACCATTTGATCAAAAAAAGCAACTGCTACCATAATACCAACTAAAACCTTGACCATGTTAACTTAGAAAAATGAGAAGGGGATGAGCTAAAACTAACAGTTTTGACTTTGAAAAGCGTAGCTAGGGAGCCTATTTATATATGCGATGCTACATCTTAATAATACATGAATTGTGCTAATAATTATTTAATTAATTAAGAAATGACGACTAGTCCAAGTGATAAAAAGTTTAGTTTTTTTTGTGCAAGGTTTCGAATTCGAGTCTTGTGAATAGAGAAAATAGACACGGGAGAGCTTTACCTCTTATATGAGTCCACCCGACTTGACTCGCATTAAACCGATGGTTTATACCAAAAAAAAAAATTATTAAGAAATAAAAATGTTTTTATTGAAAAATAAGGCATTTAATGTATTGATAATATTAAATACTATTTTTTAATAAAATAATTTTGACTTATGATTTAATTTTTAGGACACTCATTAGAATTTGCAATGATATATACCAATTGGGGTAGGCAAACAAATGGTTGGACTCTCTGCTCGTACTAAGTTTGATTTGAGTTTTTTGATCAAATACCAGCTCTAACTTAGGTGGATCAGCAGTGCATCCAACCTAGTTGAAGAATTCCCTAATTGGTAGTCTATACGTAAATTTCACCGTAAATGGTTGAGGTTGGTGGTTCTATGTGTCTCCCCTAATCTAAATTTTGATGATAAAAAAATAATTTGCAATGATATATTTTTAGTCTCCCCGCAATCATTGGTGGACAATTGAAAACGACATGGCTGCAAACCAATATCAAATTATGATGATTGATGAGTATTGAACCAATGAGTGTTGAAACGACTTGGGAATAAATTAAAGTGAAGTAAGAGGAAAATGCGGGGGAGGAGTGATTTCAACTTGTGTTAATCAGTTCATTGCAGTTTTACCCCGGCCCGTTCAATTTGTTAAATCTCTAGAACTAGATGTGTCCCTTTTTTGTGCTTCTAAAAACTGGAAAGAAAAAAAAAAGATAATAAAAACAGAAAAGAGGGGGTATTGCAAGTAGAAAAATATTTTTGGATTGGACAGTGAACTATGGTACATGACAATGCTGCAAGTCAATGAAATGTACTGGTCAGGGTTTTCTTATTCCCTCTCCTTCCTTTCGTTGTTGATAAGCCGCTAGCGCATCATGATCAGGCACAAAGGAGGATCCAAACGTGGCTGCCATAAACTATTACAAAGGACTAATGACTAATATGATGTAGCACGGGTGTTAGATATTTGGGTTTTTTAAGTATAATATCGAGGTTTAATCTTTAGGTCATGTGTATAAATGAGCATATGTTGCGAGAGACAAATCCTTTAAGTGAATCTCAGTACTTCGAGATATTAATCTCTACAATTATGTGTAGAGATACCCGAATTTATAAAAAAAAAAAACTATTATAAAGGGGCCAAAACAACAACCTTCTAGATATGAAAAAGTCTAGATAAACGAAAGGGTTATGTATTGCAATTTTATAGTAGTATCTCCCTATTGGATGAGTCAATGAAATCAATAACACGCGTGATTATATATATTCTTTTATATATTTCTTTTGTAAATTTTTTTTGGGTAAACTCAGGTATCTTCTACGTGTAACTGTAGAGATTAATCCCTCAAGGTACTGAGATTTATTTAAAAGGTTGACCTCTCTCAATATATATTTTTTCATACACATGACCGGGATCGAACCCCTGATATCATGCTTTTGTAAATTTCTAAACCATAGCGTACTTCCTTTATGGTGTTTGAATGAGAGTTAGACTTCGGATTGGAGCATAGATGATATGTTTGGGATTTCCTTATGTATAGAATTAAGCCAAAATATCAACGATTTTGGGAGATTTGTGTTAAATTCAATTTTATTTTATTAACATATGCCTTAAGATCATATAATAAAAATTAAAATATAAATTATTTAGTATTTGAATAATCTAGAAGATATTTAATATTTTTAAATAATTAAAATAATTAACATTTTTTACTTGACATATTTTCTAACAAAATCTTACAAAATTTATCAAAACAACGGTTAATCACGTACACCAAAAGTATTGGCAAATTTTACTTTCATTATTATCAAGGATTAAATTCTAAAGTTGCTAGGGTCTCCTTTGTATAAAAAAAATTCTAAAGTTGCTAAAACAAAAAAAAAAGTCTAAATTTGCAATTTCGAAAAGGGCTAAACCAAATCACCACTTTTAAATTGAGAATTAAACTCACAATTATGTGTGTGAAAATTTCTGATCAAAGACTAAAAAATAATTTAAAGGTTTGAACCAAATATATTTTGATATTTGTCAGAAAGGAGAATTTATTGGATATTCATATCATATCACATAAAATTTTCTCTTTAATTTTATGAATTTTTAGCTTTATTAATGATAGGTTCTATCACTTATTAATTATAAGTTAGATATTTTCACTTATCTTTTTAAATGATAAATGATACTACCTCCGGTCCTATTTATAAGAAACAAAAAGTAATATTACTTATTAATTATAAGTTAGATATTTTCACTTATCTTTTTAAATGATAAATGATACTACCTCCGGTCCTATTTATAAGAAACAAAAAGTAACTTTTCTTTGGTCATTTTTATAAGAAATAATATTTTATTTTCAACAAAATTAATTGATTCTTTCCAATATTATCCTTATTAATTATCACACCACTCAATTATATTATATATGTCACCTTTAGCCATTTAATGCAAGAGTGTTTGTATAAAATAATTTAAAATTATAATACTCCTATGAATGAAAAATAACACATTTCAATATATTTCTTGGTATGTGTGATTTTAGTACTATATCTTTTATATATAGGACCGAATGTAGTATTGTTCAAATCTCCCTTATGTGAGTGATTTTAAGATAGTTAAGGAAACAAAAAATATAAAATAAGATTAAAGCATTTCTTACTCATAAAAAAATTGATATAATATTTCTGAAATAAGTAGTTGGTTAAAAATATTAATTCCCTAATTAATGTTTTGTTTTGTAAAATCAAAACTTTTTTTTTGGTCCAAGTAAAATCAAAACTTTAAATACTCTTTAAAACTTATGCGTTTAAATAGTACTCCCACCGTTCCTTTTTATCTGTCAGTTATTAAGAAAAATTTTGTTCCTTTTTATATGTCGTTTTGTTAGTTTAAGGTTATATTTTGACAATTCTACCCTTAATCCTATTAATTGTTTTACACAATTTTCATAAAATTGATTAATGTAGTAGTTAGAAGTTCAAAGACTAATTACTACTCCCAAAAATATTTTATTTTCCAACAATATAACTGTATTACTAATACAAAGTGAGACTCTAGGAATTCGTGAAAAATGAATTGGATAATTGAATAAAGGAATGAAAATAATTAAAATGATAAAACACATTAATATAGAGAGATAAAATGAGATAGTAAAAAAATAAAAGTATAATAGAAAAGAATTTATCAATTAATTAGTTCATTGATTGTGGTGAAATATCCTTAAATAATAAATAAAAAGGAACAGAGGGAGTAATTAAAAATATTTAATACTATAAGATCACAAATTTGAATGTGGGCGCGTTACCAAGGCCGATAACGTTATTCATTATTGCTATGAAAGAAAAAATAGTGGTTCATTCATTCATTATAGAAAGCATTACTGTACGGTTAACGCATTGATGTATGGACTCGAAATGTGGCCCAAAACAATCAAAGCAAAAACTCATCCTCAATAAAATTTTATCATTTGACCAAAATAAATAAAATTTTACCATAAATTCTATTTTAAATAACATTAAAAACAATTAAGGTGTAAAATTGTTTTTGATAAGAATTAAGGTGTAAATTGATCAGTCATTAGATGCTTATAAATGATAATAATGGGTACTTTTAAATTCAACTATCAATAATTCAATATTGATCAGGCGCATACCAATATTTTATAAGTGTCATTTAAAAATTTATTTTAAAAGATTATTTACAAAGTATACTACATATATCGTTTTTACTTAATTATAATAAATGAAAATATTAAATATATTTTTTAATCTATGTATTATATACTTTAAATAGCACTTTTGAAAAACGGAGTATCAATACAAATAAAGGAGTAAAACTTGGTACACATCTATGCAAAGAAATTAACATGAGAGGTGGAGAACACAAACATCGATAAAAGAAAAAACAGGACAAAGGTCAGAAGAAAGATAAAACAGAAATTGGAAAATTTTCCATTAGTTTTCCTAGTAAAACGGCAGTGACTTTTTTCAATATACATAAACCCCTGGCCAATATCGCTTAAAAATGATCCTATCCTTAAACAACCTAAATTTATCTATCATATTCCATTTACAAAACGTGAAGAAGAAAAAAATATCATATTAAAAATGGAGGAGAGGCCAATCACCAAATTATCCCGATGAATCACTTTTAAATTGATATATTAAGGTCAATCCTAGGTTTCTTCATGGATGGAAGAGGAACAAGAGAGTTACACCTAGGACACTTTGGATTGTTCTTCATTATCAATACATAGGATAAGCAACCAGGGCACCCTGCTGCCATTGGTGATGAAGAATCACTAATTTCTTCTTCTTGGGTATTATTATTATTAGTTTCCCTGATTGAGGATGAAGAGGAGGAATAGGAAGGTGATGATGCTGAAAATGATGACTTCAAGAATGATGTCCTCTTCCTAATTGGCTCTTTCTCTGCCCTCTCTAGTGCTGACTTCACCTTGTCAAGGGTACACACACTTTGGTAATTGTTGCTTGATGGCAAGACAGAGGAAACTAGCTTCAAGTCTAAGCTTGTTTCATCAAATAGGTTCAAGGGCACATTGGAATTAGATGGAGTATTTGATGGGAAGTTTAGGTCTTGAAGCTTTGGACCTGCTTGTTTCACATGGGGCTTTTGTTCAGCCATAGGTGATGTGCCCAATGTATTGCACCTCTGAATATAGACTTTCCCTGACTGCATCCATAAACATAGATCAACAACAAAAAATTAAATTAACTAAATAAAGAACCATTAATACTTATACATGACAATAAGGTAAATTACTCTGCCTATGATCCGATTAATTATTAAAGATGGAAATCAAAATATTTTTTCATTTATGTTTTTTTTTTGCAAAATCAATTATGAGATTAAACACTAACCAACAAAATCCCCACAATTGAAATAAATTAAAGAATGAAATTTGTTATGGGAAGGGAGCGGTGGAGCATCTGAAGTATGGCGTCATGGAATTGGAAGCCATATCTATATCATTAACTTAGATATCAAAAAATCTGAAAGCCTTTTTTTTTTGGTCAAAAAAGTCTGAAAGCCTTTAAATTCGGCTTTATGAGGAATAAATACAAAGGTACAAAGGAACGAAAATTTGAGTAACTGCAGGCCTGCTGTTACATTAAAAGGCAAAAGTTTTAACACACACGGCCAAAAAATTGAAACAATTACTGATCAAAACAATTGAATTTTAACCTTTTCTCTTTTGAAAAAAATAAATAAATGAAATCAAATCCTTCTTATTCTCCAGTTTCTCTGCAACCAATCAAAAGGCCACGAAAACAAATCATGAAACTTCTATTTCAAGCATTCCATAAGGCACATAAATCTGTTTCCTCAAGTATAAAAAAAATCAAATTTATAAATCAAAAACAAAAAAAAAACACCACGGTGAAAGAATTAGGCACCATAAATAAAAAAAAACCCCTAAAAACAGAACAAAATAAAAAATATTAGTAATTAGTAATAAAAATAAAACACTACAAAATACGATGATTCGATTCCATCGTTAAATTTCCATTAAGAAAAACATGACACTAACGAAGAGAATTTTCAATTCCCAGGAATCATGAGTTATCACATAGGATTTTTCTTTTTAACTCTCTTTTTTTTTTATACAAAACTTTCGTTTTTTTTTGAAGAGGAAAGGAAAATTTTTATTTTATTTTCCCGGGAAACAAACGGAAAATACCCCAGATAAAATTAACGAACCTGGAGGTCGAGTCGCTTCTCCCAGCCACTTGGAACCTGCAAATCGAGGTCCAATTCCTGGGATTCAATAGAGGACCCACCAAGCAAGTCCCTTGTAATCAGAGCCGTTGGTTTCTCACCGTGAGATTCATTCCCCACCGTTCGATGCTGCTCCTCCTTGTAACCACCACCACCCAGAACCCGAATAAGAGAACTCACTTCAGCAGCCATTGCTATGTTTCTCACAGAGAATTTTAGAGAGAGATACTAGAGAGAGAGAGAGAGAGATAGATGAAGGGGGGAGTTTGTTCTTCTCCTTCGTGTGTGTGTGTGTGTGTGTGTGTGTGTGTGTGTGACTGAGAGATTTATATATGCCAATAAAGATAGGTGGTACGTTATAGTAAAATTAAAGGACAAGAGAGAGAAAAAGAAAAAAAATATTGAAAGATATAGTATGTTATTGAATTTAATTAAATTCCATTAAATTGAGTTTTGTGGTTTTGCTACCGTGATTTTGAATTTTAAAATTAATGTGATTAAATTTTTAATTAATTGTTTCATTTATTGTCGAGGGGTATTAATTAATGGGTAGTGGGAGAGCGAGAAGAGAATTCAAAAAAGGGTGGCATGTAAGTAATTGGAGCATTTAATGCAGGGAATAGTAGTAGACAAATTTTGGTGTCTTAATTTGGAGTAATTTTTTAATTCGAACTACTCACTTACTATCTTTTTTTTTATTCTGGGGTAATATAATTAATCAAAAGAATTAAAGAATGGTCATAATAACATAATGGTATAGTATTTATTCTCTAATTATTTATTTATTTTTTTATACATTTTTTGAAAATGGATCTTTAACTTTTAATGGTTTAAAGCTCATAAATGAACTTTGGACCTTGTGGATGCATGACGTTAGATTTTTGTTATCAACCCCGCAATAAATTTTGGTAGAATACAGGTTTGATACGTACCATACCTTTGGAAGTTAAACTTGGGCACTAGGCTCCACCAATTGTTTGGACCACTCGCAGTTTCTTTGCTCTTGCTTCTTGTTAATTCTTCACCTAATTTTAGACCGAATGAAGGAATTATACACCCTCCAGACTCAAATATAAGTTAACTTTTGTTTTGCCTTGGGCCTTGGATCTGCTGGGCCTAAAAAGGTCGCGGTGGTTCGACTCCATGAGGTGGGTGGCTGGCACAGTGGGGCACAGTGGAGTACCTGTAAAGGCACTCTGATGCTTAAGTTAGTGAAAGACCCAACTGAGGTTTAAGACTTAAGGGTTAGAGAGAATACATACCTTTATCCATCTGTACGGTCCCTAGTGGGGAGGATGTTTGATCATGTCCCCTTGCGCGTGGTGGTGCACGCCTCTGCATTTGCTGCAAGGACGCGACGATTATATCAGACCACATGTCCTTGTAGGACGTGGATTCTGCATGCCTCGGGTTGAAGCTTTGAAGCCTCTGGGAGCCGGGTGGGCCTTAGGCAAGTCTTGGGATCTCGTGTACAACGGGCCAATATTGTTGGGTCTATTTCATTCTCTTGTAACCCCGGAATAACTTTATATAATGTTTTTTTTCTTATAAAAATGAATTTTATTCCTTAAAGTACCTTAATAAAAAGGGTAATTGAAATTAAAATTTGTATTAAATGAATGATATTTTATAGAAGAAACCATTAAATAGGATAAAATCACTTTGTTATTTAATATTTTTTTATAAAGTAGTAGAACGATATTCAGAGAATCACAATTAAAAAAAATGTCAGAGGATATTTAGGAGGATATATACTCATGAGACATATATTGGATGACCATATTGTAACGTCCGTGATTTTTGACTCTGTTTTTAATTATATTTTATATGGGTGATATGTGATTTGCATATGTTAGATTTATTTTAGAAAGATTAAATTTTATAGATAAAGTTTCTTGATGTTAGAAATCAGTAGTTTAAATCAAACGTTGAGTGGCAGACAGAATTCTGTTTACCGTAAATAGACAGAATGAGAACCTTGTGAAGTAGAAACCCTAGATTTAGGTTAAGAAAGAGATTTGAAGGTACCAATAGTGATTTTCCAATATTTGAGGATTTTAGAAATTTATTTGGGAGTTTTCTGAAGAACAGATAAAAATGTTACCGTTTTGGTCCCTGTAGTTGGACTAGGGTGAACTGTGAGCGGGTTTTGAGACCAAAACAAGTTTAGAAATATTTTTGAGGATGCAAAATGATGTTTTATATTATTTTAGAATTTTAGAAATTATTTTGGGAATTTTTAGAATGACAGACAAAGAATTGCGGTTTTGGTCCCTGTAGAACAAGAACAGGATAGCAGGGAGAGCAAGTGAATGCCAGAGGCTTAGGAAATGATCCAAAATCAACCAAAAGAGTACCCAATGGTGTTTTTATAATATTTATGATTTTTAGAAATTTTTTGGAATTTTTCTGAGAAAGTTCATTTTTACCCTAAGTTACGGGTTCGGTAAAAACCGAAAAGTTACCGTAGTGCTTCTAAGCTTGATCTTTTTGAACCTAGACCTTTATGGCATCTTATTTTCATGTCTTAGGACTTATTATGAGGTTCATGAGAGTTTTTACCCCAATAGGTTAAGTTTGGACAATTTTTACTATGAAATACAAAAGTTACCACACTTAATTACCTTGGAGACTTATCATTTACCATGGTTAAGGTGAAAAATTATTTTTACCCCTTGGAGGACAGTGCTGCGCCAGAATTAGAGAGGAAGAGTGGAGAAGATTCTTGACTTCATGACTCATGGTTTGTGACCAATGAAATCCATCCAAGTTACTAACTAAGGTTATGACTCATAGTTAAGCTTAACCTTGGTTAAGAAAAAATCTTTATGGATAGGAAAGAAGAGGAAGAGGGCCGAGTTTGAGGGAGAAGAGAGGAGAGAGCTTCTTGCTTTGAGTTTTCATCTTGTTCTTCACCATAGCCAACCTTTAAGTGTTCTTTCCAAAAATCTTGTTCAAGTGAGCTAAATTTCCAAAGCTTGATCATAATCTAGTGACCAACAAGCTATCAAGGAGCCAAGCAAGAAGGAGAAGGAGAAGGAAGGAGAAGAAGTTGAAGGTTAGGGTTTTCTACAAGCTTGGTAAGGGGAAAGTTTCTTATACATGATTTTAAAGTCTAGTGGACATGATAGAGCCATGCTTGTGGTGTTTGGATCAAGATGATGTTAAATTTATCCTAGGATTCATGATGATTTTTGAACTATATGCCTCTATGTTCTTATGGTGATGGATGAGTTAGAGGTTGTCTTGTGATGGATATGAACTTTTCTTAAGTGGCTTGATTAAGGGAAGCTTTGGTTGATGATGGTTTTGATTGATTTAACCTAGAGGAAATAAGACTAGGTTGTCTTGCTTGTGGACCTCTCTTGTTGAGAAAAATAGATTGTATGGTGTGATATGATTTTGGTCTATGTTGGTTGTATGATAACCTTGATCCATGTTTGAGTTGATTTGTGACTATGTTTGCAACCTTGGCATGATGAAATTGATTTTAGTATATATGACAATATATGCTTGGTGTGATGGTTATCTTGTTTCATTTTCTTGATGATTTTGTTTTATGGCTTGATGAGTGTGGAACCATGGCTTGAAGATGAATGATTATGTCTTGTGATTGATCCAAAGATGGTACACTTCACTTATTTTTATTCATTTGAGCATAATTATGCAAAGAAAAGGTTGATTGGGGTTGGACTTTGAAATTTCGAGCTGCTGGCATGCCCTGGGTGTAGCCATTTTCGTAGCTGTGAGGGGCTGGAAAACAGGGGACAGCTCTGTTCATACCGCGGGTGTGAAAACTCTCGCGCCTGTGAACAGTTCTGGACCCAGCATTTTTGAAAATTAATGTTTTTGCGAAAATCATTCTTTTTCCAATTTTTTTTTCATAACAATGCTTAAGAGAAAATGACACTTTAAATATAAAGGTTGGTAAGTATTTTGGTTAATTAATTTTAGAACTTAAGCAATGGTTTTGAAAAAAATGTCTTTTGTTAAAAAGACAAAGATTTATAAAGAGTATGAGTGAAAGAGGAAAGAGCCATGTTGAAGAAGAATTATGCACAATGAGATGTGAATATCCTAAGAGGTGATAATGCTATAACCAAAAGTGAAGATTATATGTGATTGTGCAAGTGATAACATAGAGAAGAGGTTAACATGATTACAAGAAAAACTAAAGCTTAAAATGTTTGAGAGTGAATACCTTATATGCTAAGTGTATGTGTCATTTTGTATAAAGAGCCTTGGCGGATGGCCAAGAGATTTGGCGGATGGCCAAGAGATATTGCTTGCTTAATGTGTTATGTCATATGCATAAAAAGAAAGAGCCTTGGCGGATGGCCAAATGATGAGCAGTACAACCCGGATGGGGTTGGGAATAGTGACAAGTTGGGCCACAGTTGCCTATTGGGATTATTCAGGTTGCGAAATTCCTCAGGTGGCCAGTGTAGGTGAATACCCCTGAGCCGAGGCAGTCGCATAACCCGACTTGGATAATTCTGACTGACTTGACTATTCATGATACGGTACAGTGGTTTAAACGTAGCTTAGCTGAATGTTTGTCATGAAGTCCGAATGGGACTATCTGATAAGTCTGTTAAGTTTGCTACGGCCGATCGCTCAATGGTGTTGGAGGTAGGGAAGTCTCCTTGGAGCACTACGAGGGTGATGTGAAGGGAAATAGAAGTGACATGCATTATAATATATCTAAGTGTATGATATATTGTTTGATGCTGAGATATGTGACATATTGTTTGATACTGAGATATGTGTGTGACAGTGATTATTCTCATTGTGTCTGTGAGAATGTCTTACTTGCAGGAAAATCTTGTTCTCGTGTGCTTGAGAAAGGTAAGTGGTAGATGATTTTCTAATGCATATGTGTCTGATGATTTTTCTAATGTAAATGTGTCTGATAGATGTGGTATATTTCTATATCTGTTGTCTCTTTGTTTTGCTATCTGTGTATGAGGATTTTTCACCCTTGCCTATATGTTTTGTGCTCTTTGGAACATGATGCATATAGATGAGGCACCAGTTGGATGGTCTAACCAGAGCCAGGAGGCTTAGTTTGATGCAGTTATCTTCCAGATAGCGTTTGAAGAGGATGCAGCCTGATGTTAGAGCTGTGCTAGAAGGAGAGATAGACTGTTGGACTCTTTTGTTCTTATTTTATACTTGACTCAACCAGATGGGCAGTAGTATGGATATTTCTTTTGGGATGACTGTACTATACTATATGACACTACTTGGTGTACATGATGTAAATTAATTATGTTTAGTTGAGACCATGTTACTTATTAGTAAAGTGTTGTGATGCTAGATGTTTATCGAAGCGTGAAAGTTCTAAGTGAAAGTTTCAAATTAGATACTCTTTCAGTTAAAAGAAAAGAAAAAAAAATTCATTCATATTTTCAAATAACGAATAATCTAATCAGAATTAATATGGACATCCGATAAAATAGGTTACTTATGTTGTAACATCTTTTTATGAGAAAGGGTGTTGCACATATCACCATATCGATCGACAGGTCCAATTCGAATTTTGGTGTTCCTTTGTTGGTAATATCTTTTCGGTTAAATATATTTTCAGTCTCTTTAAAAAAAATTCGCTTTTAGTTTACAAATTTTAAAATATTTTAATTTGATATCTTATTTTTCGAAATTTGCCACATAATGGTTTTCAATAGACTCTGTATGACCAATTGAGGGACCATATATGATATATTTAAGAATATAAAAATCAAAATAAGACATTTTAAAATTAGGCATTAAAAGTAAATTTTATCCCATTTAGAGGATTATAAAAACATGTTTTTCCTTTCTTATTGTTAGATGAGATTTTGAAACAACCCCCGTGTTTCTGAAAGAAGTTCATTTTAGGACTTGTAAACGAGACTTTTTATTTTATATATTGATTGTAATTATTATTTTGGAGGCGTTTGAGAGTTTTATATGTTAAGCCATGAAATATGTGGACAAAAGAATTTATCGAAAAAAATATGTGGACAAAAGAGACCTAGAAATGTAGGACTCTTGTATTTAATACAGTATCTTAGATATCTAAATATATGTGTTTTAAGTTTATTTGGTTTTTTATTTTGACAGAACTTTATTTGGTTGGATTTAGCAATCTTATATATCTAATTATAAAACTTCTAAAAAACATATTTTCAATTTTGTATACTAAAAAATAATTAACTATTACGTATCACAAATTATTATAGTATGTAGTTATGAAATTGCAGTAATGAGATAATCATAAATATTGTATCTTACTTTATAAAAGTAAGACTTAATTGCACTTTTAGTTCCTCATGTATTTTTATTGTGCGATTTGAGTCCCTCTATTTTTAATTGTACAAATTGGGTCTCTCATCTTTTCATAATGTTACAATCAAGTCCCTCCATTTAATTTCCGTCAATTTACTAACGGAAAATGCTAACGTGGCATAGACTGAGACACGTGGAATATGAGTTGGCACTACGTGGCATCTGAGTTGGCACTTAGTCGTTGACATGACAAACACGTGGCATATGACATGTCATTTTTCACTAACATGACACCATGGTAGAGAGATGCTGACACGTGTCATCTAAGTTGTCATTTAGTCGCTAACGTGACAGACATGTCATTTATTCTCTAATATAGCAGGCAAGAAAATGCAGGAGAAAATTAAAAATTGCATAACATGGGAATCGAACACATGTCTTGGCTGATACAAGACTCAACCTATGTCACTAGGCTAACTAGAATCTATTTATATTTGTTTAAACTAACTAAGATGTATATTACAAAGTTGATTATTTTAAATAAATGAATTTATTAATATACTAATTTATATATATTCATTTTATTATATGTATCTTATTAATATATAAATTTATTAATATATCATTTATGAATACATTGACAAAATAATATTTGAAGTATATAAATAATAATGAACTATAATTAGAAGAAAATCTAATTATATATATTACAGTATTTTACTACATAATAGAAAACTTTTATTTTAATTAAAAACTTTTGATAATAAAAAATTTATTTAATAAAAGTTATTTTTAATAATTAAAATAAAAATTTTCTATTATGTAGTATAATTTTTTAATATATATAATTAGATTTTCTTCCAATTTTTTTATGTAAATAAATCTATACAGGGGAGGCACTCCCCCATGCAAAGAATAAGAAAAACCACCAACCTCGGCGAGAATTTATTGTGGATTTTACGTATAGCTTACCAATAAGAGAATTATTTTCTTATAATTTTAGTTCATTATTATCCATATACTCCATATATCATTTTATTAAACTATTAATAAATGTTCTATTAATAGACTTATATATCAATAAATTCATTTATTTAGAATAATCAACTTTGTAATATATATCTTAGTTAGTTTACACAAATATACCATGGATTCTAGTTGACCTAGTGGTATAGGTTGAGTCTTATATTAGCTAAGACATGTGTTCGATCCTTGTGTCATGCAATTTTTAATTTTCTCCCGCATTTTTCAGCCTGCTATATTAGCGAATAAATGACATGTCTACTAGAGCGGTCAAAATGAGCTGTGGCACGCGAGCCGGCTCAGCTCGGCTCATAAGCTAAAAGGGTTACTAAATAGCTGGCTCGTTTAACCCCGAGCCGATTTGGCTCAGCTGATTTAACCCGCAAGCTGTCGTGACGAGCTGGCTCGCGAGCCACACTAAAAAATAAAAAATAATCATTTTAAATATTTTTTTTAGTTTCTTTTATTTTCTAGCATTTTAAATATTTTTTTTTTATTTTTAAAATATTTTTTTAATCATTTTAAATATTTTTTTTAGTGATTCAGCTCGTGGTGGGCTGAGCCAAGCTGTGCATTTTCTGGCCCTTGAAAAATCTGAGTCAGCTCGGCTCGGCTCGTTTACCTCTCAGCTCGTGGCGAGCCAGCTCGTGTGGACCGAGCTGGCTCGTTTTGACAACTATGTCTACCACGTCAGCGACTAAGTGCCAACTCAGATGCCACGTGTCAGCATCTCTCTATCAAGGTGCCATGTCAGTGAAAAATGACATCTCACATGCCACATGTCTGCCACGTTAGTGACTAAGTGCCAACTCAGATGTCATGTGTCTTTGTCTATGCCACGTCAGCATTTTTCGTTAGTAATTTGAATGAAATTAGATGAAGGGACTTGATTGTAACATAATGAAAAGATAAGGGACCCAATTTGCACAATTGAAAATAGAGAGACTCAAATTGCACAATAGCAATACATGATGGACTAAAAGTGCTATTAAGCCTAAAAGTAATAGAAAACAATATTTACAATTAAAAAAAATCATATGAGTTACTCTCATTATCTATATATATTAGTAAAATTGATTTGCACTCATGTATTAAAGGAAATAAAAAAATATCTATCTATTTATATATATATATTAGTAAAATCGACTTGTGCTCTTGTATTAAAGGAAATAAAAAAAAATCTATTATCATAATTATAGGTAGGTATTATAAAGAAAAATAGTAAAATTGACTTGCTCTCCTATATTAAAGAAAATAAGAAAAATATATATCCTAAAAAATATTGATAGGTATTAAAGAAAAGTTTAATATGAAAAATATCTATCATAATAATTATAGGTATTAAGAAAAAATATGTATATACTAATAATTATATCCTAATAAATAATTTGATATATTTAATTTGAAGAAAAATTTATTTAAATAAATTTCTCAAATCTAGAAAAAGAAAACAATTATGAAATAAAATATAAAAAAAAATCCGTGCAACGCACGGGTGTAAAATCTAGTTAAATGTACCAGAAATTAATTAATTTTATTAATTTAATTTGAAAATTAATTGGAGAGTAAAATTAGGAAATTGAGTGAGTATGCATAAAGAAAAATAAATACATTGGTGAATGATGAGTTTGATAATTCAGATTACTAATAAATTTCATATTAGAAATTTAAGATTTGTGTATCATATTTTTTTAGACAAAGATTCGTGTATCATTTGAAAAGGCAATACACGCCTAAATAAATATTGGCATCTTTAAACAAAATGGGTGTCCTTTACTAACATTATATGATTGGTTGGATAGAAGAAAGTGGGAAGAGAGAAATAGGTGACAAGGAGAGTGAAGTGAAAAAACAAATGAGAAAATTGATTTTTATATTTTCTATCTATCTATCTATTTATTTATTTATTTATTTATTTTTCTCTCTCTATATATGTATAGGACAGGTAGAGATGTCAAATTGGGCCACCCGGCCCGGCTCGATCTGGCCCATTGAGTCAAATTGCAAAAGTGGGTTAGGCCGGCCCAGCCCACCCCATATGTCATTTGGGTTACATATTTTCTAGCCCAGCCTAGCCTAAAGTACATTGGGTTGGGCCCGGCCTAGCCTAGCCTGGATTATTTTTAAAAAAATAGCTCAAAATACTAAAAAATTACATAAAATGCGGACCCAACCTGGCTTGACGAGGCAACCGGGCCGGGCGAAATAGGCCTAGTTCATTTCAGGCATGTAATTAAGGAGCCCAGCCTAGATCATTTCCAATTGTTGCAATTGGGTCTCCTAGTTTCTTAATTGTTGTAATCCGGTCTTTCGCTATGTCGTCTAATTTTTAACACGCAAAACCTACATTATCAATGTGTGATTGATTTGGCACTTAGTTGGGCCACCTTAGCACAGTGTATAGGTTGCTGGAAAAATTTTCATAGCAAGTTGGTAATACACATGACGCATGTTATTTAGTGAGGGCTTTTGTCAAGCCATCTATGCTAATGTGACCTAATTCAGTGTCAAATCAATCTTATGTGTCACATGGGTTCTGAGTGTTAAAAATTGGATGGCATAGCGACAAATAGATTTGATTGCAACAATTGAGAAACAAGAGAACCCAATTGGCTCAATTAGAAATTGGGGGATCAAAAGTGTAATTAAGCCAAAAATTATTAATAAAGTAATAGTATTTTTATGAAAAAATAATAGAATTTTGAGTATTTTAATAATGAAATTTTTAGTTTACCTGTATTTTATTTTCCTTTTCTTGAGTCTATTCAATGACATTTTTTACAAGTACCACTGTTACTTATTCAGGCTTGTTGTAGCGCAAAACTTTTAGGGTATTAAATTCCATATGATAAATTGACTACATTAATTGATTGTATGAATTACTAAAATTAAATTAAGATGTGGACTGCCACATGTTATATTGTAGGAGGTTGCGACTCTATAAATATTTCAAACCCTTCAAAGGTTATTAAAGGAAAAAAAACAAAAATAGTGATCGTATACCTAACCAAGCGGCCATAGACAATATGGTGCGGCATCGACCATCGACATTGTTAATGAACAAGCAGTTTGGATGCAAGTTACAAAAACAGGTTGGGGGCAGAAGGACAAGTCCAATTGCTCTGTCTTCTTGTAAAGAGAAAACATGTTTTTTGTTGAATAAAAATGTTACTAACTATTTTATTGCAAATATTTTTAAAAATTAATATTCACATTCCAAATGATATCTTAGTTAACCTGTTCATCGAGAAGCAGTGAGACTTTGGATTAGATCTTGCAAACTTAATTTAGTTTTTAAATGTTTTTAGTTAAATGATTTATATTCAGAATAATTTTATCATGGATTTGCTTTTAATCAAATCCCCATTTAAGCGCACCTCATAAGTAAATCAGACAATCATTACAAATGACTTTGAGTTAGACATAGATTCCACGTAGTCACCGATTCCATGCATTCACACAGTCATCAAATTGAGACCATTCGATCGAGATCAGCGGGTCACAATTTCAGTTCATATTTTAAACTTAATTTTACCTTTTAAATTGTGAGTCGTCTAATCTCAATCTAACGGTCTCGATTGTTGACTGTCTGAATGTCTAACTACAACAAATCCATTTCCTTTTGGGTTTATCAAACTCTCATTTGACTTTGAGTAGTTTAAATGCATAACCAAATATGCATAAAAGCGTTTTCTTTGTTTAATTTGTTTCTTTTACAATGGTGGTATTGAAATTTACTTTTGTAACCTCGTAAATTAGTTTACTCAAATCCTTCACCATTAATCGATTCCTAGTTGTTTTGTAAAAGTTTTCTTTTAATTACCAGCATCCATTAGTCTAATTAGCAACGAATTTAGTTTCTCTTAAATAAAGTCATGAATTAACCTAACTTGATTCAATTTAAGTAAGACTTCACATGAATTTTGAACACCAAAAGTAAATGAAAAAATTATTCTTATCAAGCTTAAATATATTTAATGTCCCTGCAGATACAACGAGTTTTAGATTTAGTACCTACAATTTTTTTTTATGTTTTTTATCCTTGCAATACGATGTCAATGTTTTTCGTCCCTAACGTCAGTTAAAAACTTGTCTACGTGGCCGTCAAAATGCCACCCAAGGAATGCCAGGTCAACTTTCGCACAGCATGAGCCATTTCTGTTGAGCCAGGACTTTGAGAATATGTTGGTGCAATGGTTTTGAAGTTTGAAGGTTTGCTAATTGCTATTGAATTTGTCAATGAGAAGGAGGAACATTCCTCAAGGTTTTTCCCATCAAAAAATGGCGTTGCTTTTGTATATGGCAAACTCATCCTCATCGCCTAGTCTCTCACAGTGGTTCACGTCCTCACAGGCGTTGGCAATGCCCACATTGTCAAGGACTGGTTCACGTTCTCACTGGTGCTGGCAACACCCGCATTCTCAAGGACCGCAATGCCCACTGGGCCTTGAATTTGAAAGCCATGAAAGCTCGGTTCTCCAAACAACTCAAGCTCCTTACTAGAGTTAATTGGAATAATCTTTTTTCCAACTCTGTTTGATACGTTGGTACGTATGAGCAAACAACAAGCAACTATAGGTGCTATATTTCGCGCTTTATGTCTGACACTAAGGTATCCTTGCCTACGCTAATCTCTATCAAAATTTGCGGATAACTACCCGTATCCATTAGACGGGTAATTACCCTCTCCATCATGGTTAATTTTTATAGATATACAATGAAATGAATGAATATGGGTCCAATGACCATCCCTATATACCAATACCATGATTAAGAAAAGAGGTAATAAAAACTTAAATTCAATGTTGTAAAGATATATAATATATTAAGTTGGATGAGTGCTCACACAAAATAAAATAGAACTAAAAATCTAGTAATTATTTTAAAAAAATTGGTAAAGATTGTAAAATCTTGTCTCAAGTAATTTGGATATTTTTATCTCAAAAAAGAAAAGTAATTTGGATATTTGTGGAAAAAACCTGACCAACTGAGGTTGACGTAAGTGGTTAAGGTCTCTCGCCCCTTAACTAAAGTCTCAGGTTCGAGTCTTGGATATGGAAAAAATCTCAGCTGAGAGGAATGCCACTCATTAGAGGTGTTGAACAAACTCCCACGAAAGATTAGTCTCCATCGTGCAGGTGGTGGGATACTCGTCGACATAGAATAAAAAAAATTGTGGAAAAGACCCAAGAAAATATCTGTAATTAAGAAACGTTAATCATATGAAAATATTAGTCCATCAACTAGATCGAGTTAGAAAAAGATAAAATAATTATAAGTCAAATCATTAATAGAAATTTAGAGATAAACAAATTAATTTTGAAATTAGTACATGCTAGAAAATTATTAAGTCAATTATTATATAAAAAAGTAAGTTCTTATTTTCCAAAATGTGATACATATATGTCACCTTTTCAATTTTTTATTTTGAATTTTTAACTTAAATTGTTTTTTTTTTATTGTATTTATCAGAAAAATACTCATACTTTCTACTGATCGAATGATCTATATACCAGTAATCTAACATATGTAATTAACCAACACAGTATTATTGGGATTTTAACCAACTCCATGCTCGAAAATCATAAACAGTTTGTCTTTTAACATACAACTTTCTTTTCGAAATGTCAATTAAAAAGAATAGAGGAAGTGTATTGTTGGTTTAATTTATTTTCATTTGCTTTTTTTTTATATAGTCTCGATTTTATTTGAGTCGAATCAGGTGGATCTATGTAAACATAGTCGGATCTTTTAAGGGTCAAGGGCCCCCAAGCTATTTTTTTGTACATATAAGCTATTTTTTTGATAAAATTTAATGTCTATAAAAAGTTATTAAGCGGAATAACTCTACTCAAAATTACTCTTAAACTATGTTTGGATGGGAGTTTTTGGAGGGGAAGGGAGGGGAGGGGAAAATTTATACTCTCTAATTACTTTGTTTGAGAGTTTTTAAAATTAAAAAAAAGTTTTACATCTTGGTGTCTACTACTTTCTAAAATAATATTTCATTTGTCCTATTAAAGCTAAACAAGATAATTAGGAATTATAAGTTCTTTCCTCCACTCCCCTCCCCTCCCTTCACCTCCAAAAATCCCCATCCAAACATAGCCTTTAAATAAACGAATCCCTCCTCATATATATAATATATAATATAAAATATTTGACTTTTAATCACAGACAAAATCTTTTACTAAAAGATAAATTCCGTAGCCAAGTGTCCATTTCCCCATTGGCCAACCCGTCTTCTCGTCCATTATGTACGACAATCGGCAATGGGTTATCAAAGCTGCATCAACTGTCACTACAAGTCATATGCCTTGTACCCGCACAAAATCAACTCTTGGTAAACACGCTAATTCATTTACCGATCCCTCAACTCAACATTTTCCAATTCGCCAGCTGGTCAAATTGTTTACTCCTCCTAAAATGGCCCTTGATAAAAAAAAGTGTTTATTAGTAAAAAAAATATATAAAAAATAATTCTAAATTTTCTTACATTTTATTCTTACAAATTTTTTTAATTACTAAATAGAGAAAGAATTAATTAAAATTTTTTATGTTTTCAAAATATTAATTGTATTCTCTTTCTTATTTTATAAAATAATAAGAAAATATGTAAGAGGATTTATAGAAAAATATAACATTTTTTTATATATAAAAGGACTGTAACAAAAAAAAAAGGATATATATAAAACACTGAATTCGAGCTGAACTGCATACAGAGAAATCAAAGGAAAAGAATTAATGGCTTGAAGCCAAGAATTAACTCCTGAAACAGATCAATTGGAAAAGAAATTTAAGTATTTTGAAAAAAAATTAATTGTATCGTGTATTTGGTGCCTTCATGCTCAGGAAGGTGTAAGTATTTAAGATGAGCCATCAAGTTTTAAATGCAACATTTAATATGACGAAAAATAATTGCACTTGGGATAGAGGAAAACAAAGAAAAGAAGAAAAAGAATAGAAATATAAAGAGTCTTGATATGGTTGGGTAACATTTATGTTACAAACTTAATGCTTTCCTTCTTTCTTTGGCAAAACATTAAATTATCAAATTGAATGCCTTTTATGATCTTTGCATATGGGGTACGTTTTTTCTTTAAAAAAATTTAAAACTTAATACGGATAAGCCTTTTCTGGGGGTACCAGGCTTTCATAGATTGCAGTGAGGTAAGGTATTTAAGAAGAATCATAAAATACGAAACCGCACATTCAATAGCATCAATTTCCCCCATCATAGTAAGGTCGTTAGATTCACACATATGTCAGTTTTTTTAATGTATCTTAACCTGCAGATAAATTTTGAGTAAATTATAGACATCATTTTATCTAAATTCACGGAGTTAATTGTGCATATTCTTCACTTATTCAATTTTTATTAAATACATAAATTATAATTAAATATAATTTGACTTGAAAGAAAAATAATTTAATAAGAGTTCAATAAAATGATAATTAAAATACTTTTTTTTTTGGTCAATGATAATTAAAATACTTGAGTAAAAGTATTCGATTTTTAGTATTTGGTAAGTGAAACCTAGCCTAGTCCAACCGTTTGTTTTGGGTTTTGCAAGCAGACCCATGTTTTGTCAACAAGCAGGCAGGCCCAATAAAGTTGGATTTGTTACAGTATTTGGTGAAATGGGGGTGGCCCATTTTGGTCTTATTGTTGAGAATATGAATAAATAAGGTTTGGACATGTGTGTTGGACCAAAAAAAAAAAAGGTTTGGACATGTGTGCAAATATGCCGAGTATGAAGGTTTTGGGTGTTTCAAATGGGTCAAACTCATCTCTCTCAAGAATATCCTTTTTCATGTTTGTGGTATGCTAGGCTTGTATCTTAGGTTGTGTCTTTGTTTTTTTTTTCTGTTCTGTTTGTTATTTTGTTATTTTTTGTACGTTGTTTTTCCTTTGCTATATGTTGGGCAGTTGGGAGCTGATTAGGCTCATCCAGAGCATAGCTTGGGTTTATTGTGTATGGGTTAGCTATAGTATATCTGTTCTGGGCCTATGTATTCATGGTTCCTTCTGTGTAATGTTTGGGCTCTGTCATTTTTCAATATATCTCAACTTTGACCAAAAAAAAACCTAAGCTACTAATTCTTCTATTTACATAATAATAAAAATGGTTTTTAACACAAGAAATAGCTCAACAAAGAATGAAGTACATTAGCCTAAAGTCATTAAATAGCTTTATTCTATTTTTTTTAGTGAATCACTAAAACCGTTCGACTTAGTCTCTAAAACTATTAATATTTTAAACTAGTTCCTAAAATTGAAAATTTACAATCACATTAGTCCTTATGGATCAGACAATTTAGTTTTTGAAATTGTCTCACAGGGACTAATGTGATAAAAAAAAATTTCAGGGACTAATTTAAAATATTATTAATTTTAGAGACTAAGTTGATAGTACTCTAAATTGTAGGGACTGAATTGGTGATTCACTCATTAATTTTCTTCCAAAATCTACCCATCTAAACATACAACTAATGTTTGATCTCGAAGAAGTCCTTTTAGAGAAGTGTATTTGTTGTAGCTATGTTTATTTTTGTTTTCATCAATTATCAATTATTACTATATAAAAAAATTAAGTTCTGGCTTCTTAGACCGTGACACGTGTTACCTTTCCAACTTTTTTTATTTTCAACTAAAATTATCTTGTTTGTTAGAAATTTTTTTACTCTTTTTGTCAGGAAAATACTCATATTATATATGATTTTGAATCCATAGAATAATTAAAATATTAAAGGGAGGCCAACGATTGGAGAGGTTTGGGTCCCTCCTCCGGATGATTGTTATAAGGTTAATACGGATGGGTCTCACTCTAAGAAGGGGGGCTCGGCTTATGGTGGTTTGATTCGGCGATCTAATGGTTCGTTTGTCCGTAGTTTTACTTGCAAGTTGGGTGCAAGCAATGCTCTTTGGGCGGAGTTTTGTGGTGTTTGTCTTGGCATGCGGTTGGTTCGTCAGTTAGGCTTGAGCTGGGTCATCTTTGAGGTGGACTCAAAGGTGATAGTTGACATGATTAATTTCGGATGTTCGTCATTGGCTTATCTTGACCCTCTTCTGAAAGAGATTTCTTCATTTCTTCGTGATCATACTTGGAGAGTATTAGTGGTACATTCCTTTTGTCAGACGAATCGTTGTGCGGATTTTTTAGCTAGAAATGGCCTCTTGGCCCCCCTCTTTTGATCTTGTGATGGTTGAGTCTATTTGTCCCATGTTGGGGATTTTGTTAGCTGATGATGTAAGGAGTACTGTGTTACCCCGTTGGCCTAGTTCCTTGTATTGATCTCCATTTTTTATAAAAAAAGATATTAAAGGGAGGGAAAGTGTTTATATGCTCATTGAGATTTTAAGTCGTATTTCAGGATGGTGTTAGGGGGCAAGGATTGTTCCGGGATTGGGGTCCTTTTTTTTGGTCCAAGAAAGGAAACTATTCATTGATTGAGGGCCTAGCCCAAGTACCCAATACAACTCGAAGCCAGAAGGCTAAGAAGCTAAACACATATCAGCTTATACAGCATTGAAAATATATAGTCAAATGATCATAAATGCGCAGCTGAACCAGTAATTAAAAGCAAGCAGAAAGACAAGGAACATAAAGACAAACACAGGACCTCCACCAACCCAAATATTCCAGCAACTTCCAAGACTGAGAGCACCCCATCCAAGGCGACACATTCGGCTCCAACACAAAGAAGTGAGGCATCCAAGAGTCAAAAAACAGAGCTAACTCCATAGAAACTCCAACAGAACCAAAACTCCAAGAGCAAAAGGAGAACATCATGAGCCGGAGACAAACCCAAAAAACTGTCCATGGATGTTGCTAGATTATGTAAGAGGAAAATGATCCCAAAAGAAGAAAAATGCACACAACCAAAAAAACCAGCAAACCACAACCACCCAGTGAAGCCTAAAACTACAAAGATGAGACAGCAGATCGGACAACACTGGTCAGATCGACCCTTCAGAGCCAAGCCGAAACACCAAGGTGAGAAAACATCTAATAACACAAATTAATCAAGGTACTGCAACCTCCCTAATATGCTCTATGTCACTGTTAACCAAGCTTTGAAGAGAAGGAGGCATAGATCATCTCCAGTGAAGAGGGAGAAGAACCTGCATATTCAGAGCAGCAATATGGTGAGCTACTTTGTTCCCACCACGCAAGTAAAACCACAACTTTGAAATTGACACTTGAAATGAAGAATATCCTTAACCAAGCTACTGATGACACCAATTTTGATTTCACCTCTGCAGGCCCGCACCAGATCCAGGTTGTCACTCTCCAGTATGACCCTTGTAACACCAAGATTTAAGGAGACAGCTGTAGCTTCGCGGAGGGCAAAGGTTTCAAAAAGCAGCGGGGAAGTTATTGCAAAAACTTTGGTAATTCCAAAAATAATCAAACCCATTTTATCCCTTGCAATAATACCTGCACATCCTTTTCTTTTTTCTGAACTGAAACTAGCATCAACATTTATTTTGATTGAATCTTCAAAAGGAGGTCTCCATATCTGATTGACACTATTTTGCCTAGATATATGGTTAGATGTAGGAGCTTGAGACAAAGCAAAATTATAGTATTCAGATGTAATATTGTTGGCCTGCATCAAGGATTTCATAGGATTAATAGCCTGGTCTTCAATAACAAATAAATTCCTATTCTTCCAAATGGTCCATAAAGTGCAAATAATAGCAGTGGTAGCAAAAACCCTACTAGCAGGGTTTTGGTTAAACTCCAGGAACCTCTTGCTGAGCCAAACATGAAAGCTAGTAATATCCTCTCGTCTAGGCAGAACATGTAACTGCATTCCAAACCAAATCGGCCAGACCCACTCACAGAGGAAGAAAATATGCTCAATTGATTCGGCTTCCATGTTGCAGATAGGACATAGGCTAGTTTGAAAAATCCTCTTCTTAAACAAATTCTCCCTAACCGGCAGAATATTCTGACACACCTTCCACATAAAATGCTTCAATTTTTGAGGAATTTTTGCATTCCATATTCCACTCCAAACGTCCTTTGAAACGCCTTCCGAGGCCATAGGGCCAAAATCAGCTAGTGGGCCAGCCCTTTTAGCTTCATAGTACCCTGTCTTAATAGAATAATCGCCCTCTTTTGTATGTGGCCACCAAAAGGAATCTAAACCACCAGACCAAGATAAAGGAGTTTGTAAGATTTTGATGGTTGTCTCTGGTCTGAAATGAAGTTTGATCATAGGAATATTCCAGCAAAGATTGGAAGCGTCCATAAGTTCTGCCACCTTAGAAACCGGAAGATTAGGATGGTCATTGATTAACTCTCCGGATTCCAGCCAACAATCTTTGCAAATATCAACATTTTGTCCATCGCCAATCCTCCACCTTGCTGATTTTAGAATAATATCTCTGCCATGATGCAGACTCGTCCATGTCCATGAGCAATTCCTTCTTTGTTTGACCTACAAAAAAGGAGAGTTAGGAAAATAGGTTGCCTGTAGGATCTTAGCCCAGAGAGAATCTGGGTTTTGAAGTAGCCTCCAAGCTTGCTTGGCCAGAAGGTAGGAGTTCATATGAGTGAACTCCCAGAAACCCAAACCACCATTTCCTTTATTATCCATTAGAGCACTCCATTTTTTTCCAGTGAATGCCTTTTTCCCGCCCTGACAATCTCCACCAAAATCTAGCCACAACTGAGCATAAACTGTTGCAAAAGGTCATAGGAAATCTGACCATTGCCATTGCATATAATGGAATAGCCTGTATAACCGCCTTTATCATAACTTCCTTTCCAGCTTGATTCAGCAACCCCTCCTTCTGCAACACCCTTTCTCCAAAAAGGATATTACACCATAGTAACCAAAATGTTTAGCAATGACTTAGAAAATATTTAGATAAAAGTTGATAATCCTTCTCTGAAAATGCAGGTAAAATTTTTTGTCTTCATAAAGATGAGAAGGACGGGGAATAAATCCCTGTAAGACTTTCTCTTTGTAAATATTTAGGTGTAAAGAGTAAAACATAACTTGTAAAAAAATTCCCCATCTCATATATGTAATCATCAGAGTTTACAACAGAGGTTTATACAGCGAACACCTAAGCCGGTTAAGTCTTTAGACCTCTACCCAACCTAAAACAGTAAATATCGATTCTTCTTGGAATCTCTATCAATCTATACAGCATCCTCCTTCAGATCCTTCTTCTAAGAGTTACCCTACTTCTTGGGTAAATCATCTACTCGATCATGTATCAACACAACATAAAAGTAGGCAAAGGTGAAACTCTAAAACAAATTAATATGAAAAGTAAAAGCACATCCAAAACACGGATCACACATCACCTAATTCGCACATCAAACATATATATGTCAGAACATCAAGTTATCTAAAACACATATCAAAATAGCAGATCATTCAAGACATATAAACAGATCTCGTTTAAGTAGATCTTACCTTGTGCTGGAACCCTACAAAAGCAATGCATTCTCAAAAATATATTATCAAGTCAAAGTATATTTATGCATACCACTTCAATATCTCTCAAAACACACCGGTGTATTGCTCTAAGGATACTTTACCAACCTTAACACCATCGAGCGATTGGCTGTAGTAAACATAAGAGAATAACCAGACAACCTCTTCAAGACTTCTGGGGATCCTTCGGTAATACTAACATTTATTACTTAATACCAATTTATGAATAGGTTAGCCAGTCAGATTTATCCAAGTCGAGTATACGATTCGTCTCGGCTCGAAGGGATCAACCTACACGACCATTGAGACTTTTGAAACATGGATAATCCCAGTAGGCAATTGTAGCCCAACTAAACCCTATTCTCAACTACACTACTTCGAGTTGTAATGCTAAAAAATTCTTTATGCAAATGACCGTCTAAATTTGCACACAAATTCTCTTTAGTATCTCTTCGCAAAACTTCCTTTATTTTACTGTAGCTGCTTTTGAAAATTTCTAAATCTCACCAAAATACTTTATATGAAATAACTCATCACTTTCGAATAGAAATACTTTTGAATGAATAGATAGCTGTTAAAACCCACATCTTTCTCTTTATATCAGAAAACTCTTTTATTGCTTTTAACTAAATAGCTCTTGCTCTTTTTTTACCTATTCTACAGATCATTTACGAGTTAAGTTACTTGTCCCGCTTCAATAAGTCAATTTATGACTTATCACACCGCGGCAGAGCCGAACTGAGATGAGCAGCCCAACAGAGTGATTCGATATATAAACTAAAGGTTATTAATTCATTTCAAGCAAACCAAAACGGGGCAGAGCCACCTAGGATTGATCAAGAGAGAAGAGATCATCAGTATTTAAATTTACGTTCACTTTATAATCAGTAAGTGTCTGTTCTCAGATTTTAGATAGCTCTTTGAGAATGGAATAATTACACAGCAGCTGAGCCGACTGCGGTAATCAGTATTTGTCTTTCTGAAAGTTTAATACAGACTTAGTGAATGAAGTAAAGCTGATTATTTTTCGGCTTAGTTAATTTTCGAATATGAAAGGATCACACAGTGGCAGAGCTGTCTTCGGTAATTAGTACTCAATTTCTAAATAATACGATATAGTCTAAGTAATCGTAATCAAGCTGTTTCTCTTCTGAAATACTTAAGCACCAATTATCTTCCAGGAAAGAGGTCCATCGAAAGCATATCTCACTAATTTCCACTGCCATAGACATTGAAAATTAAAGTGAGTTAATTGTATACATATACAGATTGGATACCCACTCTATATTTCCCACTGTTAATGTAACGTCCGTAATTTTAGGTTTTTAACTTCGTTATATTTTGAATATATGGATGTGTGATTCATGTGAATTAAATATATTTTAGGAAACTAAATCCAGTAGACATGATTCTCTTGAGCTTAGAGATCAATAGTTTAAGTTCGGCGTCGAAAATCAAACGGAAAAGCGGTAGTGTTTTAACTGTCGAAATGGCTGCGTTATGAGGAAGAAACCCTAAGTTGGAGTTAAAAAAGGGATTTGAGGATGCCAATATTGATTTTATAATATTTGAATATTTTAGAAATTTATTTGGAAATTTTTTGATAAACGGATAAGAAGAATTACAGTTTTGGTCTCTGTAGTATGACTAGGATGGACTGTAAGTGGGATTGGAGGCCAGAACAAGTGGGAAAAATATTTTTATGAGTCAAATAATGTTTTTACATTATTTTGGAATTTTAGAAATTATTTTTAGAATTTTTAGAATAGCAGATTAAGAATTGCGATTTTGGTCCCTGTAGAATTAAGGACAGGGTAAATGGGAGATCAAATGGATACCGGAAGGTTAGGAAATGATCCAAAATAAAATGTAAAGGTCACCAATAGTAATCTTATAAGATTTATGATTTTTAGAAATTTTTTGAAATTTTTCAGAGAAAGTGCAGTTTAACCCTAATTTACGGGTTACGGTGAAATCGAAAAATTACCGTGTTGCTTCTGAATTTGATTTCTAGGTACCAAGACCCTTTTGGCACTTTAATTTCGTGGTCTTGGCTTATCATAAGGATCATGAGAGCTTTTTACATCAATAGGTTATTTTCGGACAACTTTAACCCTAAACCGCAAAAGTTACTGCAGTTTATTACCGTCATTTACTTTTTACCATGGTTAAAAGTGAAAATTTATTTACCCTGCCCCTTGACCAGCCATGGACCGCCCTAGAGTCTTGTAGAAGAGTGTGGAATTTTCATGACTCATGGGAAAAGACCATTTTGCCCTTAGCTTAAATAGTTAATTACCAAGTGAGGAAATGACCACTTTGCCCTTTCGGTTTTGCCCTTAAGTTTGGTTTAAATTACCAAAGAGCCATGCAGCCATCTTGTTCAATATGGACCCTTGATTAGGTACTTTATTTGGTGAAAATAACATCTTGGCCATTGATTTCCTCTAGTTAATTAAATCTAGTCTTAAATCAACCAAGGTTGGTTTCAAGTGAATCATGTTTTAACTCTAGTTAGATTGGAACTTATCTCCTTCACACTTGGCTGTTGCAAACCGTCCCCTTTGAGCCAAGATATTATAAGTCTCATCATTTCATTTTGTGACTCATGGCTTTTAGCCAATTAGAAAAAAGATCATTTATCTAAATAACTAATTAATAAACCAACTAATAATTATAACAATTAAGGCAAAGTTATTCAAGCCTAAAGGGAGGGGGCCTGAAACGTGAGGCTAAAGAGAAAAGGAAGAAAGTCTTATTCATTTCTTCAATTGTATTTTCTCTCCAAGATCAAGAACTCTTTCATTTTCTCTCTCATTTTCTCTCATTTTCTTTCATTTTCCTTCAAGCTCCATCTTCTTCCTTTAACCTTTGTCTCAATTTTCATGAGCTTTTAACCATCAACCACCATATATCTTGATCTTTTATACAAGCATCAAGTGTAGAGATTCATCTTCAAACAAGCCTTCATCAAGACCATCAAGCTCTTTATAGATTTTGTTCTTTTGGATTTTGAATCTTCAAGCCACAAAGGTGTTTGGTATAGGTAAGATTTTCATGAACCAAGTTCCTATTATCTTCTTTTTGGTTCATATGTCTAGGGTTTGATTTGTAAATATTATATCTTAAGTTTTCTCTTGGTATTTTGGAGATGTTTATGCTTGATTGGGAGGTGATGATCAAAGGGTAGTAAGAGATCAAGAAGCTAGGATTTTCCTTCATCAAGCTAGGAGTAAGAGGTAAGGGGAAATTTCTCTTACAAAGTTATTTGTATGCTTGAGATGCATATGCTATGATTGGCTATGATTTTCTTGTCCATGTGAGGTTGTGGATAGGTTAATATGTATGTTTGTGTATGATAGAGATTTTTATTGAATATAGATGAACTTGGATTTGCTTGAACCTTATGTTTCTTGTGATTGATTTTGTTGCTTCCATGATGAGGATTCTCCTTAGTGGTAGAGGAGCCTATGTTTTGTGTGTGATGATCTTGCTCTATGTTTGGGTGTGGTGATCTTGTTCTATGTTTGGTATGTGATGATCTTGCTCCATGTCTTGTTAGATGCTTGGATCCATAGCTTGATGTTGAGTTATTGTCTCTTGAGATTAAGGAGTAAATGGAGTAGTAGGAAACTTATGGTGTTGGTTTATAATTTGAAAAGCTTTGTGATAGATCTAAGAATATAATTTTTGCCCATTTTTATAGATTAGGTCTTAACCATGTAGAGAAGTGATTCATTTTGGTTGAACTTTGTGAAAATCGGATTCAGTCATGCCCTGGGTGTGTTTAATCTCGAAGCTGTGAAAATCGGATGTTTTTGGAAAGAACAGGGGACAGAGACGTCCCCGCCGCTGGTGTGAAAATTCCCGCGCCTGTGAACAGCTCTGGATTCTGTAAAATAAACAGCCCAGAATTTTACGAAAATCAGTTTTTCCAGTTTTTTTGAAGAAAGCCTTTTAAGGGAAAAATGTCATTTTTAAATTTAAAAGTTGGCAAGTATTTTAGTTAATTTATTTTTAGAATTTAAATATTGGCTCTAGCAAGTGTTATTTTGTTAAAAGACAAAGATCAATTAAGGGTATAGATGAAAGAGGAAGAGATATGTTAATTGAGAATAATCACAAAGAGATGAGTATTACATAACCAAAAGATAAGGTTATGTGTGATTGTTACAAGAGGTAACATAGAGAAGAGGTTGAGAATGTTACAAGTGGTAACATAGAGATGTGCATGAGATAAATTACAAGAGAAACAATGTGAAAGTGATTGTGATTGACTTTGTGTGCAATATGTCATGTCATTTGCATAAAGATATTTTCTTGGCTTTGCCAAGTGGTCATACCCAGAGAGGGTTGTGACGTGAGCTACAACACAGTGACGGGTTGAAAATAGGGTATGGTTGGTGTAACATCCATTTTTTTCAAGTAAACTATTCTACTTTCTGTCTTATATGAATTTTTGCTAAATAAATATTTTGAGACTTATTTTTAGTTTACAAATAGTATTTAAATACACTTGTTTAAAATTACTTCTGAAAACAGTCAATATTCAGCTTCTGTCAGGTCTACCTACAGGATCTGTTTCCTTGTCTATCCGTCCCTATTCTGTTTTATTTGAATTATTGTGGCAAAAATGTTTTGTGATTTATTTCTAGCTTAAAATTAGGGGAAAAATACATGTATTTTGAAATACTTCTGAAACGGTAGTTTTTCAATCAACATCGAGCCTTTTTACAGAAAACGGTTTACGTCTAACTGACGAAAGAGATTTAAATAGCTTGTGTGTGTTAAACAAACTCAATAAATAAACTTTCTTCACAAAAGTTGGTTCTTTTATTATTTTAGATTTTCTGGAATTTTTTTTTTTGCAATTTTTGGGAAGCTTTTGAAAAATACCGAAAACTACTCTACCCGGGGGCATTTAAACGCAAAAACCTTGTTTCACAGATATAATTTTCGAGTAAAAGGTCCATAAGTAATTTATATTTTATTTTTAATTATTTATTTCTTGATTTTTAAAATTATTTCTGTGAAAGTTTTGAAAACCCTTTTTTTTCTGTATTTTTTGGGGTTTTACCTGCGAAACGATGAAAATCGAAGGGTTTGCACTATCTATAAATTTCAAAAATGAGTGCCAGGAAATTATTTAGGCTTTTTATGTCATTTTCTAGCATTCTCATTGGTTCTCATCATTTTTAACTAATTATTTCAATTTTTGATTTATGGAAAGACATTTTTACCCTTGGTTTTCATACTTTTTCATCCAAACCCTAGGGGTATTTTTGTAAACTCACATCTCCTTCATCCCAGCTCTGTTTTGGCCAACCTTCACAAGGTCTAGAGCGGTCTTGAAGCTTCTCAATGGTTCTAGGTCATAGATATTTTATTAGATATTTTTTGATATTTATAATAATTAGGATTTATTAATTTACCAAAAATGAAAAAAATCAAGATATTTTCTTCCTCCCACCTCCATTCAGCCGTGGACCTCTCCCTATAAATAGGGAGGGGGTTGCTCTTCTTTTCTTCACAAATCCACTCGAAGCAAATCACTCAAAATTCTCATTTCTTTCCTTTCTTTTTCTTATGTTTTCTTTGGTTTTTCTAATCAAACCTCTTGTGTTTTTTCCTTGTGTTCTTAGTGTTCTTCATTGTTCTTGGCCAAGGTATGGGGAATTTCTTCTTAAGATGGTTTTGATCTTTGTTTTGATGAAAATTTGTGTGTTGGGTGTTTATTGTTTTAAATAAATTGTTATATATTTTGTAAAATGTTTTAAATGGTTACTATGTCCAATTTTTATTTAAAAATGTGATTTTTCAAATAGTAAAGTTATAATGCCCAATTTAATTATAAAGTTTAATAATTGTACCGTTACACTGGCGAAATTTTAACTATAAATGTTTGATCACCCAGTGGGCTATGCCTCCGTGATCAACAAATATAAGAATTTGTAAAATTGAACCTCTGTAGTTCTTTTAATGGATATGGATGGGGTGCTTTGGTCAGGCGTAAGAATGCATCTTTGGTGAACTCATACGGTCGGGCTCAGGGGCCATATCTCTATTACGCCATTAGGACGTGAGCAAGTGACTAAAATACGTTAAAATTTCTAAACCAGAGTTTTTCTTCCATTTTCATGTTCTTTTCGAAAATATATATACACAGGCTGACTGGGTAAAATAATTTAATAGTAATGGGTTCTCGGTGAACTCTACTGTTAAGTTATTTGGTAGAAATTCCTGGTTTGGAGTTCTGTTATATATAAAAACTTGTGATTTTTACTGTTTATATATAGACTGATGATTGGGTTAAGATAGTTCATTTGTATGGATATGTCTAGGAAAGAAAAAGGTCATTGAAGGGGCCTACAAGCTCACCTGATCTTTCCTGGGAACCATACCGATGCGCTATTTTTCCTATCTTAGTAAGTTCGTATATACGTGGCGAAGATTACTTGATCAGCTTCTAAAGGGCTTTCCCAAAGAGAATAAACTTAAGTAATAATTTTCGTTAATATTAAATACAGTTATGGTTCGTTACCGCGTTTGACCCCGTCACAGTGTAATTATTCTTAAAATAAATTAATAAAGCCGAAAAGTGACAAGAGTATTTTGGAGTATGATGTTTTCCTTGAGATTCTATGTTTTACTTGAGTTAAGGGATTCCGTATTTTTAATTGAGAAGTGTGATTTTATTCTTACTGAATTTGGGGTTATCTGAGCTATGTGACTCAATATTCCTATCTGAGCAGTGTGATTTTGTGTTTGATTGAGATATGCGACTCTGAGTTTTTATCTGAGAACGTGGTTTTGTGTTTACTTGTGATTCCGTGTTTAGTTGAGAGTTAAGTCATAATTTGGTGTCTGTGGTTACTAAGAAAAATCTCTCGGAGTAGCGGGCTGAATACTCGTGGTTGTGTGCCGAAATTCCTATGGTAAAATCTCCATGAGTAGCAAGTGACTTACTCGTGGGTGTGTCCCGAATTTAAGTGCAAGTCTCCAGGAGCAGCGGGTTGTTATACTCATGGGTGTGTCCCGAAGGTATTGAGTAAAATCTCCATGGGGTAGCGGGTCGAGTGCTCGTGGGTGTGTCCTGAAAGTCATTAAGGAAAAATCCCCAGGAATAGCGGGCAAAGTGCTCATGGGTGTGTCCCAAAAGTTTAGAGGGTTTATGTGATATTACTGTACCGATGATTTGTTATGTTTGGCCATTACTTTACAGGCAAGGACTTGGCATTTGTGTTTATTTTGAGGATGAGTATAACAGTATTATTACGTGATATTTATCGTATGAATTTTATTTCCTGTATGCATTATATCTGTTAAGTATCTCAAATGATGAAGATTTTCACCTATGCCTACTTTCCATGTTTTGTCTATATGTGGTTGAGTAGATGTTTTTCCCAAGGAGTGGGCTAAGCCTTAGGAGGAAATTAGAAGAGGGTTGTTGCGTGAATTTCGAGAAAAACCAGTGTTTATTGTATTGCTTTGGGTAGAGGTCTAGAGATTTGACCGGCTCAGGTGTTCACTGTATAAATATATTTCGAGATATTGAATTCTCCTTGTAAACTCTGAATATTTTTTTTATATGAGATGAGATTTTCCTTACAAGTGTACTATCTTACGTTTCCGCATTTAAAAACCTTACGAAAAGATTTAGAGAAGCATATTCCCCGTCCTTCTCATCTCCTTCAACAAAGTGAGAAAAATTTTACTCGCATTTTCAGAGAAGGAATGCTGAGTTTTCATTAGATATTTTTATAAGTATTTCGAAAATTCTTGGAAACTATGGTGTAATATCCTTTTTGGAGAAAGAGTGTTGCAGTTGGGCTACAATTGCCTACTGGAATTATCTAGGTTTCGAAAGTCTCAATGGTTGTATGGTGACTCCCAACGAGCCGAGATCGAGTAGAGCACCCGGCTTGGATAAATCTGACTGACTAACCTATTTATGATATGGTGTCAATAGAGATGAGTGAACAGTTACCTGAATTTTACAGTGTAGAATCAAGAGCAATTATGACTTAAACATGGCTTTCATGAATGCTGTTACTTGGACTTCACCGTGTGTAGCCTTGAATAGGTAGGTTAAGGATTGACTATGGCCTATCGCTCAAATGTTGTTGAGGAAGAGAAAAGTCTTCATGGAGCATTACATTGGTGTTGAGAGAGAAATATAAGTGTCATGCATTTTGAATATATCTGTGTGATGATATATTGCCTTGATGATGAGTTGTGTTTTACAAGCTGTGATAGCATATTGCTATGGTGATATTATATGTGTGTAATTGTATATTACTGTAACTAAATTCAATGTGCTTGTGGTAATGTGTTATTGTGATAAAGAACTGCGTGCTATAGGATAATGAGTTATGATTTACGATCTGCATGAGTTTCCTTTATTCTTTTTATTGTCATTGTTGTGAGATAACTTGTGTACGAGGATTTTTCACCCTTGCCTATATGTTTTGTTATCTTTTTGAACATGATTCATATAGATGTACCACCAGTGGACCAAAATAGAAGGAGGAGGAAGACTACCTTCCGGAGTGGCATTTATCTAGGTTGTCTTTGGGAATGATCTGAGACTCGACTGGTTTAGGCTCATTTGAAGTAGAGTATTTATATTGTCCTTGTTGGATGACTGCATTAAACAATCCATTGTAATTGTGCACAATGTTATATAGTAATAAAGTTTATTTCTGTAAGAATAGAAATGGGTGTAAATTTTGGATTGACCTTTTTGAGAAAAACTTTATATGACAAAATTTATATTCTTTAATCTTTAAAAAGAAAAAAAATTCACTCACTATCTGGGAAGTAAACATAAGTCCAGAAAGTATATTTTCTTGAAATTAAAATGAACAATATTCTATTTTTATTAAATAAATGGTTACTTATGTGGTTACTTATGTTGTAAGGCTCTTTTGGGAGAAAGGGTGTTACAGTTAATATAACAGTATAATTCACCGAGAATCCATTACTGTTTATATTAATTTCTGATAGATGCTATAACAGTAGAATTCACCGAGAATCCATTACCGTTATACTCTTTTATCCAATCCAATCTATTTATATATACGTTTATTAAGAAATCACTTCTTTCCCAATTTATCTTAGTCATGTATATACCAGGTCCCTAGGTTAAGAATTTCCCAAACAGCGTATCCGTACAGTTCCCAGGAAAGAGAGACGGACTTAAAAATCCCCTTCAAAGGTCTGTCTTTCCTAGACAGACCCATATTGATAAACCATTTATCTTAACCATCACCTTGTATATCAATGATAGACAATATCAGGGTTTTCACAAAAGAATAATTTGTATTTTCTTTATGGTAAGATCATATTTGCGGTAAATCTAAATTTTGCCATTATAACAGTATGTTTACAAAAACTAAAATTAATTTTGTCATAGTAACCTTACTCACACAATTTTAATAGGAATTTGGGCATTATAACACTACAATTAATAAATAACACAAAACAATTATATTAAAGTCATAAATCAATTATTTAAAGCATAAATAAACAAACAAAGGCTATAACACATAAACACACAAGTCAAGCACAACCAAGAATCAAACACATACTTCTCAAAATAATTTGCAAGAGGTTCCTCTTACCTTTGCCACAAATGTTGGAAGAACAAGGCTTGAAAACACCAAGAACACCAAGTAAGAAATTTAACTAAGAAGAGAAAAGAGAGGATTTGTGCTTTGTCAATACAAAGGCTTCTTGGTGTGTGAATTTTATGAAGCGAAGATGGCTATTTATAGATGGTCGGGCGGCCAAAGGAGGGAGGAAGAAGGTATTAAAAATTTGTGTGGTCATCCACCTTTTCCAAGCCTATGTCATAATGCATTTCTAATTAAATCATCCATTTTTCTAATTGGTTTCTTCTTATGACTAGGCTCATGACTCATATGGAAAAAGCAAATCCAAGGGCCTACATGGGATGGTGATGTCGACCAAGAAAGGGAGAGGAGGGGACCATTGGATTTCATGGACAAAAACTTTATGTTTTACTTGTTTTTAAGTTAAAATCAAGGGTAAAATAGTCTTTTTAATCAAAAATTCATAAATTAATTTAAATGGTAAGAATCTATGGGGAATCTCGAAAACGACATGTAAGAACTTCATGGAAGAGTTTCTAGATTTTTACGGTAAGGGTATTTTTCGTGGTTTGTATAAACAAAGGAAAACGGACGCGCTGTAAGTGCAAAGCGGATATTTTTCAGAAAATTCCAGAAAAATTTCTAAGAAATTGCAAATCTGATATAAACACTAATAATCCCTCTTAAAAAGTGATTTTGAGCATTCACTGGTCACTAAAAATTCATTTCCGTTCAGAAACCCTCGTTTCACGTGTCCGTAGAGACTGAAAAAGTAACTTTTGATCTGCTTTTCAGAAAATTTTGAAATAATTTCCAAAAATCCTAAAAAATTTAAAAACATGATTTAGCTTCTTAAAATCTCTTTTTGACCTCAACTTGGTCTCTGAATCAGTTATTTAGTTCTTGCTGTAAACTATAGGGACCAAAACGGTAATTTCTAAAATTATTTTTTCAAAAATTATAAAAAATCACAAATATTAAAAAGACCAACTTTTGTGAAGGAAGTTTTGTTTTCTGAGTTGTTTTGATATATTTTAACTATTTTAAACCTTATCAGTTAATTACGGTAAATATGGTTATCTGTAAAAACCCAAACGTCAAAGGAAAAAGGTGTGTTTCAATGAAATAATTTGATAAGTATTTTAGAACCTTAATTATAAGTCCAACATAATTTTCTTAACACTTAGATCGCACAATTTCATATAAAAAAGAAAATAGACGGTAAATGGGAAAACGGAGTTTACACTATCTATTTAAAAGTTAACGACAAATGAAACTATCTGTTTCTATTCTAAAAATGGATAAGAGTATTTAAACCATTTTTCTAAGATGAAAATAAATTAACAAACACATACACACACAGTATTTAGAATACTATAGGATAAATACGAAAGTGATGCAAAACAGAAGTTTATATAAAGTCTATCTGTCTTACCAATTTAAACTATAATACCAAGCAAAACTTGTCATTTCTATACTATCTAACATCTCTATTTGATTTTTGTAATCTTTATCAAGATCATTTCTTAGTCTCTAGTATTTATCCATTTCTTAACTAGTAGATTACGTAATTTCTCTTAGAAGGACTAAAACAACATTATTCTTTTATACTGTTCTAAAATTCCAAACTTAATTTCTAAAATCTTCATATGTCACTAAGTTACTATTTGTATCCTCAAATACCTCTTTAGAAATATAGTATGAATTTTTCATATTCATTATCAACTTATTCTGACAGTCAAAAATATCCGTAAAGTATTATTTTTAACTCCTATGCCAAATCTAAACCATTATACCTTATCTGAAAATCTCAAAGATGATTCTAATCCTCTAAAATTAACACTCTATCTTATAGAGTGAAATTTTAGGATATTACACCTTTCACCCCTCCAATTTTGCCAAAACGCTCTCTTTTATCCAAGCTAATCCAGACACTTTTGATTTGCCCCACTCCGCTGGCAAGCCTAAGTATTTGCCTGGATTATCCCAGCTTTGCATATTTAGGATTTGTTCCATGATCACCCGAGTTCTAGGCTCTACATACTTGCCAAAAATAATCCTTGATTTGGAAATATTTATTCTTTGGCCAGACATCTTTGAATACGTATTCAGAATATGCATCAAACAATACAGTTGGGATTGGGGTCCTAAGATGGATTATATTGGCAGATTGCTATGCTACGGCCTATGGCCATTTGCATATGACTTGATCATTTTTTCGTAGCATGCCACAAGGCCCATATTAAGGGGTCGTTCGGGGTGGTTTTAAGTTTCTAGTGTTTGGTTTTAGAAGTTAAATTTGAAAACAAAACATGTTCGGGTAAAATGGAGTTGAATTGGTTTTTTTCTTAATTTCAAAACAGTTTTAACCTAAATTTCAAAACCATAAAAATAGGTTTTGTGATTCTTGTTTCAGTTGTAAACGCTAAATACTTCCGTTCTCTCGTGTCTAGAGGTGGGTATGCGGGTAGACCAGTCTGCATATAAACGGATCGGGTCGGCCCGAGCTGCAAAATAAATGGGCTTACATGATGTGGCTCGCGTCCAGCCCGCATAGTCCATGGGCTAAATGGGGTCAGCCCGTGGGCCTACTAAAGAAAAAATAATTAAATTTTGAAAAAATTAAAATAAAATATACATTAAAACTTTAAAATTTAATTAAAAAAATTGGCCCGCGGGGTTAAATGTGCCGGGCTAAAAAAACCCGCATTTAAAACGGGTCTATATTTAAGTGACCCATAGCCCGCACGGGCTGCGGGTTAAATAGGTCAAAGTCCATATACCCAGCTTTACTCGTGTCCCTTCGACATCCTCTCATCCCATCTAGGGATAGCAAAATGGGTCGACCCACCCCAGCTCGTTTTTTGCCCGCCCCGCCAAAGAATGTGGGCAAAAAAAATACAACCCTGTCTCGTTTAAGGGCGGGTTGGCAGCCCAGCGGGATGACCCGTTTTTGGAGGCCCAAATCCACGACAAATAAAAAATTGAAAAAATCATTTAAAAAATAATATAATCAACCCGACGGGAGGGCCAAAGCGGGTCGTGGGTTGAAAAAACCCAATATGCCAAAAAGGCGGGTTAGGCGGGGCCAGCCCATCCCGTTTGCCACCCCTAGTGTCATCTCTCTCATGCCTTCACCATTCATAGTAAGGTGCGGTAAAGAAAGTGACTAAACTAAAAAAAAAACTGAAACTCAAAACTGAAACTAGATTTGGTTTTTGAAATTTTCAAAACATAAAACCAAAAACCACCTCGAACGGGGCCTAAAGGATTTGGTTTCCATTTGCCTTATTCCCATTCCAATTCGGTTCATCTTTTTTTTTTTTTGCCTTATTCCGTTTGCTGTTGGCCTCGGTGGCCTGGTCGGTTCTGTAACAGTTGGGCTTTGGCCCATGTTTGTCTTAATTCGGTTCATCTGTCTACCCCTCCTTTGCATTCGGTTATTTTTTTTCGGCCCATTTTCTTTTTTCTCATTGGATCTATTCTTATTCATCCAATAAATTGCTAAAGAAACAAGTGGAGATGGCGACCTACACAACCAAGCATGTGATAACTACATCGAATTTATAGCATAGTAAGACAAAATATGTTGTTTGAAATATTGTCAACTTGAATTTTGATTTTGTTCTTGGACCCTCCAGTGATCCCGACCGAGTATACACGTCATCGCCAAGGACGGATCTAGAAACCTATTTAATTGGGGGCTGACAATTTTTTATGATAAATTTTTATGAAACATTAAATCATAATAGTTAAATACATTCTGTCCAAAAAAAAAGTAGTTAAATGCATCATATTGTTTATCTAAGCCGTGCGCGTCGTCCCTTCATATCATAAAATCCATCAATAATAGAATTTGTATCAAATTTTTCAACAATTCTTCTCTCGATGTAAGTAATCAAGCAATCAACAAGAAATTCATCTTCCATCTTGTTTCTGAGCTTATTTTTCACAATCTCCGTAGCTGAAAATGATCTCTCAATTGTAGCAGTTGAAATGAGAAAAGTCAATACTAAACGAATTAAACGATCAATCAAAGGCTAAGTCAAATATTTTCTTGTTTTCACCAATCCTTGACATAGCTCAGAAATTGTTGATAGATTTCTGAGTTCAGAATGAAAAGGAACATCAAGTTCATAATGTTGAGCTTTATTCTAATATGCAACTTCTCTTGTTCAGTAAAGTCATCGGGGTAAAACTTAAACTTTTTCTATTATCATATAAAATATTATAATATAAATGTTAGATTAAAATAGATTTTTCCTAATATGAAATTTGAATAAGTTTTAGATAGAGTATTTGTTATTTTTGTAGATTTTTATCTTTTATGTTACATATTATGTTTTTAATTAAGTTAATATAATCTCAATAAATTTGGTGGCAGTTTAGATTTTTTAGAAAATTTTATATTGGATGTAAGTCAAATATATGTTTGTAATATAATAATATGTACCACCAGGGGCTTGAGTGAGATGACACGAGTCTCTCTCAGTTTAACTAGAGGTCGACACCCTGGTCTACACCAAAAAAAAAAATGTAAAAATTAATCAAGAAAGGCTTTAGATTGGATGTAAGTCAAATATATGTTTATAATATAATAATATGTAAAAATTTATCAAAAGAGGCACAATAGAGGCTTGATCACCTGACTTGGAGACCACGGACTCGCGCACAACCACTGCAACATCAACGATTTTAGTTGATTATTTTGCTACATTAATATATATTTACATTTAACTTGAACAATCACCATACATAAGCTTTAAAAAAAATTACGGATGAAGGGGGAGGTCTGGCCCACCCTTCCCCCCCCCCCCCCCCCCACAAATCCGCCCCTGGTCATCGCCCTACCGAGATTTGAGTCAGCAGCAATAAGGAGCATTTATGGCGCGCTAATGAAGGAGACCAAATCCCCGATTGCCTCTCTCACATTGATGGATCGGGCATTATAAAATGGCACACCTAACACCAAAAAGGGACGAGTTCTCATATCACCTGAGGTGATCCTCGGTCTCAACACCAAGAGCTCGGGGGTCCATTTCCATACGTGAACAATTCTAATAAGGGATTTCATGAGTAAAGCTCATGAAAATGTTGTTTTAAAAGTTATTGCACATCTCAGTCAATTATGTTCATTCATACAACTTGTAGGAATTTTTTTATACAATAACATTTTCCTGTCTATAATTTTATAATATAACCTTGTTTAGACTAAGAATAAAACAAGTCTTATTTGCGCCTTTGTTGTAATGGAGTAAGTCAGCCTCAGGTGGTCAAGAGTTGACTAAGCGAGAAATTGTTTTGTTTTAGTAAATTAATGGATACTAGTAATTGATATACTATCAATCAACTAACCAGATTGACCTATTTAATTAACTCGTAAAATAACTTTTTTTTATCCACAGTAATCCCAGGGAGACGAGACATTTGGGCTAATCTGTGTTCGGTCGGGAGGTAAGTAAAGTATGGCTATGGATTGTTCCATCATCGAGGATCAAACACTCGTAAAATAACTTACTCGTACTAATTAAAAATATTAGTTAGTTTCATTAAATTTTCTTAATTTCATCTAAGAAATTAACTTATTCCCTAAACTATCCTTAATAAATGGGAACATTGGAATTAAAATTTGAATTAAATGAAGGGTATTTTGTGGATTAATTCATTAAATAGAGTGAAATTATAAGTTGAGATTTGTTCATATTTTTGGACCATCATTTTTGGCTTATATTTGAGTCTAAAGGGAGTAACATTTTAGGTTTTTAATGAAATATTAAATTTTTTATTCTAATTTTGTCCCAAATAAATAAAAACTATGATGGTCTTTTTGTACTATTATGCATTTATAGAAATTGAGAAAGGGGATAATAATAATTTAATAAAATGATTCTACTCATTAAATTATTTCTAATTTTTTAATGATTGTTGAAAAACTTGTGTAGTCAAAATCGGGCCGAACTAACCGATTTGACCGGTTGGACCAAGAATCAGTCAGATGTCCAATCTAATATTTAACCAGAAAAATCGTCAGGTTTCAAAATTGGTCAAGAACCAGTCAAACTGGCCCAAATTAAACCAGTGGTAAGAACCAGTTTGAACAAGTCATTTTCAATTCTTTATTTTAAAAATATTTTTTAGCCAACTAAAGACACATTAATTAGTTACAAAAATCTATATATGTGAATTTTTTATTATTTTTTCCCTCAAAATATATAATATGAACAATTTATATTAACTTAAAATTTAATTTGTCTTGAAAAACTCAGGTATCTACCACTTTTGTCAAACCATATTAATGTGTGTAGGTGCCCTTTAAATCACCGTGTGCGGGAATGAGGAATTCTCTCTTTCATATATAAAAGTAACTTGCAACGCGAATATGTTTTGTTGACTTTGTACTACTGGGTCATTTTACACACCAATTTCCAATTTGCATTTACTTTTCTTAATCGTTACTGTATTTCTTATTTCTTACACTCATTCTTTTCCTTTTTTTCCACCACTTTATTATTGGTATTTATTGAGAGGTAGAAAAGAAAACAAATTTAGAATTACTAATTTGGCCATGTTCATGCATATGCCCTTTTTCCCCCTTTGGCTCATTTTGTTGAAACTATATTATAAAGTCCTGAACTTCAATTCATGGCATTGCTTCCAGGCCGTGTGAACAGCAAGGCAAAAAAGGCCATTGCCTTAGGCCCAAATTTTTATTTATTTAATATACTTGATATATATATATTGTACTGTCCGGTACAGCAATGTTTTATATGAAGAATGAGCAAATGAAATATATATCACAAATTTCATGAAAAGCGTAAAATTTATAGAAAACCACGTTTTGATGAAAGTGTTACCGATGAGATCACACATTCAGCTGAAGATTCTTTTCATATTGAATATTTTTTTATACATATTAGATCAACCTATTTCTTCTATTGAGACTCGATTTGAACAATTTTTACAATATGAAGCTATTTTTGGTTTTTTATTTGAATAAAAAAATTTAAAACCTTGGATGAGGATGAATTGCAAAAATATTGTATTAATCTTGAATTTTTTTTAAGATTTAGTGAACATTCTAATATTGATGGTTTTGATTTATTTTCAGAATTAAAAGTATTAAGAGAGATTTTGACAGAAGAAATTAATACTCCAATAGAAATATTAAGCTTTATCAAAAGATTAGATTAGTTTCTAAACGTGTGTATTGCTTGTAGAATATTATTGACAATACCCGTAATAGTTGCGACTGCTGAAAGAAGTTTTTCAAAATTAAAATTGCTTAAATCCTATCTTAGATCAACAATGTTACAAGACCGTTTAAATGGATTAGCCATATTATCTATTGAGAGTGAAATTTTAAAATTACTTGATTATAAAACTTTGATAAATGATTTCGCAGCTCAAAATGCTAGAAAAATAATATAAGTTTTGCCTAAGGCCCCAAAATTTCTAGACACGGCCCTGATTCCTTCTAGTCTTGCCATCCTCTGCAGCAAGTTAGGTATTGCATGCAGCACGCTGTTAATTTCTCAAAAGCTGCAACTTGTATTACCATAGTGTCTGTTTCATGGCTAACGTAAAACACACCTCACATGGGCGCATTAATTTTGATAAATACAATCCAGAATCACTTAGGTATTTGATTATTGTCGATTAAGTGAGAACTAGCGGAAATTAAAAACATGCAGAGTAATACCCGTCTGTCCACTTTTTTATTTTTATGGATAATAATATGCAGTTATAAAAATGTTAATACTCTAGTTTTAGTGTATAATTAAGTAAAAGTTATAGGGATAAAATAGAAAAAAAAATATAGGACACAAAAACATAGTTATTTTAAAGTGGAAGTTATAGGAACAAAATAGTCCCTAAAAATGTGTACACTAAAAAGTTGTATTCTCCATAATTAATTTTCATTTGAAAACTTAACAAGCGTGGCGTTAGTCATCTTTTTTTAAAAAAATTTAATAAAAAATGAATAATAATGTCATCTTAATTTTCTCATGTGTCTCTCTCACGATAAAAGAAAATTAAGGAGTGACATGAGAAAAAATAATTAGATAGTATAAAAATAATTGAAAGGTGACGTCTATACATCTATATCATTGACAAAAGTTCAGAGATTATATATCCGGACTATTAGTTTATGAAACTAATTTCACGAGTTTTCACTTATATGACACGTGTGATAATTATAATAAGCATTAATTGTATGTGATGCATGTGCTAAAACCCCATTCTAAAACCCCATTCTAGTATAAAAACACAGATCGGTTTACTATTGTGTTGGACTAATTACTACTGCGATAAAACATTTTAGTTTTATAAATATTATTTGTAAGTTTTTTCTAGTATAGATCTAAAATAAGGGTTTAGACTGTTTTACCCTTGGACCGTTTAGATGCATGTCATGATATATATATTATGAAATTTAAGTTATTCTATGTTTACGTTTTTATTTCTAAAATTAAAAAAGAAAAGGCTAGAATCCTCCTATAGTATAATAGGCTCCTGAGTTTCATTATAAATGTGGTCGTTATATTGCTCTGCTCAATAAACATTTGTCAAACTTAAATTCTTACTCTTGCCTGAAAAATCCAAAACACTCGTGTAGGAAATGGACCTATGTTAGCTTGCGTTCACAACTACCAAACGGACTAAATCAAACAGGTTGAGGATATCCCACGTGTGGGACAGTACCCTGCTAATACATAGACATTGCGTCATTCATATGCAATAAGCTTTATTAATTTTATATTAATTCTCTTTCTTACAGTCTTTAATTTTTATCTCTCTCTCCATTGGACTTGTTCAGTTTGGTGGTCATTTAAAGTCATTATATGGCAAGTAAAACCTTACTAACCCTAAAACAAAGATGTCAAAATTAGGTACTATGCTACAAAAGCCTTGTAATGTTAGTTTCCCTAACAGAGACTTAATGGCATTTGCTATTTAATTAAAAGTTGCTTTCTTATTGTCCTTTTCATGTAGGTGGACTTATTAGACTGATGTCTAATTGCATGGGGCATAGTTTTGGCATCAGCATTATATTATATTATAAATATTCAAAAGGCACTAATTAGGGCTGGTCACCTAAATCATAAGAGTTGAGGGTTTTGCCACCATTGTCTTTGACATGCAAGCACACCATTAAACTTACGACATTCCACTTGCAGTAAATTGTAAATTTAAAAATACAATAGTAGATTAGAACATTAATTAACAAGGGAATAGGAATATGGAATCTCATGACGTATTGGAGTGTACTTGTATGGATCCGTTTAATATATATCTAAAACTAGTGTGATCACCCGTACAATGCACGGTGCATACGATGCACGGTGCATACGATGCACGGTGCATACGATGCACGGTGCATACGATGCACGGTGCACTTTATAAAAAAGTCATGAAGAAATATGTTTGAACAATTATAAAGAACTTGAGTTTTTTTAATTATGATTCATAAATTATATAACAAATTATAAATTATCGTTATCTATTAAAAATTGTTGATTAATTCATAACTTTTTTTTATACAAATTAATTAAAAATTGTTGATTAATTCATAACTTTAAAGTAGAGTATAACGAAAAATTGTATAAATTATAGTTGAAGTAATAAAATAGTTTAAACAGTTGTTGTGAGTAGGTATTACAAAATCAAAATCAAATGAAGATAAAAAGAAATTATTACCTAAATTTTAGAATCAAACTTAAAGTAAGGTGGAAGATATCATTTTAATTTTTTTATATGATCTTAAATGTTAAAATAATTTTTTTTTGAATTTTGATTTTTTTTCTAATCCCAAAAGAATCAAATTTGAACTCATCAAAGATGTTTTTACCACCTAAAAAAACAAAAAAAAATCAATGATTTAGAGACTATGAGAAAATAAATCTAGAATATTAAAATACGGAGACCTTAATACTGTCGTTGTCGCCTTCAGAGTAATTATAACCCAAGATGTCATCTTGCCTGCCCATTTTTTTACACCTGTTACTTTCTTACCACATCTGTAACCTCAACCCCAATAAATGAATTAATTAACCAATTAATGTGTTTAATTTACATTTTATTTTTCATTTCAAAATATTCATTGCATGCCTAATAAACCTGAAAATAGAAATGAACCAGTCAATTAACCAATTAATGTGTTTAATCTACATTCTATTTTTTATTTTGATATATTCATTGTATGTCTAATAAAACCGATAAGGGAAAGGAGTCAATTAATGTTTAATTGATTTTGATTCTTCGAAATATTCATTGCATGTCTAATAAAATCGAAAAAGAAAAGAAATATTCATAGTAATATATATAATTATTATTATCCCGTACATAATTTATTGGAAAATATTGAAAAAATAAACAACTAATTTTTTTTATTTATGATGTTTCTTCTTATTTGAGAGAGAAGAATAATGTATCTGAACAGAATAAAAAAAATAATCAAAAAAAGAAATAAAAAATAAAAAAACTTAGAGACATTAATTCTAAAAAAAACTGATAACTAGAAATGATTAATAAAATAAAAGACTCAGCTTATACGAAAAGTTTTACTTGTTGAATATATAAAAGTGTAACGGTGATCTTCGATAGATTCAAAACAAAAACCTCTTTCCCTCATCTATAACGTTGTAGTTTGTTTGTTTTTTGGGGCATCGACCCCATTAAATTTCAAAAAATAAAAAATAAAACAAAACTCCATTCTTGTTGGAAAGAGAGAGAAATAGTGTATCCGCACATAGTAAAAAACTAATCACAAAAGAAAATAAAAAATTTAACAACGCAAAATATAGAAACATTAATTCTAATAAACAATTGATAACTAAAAATGATTAATAGAAAAAGAGATCGACTCGCCTTAGTGGAGAAGTTTGTCCTGATCAATATATAGAAGAATAACGATATATTGCCTTCGATAAAATCAAAATAAAAATCAAATAACATCAATGGTTTGGGAGCTATAAAAAAAAATAAACACTTAAAATAAGTGAAAATGATTAATAATAAAATAGAAAAAATAGCAATAATTACAAACTCACCTTAGATGAGAAGTCATTGTTGATGAACAGGGGAATAACAATAACACAAAGGCTAAAACAAAGTGAACAAATAAAATATATCAATATATATATATATATTAAGATTTAAGATCGATTAAAAATACAAAAATTGAAACATATAAAGGATTAACCAAAGTTTCAAGTGATAGTCACTACAATGGAAGATAATAATGAAAATATATATATATATGAAATGATAAAAGAAAACAAAAAAGAGAGAAGATATGAGAAGTCAGTGTTGATGAATAGAGGAATAACAATAATAGAATTGCTAAAACAATGTGAACAAATAAAACATATCAATACATGTATGTATTAAGATTTAAGATTAAAAATACAAAAATTGAAAAATATAAAGAATTAACCATGAATAGAAAACAAAAACTAACCTTTAATTGATAGTTTCAAGTGATTGTCACTGTAATGGAGGAGAATAGTGAAGAAGAAAAATGTATATAAAGTGAGAGAAAAAAGAACAAAAAAGAGAGAAGACAAAAAAGTCATACCAAAGAAGGAAGAGTTGAAAAGACACGAAAGTTTGCCAATGTGAAAGTGGAGAGTTGAATAAAATCTTAGAAAATAAATAGGTAGAGAGATAGATACGAAAATATTCAACCAATAAAAAGAGGAATGAGATGATGTTTATGAGATCTTTAGACATTATTTTAAAATTCATAAAAAGCAATGAATTTATTATAAGAATCAATTAAAAATATTAGATGAAAATATTAAATGTAGAATTATCTTTTATATAATATATCAATTTGAAATACCTTCCAAAAAAATAAATACAATATCGAATAAAATCAATAATTTCAGATAACAATTAGACACATTAAATTTAAATCATGGATAATCAATCAATAAGTCTATCAAATCAATTCAGTTACATCTCGAAATACTCACAGAGCGACATGTGTAAAAATTGGTCTTGAGAGGGTTCGTCTTTATATATATTATTCTAGATTATAGATTCAGCGTTGTCTTATACTTAGGGGTGTTCACGGGTTCGAGTATTCCGTGAATTTGAACCTAATCAAACTTACTCAATTTGTTTTTTTAATTATTATTTTCCACATAGTTTGGTTCCGACCCGAACCAATCCATCCAAATCCAAGTTGGTTTGGTTCAAGTGTACGGGTTTTAATTTTTGAACCCTCAGACCCGCGAATCCAAATTGGACACGTGGCATTTTTGAAAATTTTTACATTTTTTTAAGGCTTAAATATGAATTTGGTCCCTTTAAAAATTTGAGTTTTGAATTTAGTCCCTAAATTTAAAGTCAACGGTTTTTAGTCCTCCCAAATTTCAAGTTTTGAATTTAGTCCCTCATTTGCATTGACTCGTGCCATGTCACCCCAAAAACGCCTACGTGGCATACTGCTGGCCATGTCATTTGACACGTCATTTATTTACAGGGACCAAAATCAAAACATATAATTTTTACAGGGACCTCCACCACCATCCCTCTTTTTCCCCTCTCCTCCTCCTCCACCACCACCACCACCACCACCCCCTCTCTCTCCTCACACATTGTTTGAAGACCAATCCATGAGATTCAGATAAAAATAGTCTTGTAGCGCAGGTGCATCCAGAACCTATCACCAAACACCACCACCACCACAAACTCCATAAACCTCAAAAACCTAAATCACAGTAGTCAAATAAAAATAATTAATTAAATTAAATTTCACCTTATAAGGCGATCGGGGAACCTTCCTCGGAGCCTTGACGGGGCGTGAGGGGAGTGGCGACACCGGCGGTGTCGGGTCCGAACTAGGCGGTGCGGAGGAGGGTGGTGTAGGCGCTGGAAAAAAAAAGAGAGGAGGAAGAGAGGGTGAGAGGCCACACAGAGAGAGAGAACAGAGGCAAAGTTAGGAGTGAGGAAAGAGAGAGAGAAAGAGAGGGGTCCACGATCTGGAGACAGTGGAAGAGACAACTTTGCTGTTTTGCTTCGTTCTACTAGTTGGTAGCTTCACTAGCTTTCATTGCCTGCAACCTGTTTGATGTTATGTTATCCTTATCCTCTGTACTATATAACTTATTATTGCCAATGCCAATGATTCCTTCACGCAGTGCTTCAAAATCACAAAGTATCACCTTTCATTAGCCATGCCTGTTCACAAGCTTTCCTAGTAAGCACTCGTACCTGAAGAGGATGAGATTGAAGAAGAAGAAAACGGGGTTGGGGTTGGAGGAAGATGGGGTTGGAGGAGGGTGGGAGAAAGAGGGGGTGGTGATGAAGGAGAGAGAGGTGGTGGTGGTGGTGGTGGAGGAGGAGGAGGAGGAGAGAGAGGGGGTGGTGGAGGAGGGGGGGGGGGGGAGAAGAAGGGGGTGGAGGTCCCTCTAAAAATTATATGTTTTGATTTTAGTCCCTATAAATAAATGACGTGTCAAATGACGTAGCCAGTAGTATGCCACGTCAGCGTTTTAAGGGTGACATGGCACTGGTCAACGCAAAGAAGAGACTAAATTCAAAACTTGAAATTTAGAAGGACTAAAAAACCGTTGACTTTAAATGTAAAGACTAAATTCAAAACTCGAATTTTTACCGGGACCAAGTTCATATTTAAGTCTTTTTTTAATTATGTAAAGCCTTTCAGGCTTTAGCTTCTAACTACACGCTTTCGCTCAGACTCCTAGGACACCCTAGTAGGTTCCTTTCTCTTCCTCTCATTCAGAGACTCATGCATTGTCGCCGGCCGTCTCCCACCGTCTACCCTGAGCCACCGTGGCTAGTACCGTCAACCAAGGCTTGATCTATAGACTGCACATCACTCCGGGTCGTGTCGTCCAGCTCGTAAGACATTTGCAGCGAACGGGGAAGATTCGATGAGGAGCCTCGCACTGGCTTAGAAAAGCCATTGGAGGCCGCATGTAGGTGGCAGGGTGGAGCTGTGCCATTTCCTTCCCTGTTCCCGTTGCATCTGAGTCTATTTTTTTGTAATAAAAGAAGAGAACAACAAAAAAAACGAAAAAAGAAAAACAATGAAGCACAAAAATTTAGTAAACACAGTGCCCATTGCATCCACTCCTCTTTATCCATTTTTTGTTTTGTTTTGATTTTTCTATTTTTATCACTGTTTGTTTTTTTTTTGTTATTTCTTTCAACAATTTTAAAATACTTTTTAAAGCTTGGACCTGATTGAGCCAATATGAACCAATCCAATAATTTTGATCGGGTTGGTTTGGTATATGTTTGTAATAAATTAAAAAAGTCACAAATCCAACCCAGTCCAATCTGAATATTTTTGATCGGTTCGGGTAATGGGTTTGGTCAAACCCAATCCAAACCAACTCGTGTACACCTTTAGTTGTACTCCGTAGGAGTTGAGTACAGTGAGGAGTAGCGCAAATGCGCAATTCAGTCCTTTAAATTAAACGTTTTCGGATTTCCATTCTTTTGATCCCCTACCCAGTTTCCCCCAAAGAGTCTCGATAAAAAAAAAAGCTAAATATTAAAATTGAGTATTATCAAACATACTCTAAGGATTTTTTTTTGAAATAATAGCTTCGACAGAGTAGTTTTATAAAACAAAAAGACGTACGCACGTAGACAAAATAAAAAAACAATTAAGAAAATGAAGGTATTTTTTTCTATCTTCACAGCTTGAGTTAGAAATTAAGAGTATATATGTTTGGATGAAAAGAAAGAAAAAGTTTTGAATTGGGAGACTTATATAAAATGTCAGTAAGAATAAATGAGACAAACACACACACACACGCGTCCCTACAGACTCATCAAAATTTGGGTGCATACTTGCTTCTTTTTTTTTGTTTGAACATGCATGCGGGTGCATACTTGCTTTCCAATACTAAATTGTGATTTGGGCGCATGGCTGTATGTACTTGTTGGTGTTTTCTTTAAGGAAAAGTAATTTTGCCGTGTTGAGCTTAAATACCGGTAATTAAGTAATATAATATACAATAATGTTCTAAAAATATATGCATGACAAGACATGCAACAAACATATACAAATACTCCACGTCATAAGAGGTAATTAATAAAATAGTTTAATGCTGCCTTAATTTGGACAAGAAACGAAGTGGAAGGAGAAAATAAATATATGAAAATAAATAAAAATGAAAAATAAGTAAATTTTGTATATTATTTGGATTGGATACATACCAATTTTCGATTTTTATTCTACTACAACATTTTTAGCCTACACTAACACTATATATCTCTATTCTAAAAAAAAAAACTTATAAATCTCTGTTGTCTTAGGATCATAATAGAAAAAGTCGTTCTAACCAATATTATTTTGTAAGTCAATAATATTATTAATAATTAGACTGGATAAGGTGTACCCAATCTAGGAAAATAATACAAAATCATACTAACCAATATCATTTGGGTAAATTAACATTTTTCTTTGAGTGAAATTTGAATTATATTTTTCTCCTGTGAGAGGGAAGAAGTTATTTTTAACAAAAAAGTGACAAATGATTTTGAATAATCATTGCAAGAATTTTTTTTTCTTTATAGGTAACTATATTTAAACATTTTATTATTGATTTTATGACTTAAAAGATAAAATATAGTTTTAAATATCCTTTTTATTAATTTTACTCAAAAGTTATTTTTAATTTTTTTTATCATATCATAGTTGATATAATAGGCGAAAATAAATGTTAATTATACAAAAATAAAAATAGAGAAAAAATATACATGAGATTGAAGTTTAATTATATTAAAATAAACTAAAATGTAATATATATTACTTCTCAAAAAGAAAGGGATTAGATTTTAACATAAGAGAATATATATGAGACAAGTTTCTTCCAAAAATTTGGGGAGTGTAATTTTTTCTATTTATTTTTGAGTGTATACAAAATTTATATAATGCGTGAATATGGCATGAGTTGAATACGGATGAGAATCATATAACTTCAATTCAATTCTGCCATAGTGGTTATTTTACTGCACTGAGATATTTGCTTGCAATGTAGATTGTAGTGGCATAAACATTGTCCTAATTATTAATAATATATTTCAGTCAAAAGCAGCCACAGAGTTTGGCTGCCGTTGCCCCGGCATACGTAATTTTAGATTGACCGATTCCTATAATTTTCCTTCCGCTATAATAACTCTTTGAATTCTCCAATAGGCCAAAATCTCAATAACCACCAAATCGATATTACGAATCCTTTTTTTTTGTTGGCAACTTATTTTACATAATGATCTATCAAGTGGTAATCAAGAATTAAGCTGATTAATAGAGTATATTTTTCTTTTAGTTTCATAAAACATTTCTTAATATCATTTATTTCTAATCTATAATCTATCTATAATATATATAAAGACGAGCCTCCTCAAAACCAATTTTTACACGTGTCGCTCTGGGAATATTTTAATGTATAATTAAATTGAATTGATTTGATAGGTTTATTGATTGATTATCCATGATTTAAATTTAATGTGCCTAATTGTTATCTGAAATTATTGATTGTATTCGATATTGTATTTAATTTTTTGTAAAGTATTTCAAATTGATATATTATATAAATGACAATTCTACATTTAATATTTTCTTCTAATATTTTTAATTGATTCTTATAATAAAAACTTGCTTTTTATGAATTTTAAAATAGTGTCTAAAGATCTCATAACATCATTTCATTCCTCTTTTTATTGGTTGAGTATTTTTATATCTATCTCTCTACCTATTTATTTCTAAGATTTTATTCAACTTCTCCCCTTTCGCATCGGCAAACTTTCGTATCTTTTCAACTATTCCTTCTTTGGCATGACTTTTTTTGTCTTCTCTTTTTTTTTTCTTTTTCTCTCACTTTATATACATTTACTTCTTCATTATTCTCCTCCATTGCAGTGACAATCACTTGAAACTCTCGATTAAATGTTAGTTTTTGTTTTCTATTCATGGTTAATCCTTTATATTTTTCAATTTTTCCATTTTTAATCTTAAATCTTAATACATATGTTTTATTTGTTCACATTATTTTAGCATTTCTATTATTCTTATTCCTCTATTCATCAACACTGACTTCCTATGTCTTCTCTCTTTTTTGTTTTCTTTTATCATTTCATATACATTTTCTTTTTCAATATTATCTTTCTTTGTAGTGACTATCACTTGAAACTTTGGTTAATACTTTATATGTTTCAATTTTTGTATTTTTAATCAATCTTAAATCTTAATATATGCATGTATTGATATATTTTATTTGTTCACTTTGTTTTAGCCTTTGTATTATTGTTATTCCTTTGTTCATCAACAATGACTTCTCATCTAATGTGAGTTTGTAATTATTGTTCTTTTTTCTATTTTATTATTAATCATTTTTATTTATTTTTAGTGTTTATTTATTTTTTATAGCTCCCAAACCATTGATGTTATTTGATTTTTATTTTGATTTTATCGAAGACCATATATCGTTACTCTTCTATATATTTATCAAGACAAACTTCTCCACTAAGGCGAGTCGATCTCTTTTTCTATTAATCATTTTTAGTTATCAATTGTTTATTAGAATTAATGCCTCTATATTTTGTATTGTTAAGTTTTTTATTTTTTTATTTTCCTTTGTGGTTAGTTTTTTACTATGTGCAAATACACTATTTCTCTCTCTCACCAACAAGAATTGGGTTTTTTTTTAAATTTAACGAGGCCGATGCCCCAAAAAAAACAAACAAACTACAACGTTATAGCTGAAGGAAAGAGGTTTTTGTTTTGAATCTATCGAAGATCATCATTACTTTTTTATATATTCAACAAGTCAAACTTTTCCTATAAGCTGAGTCTCTTTTTTTATTAATTATTTTTAGTTATTAGTTTTTTTTTAGAATTCTCTAAGTTTTTTTTTATTTTTTATTTCCTTTTTTGATTAAATTTTTTTATTCAGTGCAGATATAGTATTCTTTTCTCTTGAACAAGAAGAAACATCATAAATCAAAAAAAAAATAGTTGTTTATTTTTTCAATATTTTCTAATAAATTATGTACGGGATAATAATGACTATATATTACTGTTTGTTTTGGAAAACATATGTCATACTTTTTTAGCATGAAAATATATGTAATACTGTATTAGTTGTTGTAATTAAAATATATATATAAATTATTTAATTTTTCCATTCAAAATTTCTATTTCAATAAATTTACTTTGATGTAAATGGTTTTGTTTTTAATTTGTAATTGTGTATCAAGCTAATATTAATAGCAGTAAATCAAATAGAAGTATATCATAGTGAACAAATTAAATGGAAAAAGAATTTTATTTTGTTGAAATAGCGAATCTGAAATTCAAAACGATGACTATGTCGTTAGCGAGAAATAGACTAAAAATGAAAATCAAAAAGAAAAAAATACAAAAAGAAACATGAAGGAAAAAACAACAATAAAGAAAGGGAACATTAGAATGGTTTGCATAATTTGAAAAAAGATCATTGCGCAATGAGAATTACATGTAATTAAACACATAAATTGATTCCTTTTCTTTTTTGATTTTATTAGACATGCAATGAGTATTTCGAAGAATCAAAATCAATTAAACATTAATTGATTTCTTTCCTTTGTCGGTTTTATTAGACATACAATGAATATTTCAAAATATAAAATAGAATGTAGATTAAACACATTAATTCTTTAATTGATTGATTCATTTCTATTTTCAGTTTTATTAGGCATGCAATGAATATTTTGAAATAAAAAATAGAATGTAAATTAAACACATTAATTGATTAATTAATTCCTTTATTGGGGCTGTTGGATGTCTAGAGCCGTCAGGTTGTTCGTTGCTTTATGTTTATTCTCTCTAAGAAGCTCAAGGCTTTGAAGGGGGATCTCAAAATTTGGAATAGAACTATCTTTGGGGATATTCATTTGCAGGTGGATAATGCCCTTGTTGAGGTGGAGTCCGTCCAGGCTCTAATTTCAGCTGGGGTCACGGATGAGTTATTGGATCAAGAGGCCAAGGCTCAGCAAGCCCTCTCCTTTCAAGAGTCCTTTTGGAAGGAGAAGGCGCGGGTCAACTGGCATGCTTACGGTGACCGCAACATGGCCTACTTTCACAGATTGGCTAAGATTCGGCATGCCTCTAAATCTATGTCGCTATTGCGGGATGGCGACTCCCTCTTGACCGATCCTTTGGCTATTGAGGCTTGTGTGCTTAACTATTTATCTTCCCTCTATGCTACTAACAATAATTGCATTGTTATTGATTTGTTGAATAAGGTGATCCCGCAGCAGGTTTCGCAAGAGGACAATGCCTTGCTAACTACCATCCTCACTACCGAGGAGATCAAGGGTGCGGTCTTTGGCATAAATGGTGAGAGCGCTCCGGGCCCTGATGGCTCTGGCGGTTGTTTTTTTTCCAAAAATTTTGGGATATTATAGGGGAAGATGTTTGTAGTGGGGTCTCACAATTTTTTCTTCAAAACTGGCTCCCTCCGAACTTAAACTCTAACCTGGTGGTTCTGATCCCCAAGTCGCCCAATGCGGATCATGTTGAAAATTTTAGACCCATTGCTTTGGCAAACTTCCAGTTCAAAATCATTACCAAGGTTTTAGCGGACAGATTGGCGCTAATTGCTCCTAAGGTAATATCTAAGCAGCAAAGAGGTTTCATCATAGGCCGACAAATTTCTGAATGCACCTGTCTGGCCTCGGAGGGGATCAATTTATTACACCACCGGACCTTTGGGGGTAATGTGGCGATTAAATTCGATATTAAAAAAGCTTTTGATACTATTGACTGTGTTTTTTTATGAAGGTGTTGCAGGCTTTTGGCTTTAATGATAAGTTCTGCCATTGGATCTATCTTATCCTTCACTCGGCCAAGCTCTCTTCTTCGGTTAATGGGAAGCCTGTTGGCTTCTTTAGTTGCAAGAGAGGGGTTCGGCAAGGCGATCCCCTCTCGCCTCTTCTCTTCTGCCTGACTGAAGACTTTCTGAGTAGGGGTATAATCTTGTGGATACGAGCGCCTTAACTCCTATGTCTGGCCCCAAAGGCATCACTATCCTGAGTCACATTCTCTACGCTGATGACATCATGGTCTTTTGCAAAGGTACACGTAGTAATCTGACCAATTTGATGGCTCTTTTTCATTCTTATGGGCAGGCTCGGGGCAGCTTCTGGGGTTAGACAAATGCAAGTTTTATGTTGGTCATATGACTCCTCCTCGCATTGTTACTCTTTCTTCTCTTCTCGGTTTCTCTCAGGGCCATCTCCCGTTCACATACCTAGGGGTCCCTTTATTTGTTGGCAAGCCCAAACGGATCCATCTGGCGCCGATTGTGGACAAAATTAAGGCCAAGTTATCCTCCTGGAAAGGTAAGTTGTTGTTCATCATGGGTAGAGTGCAACTGGTCAAATTTGTCATCCATGGGATGCTGTTATATAGTTTCCATATCTATTCTTAGCCCCTTGCACTGATTAAGCATCTGGATCAGTGTATCAGGAACTTTACCTGGTCTGGTGATATTTACACAAGGAAGGTTGTTACTGTTGCTTGGAGCACTATGTGCTTACCTCTTTCGGAGGGCAGGCTTGGGCTCAGATCTCTCCGCTCTATTAATGATTCGGCAATGCTTAAGCTCAGCTGGGACATTCTCTCTTCGCTAGCTCCTTGGGCTACTTTCTTCAGATCCCGCTTCCTGAAAACGGGGAGATTGGTCACCTCCTACCTCAAATCGTCTATTTGGCCAAGTCTCAAAAATCGATTTGCCTTGGCTAGGGATAATTCCTCCTGGCAAATTGGTACTGGACTCCAAGTTAATTTTTGGTGTGATAGATGGTTAGATCAGCCGATTGTTGATTTGCTTGGCATTCCGCCCAATTTGCATCCTGTTTTGCGGTCTACGGTTTCGGAATTCATCACGCAGGATCGCTGGTCTATTCCGGCCTCTCTAAGGCGTCGTTATCCCCATTTGGCTCATCAGATTTCTCAGGTTCTCCCTGCACCCCCTGAGCCGGACTGCCTCGTCTAGCATCGTAACGACTCCGACCTTCTTACCTTCAAAGATGCATCTCTTCATCTCTATCCGAGCCAGCCGCCTAGGGGCATTTTCAAGCGTATTTGGTCCCCATGTGTTCCTCCTTTGCGGTCTTTTTTGTTATGGCGTATTCTTCATAATAGAATGCCGATAGATGAGCAGCTCAGCAAGCGGGGTTGCATCACTGTTTCTATGTGTAGCCTCTGTGGGGAGGCGGCTGAGACCACCACTTGTAACGCCCCAAATTTTCACTCTAAGAGACAGAGTGTTAATAAGGGAGGATTATTGTTAATATTATGATTTAAATGAGATTAACAATGGTTTAAAACTGACGTAGGAAGTCAAACGAAAACTCTGTAGACGTTTGACTGTCAGAATAGGAGCATAACGATATAGAAACTCTAATTGAAATCAGAAAAGATATCTGAGGATACCAATGATGATTTTATAATATTTGAGAATTTTAAAAATTTATTTGGGAATTTTCTGAGAAACGATCAGAAATAGTACCGTTTTGGTCCCTGTATTAGGATTATGATGAAACTGCGAGTGAGTTTGGAAACCATAACACATTAGAAAATTATTTCGACGAGCCAAAAAGTGTTTTTACATTATTTAGGATTTATGAGAATTTTTCTAAAATTTTTGGGAAAAATTCTGAAAATGACCAAAATGCCACTGTTATTAGCAAAAGACCAAAATACCCCTAGCTGGAGCAGTTTTGTCACTATTCATAAAACCAAAAATGGTAATTTTTATTTTTATTTATTTATTTGAGGATTTTAGAAAATATTTCTGGATAAGCTTAGTAAAATTACTATTTTGCTCTTGGTGCGGGGAAAAACCAAAGAACGGGTAAAAGACCGAGTACCAAAAATTGGATTGCAAGGAAAGTGGGACCCATGTAGCATAGTATAATTGACTTTTATTATGTTGACATGGGAAGTTATCAAAGTACCCTTGATCTCACTCTTTAATTACCAAAACCATGAAAAATACATTTTTAACCTTTGTCCTTTTTGGTAATTTCCACTCAAATGAATTTGAGCTTATCCTTTCCCTATTGGCCAGCTCAAATTCGCCCCCTTTAGCCTAAGATGAAGTCTAGGTTCATTTTGTGTAATTAAAGAGAGATATTTTAATTTTACAAAGCTTTAATTGATAAAGGTTTGGAATCCATCCATAGGATTTGAACAAGTGTAGGCTTGTGATGTGTCATTCACCCTTGTAAGTGACAAGCAATTCTTGGCCAAGTAAATGAGGGAGAGAGGGCATGAGATAGGAAGAAGGAGGAGGAGAGTTATCTCATTTTTCATGATGTTTTCTCACACTACATGCCATTTTCCTCTAACTTCTCTCTAAACTCTTCATCTTTTCCTTTGATTTCCTCCATTATTTTCTTTAAGCTCCTCAATCTTTGATCCATAATCTTGATCTTCCACATACTAATCAAGTGTGGGTGATCACTTTTAAACACTTTAAACACAAAGCCTTCACCACTTTTGATCATCAAGTGTTCTTATTTTTCAAGAACATCAAGCTAGGATTTTTGGACTTTGGGTAAGCCATCAATCTTGATATCTTATTTATAATCAAAGGTTGTGAACAATTTACTCTATCTTATTCCTTTTTGGGGTTAGATGATTTTAGTAAAGGGTGAAAACCCATTTGATTGATGTCTTGTGTTCTTGTATGTGTGTGTGAAGGAGTTTGAGTTCTTGGTCTTGGGGATCAAGAATGTTCTGAAGGAGAAAGATTTAAGGTAAGGGAAAAATTCTCTAGTTATCATAGTTACATGAGCATGTGTGTTCTATGTAATTTTTATATGTTCTTGGTGATTGATTTCATAAGTGATGGTGAATGATTTCTCTTGTGTTGGTGATGGATTTCATATGTGATGATGGATGATTTCTTATGTGGTTGTGATTGAGTGAGTTCTTATGTGCCTTGTGATGTATATTTGGTTGAAGCTTGGATTTATTCCATGGCTTGTGATGAATAAAGTTGATGTGTGGCTTTATTATTAATTATCATGTGTGGGGAAGTGAATTCTTATGTTGTGATGAGTGATTTCTTATATGGAGATTTCTCATGTTATTGTGATTGGTGCTTGGTTGTTGGAGAAGTGGAGAGATTAAAGGAATTTAAATCATGATGATTGAATAAGTGATTCCAAACTTGCATAAGTATATCAAGTGTTAGTTTTATGAAAAATGATTTCAAAGAACTATGAAAAGAACTTTTGAAAATCTAAGTTAATGAATCAAATTTCATAAAGGTAAAATCTGGTTTTTGTCTGTAAAAAGGATGGAAATGGATTAAATAATCAATTTTTAAAAGAAAAATAAATTTTCGGATTTTTTTGATCATTTTTCCAGAACTGTTCACACCCCGGATGTGACAATTTTCACATCTGTGATCTCCTCTGCCTGCGAGAAATGTGATTTTTAAAGTACAAGGGCCAAAAATGTAATTTTTGAAAGATTAGGGACAAAAGTGTAATTTTTTTAAAAATTCAGGGGCAGAAAGTGAAATTTTAAAATATAGGGACTGAAATGATAATTTGCATATTTAGAGGACCAAGAATATAATTTTTGAAGTTTAGGGACAAGAAATGCAATTTGGATATTTCGAGGACCAAAATGTAAATTTTGAAGAAAATTGATATTTTTGATAATTAATTAAAATAAAGAGATATTTATTTAAAGTAAAGAAAAAGGTGGTTTTAAACTTAATGATATTTAGTCAAGTGGGGGAGAGTATTATCAAAGAGTTATGGGTTTTAATAATTAAAGAGAAAGCGAAGGGATTTTTATTAGAGTTTTCTCAAAAGGGGCTAAAGTCTAATGAGTTTAAAGTTTTCCCAAAATGAGATTCCAAACGGGTTCCCAAATGATTTCTTAAAAGTGAAAATGTAGGAGTGTAAGTCTAGTAGCCTAGAGAGAGGCCTAGCATTCAAATACGATGAATTGTTAAAGTGTCTATGGACGGAGTGCCATTGGACTGTGAGAGTCTATGACTGGATGTCATTGGACTGGGTGTCTATGGATTTAATACCATTGGACTATGAGTGTCTATGATTGGATGTCATTGGACTGGGTGTCTATGGACAGAGAGCCATTGGACTGTGAGTGTCTATGACTGGATGTCATTGGACTGGGTGTCTATGGACAGAGTGCCATTGGACTGTGAGTGCCTATGACTGTATGTCATTGGGCTGAGTGTCTATGGATCATGAGCCATTGGACTGAATGACAGTGGATTGAGAGTCCTGCTGTGAGGAATAGATGTGATCAATATGAATTCTTTTGAGGATGAGTATAACACTATGTGGGCATTATACTGTTGTGTGCATTATAACTGTTGTGTGTTGTTTGTGTAACTATGACGATATAACTGTGAATGAGATTTTCACCCTTGCAATGTATTGTTTTCCTGTATGTAAATATGTTTTCTTAAGTCGTTCTGCTGGAGATTTGACGGAAGTTCAGAACAAGAGGATCAATGGTGATGCTTCAACAAGGAAGATGGATGCGCATGTCTTAGTTTAAGGGTTGGGTTTTCTCATCTAATCTCAGTAGGATTTTCAGTGCTTGACCAGCACAGGGAGTCAGTATTCTTTTAGGGGAGGAAAGTTTCTTGTATGATATAGTATTCTCAAACATTGAATTGTAAAGAGATATATGAATTTAGTTACATGACCTGTTTTTCTTTTAACTTGTGTGTTGGGTATTATTTTAATCATGTCTTCACTTAGTATCTTTCAAAAAAAAAATGGCAACGAAAATTCATTTGTGAAAATTAAATAACTTTGACATTATTTTCCGAAAGAAAGAAAGTAATTAAATAAATTTAATTTCATGTTTTGGGTTGGTTACTAAATGTAATGTCTTTTTTGGAAGAGGGTGTTACACCACTCACCTCTTCTTTGCGTGCCCCTTTAGATCTGGGGTTGGTTCATGAGATTGATTCGCCGCAACATTGACCTTTCTTTTGCTTCTTTCGCGTTTGCGGTTTGTGATTATTCTTGGTCTCCCCAATTACGGGATGTAATTTTAGCGGGGTTCCTTAATATTTGTTGGGGGATCTGGCATTGCCGCAATCAGCTTTGGTTTGATAATAGACGGATCATTGCTGGCTCGGCCATTAACATGATCAGGGCTGCCACCTCTATCTCAGGGAACTCTTCCAAGGGCTTTGCTGCTGGGGCGATAGACGAGTTTGTTATTTTGCAGTACTTTGCGGTGCGTGGCAAACACCGGCGTGCCCCGAGGATCCTTCAGGTCGACTGGCTCCCTCCTCCCCGCGGCTGGATCAAGTGCAACACTGATGGGTCTGCGAAAGGTTTTCCTGGTCATGCTGGGGGTGGTGGTATTTTCAGAGATGGTAGTGCAGCTGTCCTTGGTTGCTTTGCCTTGTACTATGGTATTTCCTATCCCTTTCACGCGGAGCTCCTTGCTGCCATGCATGCTATCGAGGTGGCCTATGCCAAAGGTTGGCACAATCTTTGGCTTGAGTGTGACTCTTCCTCTGTGGTCACGGCTTTACAATTCCCGGGCCAGGTTCCTTGGAGACTCCGGCCCCATTGGAGATGTTGTTTGCAGCTCACCTAGAATATGTGCTTCAGAGCAACTCATATCTTCAGAGAGGGAAATCAATGTGCTGATAGGCTTGCCAACTTTGGGGTTACTTCTAGATGCGCCACTTGGTGGGATCTGATACCTCAGTTTATTAATGTGGAGTTCTTCCGTAACAGGTTCAATCTTCCGCACTACTGTTTCCGGTACACTCTTTTTCCTCCCTGGTCTTTTTGCCTTATTTGTGGGTTTTTGGCTGAGATAGGTTTTAATGAGGCACACACTCTCCTAGGCGTTAGTTTAGCCTACGGGCAGCTTCCTGTTTGTCTTTTTTCCTCACATGGGTTTTGGTCCGGTCCCCCCATGTTTCTTGTTAATTTCTTTATTTTCTTCGATAATATGGTGGGTTGCTGCAGATGATTGGTAGGGTTGGAGGTGCCAACATAGTTGAGATGTCATTCTCTATTGTGATGCCTTAGCACTCCACTTTTTGCCTAAAAAAAAATAATTCCTTTATTGGGGTTAAGGTTATAGATGTGGTAAGAATGTGACAGGTGTAAAAAAAATGGATAGGCAAGATGACATCTTGAGTTAGAATTACTCTGAAGGCGACAACAGTAGTATTAAGGTCTCCGTATTTTAATATTTTTGATTTATTTTCTCATAGTCTCTAAATCATTGATTTTTTTAGTTTTTATAAGTGGTAAAAATATCTTTGATGAGTTCAAATTTGATTCTTTTAGGATTAGGAAAAAAAATCAAAATTCAAAAAGAGTTGATTTTAACGTTTAAGATCATATAAAAAAAATTAAAATGATATCTTCCATCTTGCTTTGAGTTTGATTTTAAAATTTAGGTAATAATTACTTTTTATCTTCATTTGAATTTGATTTTGTAATACATACTCACAACAACTATTTAAACTATTTTATTACTTTAACTATAATTTATACAATTTTTCGTTGTACTCTACTTTAAAGTTATGAATTAATTAATTATTTTTAATAGATAACGATAATTTATAATTTGTTATATAATTTATGAACCATAATTAAAAAAGCCTCAAGTTCTTTATAATTGTTCAAACATATTTCTTTATGATCTTTTTATAAAGTGCATCGTATGCTCCGTGTGTTGCACAGGTGACTACGCTAGTTTTAAAAAATAATAATCACCATAATTTATTTGTTTTAACTTGTTGCTTTTATAAAGAAAACAAATTAAAACAATTTAAAACCAAAGTAATCGTATGGATCGAACTGAAAATTTTAATATCTTATTATACGGAACCAAAAGAAACAAATACAGGAAAAATATTGTTATCTTGTAATTAATTTTGCACATTGAGCATATTGTGTAACACCTTCTTTTCAAGAGAGTATTGTACTTAAGTAACTAACTCAAATGCATATTAAGTCTGGTTTTCTTTCAGAAAAATACTGACAAACTTATTTAATTTTCACAAATGGATTTTTATTGCCATTTTTTTCCTAAAGATATTAAAAATATTAAAAGAAGGCATAAATAAATTAACACTCAATATATAAAAATGGAATTCAGTCATTGGATACAATTTACATATTTCTTTATAATCCAAAGTTTCAGAAATAATACATCATATAAGAATCTTTTCCTTTACAAAAGAGTACTGACTCCTGATGTTGGTCAAGCACTAAGAACTTCTGCAAGAAACTCTAATAAGAAAACTCTAACTCGAAACTAGGACTCGTCCGTTCTTCCACTAGGTTAACTCATCTTCAGAGTACGTTCCAATCCTCGAGTCATGACAGGTCCACCCAGCTAGTGGTTCATTTATATGAATTATGTTCCAGAGAGCACAAAACATATAGGCAAGGGTCAAAATCTCTTTCGCAGTTATCACATTAATCATACAAGTAGCACATCACAGAAATTCATGCAAAATCATACCATGACCATTTATAGCAGAAATCACTCATACATGCATAACGTAACGTGATCCATATAAGTCACATAGACACACCTTGATAACTTCACACATCCAACATAGGTCACACAGACACTAGTCACATAGATCATCATTTCCAACTTCACACAGAAGTAACACTGTTTCACATAGAAACATATCATAAGAATTCTATATATATATATATATATATATATATCCACATAAAACACTTCTATTGGCCATTTCTTGATAACAGATTCGACACAGTCACGAGCACGTAGCCCGCACTCCATGGAGATTCCTTTTCCCAAACTCCTCATTTATTCGACACTCAGTCACGAGCATTTAGCTCGCACTCCATGGAGATTCTTTTTTCACATAACACGAAATGTCACTTACATTTCCGAGAGCTCACAGCTCCCCTCACACAGCACGAAATGTCACTTAGCATTTCCAAGAGCGCCCAGCTCTTCTCACACAGTATTTGACACACAACCCTTTTCACACAGCACAAAATGTCATTTAACATTTCCAAAGCACACAGCTCTTGTCACACAGCCCTTTTCACACAGCATACAACATTTAAATAACACATAGCCTATGACACACAGCCTCTCACATAGCACACAACATTTAATAACATATAGTGTATGGCATACAACCTTCCACACATCACATAGCATTTATATCACATAGCACTTTTCTCGAATCATACAACATTTACATTCCACTGTATTTATTCATCTCCCCTTATTAACACTTAGTCCCACAATCATTTCTCATCATCCATTACTCAGTCTCCTTAAACACATTGTTTTCTCTTCGTTGATGCTTTATTATAAAACATTCTTTTAAATGCTAGGTTAATTACTCTTGAAACCCTAGACTTACACTATATCTTCTTTTACTTTCATAAATCACTTAGGAAAATTTCTTTTTAAGGAAAACTTTCTATAATTATGTTTTTGACCCCAAAATATACAAATTTTCATTTCTGCCCCCAAATTTCTAAAAATTACGCTTTTAGCCCAAAAACATTCCTTTTACAAATTTAGTCTTTTTTTTTTTAAAATCACATTTCCACTTTCTATCTGAGAACTTTCAAAATTACACTTTTGCCTCAAACTTTTTGAAAATTACATTTTGACCCCTGAATCTTCGAGTACAGCAGTTTCAGGGCAGACGAGTTCACACCTGTGAAAACCCTCACACCCAGGGTGGGAACAATTCTGGAAACTTGTCCAAAAATCCGAAAATTGATTTTCTTTTTGGGATTTAATTCTTTACTCCATTCCTATCATTTTTAAGTACCAAAACCAGATTCTAGCTTCATGAACCTTGGTCCATTAAATTGGTTTTCAAGAACATAATTAGGTAAGCACTTAAAGATTCAATTTTCTTGGAAAACATGGTTTTAAACTAATCCATCAGCTTCCCCCCAATTACCAATCATTTCTCATAAGAATATCATAATCATGCCTTTACTAAAATCTCATATCACCAACCTCATAAGAAATCTCTTCATCCCCTCATGGAAAATCACTCCATCAATACATAAGAAAAATCACTTATCAACACCTAACAAATCCTTCACCAATACTCAATCAATCATCCACCAACACATAGACAATCACTTCACCAATAACATAAAGAAAATCCTTTCATAAAGAGCATAAGAAATCTTCCACCCAAAGTATCTATAAGGCATCATCATCAAAGCATAAAAAATTACATACCACACAAGCTTATACAATTATGGTGGCTAGAGAGAGTTTTCCCTTACCTCTTCCTTTTGCTAGTATATAAAAATCCCTAACTCCAAGCCCTCCTTTTCCTCTTCTTGATTGCCTCCTTCCAAATCAAATACAACACAATCCAAATACCAATTAAATTTTCTTATTCCATGGTTGATCTTTAGCACTTGAGAGATGAACTTAAGATAACCCAAACTCTACCCTAAGCTCATAAACCATGAGGAAGAAAATGAAAGCTTAAGCTATGGAGTTCTTACCAAATATCCTAGTAGCTTGATGATCCCAAATCAAGAGCAAAATCCTTGGAAAACTTGATTAACTTGGATGAAATTTGGAAAGAAAAAGCTTAAAGTATGGCTTATGGTGTGAGAACAAAGTGAAAAAAAATTGCACAAGAGCTCTCCCTTCTCCTACCAACTCTCGGCCTCTCCCTCTCCTTTTGCCATCTTGTGAAGATTTTTTTCTTAAATCATGATTAAGCTAACCATAAGCTTAACCCTAGTTAGTCACTTGGTTCAATCTTATTGGTTAGAAACCCATGAGTCATAAAAATGGAAATCTTTCACACTCTTCTTCCAAAACTGGCGCAGCAGCTGGTTAATGGGGGTAAAAATAATTTTTCACCTTAATCATGGTAAATGGTAAGTCTCCAAGGTAATTAAATGTGTTAACTTTTGTATTTCATAGTAAAAATTGTCCAAAAATAACCTATTGAAGTAAAAACTCTCATGAATCTTAAAATAAGTCCTAAGCCATGAAAATAAGATGCCACAAAAGCCTTGGTTCATAGAAATTAAATTTAGAAGCACTACGGTAATTTTTCAGTTTTATCGTGACCCGTAAATTAGGGTTAAAATCAACTTTCTCTGAAAAATTCCAGAAAATTTCTAAAAATCATAAATATTATAAAAACACCATTGGTTACTCTTTTGGTTGATTTTGGATCATTCCCTAAGCTTCTGGCATTCACCTGTTCTCCTGTTTACCCTGTTCTCGGTCTACAGGGATCAAAACCGCAATTCTTTGTCTGCCATTCTAAAATAATATAAAACATCATTTGGCATCTCCAAAAACATTTCTCAACTTGTTCTGGTCTCCAAACTCACTCACAGTTCAACCTAGTAAAACTACAGGGACCAAAATGGTAACATTTTTATCCGTTTCTCAGAAAATTTCCAAATAAATTTCTAAAATCCTCAAATATTATAAAATCACTATTGGTATCCTCAAATCATCTTTCTGACCCCAATTAGGGTTTCTATATCATTATATTCTTATTCTGACAGTCAAAACATCTACAGACTTTTCCGTTTGACTTTCCACGTCAGCACTAAACCATTATTAATCTCATCGAAATCCTAATATTAACAATAATCTTCCCTTATTGTAATGTGTGGCACGCCTGGCCCGACTTAAGATGGGTTGGGCTAGAAAATGCATGGCCCAAAAGATATAGATACTGGTCCAACGTGGCCTGGTTTTGCAATTTGGTCTGATGGGCCGAGTTGGATGCCCCGATTTGACAGCTCCAGTAATTGCTCTTTTGGTTCCTCAAGTATTGTGATTGTGTGACTTCGATCTCCTAGGTTCTAATTGCGCCAATTGGGTGTCTCATGATCTCAAATGTTATAATCAGTTCTTCTATCAGCGTGCCATCCAATTTTTATACTAGAAGCTTATATGGCACACGTAGGACTTATTTGACACTCAATGAGAAGCCTAGAACTATTTTCAATGTACATTAAGTGCTTCATTAAAACTAAAGACAAAATTAAGTGACAATAAAACATGTAAAAAATACGTACCAAATAACATTCCAATACACAAAAATTAGTGTAGTACTAGCCTTATTAAGTGTCAACCCAGTCCCACATGTACCACGTAAGCTCCTACCCAGTCCCACTTGTACCACGTAAGTTCCTACTGTTGAAAACTAGATGACACAATGAAGAGAGACCTAATTGTAACATTTTGATACCTAGGAACCCAATTGACGCAATTAAAACTTGGTGAACCAAAAGTACAATTAAACGTATTATTAATGCGAAATTAATTTGGGGAGCTCTTCTTTTCTTTAAAAAAAATTGTGGCTCTTCAAACCTGGGGCTCATGTGTATGGAAAATGCACCATTTGGGAGAGACAATCCTTAAATGCACTCCAAATCCTCGAAGGATTAGTCTTTACAGTTGTGCGCAGAGGATACCCTTGGAAATAAAAAAAAGGCTTAAATATGTTTTTAGTTCCTCAAATTTAGGAAATTGTTGCTTTTGGTCTCTTAAATTTAAAATGCCTATTTTTGGTCCCTCATTTTTGAAAATGTGTCACTTTTAGTCCCTGGGGTCATATTTTAAATTTAAAAAGTATTTTCTAAATTTGATAGGGGTCAAAATATAAATTTAAAAAATCCTTAGAAGTTAGGGAAAAGGGAGTAAGGCGAGAATTAGAATTTAAGAGGGGTCAAAATATAAATTTAAAAAATATTTTTCAAATTGAAAAATAGCCCCAGGGACTAAAAATGACACATTTTGAAAAATAAGGGACAAAAAATAGGCGTTTTAAATTTGAGGGACTAAAAACAACAATTACCTAAATTTGAGGGACTAAAAACATATTTAAGCCTAAAAAAAACCTGACAGTTGTAAGAAAAAAAAAGTGAGAGAAGATATTTTATCATCAATATCTATAATTAATTGCTCTGAAATCTGAGGATTTTTCTTGCCAAAAGATAAAAATAGCATTGTATAGTGACATAAGGAGAAAAAAATAAAGTCCAGGGCATATATGGAAAGGAATAGGAAATAGCAAAATTTTCAAAAAGAATCTGCAAATTTTGGGTAACAATAATGCCAATTTTAACTCAATTAGGGGGGAGAGACTAAAAGAGTATAGATTAAATTCATTATTAGTATTTCAATTTTGAATTATTGCCACTTTTTTTGGAAAGGTTTAATGCCAATTTTGAACTTATTGTGCATTACATGGTTTTTCGTAATTTAAAAATAATATTAAAATAAAATTATTTAAAAGTGTAGATATGTGCAAATTACAAAACTAAGACTTTTATAATTATAAATAAAATTATCAAAATAAATTGTGTGAATGAAAACACATTATTATTGTGTCTATTTATTTAATATGGTGCATCAAAATTTAAACTTATAAAATCTAAATTTATAATTATGAATTTTTTGACATATGATACAAAATATACGATTGACTAAAAATGGTATTTAAGAGGAAAAATGAAAATAATAATAAAATGTATGATGTTTAATTTAAGAGACATCACGTGACACGTAAAGAATGAGAATGGATTAAAAAAAGAATTTAATTAGTATGCACTAGCAGTGTAAAATTTTTTTACACAGACATCCAATCAGATCTCACCATGTAGATATTTGTGCAAATATTTTAGGAAATATTGTTACAAGATGGCATCAGAGTGAGATATGATTGGATGCATGCGTAAAAATATTTTATACTGACAGTGCATAGAAATTAAACTCTTAAAAAAATCCTTACATTAAAAAATAAGAACTCAACTTTAATACATAGGAGTTGATTATTAAAAGTATTACTACATTATTTTAACTAGCATGCTTCATTTCCAATAAACACTGAACTATTTTTCATATAAATTACACCATATGTTTTAATAATAATAATAATATTACTATTATTATAAATATTAATATTAACATTAATATTAATATTAATAGTAGATTGTCAAACACTAGTTGGTTAGTTGAAACGAATTGTGATCGGAAATTTATAATTTCAAGGATTAGAATCTTAAAGTCACCTTTTGAGATGAATTTTATCTAACCACATCTCCCAGTCCAAGTATCTCATAGTTATGTTCGTGAAAAAAAAATGCTTCAAAGACATAAATAATAAATAATTTATAAAATTAAATTTCACAATAAAAAAACGTTTTTGAGGGTCAACCATTGTTGGGTCCACTAAGAGAATGTTGACATCATAAAGAAGGGATATCAATTTTCACAAAGCTGTTGGCTCTCTCATATGCCCTATGCGTATAGTACTAAACCTCCAAAAAAAAAAAGACAATTCAGAATCTAAATCACTTGTATAACTACAGGGACACTTTATAAAATTACTTTAAAAGTTATACAGATTTCACTATAAATAGATAAATAGAAATTTATTTAATACAATATATCCATGATAGATGTGGTTATAACAATATATTATTGGATTTCGTTCTATTTATTGAATAGCAGCACCCCAACATATACACATACACTAACATGTGGCATGACTCTTGTGGGTTCATTGTATAGTGTTCCCTTTTTGCAACCAGTTAGTATATATAGGCAGAGGGAGAACACATGTGTGATGCATATTTGAACCAATCTAATAGTATATATATGAGAGAAGAACCAGATAGATATATAGCCTTGGCCTTTGACAGTAGCAGAGTGCATTACGTTATTAGGACTTAAGGGGCTTTTGGCTTTGCTAAGAGATTCATCATGGGGAAAGGAAGAGCACCATGCTGTGATAAGACTCAAGTGAAGAGAGGCCCTTGGAGCCCTGCAGAAGACCTTAAGCTCATAGCTTTCATCCAGAAATATGGCCATGAGAATTGGCGTGCTCTCCCCAAACAAGCAGGTATGTATATATTTGACCCCTCTGTGTATCTTTGTGCACAGAGAGAAAGAGCATGTTTGGTTTACCGTTGCAAATGTACGTTTAGCAGAAGGAGTATAAATTTCACTTTTCAGTTCATTTTGCATCGGAACATGTGCCGATAGAAATCCAAACGGGGTGTTTTTGTGGTGAACTGAATTCTGTAGGAGTAATTTTTCTATCAGAATGATATTACATTAGTTTAAAGTTTTCAACCACCCTTTTTGTGTTTTATCTCATTCATTTTTATATAACTACGAAAATTTGAAGTTTTTAATTATCCATCCTTCAATTTGCATTTGCATTATTTCTTCTATAGGAACCTGCAGTTTGTGATGAATCCCACTTCAAGTTTCTGCACTTGCAATATTGTTCCGTTACTTGCTTCTGGGGTGCATTTTCATTTTGTCTAAATTAAATTAATTAATTTGTTCACTATGATAAAAAGAATGAAGACAGAACAGTTTGGCAGGAGTTGGTGACATATGCCTTCCCTCTGGTTAGTCAGAAATGTTAGAAACATTGTCACCATCAGGGAATGTGGGCCCTGCTTTTCTACCTATAACTTGTGACATTTCAAATCATGGTTAGAGGAAATCAAATACATTTTAGATGGCTAATTTCTGATAATGCATATCCACCTACCATTTACATGGCCCATCCAGCTTGAATGTCATTCCATATATGAAAATTTACCATTATTAGTTTATTACTATAAATACACATTAAAGTATCTACATATGGGTATCCTTTATTAGGTGCCAAAATGCTAAGTAGAAAAATCTTCAATTTTAATTTTTTTTCCTTATAAAGGAGGCTACATTTCAAATTTGAAGTTTCCCATTGTGGATTGTACTTAATTTCTTGCCTTCCCCTCTGAAATTGCCAAATGACTGTTTTAGCTATTTTGGTAATAGATTTACTATGGCTTCACTTTGTTCACTGGTTCCAAACTTTGAATCATTCTCAGAATTGAGGGGGTGAAAAGGATTTAAAAAAAAAATAAAGAAAGAAAGAAAGAAAAAATTGGGCAAGGGGAACCATGCCATCTTCCTATACAATATGCATTTTAGTAATATAATTATTCATTAATAATTCAGTACCATTACAATTATTAATGTTTGGAATCAGATTTGATTATGAAAGACTAGTGTGTAAAAGAAGAGCATGCAATTTTCATGCCTTCTAATTTTTAAATCAATTGGAGTATTAATTTATCAAAATCAGCTCTCCCTTACATTTTATATTTGCATGCTACAAAGGGCTTCTGCGATGTGGGAAAAGTTGTCGTTTGAGATGGATCAATTATCTCAGGCCTGATTTAAAGAGAGGCAATTTTACAGTAGAAGAAGAGGAAACCATAATAAGGCTACACAAGGCCATGGGAAACAAGTAAGTCTTATGACTCGTTTGCTTTGAGAGACTATTTCATGTTTTTACTTTTAATTAATTACAAAATATCATATTGTTTTCAACCTATTTTATGCTTTTAAAGATTTGCAATGGAAACAGTGTAAACAATCATCTTTTTTTTTTTGTTTTCACTGTTTTGTATACAAATATTTTTGGTTAATACTATTTTGGTTTTTGTTTCTCAGTTTGGGGCATTATCATATATCTAAGTATGGTTTCAAATTTTTTTTGTTTCAGATGGTCAAAGATTGCATCCTGTTTGCCTGGTAGGACTGACAATGAGATCAAGAATGTGTGGAACACCCACTTAAAGAAAAGATTGAATGTCAAAAATTCAGAGTCAAGTGCAGATGAATCCAAGCTAGGGTCATCAATAACTTCCTCCTCTTCATCCTCATCTGAATCATTTTTATCAAATGAGAGACCAAATCTAGCAAAGACTACTACTCCTCCTCCTGGTGGTGAACTCAATGAGCAAGCTTCCCAAGTGATAACAATGACAGATGAAATTGAGAAAGGTTCAGAAAAACAAGTATCCAATAATGAACTCATTGGCATGATGACTGAGGAGGATCCAAAAGAGTCAACAACTTCACTATCTTCTGTTGAGTCTAATATCTTGATCTCAAACCAAATTGTTGCCTACAAGCCAGAACAACAATTGGCTTCTCCATTACCCTATCCAGGACCTTATGATGTTGACATCACATTAGAAGAGGTGGATAAACCAAACCATCTGTTTGAAATACCATGGGAATCAGATAATGATGATCTTTGGAAGTTGTTGGAAAACATTGGATCTTTCCAAACAAATGAAGTACAGTTAGGGGAGTTCCCAGCCAGTCAAAACAATAATTTTGGTGAAGAGATTGTTCAAGATGCTGAAGCTAGGAAGTGGTCCCGTGACTTTGAGAATGAGTTTGGAGTAGTAGGTGAAACAAAGGAGTCAAACAAGGATCAGTTTCTACCAAAGAATCCTGCAGCTGAGCCAGAAACAGACCCTACTCAGGCATTTGATTTTATTGATAATATGGCAAAGCCAGAATCTGAATTCGACTTGGATTTCATTCAATTATGGCCCTCTTGGCCTCATAATACTAGTCTTTAAGTGTAATACAAGACCGAGAAATGCTAGCAATACACTCTCTAACACACTCTCTATGATTCAATGATTGGTTGAAATTCATGTGAGTCCCACTGCTTTGGGGATAAGTTCCACTAAATAGGGTATGAGACATATATGATTTAATAGAAATCACATAAATTTCACCCAATCATAGAGAATGTATTGGAAAGAGTGTGTTGCTAGCACTTCAAAACTAGTAGTTGGAAAAGAAGGCCATATGAGATTTCATGAATTTGTGATTTACTCAGTAGGTATTACTGACAGTGGCAAAATTGATCAAACTGATTAGGTATCTCGGATGTATGATGGGTTTCATTTCATGTATCCTTATCAAAATCAAGTTAGAATAGATTGTAGCTTGAAAAACAATATTGCATTAATAATATTATTAAATAAAAAAATGTTGGTAAACTACAGTTATATACTTTGCAAGTGGGTAGGTGATGTTCTCACTTACTGCCACTAATGTGACACATTTTTCTTCATGTCCACACACACCTCCTTTGAAGAATTGAAACAACCTATTGCAAGTACAAGACTATATGGCGTCGTAGCATGTATGTAACTAACTAGCCAACCAAAACCAATGTTGTTTTTCTACTTAAGTCAATTGGATCATTAATCAAATAAGAAACCAAATCCAACAAGAAAGAATTATATATAAAAAAATTATGTTAAAAGTCACAAATTGAAAGAAGAAAAAAGAGAGTAAAATTGGTGGTTAGCATGTATTGGACTAGGTAATGATTGGGACAATATCTTACCAAACTAGAGAGAGAGAGATACCTACAGTGTGTGTGTGTGTGTGGTCATCATTCACTGCTTTCTCATTGGGTTCATGAGCAATTAGTATACCAACAAGGGAAGTAGAATTGAAGTTGAGTAGAGGTCTCAATCAAATGGGTGAGAAGTGAACTTCTCTGAGAATACAGTATGTTTGATTTAGCCTTCACAAATCTTAGAAGTAAAGCGTTTATTTGAACAAACCTATGATAGACTCTAATCACTTGTCATTATTGTACCCTTATCTAGGGAGTTACCACTTACCACCGACTTTGACTCTGTTTATATAAGTTGGGATAGTCACACAGAAAATAGTTACTCTGTACTCAACTAAAATGAGCAATTTTATAGTATAATCTTCACGCAAAACCTTAAAATATTAAATATGTGAGCTTTTTTTTCCTTATATTCTCTTTATTTTACCCATTTTTAGTCAATAGGAATCTAATTCACACTTAAATTCCCAACAAAATCTTCTTAGATCCTCCTTTTATTTAGTTATTTTTCAACGTTGACGTACATATTTACCTAGAGACTCCTATGATATGAAGCAAGGGTCCTGTACTTGGCACGCGTTGGGTATACCCACCCTTATTTTCATTTTCCTTCTATATATATTATTAATTATTAATATATAAATTTACTAATATATTAATAAAATAAAATAATATATAAAGTATTACAATAAAAAATAAGAGAAAATCTAAAATTTATTTATATATAATAATAATAATAATAAATAAAATTTCAGAAAAATACAATATTACTTTGTACTAGTAAATCCCTCTCTCCTTATATCTTCTTACATACATACATACATACATACATACATACATACATACATACATACATACATATACACACACAGTCCTGCGATCATTTTTAAAAAACTAAGATATTTACATAAAAAAAATCGTATCTTTATATTTTAGTTTTAAATTATTGGTTAGATCCATTAGTCAATATTTATTTTTCTCTTATTCTCACATAAAAATGATCCTCTTATCTCCTATATATGAGAATGGATCAACTTATGCAAATGTAAGACTTTAATACTTATCATTAATGACTTTTTTTAATGATTTATATCATTAATGACTTTAGTCTGTACATAAAATGTGGTTTCTGTCAATCCAACAGATGAATTATAACCATTCAATACCTTAATTATTTATATCAAATTTTGTAAAAGTTGAACAACAGTAAGACGAATATAATCAAGAGGTAAATTTATATCAATGATCAATAATGATAATAAATTTCAATTTAACTTTAAAATAAAATTATTTGGTGTAAGGGTGATAAAATCTTACACAGAGGTATTAGATCCCTTATATGGGTGTGCATGTGTATATTTGATGAACTGTTACTATTCATTCAACATAACTGCTACATGGGGAGGAACCTATGGTACTAGGGATCTTTATTTTACTTATATTTTGGTATACTTGGAAAAGAAGGAACGGATACAAGGGATTATAATTTTGATAGTAGCAATTCAGAAAAAACAGAACCATCCTTACAGCTGATATAAGCTTGGTGGTAGTAACATTTGTGATTTGAGATATGATATATAAGAATCATTCCTTTGATTGGTAATTGTAAGAGTTGAATAGCAAGCTGATTAAAAGATAAACTTAAAAGTCCGAATTATTAAGAGCAGGTGTCCTATACTATACCATGGAATCACAGTTTAATAAGGCAGAACAGAATACTTTGATTTTGTATATATGTTGTGCAATGAAGGTTCTATTCAAAAAGAGTTCTATACAAAAACTGATCTTAAAATCTATAAATCTATAAATTTTGCAGCTGACTGTCACTTTACATGGCCAAAACTATATATCCTCAAATGTATGTGAGAAATTACATGGAGGAGAACAAATTTGCTATTGTACCACAAAGAATGCAGACAAATTGGTAAACCCAGATGCTAAAAGAATGAAACATCTGTACTTGGGTTAAGAGCTTATAAGTTGGGAGCAATTCATCCGAACCTGACCTTGAGTTCCAGTCAAAACATCAAGGTTTGACATCTTCAACATAACCCTTGCAAAGTCCATGCGGAAGGTTGATCCATCATCTGAGGCATAAGCAGAAACCAACCTTGCAGTCTTCTCCTGAGCCATGAGCTGCTGATCAGCAAACAGCAGCCCTCTTCCTCTCAGCAAACTCTGGTAGTAGTGAGTGTCAAATGCTGCTCCAGATGACACTGAAGTTGACAGTGCCTGCATATATGACATCCCTTGGTCAGAGTGAACACTCACACTTGCTGGCCTCGAAATCGCGGATTCGGAGAACTCATCGGTGCTGCTGCTGCTGATGTTGTTCCTCTTGTCTGGGCAGTTTAGCCTCATCTGACGAAGGAAATCAAGTGGTATGGTGGGGTCTGGCTGCCCTGTGCCCTGGAAGTTGTACAGCCTTTGCTGAATGAAATCACAGCCAATTTTGCCAATGTTGTGTCCTCCTTCAAATGATTAAGAAACCAATGGACCTCATTAGTAGTCAGGTTCTATCATGGATAACAAACATTGAAAACCAATAGAAATGGGAGGAGAGAAAAAATAAAGAACACATAAAGGGCCCATTTACTTCTATTTTCATTTCCCGTTTTCATTTTTAATTACAAAATTGCTACCTTGTTTTTAATCTGTTTCCTGTTTTCGATTTGTGATTAAAAGTGAAATCAGGAAATGAAAACAGAAAACATTTTATCAAAGTAAACAGGCTCTAAATGTAGAGGAAGTTACCAAGAAGGCTGACTGTTTCTCTTTCGTTGAATCCTCTAAGCCTGAAGAGGTTCAGTGTGCGTGTAATGTTGTCATCAGGTCTGGGAATTTGATCAGTTGCTTCCTCGAAAAACGATTGGCGGCTATCCCGTCTGCCTGTTAAAACTGGATAGAAAGGCCCACCAGCCTGCCATGGCCATGTCCAGAAAACATATCATAGGTGCAATAATGCTTCACTTTCAAAATGTGCAAGAGTGTTACTTGCATCACTTATCAAGGATAAATAGACAGATGATTGAACATGAGAAAAGAGGGAGAAACAAAGGGGTCATAGACAAACTTGCAACGAAAAGAGATCAAAACAAAGTTAAAATTCAAATGATGTAGTGAACAAGTTATTAATAGCTGGCTTTCCCTATGGCAACAATCATGTGAGCAAAGATAACATGAAAAGAACTTGGCATCAATACCTGGCAACCAGCAAGTAAAGGATGGTGTTTCGGTTAAAATTTAACATAATCAAATGCAAAAATATTACCATAAGATCCTTATTGTTTCACTTTTTTAAATGTATTAATTTGTAGGCTAGTAATTCCCAGGACCAAGCATATCAATGCAGCCATGTAGCACTGTTTCCACAATTGCATTTAAAGCCAAAATGAATCAGAATTCAGACTATTAACAGCCAGAATCTCTTGCTGTTCTCATCAGTACAATCAGAACAAGAAATCCTAAAATATCAATATACAAACTCAAGTAAATGGAAACAAAGAAATAGGTGATATAGGTGCTAGGGACAAACCAGAAGAACGGAATCTCTTGCAGCAAGAGCAAGTATGTCAGCACAAGAGACAACCCCGGGACATGCTTGTTCCACCTCCTCCTTAATCAAATCAATTTGTTCAAAACCTCTCAAGGTCTGATTTGGAACGGCCTGCTTCTCAACGGAACGGTTTCTGTCACCATTAACATCTAACAGCAATGAAGCATCACAGCCCTGTGAATTGATTCAGCAAACAGCCCCAAGCAATTAATCAAAACCATGATCAAAGCAACAAGAAGCTCTAGTAAACATAGCAGCAATTAACAAATAAGAGTTTCCTTTTTTTTTTTCTATTAACGAAAAGAAAATCAACAAGAGAGAGAAAAATTTAGGATAACCATTATTCACAGTTCCATAAAAGTGAGATAATGACCCAAATTTCAAGTACGTAGAGCCTGTAAAATTGAAAAGCACAGCAAGATACGTAACAAATGGAGAAGAAATATCTGCAGAAAAGAAACATCAAACCCCTAACCCCCAAAGATCACAAAAATGATAAAAGGTAACAAAAACACCCCAAGCAAAAGCAATCAAGACCCATTTAAATTCAGGAAATAAAAAGACTAAATTTACAACCTTGGAACACAAAAACAAAAGCGCCCCATTTTCTTAGAACTGAAATAAAAGTCCAAAAACACCAAAGGATTGAAAATAACAGCAAGCGAAAGCAATGAAGACCCATTTGGATTCAGATAATAAAAAGACCAACTTTATGATCTCAGAAGCAAAAGACATCAAAATAAAAACACCCCATTTTGTGTGGAGAATAGAAGGACCTGGATGAAGCAATCATGGAAGAAGAGACGGAGAAGAGCAGGGGAAACGTCTCTTTGATCAAAGTAGATTCGAGTGACGGCGGAACGAACAGTGTCCTCAGCCCGAGGGCAACTTTCCCTATAAAAATCATACTCAAGGTTGGAACCGTCTCTGATCCTCTGGTTGAAGGGAAAATTGGTGTTACTATTGGCAAGCTTCACCGTGAAGTCGTAAGAGTCGGAGAAAGAAGAAGGTGAAGTGGTTTCGGTTTCTGTTTCGGTTTCAGTGTTGTTCTCGGGTTCACCTCGTGGGTTCCTCAGAGAGAGAAGCACCGGCACCACCACCAGTGCTACCACTACCCACGCGTTCAAGCAGCTCCGCATTATCGCAATCTTTGTTTCTAGTCTTTCTTGAGGAGGAGCAATGGAGGTGGGAGAGAAGAAGACGAGCGGGAAGAAAAAGACGCGGGAAAGGACTGGGTTGGGAAGTTGGGGTTTGTTGCAATAACTGACTCACACACTTTCACAATTCCTTATTAGTTAGTTATTAGTTATATGGATGGATGGTTATTTAGTTAGTTATTAGTTAGAATAATGATTCTTATTTCTTATGAGAGTGAGAGACATGAAAAAGCTAAAGAGAAAGATAGATGTAAAAAGGAGTGTGTGAACACTTTTGGAGTAACATTTGCTAAAAGTCATTTTGATTTAATTAAATTTTATAAAATTGATTCGGTTAAAATTGAGTTTGAAGTGAAGTAATTTATGTTTGAATTTTTTACTTTAAAAGCAAGTTTGAGGTAAAAACTTAGTATAAAGTTTTCAATCAAATGCAAAAGTTATAAATCATTGTTTTAGATAGAATTACTTTTGATGAAGGCAAAATCAATTTTAGGCATTCCAACTGTGCATTCAAACATGCACTTATAAATATTAGTTATACTTATAGGGAAGTGGTTTGCAGATTTTTACGATATTGGAGAATGAAGTTTGTATTTTTATTTTGTAAATTATTATTAAAAAAATAAAGTGTGTAAATTGATCCAAACCGTTTTAAATTTGATTAATAGCGGGGATAAAGTCACTTTACCCTCTAAAGTGAGAAGATTCACTTTAAAAGAGTCAAATCCTACTTATAATATATGGTGGACCACTAGTAAGAAAATTAATCAAATCAAAATCCCTTAACTAAATTGTCTAGGGGTATGAGCGGCTGCAAAAAGTGCCTCGAGAGAGGAGAGAGAGAGAGGAGAGAAGAGAGAGAGGAGGAGGGGCGATAGCTCTCTCCTCTCTCCCTCTCTCTCTCTCTTCTCTCTCTCTCTATCTCTCTCTAGCTAGCTCTCTCTCTCCGATCTCTCTCTCTCTATCTCTCTCTCTCTCTCTCTCTCTCTCTCTCTCTCTAGATGACAAGCTTTGCCTATGACCTTGTGACTGGACACTTCCACATGGTTATTCGCTGGAACTCCTCCTCCTATGCAACCCCTTTTGAGACTTTTCTCCCTCTCCATCGATGACTACAACACAAACGAGAGAGAGAGGGAGAGAGACAGAGAGAGAGAGAGAGAGACATGTGGAACTATAGGATACGAAAAATCTAATTGAATGAGAATTGCATGTTGAGATTTGAAATTGAATCGAAATTGGACGAATGTGAAGCCCTAGGTTGCCTAGTGCTAAAATGGAGAGGATGTCAATGCTACAAGGCCAAGATTTAGAATTGTTATATGACCAAGATTTATTCCTTTCACTCTCTCACGTAGAATGTCCTCTTACTAGATTTTTTTTTTTTTGATGAAACCCTACATCTCCACAATGACATTAGTACCAAAAATCTAGGCTTAGTATTGGGCTTGGGCCTAGCCTCAAATCAATAACTTTATGGGAACAATACTATTAGTGAAGGTCATTCATCCCGGTGAAATAATTATTTCGGACCAAAAAAAAAAATAGATATATTTTCATGTAAATTTATTTTAGGCTTAAATATGTTTTTGGTCATTCGTTTTTTTTTTTTAGTCATGTTTGTTTTTCGTCCCTCATATTTCAAGAATATTATTTTAGTCCCTAATGTTTTGAAAATATGTTACAATTAGTCCCTCACATTGATATTTTAGTCCCTAATATTTTTAAAAATGTGCCACAATTAATCCCTCATATTTCAAGAAAAATGACTAATTATAACACATTTTTAAAACATTAGAGACTAAAATAATATTCTTGGAATATGAGAGACGAAAAACGAACATGAGTAAAACATAAAGGACCAAAAACATATTTAAGCATTTATTTTATATTGAAGTACATATACATAAAACAAAGACATTAAAATGTGATGAGTTAATACATATTTTGTTCATGAAATGACGTGTTGTTTTAGCCCTTCAAAGTGTTCATATGAACAAACCAATTAATGATTTCTAAGATTTATTAAGGCTAGGAATAGAATTTATTGTAACATATGCTACTCACGACTTAAATAAACTTACTTTTAGCTACAAATTGTTACCCATGGATCCGAATGATCTTGCAAACTTGTATGGAACCCCTTAAAAATACATCATTAGCTAATAGATACCTTCCCAAAATACCTTCTTGTTATTGTTGTTCCTGAAGAATTGGAGCAGTTAATAGGGGCTTCTCCTTGCTGAAAATGGCAAGAGCACTTGATGGCTATATTAGAAAGTCACAGAAGCAACGTAAAATATACAAATGCAATTGTTTTTCTCTATACTTGATCAATATTGTCACAACCAGCACACCACAGAGGAGATGTTTTCAAGGGTGTTGAAGAATTTACAATACATCTAATCTCCTTCGAAATCTCACTTCACTAGACTTTAACAACAAAGGGAGAGGAAAACAAACCCCCATTTCTACACACCGTTTATGCCTAGGCTTAATTCTATTCTCTAAGCTAAATGAGAAATATTGTGGAAACTCCTTCAGCTCCTTCAAATCTCTCCCCATCTCCATCACAAAGTAATTGTACTTAGGCTCCAAATTGTTCTTAATACTATAACAAAACAGCTGAGGGAATCTTTGGAACATCGAAGTCGCGTCGCGGCGAGAGAACCCGATATTCTCAAAGTAATCGATCCTTGGCATGAACTTTTCTTCGACACTACATGATAGTAAATCGGTGTGCTTGTTTACCTCTTCTATGCCAATGCTTTGGAGGAAGTACATGGTGGGACGGAGTTGCTTATCGACGCTGCAGATAAGCAACCTGGGACGACGGTTTATCACGTGCTTGATATCGGTGCCACGTACATGAACTTCGCGGTAAAGGAAGGTGAAGACGGGTATGATGTCCGAGACTTTGGTGGTCAGAATCTCTGGGCACATGCCAACTATACGCCGAAACTCGACTATGGAGAAATCCATGGAGGTAATGTATTCCACGGTGGATTTCATGTCATCGAGTGTGGCAGTGATCAGCATTGGATGGTTTTCAACGAGTGAGAAAGAGTCGATACCAATAGACTCCAGATACAGGACCTTTTTCTGGAAACTAGTGTTGCAGTTGGGAGGGAGAATTTGCTTTGGACATCGCCACTTTACAACCTGTATAGCAGAAGCACAAAAATTTTTAAACTGATGATAATTTATTCATTAAAGAAATTTGACATGCAAGCAAATAGTCAATTCTCTTAATAAAACATGAAATTAAAGTGCATATAACAGGAGACAAAAAAGACCAAAGAAAGTGTGTTATTGACACACCAAAGTCTACCATGTAGGCTCCTAATTGAAAACAGCATCTGTGCCAAAATCTGGTTATCCATTCAACTGGATGTTCACTATACGAAAGATAGGATGAAAATAATATGCAAATCAGAGGTTAAACCAGAAAATAAGTTATCCCAAAAAAGATTTGTCACTAGCATTTTAGTCTTATCATTAAAATTAGTTCTTTTGTCACATCCTTGATGGTTTGCATATATCAATAAGATATTGATAGATATCTAAGCGCTTGGGGAACCCACCTTGGAAAAGCTAGCTAACCAAGGGGAAGAACCAAGCACTTTATATACCCCATTGAGCAGCCTATGCTACCCAATGTGGGACTTGGGCACATACCCAAGTCCCTATCAAAGCACCGCTCCTAAACTGCCTACGTCCTCGGAGGCTACATTCCCCGACACTTAACTCGGCGGCACATCAAACCACCCATGTGGCCCAGGCCCTCCGCCGGTCAGAACCCTCCGGGCCATCCTCCGAGGCCACGGGCAACCTGGCTCTGATACCAATGATAGATATCTAAGCGCTTGGGGAACCCACCTTGGAAAAGCTAGCTAACCAAGGGGAAGAACCAAGCACTTTATATACCCCATTGAGCAGCCTATGCTACCCAATGTGGGACTTGGGCACATACCCAAGTCCCTATCAGATATTCTATGAACAACAATTTTGACAACCAATGTCCCAATTGAACCATTGATCAAGTTTTTGACTCCCCTATAGCTTTTTGGTCTTATGGCTAAAGCTTGATTTGCCTTTTCCCTATAGTTACAAACTTAATGATCATTTTCTTCATCTGAGTATGGTGCCACCAGCAGGTTCCACTTTCTATAACATAAAGATGTCATTAGGAGCTATAAAAATTAGAAGAATAAAAAGAACATGTTGATCCATCCTCCATTCCAAGGCTAAGGTATCATCATTACCATACATGAAACTAAGGGCTTGTTTGCATTAGATGCTGTTCAATGCCAGCAGAAGTTGAGCAAACGGAAGAATAAACTTCCTATGAACGCTATCTAAAAGCATGAAAAGCACACGGGAAATCCTTTCCATTTGTATTAGTTAAAATCTTAACCAAACACACCGTAACATAATTCCAAATTGCAAAAGGCAATACGGTGACTAACTATCCTGAAGCCAAGGAATCATTAAGCATTTCAAAAAGAAAAAGGTATTAAACAACAATTAGCAAATGCATACAAAATAGACGACACTCAGTCAGTACTTCAGGTAGTTTGAGGTAGCAAGTAGCAACTTTGTCCAAAATATAACCATATAACAACTTCAACTAATTTTCCAATAAATAAATAGCCAAATATTATAAAATAATTCCTCTGCTGAATACTATTTCGAACTTCAATGACATTTCCAGCCACACTCAAATGATAAAAAAATAAAAACCTATCCATTCAAGGGGCAAATAACACTAAAATTCAACAATAAAAGGGCAATACAATACCCAAAAAAACACAAGTAAATTTATTCTGCAGATAAAATAGACGATATTCAACATCTTCAAACATTGCCAAGGAGACAACCAACAATGTCTTAGAATAACGTCTATTTCACAAAATAAGCAGAAACCCCAGTAAGAAAATTCGAAAGTAGAGCATCATTAAGCAGAGACCCAGTAAGAAAAATTTAAACTTGAGCATTATTGGGCACAATTCAGCTGCTCCCATTGAGCCATGAAATAAGAGAAAAACCCAAAAAAGTTTAAAAATAAAAAACAGAACTTTATATAAAGTGGGAGAAAGAGTACTCACTGTAGCTCTGACAAAGAAGGATGGTCGAGTGCAATGGAAGGAAAGGGAAGTGGGAACCCGGGAATGGAAGGGCTTGCAGAGGCGAGTGAAGGATTTGGGAATATGGTGATCGGTGGAAAACAAGAGTGTTGTGGCGGTGGCAGATGCAGCAGCGGCCATTCTGGTTTGGTTTGGGTTGGGTTGGGGATAGAACAAGTGGTGTGGTGTGGTTAATGGCTATTGTGAATATTGAAATGTTGAAAAATAATAGCAAAGCATTTGTGGGGATCTTGGGCGCGTGTTTTCGATTGGAGAAGTGGTGGATGAGAAGATAGACAAAATGCATGCGTGTCATTTCTTGCGGGGCCCTGTCTTATATCATAGGCTCTGACTCAAATAAGAGGTGTTCGCAGCTTGGTTCGGTTCGATTTTGAGACAAAAAACTATCCGATTCAAAATTTAAAAGAGTATGCGGTTCGGTTTGGTTTGCTTCGTCAAAAAAATCCAATCCGATTCAAAATAATGCGGTTTAGATTGTATTGATTTTCAATTTTTGCAGTTGTAATTTTTTTAAAAAAAAATATTAACTACAATGCTATATTGCTTTTTACTTCTAATATATTATCAAATACCAATCAACGACTTTCGTTTTAATAATTTTCGTTGGGTTATCATTTCTAAAGTCAATATTTAAACACAAAAGTCATTCCTAAAAAAACAGTTATAGAAAATAATACTTTCAAAAGACAATTATTAACTAAATGAGATAAAAAATGAGAAATAATATTTAACACACACACAAAGACTGCTATGAATTAATATTTAACACATAATACTTGCAAAAATAAATTTGCACACAAATAATTAATTAATAGCATATGTTAGACAACGATTTACAATTAAAAATACATTTAAACAAGTTCAAAAGGAATAACATTATAAATTGTGGATCGGTTTGGTTTTAGTAAAGAGATCCAAAATCTGAGCGGTTCGGTTCGGTTTTGCAAAAAGACAATCCGAAATACATCCAAAAAAAGTGATTTTTGTCGATTTTCGATTTTTTTAGATCAGTTTATGGTTAATTTTTTGTATCGGTTCAGTTTTGAACACCCTTAACCCAAACCATACATCTGGAAATTTCTAAAAATGCATGTATTAATTTTTATTATAGTATTTTTTTTTGTCAATAATTTTTATTATAGTATATTAACCATGTAATTCTACGTATATTTTTTGAAACATAAAAAAGTTTGATTAAATTTTTTTTGAAAATTATTTCAATATTGAAAAATAAGTTGAAATGTGAAAATATAGTGCTTGGATTTTTTATTTTGAAAATCTTTAGAATTAGAATAATTGATAAAAATATTTTAATAATGATTTTAAATATATTTTGTTATGTTTAATGTTGTCCTAGTTATTTTGAAAAGTTTTAATTTCTTTAATCAATATTTAACGATTAAGCATAACAATGAGGTTGAGTCAGATGGTCAGACTTTTTACTTGCACTAGCTGTGTCTTAGGTTTGAATTTTTAATTTTTCAACTGATAGACTATATGTAAATTTTATTGTAAACTCTTGTTGATGTTGGTGGTTGCTTAAGAGACACGGGTATTTACTATCTATACCACACCATGTTGGTATAAACACTAGTACTTATGAAAATACTTGTACCCATAGGATATTTTTAAATTCTATTAAAAAATTCACTAGAATAGCTTTAGAACAAATTTAAGATTAAATATGTTTTTAATCATGGTAAAATTGTCTAAATTTAATTTTAGTCTTTATAAAATTTTTATGTATTTTTAGCTTCTATAAAATAAAAAAATTGTGTACTTTTAATTTTAATAAAGGACTAAAAATATATTATTTTATTGACAAAATCAGTAAATTGATCATTTATTTTTATTTATTTTTTTAATTTGGTCTCTTATTCAAATTTTTTAACAATAAAATATTTTATATTTATTTATCTTTTTAATTTGATCATTTTGATGACATGTCAGTTATTGATTGGTCTCAGTAAATGATATTGGTTAATCAAAAATAGACGCATCATAGAAAATAAAGAAAATAATTAAATTAAAAAAATAAATTTTATAAAAGACAAAAATCAAATTTGACCGGATGAAAAACATATTTAACTCAGGAATTCAATACTCAACCTGCTCTCAAATTCTCAGTAGCTGTCGGGAAGCATTCTTCGATCATGGGAAGCGATAGAAAATCGAAGGGAACTGCTTATTCTTCACCATTCCAATCTGATGGTACTTCATTTTCTCTCTACCCTCTTCTTTATTTTTTCCATTTTTTTTCCTTCGCTGTGAAGGTTTTTTAGGGTTGAAAACAAAATTGGATTTTTTTCGCATTAAATCTTACTCATTAGCTGAAGACTTGCTTCACGGGTTCTGCAAAATAGTGTAAAATAAAAGGGGATATTTTTCTAATTTTTTTTTTCTGAGCCTGAAGCTTTTCGTACACTATTGTCTTTGTAATGTATATGTGCGTTGTGTATGCTTTTATCTATGTACTATTATTATTATTATTATTATTTGTTAATTGCAGTGTTAATTAACAGATGAGAGGAGAAGCAAGAGGAAGAGAACGGTAGAGGATGAGGAAAAGAAGCACCGGAAGAGGGAAAAGAAAGAGAAAAGGAAGGACAAGAAGCATTCCAAAGAAAAATCTGGTAAGGGTGAACAATTGAACATGATTATTTATTTACTGAGTTAGATTTGATTCTAACTCTTAATAATAATTAACTGGTCTATATTTTTTTAGCATTGAACTGTATTTTTATTCCTTTGCTTCACTATAGTATCTGAAGGACTGAGAAGTCATTGATTCATTTTTACTTCCATAATCCATATTTAGGTGTTGATTGTTTGGTATGGACAACTTAAGTTCACTTTTGGTGGGACTGTTTGTATTAAATCTTGAATATCTGAACATGATAAGAATGTCCAACCTTACTTGTATTACTTTGTAAGTAATGTTGTATTGTTGTTTTCAGAGTGCTTTAGACAGTGATTGTTTATATAATATTATAACCATATCCCTACTTAATAAACAGAGGAACATGGGAAGGCTTTACCAGTAGTCAATTTCACATGGAGGGTCTTAGGAGATTTGTAAGCCTGAGTTAGTTTCACTAGGAAGCAAGAGGCTATTTAGATAGTAGACTAACTGCAGAGGTTGTGGTTCTCTGTGACATCTTCAATGATCTAGTCATAAGGCATGTCATAGCGTGTGTGTAATTTTATGTAAAATTAATTTTAGGTATCTTCTTTTATATAAATAGATGTGTGAAAGGAGGAAGTGTCACAAAGACACAAATCATTATGCAATCATGTTCCTGTCCTATAATGTAAAATCTCCAAGCCTGCAATTTAAAAGACAATTAATTCATTTAGGCTTACTGCTTGGGGATTTGGACATGGAAAAGCATGAAAGGAATGCTTCTGATCATGCCTCAACTGCTACATGTTTATAAAATAGATTTCCTACAGGAAGGGGCAAAGCATATGCATAAGTCATCCTTGTGCTGCACCATTTCATAGCAGATTCAATTTGTTACTTATTCCTATCTTTCTCTTTGGAAATATCGATGATATATATTTGATTGAGTATATTGAATATATAGGGCCTGTTTGGATTGACTTATGCAGAGCTTATGAACACAGCTTATGACTGATTCACAAGCTGTTTTGGGCTTATTTTTCATAAGCTACCCAAGATAGCTTATCAAAACAGCTTATGACTTATATAAAATAAGTTTTACTATAATTTTTTTTCGATTATAAAAGTAACTTATACAGCTTATGCCATAAGCAGTAGATAAGTTTGTGTATCCAAACAGGGCCATAGTCATAGACATAAAGGTTTTTAGGATTATGGAATGTCATTTGAATGGGTTAGGGGCATATTGTAATTGAGGTAGTAATTTGGGATTGGTAGGTTTTCTTTTTCCCAATATTTGGGTTGATAGGGATTATTACTAAATAATTTAGGATTCTAAGCCATCATTTTGCATTCTCTCTTATTGTCCAGTCTATAATTTAGAATTGAAATTTCACCGATTGTCCCTTTTCTCCCCCTTGGCCCTTGTTCTATATTCTCTCTTACCTCTAAATCTCCCCCAAAGCCCAAATTTACCTTCCTTCCATATTCTGTTTTGTTTGTCCTACAAAGTATTCGAGCTTATGTTTTCAAATTACCCAGTTATTGGATGATCCATGAATGTTCATCTTTTGAAGGAAATGGTATTTGGGAAAGTTTATCTACAACTTCCATCATTTGATGTGATAGACTACTTAATATGCTCTTCAAGATACAAGAGTCAATCAAATTCAAAACACATTTTACCTACTACTGTTGCCTACAACTATGGCTGACATTTTGCTGGCTGCTGCCACAAATTGTTTTTTTTATTACTGGACTATTCACCATCGTTCCTTTAAAATGCTTTAGTTTTTAAATAAAGCTGTTGTGACATGCTTCTCTCCTTATTTTGTTGTTTTCAATAAAACAACTGATTCCTTGGCGAATAGCATAAAAAAGGATCCCATTAACATTTCTGATTTGCCCTTAGGGATGATGTTATGAAGATGGAAAGTTTTTATTGGAAAAGAAATCATTTATTGCACTTTTGTGTTTTCGATGTAATGAATGCTTTCTTTCTCAGTAAAAACTTTCCACTTTTGTATATTTAACATTTGCCCTTAGGATGATGTTAACAATTGCCATTGCCAAAAGAAAAAACGTATAAATTCTCCTTTGAAATTTTTTTAAAAATTGGTATAATACTTGATTTTTGTAACACGTGTGAAGCAGAGATGTTCATGTTCTTTCTCTCTATTGTGTGATTATTCTAGTCATTATTACTGTAATATTATATTTGATGTGCTTTAATTTTGTTTTGTGCCTATTGTTCACTAGACAAGGGTTACAGTTAATCTACTCCTCTCTATGAAATGGGGTTCTTCTCATGGCAAAATATATCAGCATTCTGTTGTTGTTTCAGGGAAGAAGTCAAAAGACAGGCACAAGAGTAAACGCAGTAAAGGTGAAGGCCTTATGGTGAGTTATATTCCCAGTATTACTAATGATGCTACATCCAAAAATAACACAAAAATAGTTATTGGTTTGTGCTACATTGTCCATTGTCTAACAGTCCAAGAGTGTTCGTTTCTCTTATTCTGAAGACTTCAAGTGGTTGCTGCTATAATTTTCAAAGTAATTTAAAAAATTTGAGATGGTTCATCTCCATGTCTACTCATGACATTCCTCTGAAAAGCTGAAAATGATTTCTTGTGGATTGCACATATTAATATTAGCTAGTTATTTACATTAAGTAGTCAGAAACTATGATTGATTGTTTATCCAGTGGCTCATTGGTATTTATAGTTTATCTTGGTTTCAAATGTAGGAATTTCAAGAATTATCCAGTGATGACTATTTTGCTAAGAATAATGAGTTTGCTACCTGGCTGAAAGAAGAGAAGAATGTATTTTTCTCTGATCTTGTATCTGAGTCAGCAAGGGAGTTGTTTGCAGAATTTGTCAAAGCTTGGAATAGAGGGAAGCTTGAATCGCATTACTACGAAGGCATTGCAAGTGGGCCACGCACATCCCATAACTGGAAAATCAAGAAGTAGATCAGAAGAGAGAACAGTCATTTGGATTCAATCTCTGTAGGTTTGCAGAGTGGCGGATAGGCGCATCACTTTCCCGGCTGTGTTTATGTGACTCAATATGTCTGATTTTGTGAATCAGCAAGGGATGGTAGTTTAAAGTATGACTGTTTTTAGAAGACATGACTCGTATGTTTGTCTATCATCTACCTATTGATAGGGATAGATAGATATCAGCTCGTCTATATAGAGTATGAGACCACATAATTTAATAGGATTCACATGAATTTTAACCAATCATAGGAGTTTTGAAAATTATTATTAAAAAAAAAAAGTTCTGAAAAAAGTGTGTTAAAAGAATGTGTCTCTAGCATTTCTCATTTTAATTTATCCCCTTATATTTTTAAGCACATTATACTCGATCGATAGAGTGCTATGCAACCGGTTGGACTAGGTATGATTATGTATTGGTTTCTTCAGAATACAAGTATGGCGATGTGTGTTATCCGGGGTGAAAGCCACACTGTCCCAGAATACAAGTAATCTGGACTGCTTTTGAAATTTTATTTTTGATCCGGGGAAAATGTCTTAAATTCAGGGAAATTTGGAACTGTTCAAAAGCTCAGGGTAGGGCATTGTGGGGGTGCCGTGCTAGTCCCCCTATTCCTGCTTCTGGTTCTGATCTTATATTTATGTTCCAATGGAATACCACTTATGATTGTCTCAAAAAATCGAAAATCAGTAACACTAATTGTTCCTATTTTCTGCTTTGCAGTGATAATAATGTCGATCTTCCATTTATATGCTACCGAGCATCTCCAATATCCTCAGTGAAAATAGTGAAACAGAACAAAGTTACATTATACTTTATGCTGGGGGTACTACTAAAATGTGCATTTTTTCTTATTAAAAAAGGCGCTTTCTAATATGCTGATTTTGAACAAATTTAATTTATAGTATCGTACGGATATTGATATCGCATAAAATAAAACAATTGGTGCAGCGTAATTGAATAATGATTTGAGGATTGGATGGTAGGCCTTAAAATATTTGATTATTACATGAATTTGACACTTGCAAAGAAGCGAGTGACAGTTGAACCTGTAGCATTAAATTTAATTTCATTATTTGAAAACCTAGTTAGCAGTTTGTTCATTTAAAAAGCCGAAGGAAAAATATTTTTGCAGAATTGAATATGCTCATTGACAAGAAAAAAAAGTGACACGGTGCACCGGTTTTTAATACACCAATACAAACATAATTTTAACTATTGGATAGAAAATGATTTATATTATCCAATAAATCTAACGGTAAAAAGAGTGCTTCGGTAGTGTTCTCAGAAAAGGAAACCTTGAATTTAAATCCCAATGCAATAATAATGCATGTAACCTAACCAGCAAGATCTAAAATGATAGATAAGGAGTAATCAGATAACAAAAGGCAAAAAATTAGAATGTTCATTATAAGTCATTGTCATATCATATAATTTAAACAAGCTAGGTTTGTATGGTAATGGTGATGGCTTTGGAAAAAGGTTTTTTCTCAAAGGCTTGCGGGCTACCACAAGAGTGAGTAGCTCACAAATTTGTCAGTGCCATCTCAGTCTTCATTTAAGTAATCCATCTTGAAATTCAACTAAACTCAACTGTGAAACAAACACCAACTTCGGGAACATAAGGATTCTTCAAAGCAGATTATTCTACTTCACCCAAATAATCATCAATTTCGGCTGGTGTCAATACCCTGCAATATAATTAACATACTATTAAGTCACCCAATCAAACATCTAAGGATTTCAAGATAGATTAGTAATGGAGCAGGTAACTTGAGCTTACTTGTCATTTTTATGCACCCCCAAAAAAAAGGCTACTTATATAATGCATTACAAAGTTTTCCGTTTGCATTGGTAAAGGGATAAAACTTGGATCAAGTTTCTTATATTCTTGAAATCAAGTTCTCAAATCAATGACGTGGATATCTTTTCCAATGTCATTAAGAATATGTTGCGGAATTGGGGAAAAAATATATACATGTCATTGTTTGATTTCAAAACTTGATGACAACAACATAAGGGCATGATTGTGGGGGGTTGAGTTTTCAGTTTTTGGTTTTTCAAATTTAAATTTTAAAATAAAATGTGTTTGACTAAAGTAAAGCTAAACTGGTTTTAACTCAAATTTAAAACACTAGCTTAGTTTTTGAAAGAAAAAAAAAACAAAAGGTTGTTTTTTTATTGTAGTTTTAGAAAATGACACCCCTCCATCTCTACTATTTTCACGCATCTCCTCTTCCCACCCTAATTCACACTTGCCCAATCGTGATTGTGGTGGGTGCTGGGTGGTGGCAGTGGAAGGTACCAAGCAGCGACAGCAGCAGGTGGTGGAGGACACTTAGCGGTAATGGTTGTTGAGAGAGTCAGGCAGCTGTAGACAGGTGCTTAGCGACAATATAAGTTGTTGGGTGACAGTAGTGATGGCGGTGGTGGAGGTAGAGAGGTTGCAAAGGGTGTTAGGCAGCAATGGAGGGGTGCTTGGAGAGTATCGGGCGGCAAGGCATGTCAAGTAGCAGTGACAATTATGAAGGGTGGCCTGCCAGTGGTGGCAGTGCCTGAGGTTTGCAACAATTTTTTAAAACTTAAACCACAACTGAAACTGGTTTTGGTTTTAAAAATTTCAAAACTTACAACTAACAACCAAACCAGACCAGACCAGACCTAAGGAACTTGATCAAAGTTCTGTCCTTGGTGAAAATGTAAAACAAGCACACTAGCCTTTATTCAAGTTTGCTATAATTCATTTCCCAGTCCCAACCCGTCTACCTCTAGCCTATACCTGTTATTTCCGTATCATTTTCTACATGCAACTTATCCTGTATTTCAAAGTACTCCTAATTTATTATTCAGATTGGACAACCCAAAAATAAGCTCAATTTGATTGTTGACAGAAACCAGAAGCAGCAAGGTTCAAATAATTAAATACTGAAAGATGGAAAAAAAAATAAACAAGTAAACCAATATGTATATTTTAAGTAAACAGAGATATGCACCTGAACTTTTTGTCCGCACCAATTATGCCAATTTCAATGTTTTTTGCTGAGATCTGTCCCTCAAACCTGGAAAACGCCCCCCAGAAAAGAAAACAGAAGGCAATAGTTTCAATGACCAAACAGAGACAGGATAGGTTCCAAGATACAGTATAGCATACAAGAGAAAAAATACAGATAACATAAAAATTGTAGAATAAAGGAAAATATGAACAGTTACTTCCTATCATTTTCAAATTTGTCAACGTAATAAGCTTGGAACCTTGTTACAATTATAATAAAGACAACCCATGGTTTTATGGTTTTAGAGGGATGTGCCTTTGGTAATTGTCAACATCACTACTACAGAAGTTGCTTAAATACCCTAGATAAGATTAGCTTCAATATTTTCTCATTTGAACCCAATCTTGGATGCATTTTCCTTTTCCAATCCATAATTCTGAAACACTGAAGCTATCATGCACTATTTATTATGGCAGAGGAGAATTTTTTTTTGACTAAACCGAAAAGGAAACAACCAAATAATATAAATGGCTTTTTGGCCTCCTAATGGATTGTAATAATTAAATATGGTATTTTCATTAAGCTTTTATTTAATGCATAAACTTTAAATAGCATGCTCCTACCCTTCCTTCAGTGTCAATATAGCTGTGTGGACTGCATCATCAAGCTCCATATCATCTGTGTACCTGCAATTGGACAATCAAGAAAACAATTGAAATGATAGGGAAACAGAGGTATAACTGTAATGAATGATACCAATGTCAAACAAAGAAACATCTAATTACAATAATGTCTAAAATAAAGTTCCAAACCACAGATTGATAACTTGGATACGTGGATATTTTTTTACAATACTAAATAGCCTCCTATAAGAATATGCTGCTAAATTTAAAAAAAAAAATCCAAGTGCCATTATTTGATTTAAGAACTTAATGGCAAGGATATAAGAAACTTGATCTGAGTTTTGTCCCTAGTCCCTACAGAAATTATTTTTCCGTTCGCTATCATAGTTCAGGAATTTATTTCCTAAAAGGATAAATAATCAATAAAGGGATGATATTTTTTCTGTTCATTCCCGTATACTATGAAACAGGTCTTTTTTTATTTAGTGATAATATGTATAATGGTACAGTAAATGAAAATCATAATGAAAAATCTAAAAAATATAACGTAAGAATTCTTTGCACACACATGACAGAAATCATGAGATAGTTCAGTCATGTTCAGTGCCTGCAGAAGTGAGGGCGACAGCACATAATGGACACAACAGACATACACATACATGCATTGATACACTCCGCATATTTGCCTACAGCATTGTCATTAATGTCAAAGCATACCTCTTCTCAAGAAAAGTCTTTGCATTAGAAACATTTTTTCCCATAGCAGAAGCTTTCCAAGAAAAATATGAACCTGATGGATCCACCTACATAAAAAACAAAATTGCGCCAAAAAACAACCTTCAATTTTCTCCCCTTTCTCTAAAATCCAACGGAGTAGTTTTAAACAATTCTAAGTGCAAGAACAAAGAAATCCCAGTACAAACTCATCAACATACACAATATGAAGAACACTCACTCATTTCACCAATGAGTAAATATTTGTTCTGAAGTTTAGACTTTTTACAAGTACAGCATTTGTTCAGCATCAACAAGCAAGACAACACAATGTGATCACTGATCAAAATTGCCAATGATGTTCATCTACCAGGGTTTTAAAGCAATACATCAGAAAAAGAATATTAACATACCTGATATAATTGTGGTCCATTGTCATCAAACCCAGCAACCAGCAGGGACACTCCAAAAGGCCGAACACCACTACCAGGACAAAAAAAAAAAGAAATATCAGATTCAAAAGATATTAGGGGGGAAATGGAAACAAAAAAATTAGTCGTGTGCATACGAAAATAGTTAGAGAATCCAACTAAGTTCACTGCATTTTAGGTTTAGGTGCTCATTATGGAATTTCTATAGGAATCAAAATGTTTATCTAACATATACCTTCAGAAGCAAAGGATAACAATTAGAATCCCTAACAGTTACATCAAAATTAATTCATGCTGACATTGGATCCACAAATACTGGTTCTTTCAAAAAGATAGAGGCCCCAGTTTCAGGAACATTCTTTTAGACTCATTCCAAACTTTCAATACACAGAGAATTCCAACTGAGTTCCAAGCTTCAAGCAGTTAATGATAATTGAGGATTTTGCAAATTGATCCCTCAACATTTAATTATAACAATTAATGTCCGCTAACTTAGAAAACCATTTCAATGGATACTTCTTGTTCATTGGAATGGATAATTTTGGCAACTTCAGTTTAAAAAAAAAATATTCTGTTGTAAAATTAAAGGAGCTGAAACGGTAATTAGAAAATTTTAGTTAGGGGAATATAAGGAAGACAAATTAAAAAAACAGAAAACAGGTAGAAGTGCTTGATATTTAAGAGATCAATTTGCCAAAGACTCAAAGTTGATGAGGGTAACATAAACTTTACGTGGATTATACCCAAAGTATTTTCCTCCCTATCTAACATTTTTTTTTGCGAGGGGGAGGGGTGACGTATATGCATAAAATAAACTTTTATGTTATGAGTAGATAAGGTAAAGTCAGCAGTCAAAACATATCTGAAAGAGAGGACACATTACAAAGAAACTAATAATTACCCAGACTGAGTAAATTCCTGCATAACGGCAGCAACTTCCCTTACAAGTTGAGTGACAGGGATTGGTTCCTGTAATTTTCCATTACAATATTAGATATTGCCTATGCCTAACAAAAAGATCCATAATAGAATACCAAAAGAAAACAGAAAGAACAAGTGGACAATAACAAGATGGGCATATGTATATTCATAAAGATAAAGATTATCGGTAGCAAGTAATTCTTATATATATATATATATATATATAAAACAAATGTTCTAAGGAACATCTAATCAATAAATAACAACCAACATTTACAGAGAATATACCCTACAAGGGTACAAGACTAACAAGATCCTATGGTGGAAAAGGGAATCAGTCCTAAATCATTCCAAGCAATACAAAATGTAGGAAAAGGATACAGAAATTGTAACTATTTTCTCTCATAAATAACAACTATACACTAAAATGTAGAATTCAGTTCAAGAAAGAAATAAGATTCTTCTATTTGATTCCATTATTAAATCCTTGTCAATGTAATTGGAATTACCACATCAGGTACTTTATCAAATATATTAAATCTAGAACCGCTTGTACCTTTTAAGATATTTCCTTTCTCCCACCAAAATAAGCAACAAAAGCTTCAATGTTCAGAATGTGATATAGTAGACTTTAGCATACAAGAATGCTGAAGAATTTATTTTTAGTCTCTAGCTGAAGAAGTGCTTTTCTAGTGCCCATCCAGGTCCTTAATGATTACTACTGTGCAAAAGGTGTTACTAGACATAATTTCCTTCGATATGTGTATGGAATTTGAGCTTATTAGAGCATGGACGTAATAGATGTCATAATTTTACCCTTCTAATTTTCCTCCAAAATATCCTTTTGTTGCAACTGACTTTTTTATTTCCATTTTCACAGCCAACACAGAATAAAAGATACTGAATACAAGGAATGTAATTAAAGTCCATCAATCTGTTTTAAGTGTGACAAATAAAACAGAAAATAACAACCCTAGAATGACTTCTTTCACTAAAGAAAATATGCATTGCATGAAAAATGATGAAAACTACTTTTGGACGTTTTACCAAGTAACATTGAAACAATAAAGTTCTTGCAATGCCAAATTCCAAATAAAGGTGATAACAAACATTATAACTAAATCATATTGACCAAGTATAGGCAGAACAGGAACTCAGTAGCAAGAAAGAAAAATATGTTGCAATAGAAAATGATATGCTGTACTTTATATAATCGATGATACTGCTCAGCCTGTTTCCTGCTTTTTCGAACCAAAACTCGGAAATCAGGACCCATGCCACTGAATAACAACAAAATCTAAGTCAAGTAAATAAGATATTTGAAGACAATTTAAGGAAAAATAATCACTTACATATAGAGAAATCTCAACAGCAACGGAAAAGATAGGCTAATAGACCATTTATGAAGTTTCAAACATTAAGTAAGCATCAGAAAACAAGTTATTTCAACAAATTATCTCTTACAAAGTGTAAAAAGAAAAACGAAGTGAGGTTACCTATGCCCAAGGGTCTGCACCTTCTATGTCCAAAGGCCCAATTCTCTCTCAAATGACAACATACCACTCCCTCTCAACTCCTCCCCTTATTCATAGGCAACGTGCCTTGTTTCTTCTAACTATCTCCCTGACTAACTAACTAAGGAGGTTACCTATCATTTTCCTTCTATTAAGCCTTTAGTCAGCTTTAAGCATGTCTCGTCTATTTCCATTCTATACATGTTTAAGAAGAAAAATTTCCCCAAAAATGTTGTCACTTTCCTCAGGCTGCCTTGCCTCCCGCCTCAATTGATGATGTATCTAGATAACTGTTAGAATCTATCATTAAGATAGAATAAGGACATGTTCTGTTAGTTGGTTAGTCCATTAGTTAGATTAGTTAGAAGGGGATTGGTTAGATAAATCGGGGGAAATCAGATTAGAGGGATTCATTCTGTACTTTTGATAGTTTGTAAGTGAAGGGAGAGATCCTTTGTGAAGGGGAAACTTGAAATGATTTAAACATGTACGAAGAAACAAACCTGTATACAACACCTATATTTGGTGTTAATAATTGGATTTTCTGGACCTGCAATCATATGACCAAAGAGTAAAGACCCAGAATGTGTCAAATGACTCAAATCTCAAATTAATGAACAACCAAAAATATTCGAAGTTATTATTAACAAAAAGTAAATTCACAAACCGCCTGCAAAAACTAGACAAAAGATTGTTTCATCAATGGCAATACGTTCAAACATCCTTAACTATCAAAATATGATAAGAACATTATTCCACTTAGCAAATACTTTTCGAAGAAAAATAAAACAAACAACAATGCTACATATTGTACTTTCGAGTACTAGGAAGAGAAGGCAATGTTGATGCATTGCTCCATATTTCTTATGCATGCGATCGTTGTGAGGTACTAAATTCATTATATCCATTAAGGACCTCTTCATTATTCATTATAAGACAAACCAACAATAACAAATTAGAAAGGATGCCATATAATTTCTTGAGGGTGTGGAAAAAGGCAGAAGGAAAAAGATATCACAACCAAATTAGATACAACCTTGGAGAGGACTATTTTATAATTTCTTTTTACATTAATAATGAACAAAAATGGATCCAAAGAAAAAGCAACTCACTGATGCTTCATCAACCAAAATTGATGGCAATTTCTTCTCTGTTGCAATGACAACTCCATTTGCAGCTGCAAAATTAAAATCAATCAAATATATAATTACAAATAACAACAGTTACAGCTAATATTACAAGAAACAAATCATCCACAAGGCACAAACGCAATGAGTTAGAAAGTAACCTATAGAAGATAATAGAGATGATATTTGCAAAGAAATGGACCCCCTATATGCAAAATCAATAAGTTCTACCAATATGATGCCATAACATAAAATTAAATCTCAAACTACGAAATCTCTAACCCTAGCCTCCTCCAAAACCTATTGATCCCAATAATTTCTACATTTCAGATAGCACTGTTTTGCCAGAGCATAACTTATCCTCCACATCATGCCAAATCCACTTACGTGGCCTCATAAAGAACTTAAGCCTTGTCTATACCAAAAAACATAAGAAATCAACCTTCTGCCCGCCTATCAGATGACAATCATACAAGTTCATTCTGTCTTTAGGGGGGGGGGGGGGGGATAAAACCCTCGGTCACTCTTATAATGATGAAAAATCTAATACCAAGATAAGTGAGCTCAGTAAAAGGAAACAAAACAAGATCAAATTGTGCCAAGTGTAAGACTTGTACAGCCCACACGAATTTCTTCAGTGATTCCTTACACAAACCACTGCCTTAGAACAAACAAGGGTCAAACTTGATGTGTCGTATATGCATATACCACCAATAAAAGTCACAAACTCTGCCTACTCACCACTACCAACACCCCCAGCCCATCTAACCCCCGCTAAATTCACTTAGAATTCCAGAACACTTCTGAAACTAAGGCATGAAATCAGGAACCCAAAGTTATTTTTGGCATCCTAATCCTAGATACCTGACTGAACAAATCTAATATTTAATGCTCCCCTCTCTAGTCCCACTATCCCAGTACCCACCCTGTTAATTTAAGCCCCCATCCCAAAGCCAATCAGTATTCAATAACACAAGTGTTAGCCGTCCCTTAAAAGAATCCATTCCAGTAAAATCCATTGAAAAGATTGAGGCAACAGTAACACGAGGAGTGAGGGGTCATAAACAGATCCAATCCAGAGCTAGAGATAACCAATCACCTTTAATTCCAAGAGAAGTTTGTCCAGAACCAACAGCTGTCAAAGCATGCTCAATCTGAACAAGCTTTCCAGAAGGGCTGTTCCACAGCACAACAAAATCAGTTCATACACCACTCCTATTGTCTTTGTAAACAAGACAGATAGACAGATAGAGAGTATCAGTAATAAGCATACCTAAATGTGGTAAGAGAAAATGAGTACTGACTATCCCCCATGGTAAACCTTACAATACCCTGCACATACAAATTATACTTGCAAGTTATTACAATCATAGTGACAAATTTAAATAGAAGAAGAAAAACACTTCAAGTTACAAGCAGAACAATACACAATGAAACACGATTTTTAGTTTCACACCAACCCAGGTCAAAAGGATCACAGAAAAATATTCTAAAATATGAATTGTGAAGTGTGTCGTGAACAAAATGAATTGAGAGCCGCGAGCGAAAAACAAACTAAAAAGTGAAACGGCGCCGATCTGTTTGGGAGCAGAGAAAGGAAGGGAAAATAAGTGAGAAAACAGCGGAAAATTTGTAGGGAGAGCTAACCTGAGAAAGAGAAAGAGGAGAGAAAGAGGGGAGAGAGGTCGCGAAGGGTAACAGTGTTTGCTTCTCTGAAGTGCCGAGTGTATAAAGTGGGGAGACAGAAGGAGTAGCCTGCAAGTCTGAAATATTGGCCTTGGGCTTCGTGTTTACTTGGGCTGTGCTTGGGCTTGTAACTTGTGACTATTATGGCCCAGCACTCTTTTAACTTGTGACTATTTTAGGGAATTGGTAAATACACCAATTTTTTTGGACATACACTCCACATTTAAAAAGGAAAATACCATTATATCCTCGTTGATTTATTTATTTTTTTTTCAATTTCGCGTTGTTACCGGAAACTTAGTTTCCGGAATGCATTTTTGCATTCCGGAAACTCCAGGAAAAATTAACATTCCGGAAACTCCAGTTTCCGGAATGTAAATTTGCATTCCGGAAACTCCAGAAAAATTTACATTCCGGAAACTCCAGGAAAATCCAGTTTCCGGAATGTATTTTTGCATTCCGGAAACTCCAGGAAAAATTTATATTCCGGAAACTGGAGTTTCCGGAATGCAAATTTGTATTCTGGAAACTCCAGGAAAAATTTACATTCCGGAAACTGGAGTTTCCGGAATGCAAATCTGTATTCCGGAAACTGGGGGTGTATGGTCAGTTTCCGGAAAAGAAGCAAAATCAGAAAAAAAAAAAAAAAAAAAAAAAAACCCAAACAATGAGGGTATAATAGTAATTTCTTGAATAAATGTGGGGTGTATGGCAAAAAACTGGGGTGTATTTACCAATTCCCCTATTTTATAGAAAACGATAATTAACAAAATATGGATTTCACTCCTCTAAAGTGAGGAGTCAATAGAGTAATTAATTTCAATTATTGATGAATAAATCAAAAATTAATGATTTGTTATACATGTGTTTATAATGTCAACTATTGATTTATTCATCAATAATTGAAATTAATTATTTTATTTTACACTCTAAAATAAATTATTCATTTTAAAAATGCTAAATTTAGGTATTCTCGAACGGGTATTTTCATGAAAGATAATATGGGACATGAGTTAGGTTAATTAATGGATGATTGGATTGGGGTACGTGTTATAAGTTTAGGGTTTTGGTTGTGGACATAAGCTTATGATAAATGTGTCATGACTCATGAGTTAATTTGTCTCGATTTTTATTTAGGATTGAGGTTAAGCATTGTATTGAAGTCAAAATTAACATGGCTAAAATATACATGGAGCAACCATCTAGTTTGTTTCCTCATGGTGAGCCAGGCTTAGTTTACAAGTTGAAACAATCTCTTTATTGGTTAAAATAGTCTCTCCTTGATCATTTTTTTTATAAGCTAAAATAATATTATTTAAAAAAAGCCAGCTAAACCAAGCACAGGATTGAAGATATGGCCAGCTTAACCAAACCCAAAAATCCAACAAGCTCATAACAGACCCCCATGTTCTTAAAGAAATCCTATATCCTTAAAATGACAAATGGGAATTATGAACAAAATCCAAAAAGTAAACTCCAATTCTATCGAATCATAGCTGGCTGTTCCCGTGTAGGCTTAAGCGTAGTTGGTGCTCCAGCGTCACGTTGTTGGTTATCAGCGAACCTAACGATATCACACCAATGGTGTGAAGATAATTTAAGTTCACACCCCCGGTGTAAATCCCTTTGTCCCAGGAAACTTGCCGTAAGGATCACAGTGCTCTTGAATGGAAAGAGAGTGACATGCATTCATGCGCGCGCACACACATATATATATATATATGGAACAACTGCAGATGTGGTTTAAGTTTGAATAATTGTAGTAGAATTTATAGGACTATTCCTGCTTTTGTTTCCTTGGCTCTTAGAGTAGACTATAACAGGACTTGGTTTCCTAGAGGTTTTTAGTTTGTTTCCTATTTTCTGGCTTGGGGGTTTCCCTCTTGCTTTCATAAAAAAAAAAAAAGCTGCAATTGAGACGGTCATTTGAACTTCTTAGAATTTAGAGATTTAACTGTTGTAAAAATATTATTATTTATTTATTTTAAAGTCAATTATTAAAATTAACTTATCTTTTGACTTGGTCATACACCCACTTGATATTATCCAAAAGTTTGTTACCGTAATACAGCCTTTTATCCATATAGTGTGGCTATTTTATCGGACTTGTTTCTTCCTTTGGGGAATTCATAATCTCTATTTATACTTTTTTACTTGGTCTTTGCACGTTACAATTTCTATTTTCTATTTTTTCTCACACCTTCACTCCACTTAAGTTCTAGTATTCTCTGATTCTCTACGGGCTCTTTTCGTTTTGCCAAATCATGTTCACTTTTTCTTCTTTATCTCAAAAGTATCAAGATACTTTTATATCAATTCATCTGTTTATTATTTCTGTAAACAGTGACTTTATAGTGACATAAATAAAAAATATTATAAAGAAGAGGGTGTTTTATCATGGGTTGTTCATCGCCTGTTCATAGTGTTCTTGCTGTTCTATTACCTCGGTTCTACCGGGATGGACCTGTTTATCCTGGGGGATTTGCGTCTGTGGGCGGATAAATCCTTAAGGGCAGTCTAACCGACGCCTCAGGTCTTTTGTTTTCTTACTGTTTTGCAGGTTTTGTTGTTCACCAATTGCAGATCGTGCAGTGCTATTTGGCATATATCTACAACAATCTTAAGGATTTATCCAATTTTCAGAAATCATCTTTCGCATCATCGGCGCCAAAATCTTGAAACCCTTGGTTGTGCTGCTATTGTCGTTCCTCCGATGTGATCCCATGGTCAATGGCCTCGATGTGCCGCAGAATTCAGTTTCATGCTATTATCTCGCCAATCAAAGATGGAATATTCCCACCAGGCTCGTCTATCCTTTTTACAGTATCACCCAAAGGATCATTAACGGTTTTATCTCTTCTCCTTTCCTCCTGGTATTATTTGGTCTACTAATAATCTGTTGATATATCTTGAGTATTTCTAAGAGTTGTGGCTTGTGTTTGATTGACTATCACATGTAGCTGTTTTTCCTCCATTTAATTAATCTCACTGTGCGTGTGTTGATTTTAAGTGCTAATGGATATGTAAAGTGGCTAACGTTGAGATAGAATTGAAACTTGAGGAAAATTCATGCTTGTCCTGTTATGATGGGTTAATTGAGTCTTATTATGAACTTATCAATTATCATTTGGAAATAAGCCTTTGATCCGTGTGAATTCCGATTTGACAAGCATGATTTGTATAAATTGTGAGTGCAAATATTGACTTTTAGTGGATGTTCGGGAATGTTAAATAGGAAATATTGATCTTTTATTTTTATACATATGCTTTTTCCTCCAGTGCATAGATGGATTTTATTGGTGTGGAAGTGAAGCGATTGGTGCGTTGTTATTTTGTGAACATTAGGCGTGTCACTTATCGTAAAATCTCTATTTCTTTGTTGTTGCGAAAAAAAATGGGTTGCCTCTTATATATGATAGTGTGAGTTTCATTATATTTGTGATAAGTTGAGATATGAATACTTGGAGATTGATTTTCTGGTTTGATTTGTTAGCTGTCCCCATAAAATTATTCTAAAACTCAGCTTTTGTGCACTATATGCCTTGATAGTGTGTGCTTTGTATATGATCAGTGAAATTAAAGCTAAAATTAATGTGGGTTTTAATTGGCTAAACTTTTCAGTTTATGTGCACATCTTGCAATATTGAGAAATTTGCAGAAATATATGTGTGTCATGTGTGTGACAGTCATGGGTAAACAAGCGTAATTTTTTGTGTTGAATCATAAGGAAGAGTGATAAAATGATTTTATCACATTCTATCACTAGAATGTTACATTGAGAAACTTTTTATGAAGTTTGAAAATTTTGAGCTAAATCATGGAGTACCCCTTATGATGCATTGATGCTAACACATAAATCAATTGATAAAGAATAGAGATGACCTTGTGCCAATTTGAGTATACCCAAGTTATTGGAAGTTTGTAGCTTTCAATAATTTGATGACTTTGTTGCATTCAATCAATTGAATGAGTCTATTATAAAAATATTTTGTGGCGCTTGTTAAACTCATAATTTTAGAGGCACCATAAATTATGGTATATATGGATTTTCCACTGTATTAGATAAATACGGTGATGATAATTTGATTTGATTCATATAAAAATAAATCTATAGGTGGTGGACTTATTTAATTTTGTTGTCGCTTAGAAAACATCTAAGTAGACCTGTGTAGTCCAATCCACTGTTGAGGCCAAGTTTATTACTCTTGACTTGGTAAAATATGTGACAGATTGTCTAATAATTTCTTAGCCAATGTTTATTCATGGAAGAAAATTGTGTCTTCCTTATCTATATTTTGTGATTGCCAAGCGGCAATAGGGAATATTGAATATTGAAAATAGAGACATACGTATGTGTTGTAATTGTGAAAATAATGAGGCCTAATTATTGTGAGATCAAAATTGAATTTGGCCGATCCTTTGAAAAAACCTCTTGGGAGGAATTTAATTTGTGATACATCGAGGGGAATGGGACTTAAAGCCAATTGAAATTAACAAGTGATGGGAACCCAACCTTTGTGATTGGAGATCCCATGAATAAGGTTCAATACGGTAAAAACAAGTCACTTGTTAATTCTGCTAGCACTAAAAGATTAATTTAATCTTTTCTTTTGTCCCTTTCCTGTGGTGTCTTTGAGAAAGTGCTAGACACTGCATTATTGAGAGGATAAGCTCTAAAGGCTTTTAATGATTTTCATATCCCTTATGGGTGGTGTATGATTTGCGGCATACACTTGATGAAATCACCTATATGAGTGTCAAGTGGGGCCGCTTGCATGAGATCGTGGCGAAATCTCTAGAGCACTCATGAATACCGGGCGCACGCATAGCCTATTAGCGCAAAACGGCGTAATAGCAAGAATGTGGGGGTGTAGTGTGATTGGTAGACCGCTAACATAGTAAAGTCTCTTTGGGTTTAATAGCTTGCTACACTGATTCACTGTGTGTTAAGTCTTATCAATCTAGGGTTTGGTTCAATAGCTTGCTACACCAGATCTGATGCATTACATCCATGATGTCAATCCAAAAAAAATCTTCTTTGACTTCAAAATAAATGTGGGGGATTGTTGTAAAAATATTATTATTTATTTATTTTAAAGTCAATTATTAAAATTAACTTATCTTTTGACTTGGTCATACACCCACTTGATATTATCCAAAAGTTTGTTACCGTAATACAGCCTTTTATCCATATGGTGTGGCTATTTTATCGGACTTGTTTCTGCCTTTGGGGAATTCATAATCTCTATTTATACTTCTTTACTTGGTCTTTGCACGTTACAATTTCCATTTTCTATTTTTTCTCACACCTTCACTCCACTTAAGTTCTAGTCTTCTCTGATTCTCTACGGGCTCTTTTCGTTTTGCCAAATCATGTTCACTTTTTCTTCTTTATCTCAAAAGTATCAAGATACTTTTATATCAATTCATCTTTTTATTATTTCTGTAAACAGTGACTTTATAGTGACATAAATAAAAAAATATTATAAAGAAGAGGGTGTTTTATCATAGGTTGTTCATCACCTGTTCATGGTGTTCTTGCTGTTCTGTTACCTCGGTTCTACCAGGATGGACCTGTTGTATCCTTAAGGTCTTTTGTTTTCCCTCACTGTTACTGTTTTGCAGGTTTTGTTGTTCACTAATTGCAGATCGTGCAGTGCTATTTGGCATATATCTACAACATTAACTCGACCCATAATTTGGACTTAGGCTTGAATATTTCCTTAATCTTGAGATAGTTTAGTCTAAGAATGACACCAATTGATACTGCATTTAAATATTTATTGAGAACGTGGTGTGACATTTTTTTTTTATTAGTAAATGTTAGTAATTAATATTAATATTAATATTAATTGACATTAATATATTATATATATTAGTGAAAAAATTTGAAACTTATCACTCTAACTCCTTTTATGTTTTTGTTCCCAAACTACCAAATCCCCCGAGCCATTTTATCACTCTTGTGGTGTGAGATTGCTTAATATTATTTTGGTTATAAATGTCATCTAATACACCAGAAGTACGAATTGGTTAAATTATTTGTATTATGAATACTTTAAATTTACTTTTAATTATAAAACTTATATAGGTCACTAATTCAACTTGTTAGATTTTTATAACTTTGATAAATAAATAAATAAATCATACCAAATACCAAGAAAAAGGGGGGAAATTCTATCAAGAGGAAAAGCAAACGGTAAACCTGTTACTACTACTGGGAGCATCCACGATATGTTGTGCTCTGCTCTAAATTCTCTTCTCAAACAGTTCGGAGCCTCAAAATCAAACAGGGGTTTAACCAAAAATTCGATTTTTCTCAGTAAAGTCTCACCTTTCTCCTCTTTGTTCCATGTTGTTACTGCTAATGACCAAGCTGTGAGTTCCTGAGTTTCTTATTGAGTTCTTGAAGCAACACTTAAGATTCAAAGATTTTCTTGGATTTTTTTCATCACACCATGTCCAATAACAACTCCCCCAACTCCAAGGCTCTTCCCAATTCTTCAAACGCACCTAACCATAATCAGCTTTCTCCACAAAGCAATGCTGTGGGCACGCAAAACCAGCCCCAATTGGGTTCAAGCAGTTACCAAAACCACAACTTGATGCACCCCTTTATGCCCAACATGATGCAGCCACCACCCATGATTAATGCACCTCCTTTCATGAATGTTGCACACCATCTCCACCCCTTGCAAAACAAGCAACTACATTTGTCTCATGTGAGGGGTTTAGGTCCCCATAACAGTGTAGGCAATGCCAATTACAATAATCCAATGTTTCCTTTTCATGGACAAGTCATGCAGAATGCACCACATCAATTCAATTTGTCACAACACCAAGGGCAAATTTTAGCACAAAGTATTCTGAATATGCCTCAGCAGCCTAATGTGAATGTGAATATGAATATGCCATATGGCCAGTTTCGTGCCCCATATCCCATGCAAAACATGAACCAAAGGTTCCCTATGCATGTTGCAAACCCTTCTCAAGTTGTTCCATATGGTATGCATCATGGTCCCAACCCCATGTTTGGATTTCCAAACCAAGTGCCTCAGGCTATGGTTCCTCAAAATCTATTCCTTTATGAAAATCCCCAGTTTGGTCATGTGCCTAGAAATCAAGTCTGGCCACGAATTAACCCGAATGAGAGAAACTTGGTTCCACCAACCGCGAATGCAAATGCTTTTGCATCATCACCTTTTCCATCTCAGCAGTTACAAGGGAATAGTTCTGCACCACTTAATCCTAATTTGGCCCAGCCACATCATAAAAATAATCCTCAACCTTCTACATCTATGAAGTCAAACTTACAGGTATTTTTAAAATTGAATGTGTTTTTATCAATGTGTATTGATCAGGTTTGTTACTCTGCTACATATAGATAGTGCTAACAAGTAACAACACACTCTTTTCATTGTACTCTCTATGATTGAGTGGAATTCATGTGGGTCACATTAAATCATGTAAGTCTCATAATTTATTTGGTTGCACTCATTCCCAAGGTAGTGGAACCCACGTGAATTTCAATCAATTATAGAAAATGTATTGGAAAGATGTGTCAAATGGTGTGTTGCTAGTAGTATTTCTCTAGATGCTATAGTAAAAGAATTTAATGCAACTCCCAATTATCTCTGCAGGAAAAACCAAAAAGCAAAGTTAAAGCCAAATTTCCAAACTCTAGTTGGAAAGGATCACCAACCAAAAGCTTAAAAAATAAACCACGTAGAGGGGGGTTTCAAGGAGGGTATGTTATGTTATGTTCTTTTTTTTTTTTCAGTTTTGGTTTATTGTGTTACAGTTTGATGACTTATTTACAATCATTGTCCAATTCATGTAGGTTCAAGAAGTCTAAATTTCATGATGTCAACGATGGAAAGAGGAAAATTGAATTTCACAAAGAACATAAGGGCAAAGGTTTGGCCTCAGCTGCCCCTTGGTACCAAGATGAAGACTTTTGTCTGCAGTTAGACTAATTCTTGTCATAAAAGCAGGGCCAGTAGGAAATCTTGGTTTAAATTCTGAGGAACTTCAGCAGGAACCACAAAGGTAGGCTTTAACTTCTACTTGACTTTCTTATCTGGTTCCAATCTTTTACTTGCTAGCACTGCCTTACATTCAACTGCTTTGAGTTGTGTTTTATTCATAATGATAATGTGTAACAAGATGCTAATTAAATGGCCTTTTCTTTAATTGGCTGCTTAATTGGAAATGGAGATCTTTTTAGTTGTAGACAGGCTGGTTTGGTTTATTCATACTTGTTTGTTACATTGTAAAGTAGTATCAAGGAAAAGCTCTCTGCCAATGAACTAGTTTTTCTTTGAACTAAAAGTATCCTAAAATTGCTCCTAGTATATATTATCTGGACGTAGTATTTTGTTTAAAATTTTGTAACAATGATGTAAATGGGAAAGTTAAAACAATTTTGCAGAACATTTCTACCAATTTGTTAGAAGTTTAGGCATATAATTCTTGATTCTATGGCTGAATATCCAATTTTTTAGTCTATCACTGGTCACTACATTTACATCTTGAGACATTTATGTTTTTAATAATGTGTGTGTGTGTGTGGGGGGGGGGGGGGAGGCTAAATCAACACTGCATTTCCACCCTTATTTGTGACCAACTTCCAAAGGTTTATGTATGTTACCCAATTATTTATTTTACCTAAAGGTATATAGTTAGGAATAGGAATGAGTAATTCATGATGAATTCATTTGAAATAATTGCCATGTAAAAGGTGATCAATCTACTAAGGATATTTAAGAAAAAGTCTAATATCACTAATTAGAAGGGAGTGCAATAGTGCCACCCAATAAATCTAAACTAGCAACATATATAGATTGACATATAAGTCACTGTATAGTACACCACTTGAATCCATCTGAACTACCAGATCAAGTACATCATTTGCATAACCAAAATATGTTGCCACTTTAGTGTTGAGTTTGTGACCTTTCATGATTTTGGTGCCAACTGCGAGATTTTAAATAACCATACAAATGAAACAGTAGATTTCATTTTGATGCTATTTTTAGAAATCATGTATGTATTCTTCCTCATCAGGTTTTAGTTTGATCTCTTATATATCTACTAAATTACTTTCAGTGAAGGGAAAAACACACTTACTGGCAAAAGGAAATTCAGAAATGAGTTAAACAAGAAACCAAAGAGAAAACGCCGGCATGTGAAGAAGCGCAAGTTTGATGCTGACAACAAAGATTTTCCAGAGAGCTCTTCTCTAAACAAGAGGGAGCCAACTTTATTGCAGAAACTCTTGAGTGCAGATATAAAGAGGGATAAGGGCAAGCTGCTTCATGTTCTCAGGTTCATGGTGGTGAATTCTTTCTTCGAACATTATCCTGATAAGCCACTGATATATCCATCAGTTGTGGTTAAAGAGGGTGATGGTGAAGAAAGGCATTTGTATAGTGGAAAAGATGTTGAACATGATAGCAAGGAAACAGTTCATGATAGTGATGATGGCCATGATAGTGAAGATGAAGAGAGTGATGATGATGATGATGAGAATGATTCTATGGTTCCTATTAATCCACATGAAGAACCACCTTCCTTGGTTGAAATACAATGTGATAGTGGAAAAGGAATTGAGAAATCTAGTGAAGAGGAGGGTGAAGTTTTAGAGAAAAATTCAAGGTTTTTCTGAATAGCAAGATTGTTATACTAGTTTTTTGTTGTATCATTTTTGTTTCCATCATTGTTTTACCATGATACATATATTAGAGTGGATAGGGGCATGAGGGGTCACTATAGTCATTGGGAATTATATCATAATATACTTGGAGATACAGATCTGTTGAAGTAGCTATTGGTGGTATAGAGGAGTGACTAAGCAAGTGTTGGATTAAACTAACATTACCAACTTCATAATGCATTGTAAATTCTAGAATAAGCTTGAATCTACATTCAAGACAATGGTTCAGTGGTTCATTTATGATAAGCATCAGGGTATAAATAGTTTGTCTATTTTTTGGATTTATGGTTCTGGAATATATATATATGAATAATACATTTTGGCAACTCAATGATTTGAGTTAATATTTAATAATTCAGTCAACATGATAATTATAATTAATATGAAATAAACACAATGCTACTTATATAAGACCACTCATATATATTATTATAAAATAAAAGTTCATTGTTCTAAGACTGACAAAATACATATTATAATTACTCAATAGGATTTTTACCGTCTCTAAGATAATAAGCTCAAAGTTGGACATGAACTAGTAAGTAATTGTTCATTACATGATATTCTTTTGAAAAATAAAATATGAAACGTTTAATTGAATAACTATTGAAAAGTTAACTAATATTGATTTAATATAGAAACTCTTAAAATTGGTCATAATATGAGCAAGATATCTAACTTTATAAGACGGGAATACATGATTTTACAAAACTCTTATTTTTTACCCTTTTTTTACAGCACTTATTTTTTACATTTCACTCTAAAAGTAGATGTAAGCATTAATTTAAAATATTGTTTTATGACATTTTATATTTATCAACTGATTCAACCGTTATCAACTAGTTTATCCGCTATAAATTATCTGCTATCAGTTAATTTATCTACTATTTGCTACTTTTTGAGAAACAGATTTTTATTCTCAAAAAAGATATGGATACATTATCAATGTGAAAGTTTGTTTATTTAATATAATATAATAATATAACAATGCATAATAATATATGATTATCTGCCAAATAATAATATATGATTAAATTATTAATATAATTATCATTATCACCGTTTTAAAAAGCTTTATTACATCCCTGTATTATAGTTATAGATTAAAGGGTTAATTATATTTTTAGTCTTTTAAAAATTGTCAAATTTGAGTTTGGTCCTTTAAAAATAAGTCAAATTTTTTTAGTCCTTTAAATATTTTTTTGTTTGATTTAGGTCCTTTAAATGAGTTGACTTGCTAGGTGACATATTTTAACTCAGTCATAATTTCTACGTGGCACGAAACGCTGACGTGGCAATATTAACTTTTGAATTTAGTCCCTCTAAAAATTGAGTTTTGATTTTAGTTCTTTTGGTTTTTCTCTTCCTCCTCGAATGGCTTCCCCCTCCTCTTCCACCCCACCACCACCACCACCACCACTGCACTCTCTCTCTCTCATTTTCTCTCTCTCTCTCACCCCACCACCACCACCTTCCTCCACCCGCACACTCTCTCGTTTTCTCTCTCACCCCCACCACCACCACCACCTTCCTCCACCCGCACACTCTCTCTCGTTTTTTCTCTCTCTCTCACCACAGTCCCTCGGTTTAATAGCTGGATATATTTTTTGGAGATTTCGATTCCACAATTTGTCTCTTATTTCGTGTGTGTGTGTTCCAACCACAACCACCACCTTCCTCCACCCGCACACTCTCTCTCGTTTTCTCTCTCTCTCACCACAGTCCCTTGGTTTCTAATAGTTGGATATATTTTTTGGAGATTCCAATTCCACAATTTGTCTTTTATTTCGTGTGTCCCTCTGTGGTGAGAGAGAGAGAAAACGAGAGAGAGAGAGAGTGGGTGGAGGAAGGTGGTGGTGGTGGGGTGAGAGAGAGAGAGAGAGTGGTGGTGGTGGAGATGAACCGGGGGGGGGGGGTGGGGGCTAGAGTGGAGGAGGGTGGAAGAGGAGGAGGAAACCATTGGAGGACGAAGAGGAAAACCAGAGGGACTAAAATCAAAACTCAATTTTTAGAGGGACTAAAATCAAAACTTAATTTTTAGAGGGACTAAATTCAAAAGTTAATATTATCACGTCAGCGTTTCGTACCATGTAGGAATGATGACTGGGTCAAAATGTGCCACCTAACAAGTCAACTTACTTAAAGGACCTAAATCAAACAAAAAATATTTAAAAAACTAAAAAAATTTGACTTATTTTTAAAGGACTAAATTCAAATTTGATAATTTTTAAAGTACTAAAAACATAATTACGCTTATATTAAATTAAATTATATAAATTTGTAAAAATCCATTAAACACAACTACACAAGTAACGTCGTTACTTAAATAATCATACCGACGTTGACCAAAAAAAAAAAATAATAATCATACCGACAAAGCTCCAGTCATTTTGCTCGGTGACGCATTTTTGCGATGGCCCACGCCTGAGTTCATTTGTGAGTTGTGACTTCTCAACTTCTCTGATAACCGTTTGGTAAGGTTACCCTACCCCACAAAATCCACACCAAAAGCAAATGGGAAAAACAAAAAGGAAACTAAGGTATGCCGAACGAATTTCTCCATTTCATCGTGTGAGTGATGATCTCTCTGTATACGATGCTCGAACCTGATTGCTTTCACTCATTCTCAATTTGGCTCTTATATATATTTTTTTCTTTGCAAATCATTCATCGTCATCATCCTTGCAATCACTTTTAAAACAGTCTCTTCTTTTCACTCTTGTTAGTCTGAGTGGTTACTTCTTCGTTCTGCTGCATGTGCTGCTTTACAAACGGTTAATAAGAGCTGAAGATAGGGGCTATTTCTAAAATGTTTGTAACTGTGAGGAATTGGTTCGAAACCTAAAAAGATATAGGGGCTAAATTGAAGATTAGTTGAAGCTATAAGGTCCAGCATTTTGATTTTTGACCTGTTATTTTGATCTCTGTTACATTTGATGCTGTCGTTATTTGTGGTGTGTAATCCATGGTTGTTAATTTTGCTTTCTTTTCAATTTTTTATTTATTTATATATGAACTGTTTCTCTATAATCAGGGCTTGAACTTACTTCGAGGCTGATGATTCATGTATCCATCAAGTTAGTTGTATCTTATTGTAATTATTAATGAGTTGTCTAGGAGTTATGTACAAGGTCCACTTAATTGACTCTAGTTTATATAGTGTGGTGCTATGCACAAAATGCGGGTGTGCCTACTGTAGCATATCCAATCTATAGATTTGTAAAGAATCATATGAATATGTCTTATAAGTGCAGAAAATTCAAATCTTGTAGTAGTTCTCTTTGGTCATACACCAAGTCACACTGGACTGGATTCCGACTACACTGAATCGAACCGGGTGAACCCATTTAAAGGGGTCAAAGCTCTCTCATCGCCTATTTTTTCTATTTACAAGACTCGAATATACTTACTTGGGGAGAACCAAGCTCTTTGCTACTTGGACCAATGGGTGTTGGTAGTCTTGTGGTATTTTGAAATAGATCACACTGCACTCCATATAAGTGAATTGCTTTCAGTATGGCTTAGAATTTGTAATATGCATATATATAACATCCACTGCTCCTTTCGTGAATTGACTTTGGCCCTTGTATTTGAATGTGCTTGTCTCTGCTAATTTTTAGTAGCGTTTAGGTAGTAGGCTTAAGGATTTTTAAGGTAGTTCTAATCTACAATGTTTTTCTTTTTAAGCACAAACATGGGTCCAAGGGACTTCGGCAGAAGAAAAGAGGTGTCTGGATTTTTTCCTGAGTATGGTGCGATCTTCATGTCTAACAAAAGTACTTGTAAAGAATGTTTTGAGAAGAATTTGCTTGGGCTACCGGATTGCTTTTCTGGTTTTGTTAGAAGAGTTAAGGCAGGAATGATTCTGTTTCTTTTCGAATTTGAAGAAAGGAAACTTTATGGGGTTTTTAAAGCAATATCAGATGGTGGCATGAACATTGATCCCGGTGCATATATTTCATCAGGAAAGAAGTTCCCTGCACAGGTTACAATCTTTGTGCCCTTATTTTACTTGCCATATTCCAACTCGAATTCCCACATATTTGGCATACATTATTTTTAGAGAATTCTTAGTTTTGTGAGTTCATTCGTTTCTGGTATTGACCAGGTTAAATTCACCACAATCTGGCATTGTGACCCTCTTCTTGAAGATGAGTTTTATGATGCTATTCAGGATAATTACTTCGACACCTACAAATTCAACTTTGGTTTGTCTAAAGATCAGGTCTTCTCTTTTCCAACTTTTGGCTGGACATTTTTTGCACCATTTTGCTTTATGTACATGTGTACACAGGATTTTGTTCGAATGACCTGCATGATATATAGTTTTATGGTTTTGTGATTGTTTTACTGTCAGATTCAGAGTCTTATGTGGTTATTCAGTTCACGAAAACACAAGGTCCCAAACTCTCTTCATCACAACAAAAGGAAGGAAAGAGAGTGGGATTTTCAGTCTATAGAAGGTGGACTAATGAAAGGGAGGTTAAATAAGATTCAAATCTCGGAAAGTAAGCTCAACACGAATGATGGCATTTCAGTAATTGCAGAGCCAGAGGTGGAAAGGCTTTCTTCGTCTCCAAATTCTTGCAAAAATGGTGGAAGCATCCATTTCGATGACGATGCTTATGATCCTGAACATCCTGGCTTCCATCATTCAGATAGATATGGGGCTGACTCTGCTGCTGGCCATGAATCACATAAGAAGAAAGGAAACTCACATGTTTTTCCTGAAGAAACTGAAGATTATATACCCTTGTTTTCACCTGATAATTCTGACCCTGAAGAAGAGGAGTTTGATTTCAGTGAGTGTTCAGAAGAGAAACAGATACAGTTTGGTATGTTTGTTGGCAATGAAGTTTGTTCTATCCCTATACCACAATTTCTACTGAGTAATGAAGGACATAACCAGATGAAAATGGATCACCCATTTGCTTCCCCACAGGGGAGTCCATGCTACAGGTTAGATGACTCTTCCACTGCTGCTCGTCACTTGTCAGATGCAAGTGACTTACAGTCCAAAGATGGAAGTGCTGATCATATAAAATCTCTTCCATCCAAGGGTATGTATTCTGATAACCACAAGAAAAGAATCAGTGTGTTTTCTCGCTTAAACTTTTCTTCAAAGGGTATTGCTTCAACAAATCAGAATGATGATGCCAGTGGAAAGGAGTTGGTGAATGACATGTCAAGAGCAAAGAAGCAACGTCCATGCGAATATGAAAAGAAGGAAAAGGTCACACAGCAGAAGCATGGGATTGAAGATTTTACCACGTGTAAAAGAACTAGCGTGTTCCTGCGCTTGCGCGGTGCTTCAGATGCTGTTGCTCCACAAGTCCATTGCATGACACAGAACTGAAGGAGGGAACTTGGGGGAAAGGAGAAAAGTAACTTTTCAGAATGAAAACCATTACATAGCGGAAAATTTTTTGCACTAATCACAGGGAATGCTGGCTTCAGAATATGACAAATATATAGATGGTTTCAGTGAATACATGTTGCAAATCCTTGTAATATTTTGGCAGTGACATGCAAGTTGGAGGAATATGCTGGGAAAAGTTTTTTTCAACTAGTTATGAGAAAATATGCTATGACAAAAAATGGCCTTTTACACTACATCTTAGAAGCTATAAAAAATATGCTATTACAAAAAATGTTTGGCAGCTAAAATATTACTAGACAAGTGATAGTTGGACTGACATTTCATGAGAATACCTATTTTTTTAGATAAGGTTGGAAATGAATGGAACTATGGATTCAACTCACTTTATTAACAAACTTGTATTTAGTAAAGTCAAAATTCACCTTTTTATCCAAATCTCTTTTAGATTGCAAACTGAACATAGGCATTACTACCCGTATGCACATGTTCGTTTTAGATTTCCAGCGTTCTTAAACAGAAAAACATGTGTTAGGAGACACTTTTTTCAAAAGAGGTTGAGACCTCCTTTCTGCAAATGACCATTCCAAGGCCCCCAAAAACTAATACAAACCAACCCTATATTGTTCTTTGGCTTACCCATTTATATTATATTTGCGTACTAATCAATTTACTTTTCTTAATTCTTTTCACTAAGTTTTTAAATCACTTTGTTTCAACAATTTCCGAGAAAAGCTTGTTCCTGTCTATAAAGTTTTTATATTCCAGAATTTTGAAGTTAAAAATAATAGCTAATTGCAGATGTACTTAATGATGGAGGACAAAGTTGATGTTGCAAAAGGGTGGAGCTCCGGTGTCGGCGACTGCAATGTGGGTCTTCGGCGGCTGAACGGCAGTGGAGAGAGAAGGGGAAGGGGAAAGATGGGGTAGTTTAGGTATTTTACGTTTCTTAGTGGGGTGCATGGCAAATTTCAGAGGTGTATTCAACAATTAACAATTCCCAACCATTTCTTAGGGATTGCGATTGCCTGCCTCTGCTGCTCACACGCTGACTCAGGTTGTGCCCTATCTACTCCACAACCTGTCTTCCTCTCGTTGAAAACCTTCCACTAGCCTGAGCTTCATTTTGTTATTGTTTCAGGTTTTCACGCATATTTGTGAGCTTGGGTTTTCTTTTACTTCGTGCCGACCCATTGCTCTACCTAAAGGTATTCCATTCGTCCCTCTTCTCTGTTTCCACTCTTTCTCACTCCATTTATTCCAAACCCGGCATAGTAGAGCTGCAAACCAATGGTTGATGAGAACTCGTAGTTATTGTTGAGAAATTAGAACATTTATTTACAATCATTAGATTAAATTTTACTGTTCAAATTATGTCTGGTTTTGGGGACATAGCCTTAGACGTCTTGTTCAGAAAGGTGGTTGGAAAATGTTTCTACGACGATGATGAGAAAGAGAACAAACGAGAGCAAAGCCTTTTCTCACTGGTCGTAGGAAACGGGTATGGGAAGTCCTGGGCAAACTGTTGAAGTGCAGGGTGTGAGGGGTGTACGAGGAAGAGAGGAATGGGTTGAAAATGGAGTTTAGATTTTCCAGATGTTCAAAAACTATAATAACAAAAATAGGGGGACCAATTGCCAAGTTTTGTGCAACCTGGATTACCAGGTAAAAGTAATCAATCACAGCGATTCAAATTATTTAGTAATTTATCTTACGGTTAATTGACCTCTCACTTTAGAAGTCATCTGTAATTTTTACTAAAAAGTAAGAAAATTAGGTTAGAATTGTAATTTAAGACATAATTTGAACCATCGATTTAATCCGATGGTTGCAATTAAATATTATAATTTCTCATAATAACCATAAGTTTATACTTGATACGCTCTTATAGGATGTGATATAGTTTGAACATAAGCTGCAAATGATCCAAATTCATCCTCTCTTTTTTTGTGTATTTTTAGGTTCCCAACTAAGCAGAAAATAAATTTCAAAATCGGTGCTTCTCGAGGATGATGGATAAATCAAAAGTTGAATTTTTGAGTAACTCTTACTCAATAGTATCTTTCTTTGCTGTGAGAAGTGATCTTTGAGCTTAGGGTTCAGGATTAGTCAATATCTTTCTTTGTTGGATTATGCATGTAATTTTAAATTCCTATTGCATGTATTGAAGTGAATCAAGTGATCATCCAAAAGATCCTGGATTTCCATTCTCTTGAAATGAAACTAGGCTTAAGCAATCACAGCTTCTCAACACTCCTGAACTCTTCTTTTGTCAATCTGCGTAGACCCTTTTGCTCTTCAGTACTATCATCTCCACCCACTTCTCTGAAACCCCATGTTCCCCTTTTTCTGAGGCCACCCATATACTCAACCAAGTTGTGTGACCTCAAAAAGTGGCATGATTGGGCCAAAAGTGCTGCTTCTTCAATTGGGTCAACGTTTGTGGAGTCAGATAATGGGCCAGACTCAAGCATTTTGTGCAGGGAGCTCAAGTGGCTCATGGAAGATGCTATTGAGGACCACTCACTGTTTTCCAAGATGGGTGTGGAGGATGATAAGAGGGTGAAAATGAGGGTAGATGTAGAGGAGCTCTACTGTTTATGGAAGCAAAGGATCCAAGAGAGGAGACCTTTTCAGTATATAGTAGGATGTGAACATTGGAGGGACTTAGTGTTGAGTGTCCAAGAAGGGGTTTTGATTCCTAGACCTGAGACAGAAGTCATTGTTGATTTGGTTTCTGATGTGGTGTCAAAGAATGAGGATTTGAAAAGAGGGGTTTGGGCTGATTTAGGGACTGGAAGTGGGGCACTTGCTATAGGCATTGGTAGGATTTTAGGAAATGGTGGCATGGTTATTGCCACGGATTTAAGTCCTGTTGCAGTTGCTGTTGCGGCTTACAATGTGCAGAGGTATTGCTTACAGGTTAGAGACTCAAGCTTTCAACCTCGTTTCATATTCCCTTTTGCTGGTTATTTTCTATTTTTCTTCCCCACGGTGTTTGCTATCCTCGCTTAATTTTTATGAACATGCTGAAACTGGAAAGACAAATTCCCACCTACTATATGATTTAAATTCCTTTTAGCCAATATCACAATCCATGTTTTTGTTAACTTTGCTTATGCCTTTCATCTCATGTATCTTGAATGATGCTGTTTATGTGTTAATTTTTGTGTTATCTTTAATTCAAAACTGAAATATGAATTAGAGGTAGAAGCACGACTAAAGAAAGTCACTGTTTTTTAATCGTTTTAGGTAAGGGTAAATTAAAGGTTTAAATTTTTCTGAGGTTGGAAACCCAGCCTTTTGTCAAAATAGATATTATATGTGTGTGAGAAAAAGAGAAGTTTATTAATTTAAAACCATAAAAACAGAAGAATTTAAAATGGTAGATTTTCATATAATTGTCTTTCATCATTTCTTACTCCATCCCCTTTAAAATGTATTTTCTTTGTATATTTCTGGCACTGCTTCCACTTATGTTATTTCTAGTCATCATTTGAGCCACTTTGTTGTCCTCTACAGGATAAAATTGAAATAAGGGAAGGATCTTGGTTTGAACCATTGGAGAATATGGAAGGAAAGCTTGCAGGTCTTGTAAGCAACCCACCTTATATACCTAGTGAAGACATCTCTGGTCTACAAGCTGAAGTTGGTAGACATGAACCTAGAGTTGCATTAGATGGAGGTATTGATGGCATGGATGCTCTTCTCCATATATGTGATGGGGCTGCTTTAATGTTGAAACCTGGTGGATTTTTTGCCTTTGAGGTATGAGCCTTTTTGTTTGGTAGAAAGTTGTACCAAATTTCTTCTGTTTCTTATTGTGCTTCTGCTTAAACTCATGAATTAATCAAATTTAGATCTCCTAATACTCATCCTCTGGCAATCAGTTATAGAATCCTAATCCAATAAGGAACGATATTCTGTGCTAGTAAACACATAAGAATAGCATGGGCTTCAAAACAAAGTCAAGTAATTCAGGTATAGTGTGGAACATTACAATCAACCATAGAATCTTCACAAGTAGCCCAGAAAGTGGAAACTATTTTATTTTTCAACTTAAGCTTTCTTGATGCTTTTGCACACTGCATCACATTAAATATATGTTGCTTCTGATTGTTTCTTTCCTCACTTGTCATAACAGACAAATGGCGAGCAGCAGTGCAGGGAGCTTGTTGATTACATGAGAAGTAATAAAAGTGGAAGCTTATGCAATTTGGAAATAATTGCTGATTTTGCTGGTATTAAAAGATTTGTAATTGGATTCCATCAATAAGCAATTTGAGTTACAATGAGAATAGTCAGAATACATGTTTGTGTTTACTTTTATTTTTATTTTTTGGATGAATAATTATCCCATTACTAATAGTTAGTTGAGGAATGAAGCTGCTGCTCCTTACATTTTTGCTGGGTCTATTCCCCAAACATAAAAGGGGAAAAGAATTTAGTAGCTGATAGATAGATGCCTAACTCAAATTGTTTGTTTGATGAGGGACACAAGTTCCTAGCAGGTTGAGGCTACCATGTTGATGAACATTTGCAATTGTTTTTTTCTTTTTCATTCTAGAACAAAGGGCTTGGTTTCAAAGCTCCGAAAGCAAAAGCAGCAGGGAGGAGGCAGGTCAAAAGTATGTTAAGGCAGTGATGTCTTGGATATTTTAAGTGATCATGTTTAAATTTATAGTTATTGAATTTAAATTACTGCAAGATTGAAATCCTTGTGCACTTTTGGGGAAATGCTCTTAGTCACATGTGACAGATAAACTGAATTTGTGATGCCAAATTAACTTTAAAGTGAAACATAAGTGGACGTTACACTGTAAGTGAGCAAGAATGCCTTGAGAAATTACTTAGTTCAAATATCATAATATACCACTCTTTCATGTTGGGAACTCTAATGACAAGAGGTCAAAGGACAACATATCACCGTGAGAATTGCTTATATGACACTCACATTAGGAGGATTAATATGGTCAAACTTGATATATCACTCAGTTTGACACATCATCAAATAATTGAACAAAAATACTATAAGCAACTACAAGTAAGTAGTCTATTTTAGTACACTTAGTTTCGAGAAAAGATGTTCTCCATTGTCTTTTTTTTCCATTTTTTCTATTAATATGTTTTTGAAGAAATAAATGAAATAAAGATAATATACACATAGTGAAGAATATTATTTATTTCTCTCAAAATATAATAATGAAAAAAATGGATAGAAAAAAATGGTGAGGTTCTTTTCACCGAGAAAGGAAATCAATTGATTTCCAATCAAATTCTATATATATATAATATTATTTTGTGACCTGGGTATTTTTAATAGAGGAGGGACTAAATTAAACCACTATAACACTTAAATATTGTTACACCACTCAATAATTTTTTATCATGTAATTATATCTCAAAATCCACAATTAGATTAAAAAATTGCTATTGAATAAATCATATTTATAAAAATTTACATCAATATGAAATTATTTAATATGTCATTAAGATATTGTTAAGATTAACGCCACATACATTTTAATATATATATATAAACAAGAACTGTTTAATTAATGATCTATTGTTGTTTGAATTTTATAAAATTTAATACAATTAATTAATATAATAAACAATAAACAATAAATTATTATAATTTAATGTTTTTTAGGGATATAATTTAATGGTTGAATTTAAAAAAGAATTATTTTTTAAACTTAAAAATAGGCTTTTGAATCATGTGGCGTTATTCTTCCTCCTAATTCCAATAGCCCTTAAAAAGTGAAAACCTGAGTTAAAATAGAACCTTTGCAAAATGTTACTTGAGCATTGATCAGCAAAGGCAGTGGCCACCTTCAGCTGCACAGACAGAAAGAGCATCACACATACTTACTAGTTTTTGCTATTTTTTTTTAGCTTTTGATTTTTGTTTCGGAACAACCTGCGACCCTTCGAGTTATCCGAGGCCACTCCTTTTTATATGGTCGCTGGTGAAAATGGGTTCGTCCCTTTTGACTAAGATGCTATGGGTTCCTCGCTCGATTCACCCGTCCTCCTTCCTCACTCACCGGCCACAAATCCTCTCTTCTCTATTCACTGTAAGGATCACTTTTTCTGTGTGAAATTTCATCTGGGTATCTGTTTTTCTTTCCCATTCAATTTGTGTTTCAAATTCCTGTATACATTTCCCCCCTTATGGGACTGGACATTTTGTGCCTTCAAAATTTTTGTGGGTTTCTGAATTATGGGCCTTTTCTCTTTAAAGTTTTGATTTTTGAGTGTTGGAATTGGGAGGGATATGTGGTGAGTGGCCCAGATTGTTTGTTTTGTGTTTTGGGTTGTTTTTGATCAGTTAGTTCAGTGATATACTTGCATGACTTGGTTCTGTGGCAAATTTCCCATGGCATGTGTTTCATACAACTTCAATTTTTTGTGTTTGGTGTTGAATTAAGTTCATCAACTGAAGTGCCATAAAAGCAAGTATATAACACACTGGCTATGGATGGTTGGGTGTTTTGCATGATCCTTCCCAGGCAAAGGACATTGTTAATACAACTGACTTAAGTGAAACATCCGCTGGGGGATTAATTCTAACCTCTGTACTTGTGAAATGGATCAAATGATAATACCAATTTGTCATCAATGGGAATACTACGAGTGTTGACTTTTGTAGGTTCACTTATGAATTATCAATATCATGAATCCCATTTCTTTGTATATGTTTTATGAGTGAATCATGGATTATTTTGATATGAATGATGGTTAGTCTCTGAGATACAGGTGTGTGCAATTAAATATTTCTCTTAGTGTGCAAAGATCAGACCTGATGCTACTTTTATGTATGAAAATTTGACAGAAGCAATTGAAAATGTTTTTCATGCAATTTATTATCATGTAGAGAACTTTTCCTTTTGCAGTCTATACTCTTTAATATGTTCCCTTATTTTACGTAAAGAAAATAATTGATGAGTACAACTCATTAATTTATTTCTGCATGGTCTTATTGACCTCAAGCTGCCCTTTGATCTTTGTTTGTTCTTTCGTCGAGATCTTATTGCATAATATCTCTTCTGCATGCAGAAGCGGCTGTTCTGTAATCGAGCTGTTCCAGCCTATACAGCCCAAAACACCAAAGTGACTGGTTGGGCTCCTTGTATGGCTTCTTCAATAGTTGGTAGAATGGCTACGTATTCGACACAATCTGCATCTACAAATGAGCCTGTTGTTTCTGTGGATTGGCTTTATGATAACCTGAAGGAGCCTGATATTAAGGTACTTGCCTAGTCGCTTTTGTTGCTGAGCCCTTGCATAGTTTTTATTCGTAGAATTTGTAAATTTGTTATTGCTGCTGTTCTTTTTTTGTTCTGCGCATTGCACGTATGTCTGAAATTTTTTTATTTTTTATTCAATTCTGAATGCAATTTCCTTACATTTATGGAAAGGTAGAAGCTGAGAATTACACAAACAGCCTCCAATAGATGTGCCAGGTTTACTAATTTGATCAGATTTGGGAAAATGAAATTCCTCTTGATTACCTACTGACTGAACTCTGTTATTGTTGTGCCAATCCGTTACGTTATTTTCTGACTATGTATATGATTTAACTAAAAACCTTGTTCTTGATCACTTACTTGGTAATTATAGAACTCAAAACTTGTGCAATCACCATATATAAAGTTAGATAATCTCATTATTTCATGAATATGTGTATATTAATGGCATCTCATATATCACATGTTATGAATGGCACATAGTAAAATTAGCAAAGACCGCTTTCCTGTGACTTAGTGCCTCCAAGGCGCCAACTTGTAATTGGGTGACTCAATCTTTTGTTTAGATGATTATAAAACTGTCTAGGAGCCATATGGTCAACCTGTTGTAACTGGCATAAATTTAATATGCTTTATTTCTAGTTCTTTAAAACTCCTTACTACACATGCCTGGTGTGAATGGCATCCCTTCATATGGTATCCTTATTTTTTGTTGAATTAGAATGTCCATTTAAATACTAATACTTATCTTGTCTATTAAATACTAATACTTATCTTGTCTATTCAGGTACTGGATGCATCCTGGTACATGCCGGATGAACAGAGGAATCCAATTCAAGAATATCAGGTATCAACATGATTTTTTTGGGAATTGTATTCTTAGAACTTTGAAGTTGTGAACAATTGGATAGTATATGGAATCACTTGAATATGTTCTCTTGTATGTACTTAGTTTTATGATTTTAATTTTTTCTGTCTACCGTTTTCCATTAATGTGTATTTTGTGTAACACCATATGCAACAGGTTGCTCACATTCCTGGGGCCCTTTTCTTTGATGTAGATGGAATAGCAGATCGAACTACAAAAGTGAGCTGGTCTCTATTCATTTTGTTATTTTTGACCTTTTTTTATATATACCTTTATGTCAAAGCTGTGCTTATATCAGAATCTTGTCTTGTTTACATATTGGACACAATCGACTGGTACACAAGAAATTGCGTATTGATTCTCTGCTCAATGTGAGCCACAGAAAGAAGAAAAGAAATCTATGTACACTTCTGGGATTCGAGAGCTCCCTAACAACTTTCCCACTCTCTTGCTACCAGTTTTTCCACACCTCTTTCCCTCCCTTGGGTCCCCTCTTATATTCCTTCCCTCTCCTAACTGTTATAACAGCCTATAACTCTAACTACACCAACTGAAACTCTTAACTACTCTAACTGATGAATCGGGTTGCTATTTGTTACAATTGATACAATTGAATATTATCCCCTGCCCCCTTTACAATTCTTCCTAATATATTCCCTTTTTATTAATGGTCCGTATCGCATATCTGGTCAGTAATCTTCTTATCTAGCATTACTATTTATACGCAATAGAAAGCTGATGAAGTAGAAGAAAGAGAAGTGAAACAAATACTCAGTTATCCATTCACCTTGCTAGTATGACAGTCTCAGCAGGATATTTTGCAATTTCAGGGAGTGCTTAGAAGAATGATGGCTTATAATTCTTCTTCCTTTTGATGGATACTAGTATACTATTTGGATACTTGGTCCCTTTTTTGCTGTTTATATACTTTTTTACTATTAATATATTATCCATTATATCTATTATAGTTAAAAATTTAAACAATTGTTTTTGGGTTGCAATAGTCGGATTATTCGGGTGTTAGGAGTCTTGTTAATTTGTTACGTGAGTAGTCTTATTGGTTATGCGATTATGTTATAGAGTTTTCTTGGTTTGCAGTGCTTTTGTTCTGTCAATCATGTTTGCAATATCTCGTCTTTCAATGCTATTCATTTTCCCATTATAGCTAATATGTGAATTCTGGCTCGTATTCATTGATCAGTTGCCACACATGTTGCCATCAGAGGAAGCTTTTGCTGCTGCTGTTTCTGCTCTTGGCATACAGAACAAAGATGACTTGGTTGTTTATGATGGCAAAGGAATATTTAGTGCAGCTCGTGTTTGGTGGTAAGCCATGGTTTGGTGTAAAAACAATATATATAATAAGTGAATTGTGGAATCATGGAATTTCCAATGTAATTTAACTAATACCTTTTTCTTCTGTTCACTGATTCAAAGGATGTTCCGAGTGTTTGGGCATGATAGAGTTTGGGTATTAGATGGTGGCCTGCCAAGATGGCGTGCATCTGGTTATGATGTTGAATCTAGTGCTTCGAGTGATGCTATTCTTAAAGCTAGTGCTGCAAGCGAGGCAATAGAGAAAGTATATCAGGGACAAGCAGTGAGTTTGGAATCTTTCCGTCTATTTTAATATGATTTCTTTCCTTTTACTTTGATTAAATGTGTCGAATTTGACATTTGTATTTTGTTTTAATGCATTGCTTCTTGCATGTACATCTTTTGTTTTCAGGCTGGTCCAATTACGTTTCAGACTAAATTTCAGCCACATCTTGTTTGGACCCTTGATCAGGTTGGTTGCATTATTAGTGCTATTTCAAATGCAAATTTTGAATATGTATATCTTGATTGCTGAAAGAAGTAAATGTATTGTGATAGGAGAAGTTCCATTTTAGAAATGTGCCTGTGAATTGAATGTTTTCTTATTTCTTCTGTGTTTCTTTCTCCTGTTAGGTAAAGAGAAATATAGAGGAAAAATCTCACCAACACATAGATGCTCGATCAAAGCCCAGGTGATTTTACATTCCCTCTTAGTTGCATACTTTCACATCATACATGTTTTGCATATACCATAGTTATCAATCCCCGAAATGCTATAGCAGAATGTGTGGATTACTGTTATACTGAAGATTATAGGTATAACTATAAGATTAATAATTTATACTATGCAAATATAAATGCTAAAAATTAAAAAATAACCCAAAATTAAAGACATGTTCATGAATAATAATCAAAGGCAATAATCCAAATTCCAAACACACAATCATCATCAGTCTAAGGCATAATCAACAAGGCAACAACAACAGAAGTCGAAGAGGATGCGGGGAAAAATACAACAGCAAATCTAAGAATGTTGATTTTATACTTTGGCAGGTTTTATGGAGCTGCACCAGAGCCCCGAAAGGGAATCAGAAGTGGTCATGTACCTGGCAGCAAATGCATTCCTTTTCCCCAGGTACAGCAGATGGGTCTTTTTAGTCATGATTACCCAGAGAAACAAAACTGGTTTCCGACTTATATAGCTGTCTTTTGCTAGCTAGACCAAGATTTATGCCTTTGTCTTTTATCTGGCTTTGGCTTCTTAAATTCAGTCTATTGATATTCTTTTCTCCATGGAGATATGCAACTTTTTTACGTGTTGTAGAGTTACAAGATATCCATAATGGAGATTGTGCTGTATATTTTTCAGACTATTTAATCAAAGCCAAAATTCTTTACCTGCAGTTGTTAGATAGTTCACAGACATTGTTGCCGGCGGATGAGCTTAAGAAGCGGTTTGATCAAGAAGGTGTGAAGTACTTCTTGTTATGGATAATTATGATGCTGAAATCACTTGCATTTCTTTGTTCTTGATAATTCTAATGTCTCACATTCTCATTGATATGCAGGCATCTCTTTGGAAAGCCCAGCTGTGACTTCGTGTGGAACTGGAGTAACTGCTTGCATTCTTGCATTGGTATTGCTCTCTCTCTCTCTCTCTCTCTATCTATCTATAATGAATCTATTGATAATTTTATCTTTAGGAAAGGGAAAGTGGGTAAAGTTACTTCCTTCATGGGTCTAATAATACCTATTTCTCAAAGGGTTAAAAGGGAAAAAATTGCCTTGAGAGGGTATTCACCAGTTTTGCTTCCACTTTTCATTAACTAAGGATAACTGGAGAAATGGTCAAAATGATTAGTTTTTTCTGGATCCCCTCATTAGCTGTGTTGGCACACATCTTCATTAATTTAATCCCCTCGAGTACAATTGATTTTGTTTCTAGAATGGATTCTAACTTGAAGATGAGATTTTGGAGCTTTTGCCTCCAAACGTGATTTTTAGCCTCAAATTTATTATTCAACTCACTTTTATGTTCAACTCACTTTTAACCAAAATCAATTCATTTAAAATCAATTTTCGTCACCGTAGAACCAAAGACACTAAAAAGCCTTGATATAAGGGAATTTTTTTTTTCCCCTCACATTTGATCATAACATCCTTTTTCAGGGTCTTCATCGTCTTGGAAAGTTTGATGTTGCAGTTTATGATGGATCTTGGACTGAATGGGGAGCACAATCTGACGACATACCTGTTGAAACCTCACAAACCCAATAGAGCTAAGCTAGATTCTCATGCACCAAAAAGGAGTATTTTGCATGACAAGGGGCTATATCTCAGTTGTTAAAACATTTTGAGCACACCTGACTTTTCTATGCTTCATTACTCTTTTTTTGTTCTTGTTTTTGGATTAATTGTGATTGAATTGCAACATGTTCCATGTCCAACATTATTAAATGTTAAATCCTGTCATGTGGCTTATAAAAATAAGGGGAAATTACACTAACCTCCCTTGAGATTTGTCTAAATAACACATATACCCTCTCTATTTTTTAAATGAACACTAACCTCCCTTAATTGTTTAATGAGACGACAATGATACCCCCTACACTTTAACGTCCGTTCCTGACATTTTCTTTCACGGTGTTGGTTTACAGCCTCTACTCTAGACTCAGCTCTGTCCCCTCCTTGGCATTTATCTCGTTCCTCTTTCATAATAAAATGCAGTATGGTAGCTTTACACCCTCTAGAATTTAGACTCTCCCTGTGTTGCATTTATTTCCTATTCTTCTTCCTCTTTCAAAGTGGAACGCAGCTCTTGAGATAAAGTCAGTAACATGGTCATGAAAAACTAGGTACATTGGTTCATATTCTTTTTTTATATTTAGTTTGACTCACCCGCTGAGTGCTGTGGTTTGGCTCATTTTATTACTTAAATTTTGTATGAATAAATTAGATAGACTAGTTTTATATTTCTTTTTTGTTTGATGCGCAAGATAACAGGTTGAAGTGTATTTTATTGTAGAAATCATGAAGGCATAGCATACTTTTGCATGAATTATGTTTCTGCAAGTGGTAATTTCCCGCTAGCACATGAGTAAACAATATAATCCATAACTTCTTGTTGACAGAAGGACAGAAGGCGATTTTCCGATTGTTCTCGCCTGTGTTGGTGAAAATGAAAGAAGCTAGGCACCAATGTTTTAAAAGTAATGGATTGATGCAAGATGAAAAAATAGAGGGAAAAGAAAAAGACGATGTTCCGGGATTTTTTCTTCTTTTCCTCAAACGGTTGCTAAACGGCATCAATTTTAGGGGAGGACAGCGTTTTTTGAAAAATCCAGTGGGTGTGTCAATTGGATAGAACTCAGGGGAGGTTATAGCAATTTTCCCTAAAAATATTGATAGGATTGTTCAATAATGCCTGATATAAGTGGAGTTTATTAGGTATTGACATGAGGTTGCTGGTTTTAGTTACCGTCATGAATTAAAAATAATCATAAAAAAGCAAAAATCTAATATTTCTGTGCACTTCTGCACCTATTCTTTTTTTTTTTGGTCACACTGCACCTATTCTTTAAGACCTTCGATAATTACCGTAAGACAACTTTGCTTGAAGTTGACCTTTAATAAAACTTGTTTCCTTTTTTCTTTTCTTTTTTTTGATTTTGTGTTCTTTCTATCTAGTACAGCTGAAGTGGATTTTATTTTTCAAACAATTATACCCCGAATTTTGAAGGTAACTTGTTTGGCATAATGTCGATTAAATGAGTGGTTTTATTACGTCCTTTCTTTGTAATGGGAAAAATGAATAAAGAAAGAGTTGCAATATATACTCAGGTTACAATGTTTAGCTACTGGAGAATGTAGAATTGTAAAGGAATTCATTCCTGTCTGTGATTCTGGTGTTTATGGGTTTTTGGTGCAAGAATAAGGGGAGCTCACATCCTTGGATGCGAATCTCGCATCAATGCTCCACGGGTCAAGCTTCCACCAACAACAAATCTGGCACTCAAATCCCTTCCACCAAAGCCTCCGCCACCTCCTTCTAAAGAATAGAGAATCTGACTCCTTCCTGTTGCACTCCTGGTTTAGAAGCAGATATGAAGCTCGAAGGTAGTACTGGTTTTTGCCCCAAAAATCTTTGCAATAAGAGGCTGTATGTAAAAGAAGCAGAACCAGTTAGAAAAGTCCATGTTTTTTTTTTTTGTTTTCCTTCCTCTGCCAACAATCATGTCCCAACTTTGGAGACTGTAAGTAAGGCATGGCCTGATCATTCAAAGAAGCAGCGAAATAGGGCCTGGTGGAGAAGAAGAAGAGCAGTTTAGTATTTCTATTTGGAAATTGGTAAATACACCCCACACTTTTTATCCATACACCCCATATTAATGTTAAAATTTCAAAAATACCTTCAAATTTCACGTGCATTCCGGAAAAAATCCAGTTTCCGGAATGCAATTTTGTATCCAGTTTCCAGAAAACAAAATTACATTCCGGAAACTCTCAGAAATTAGAGTTTCCGGAATACAAATTGTATGGAGACTGGAGTTTCCGGAATACAAATTTGATTGGAGTTTCCGGAATGCAAATTTGCATTCCGGAAACTACACCCCACAATTCAAAAAATTACATTCCAGAAACTGGAGTTTCCGGAATACAAAATTGCATTCCACATTAATGTGGGGTGTATGGCTAATAAACTGGGGTGTATTTACCAATTTCCTTTCTATTTTTGGGCACCTGGAAACCCTATTGAGCCAGGCCCAATATAACGATAGCTCTTTCTGGTTTGTGGAAACAAGGGCAAAATCAGAATGAGGAGAATGTCTATATGCTTTGTTGTCGGTATTAGATTATTAGGATTTATGTTAGTTTAAAGCTCTTCTAAAGGTTTGGATCACTGTATTTGCGTTAGTTTGAGGTTTATTAAGTGCAGTTCTCTGTTAGGTGTGTGTATGTTTAGGGACACTTTTAAGTTTGACTCTGGCCACAGTGGATGTTGGGCATTTGATGTAATGCCCTTTGGATTTTGTGCTTTTCCCGTTCAATGAATCCTTCTTTGAGAAAAAACAAATGTGATTATATCATTTTTGTTATTGCAGCAAGGTCTGGGTTTAGATGTTGGAACTTGGCAAATATAAATGTTAAGGCGACGAAAAGTTCCCTGTTTTTGTTGATTGTGGGGTGTCCTCCATTATATGCCCAGCAACCTTTTTGCCCATCTCTTCAAATGGTGGAGTGGAGATTGTGGCGTGGTGGCCAAAAGAGTTCGTTCTACGATTATTATTCAACTTATAATACCCATCATACATATATTACTATTAGACGATTTAACAAGTTTTATTATCCCTTTTATCATATTTATTAAACGGTGCATGGTGGCAACCGGTCTTAATTAGAAGACAAAATATCGAATATAACATAACAACTAAAAAGGAACACCGTGGCCGTCTTCTAACACGGTGGCTAGCCGTTGTATATATACTATATATATGGCACTACTAAAAAGCCCACTTATTATTAAGCCGCGTACAGTCATGTATAATAGAATACTGAGAAATGCCCTTCAATTGTTTTCAGTATTCTAGTCCGAGGAATCTTTGGTGGAACCTTTCAAAATCACTAATAAAGTAATAATGTACCAAACTGGTGTGGTCTAAGTGATAAGCGGCTTGGGTCTCTTAAACATGTGGTCAGAGTTCGATTCTCGGCTTGGATCTCTTAACTTCGCTTTACATTCTTATTTTTCTCATATGTGGAAAGTGAAAAAGCTGTTAAATAAATAAATATGTGCCTATGGAAAAGTTAAAATAGATAGCTTTTGAAAAAAGTGAAGTATAAAAGTTGATTTCTTATTAGTTCATATTAGAAGTGTTTATAGAAAAATTTATCTAAACTGACTTTTAATTAAATTGTTTATCCAAATGCACCTTTGATTTTTAGCTCAGGAGTAATTTGATTGTGTGGCACATGCAGGAGCAACGTTTGGAAAATGTTTAAATAGAGGTTTAGCAACTTTTATGGCTAGTGCTCTGGGGCTTGGATTCTATTACATGGTTGAATCAATTTCAAGAGAAGATATAGTGGAACACATACTTCTTGGAACCATAATCTTTCTATCAAGTAATATTTACTTGTACTCCAATTAGATTCCACTGGTTAGTATATGAAGTAACTATATAGACTAACCCCCAAATGCAAAACTTTGATTGATTGCAGCTGCAGGAGTCACATATATTCGATTTTTACCCCAAATGAAGGCTAGATATGATTACGGGTTGCTGGTGTTTATCTTGACGTTCTGTTTGGTATCTGTATCAAGCTACAGAGACCAAGAGATACTTGACATTGCACTGAAAAGGGTAACTAGAATCCTCACAGGTGGCTTAATCTCTGTGTTGGTCTGCATTTTCGTGTACCCTGTTTGGGCCGGTGGTGATCTTCACAATCTAGTATCAAAAAATATTGAAGAACTTGGGAACTTTTTAGAAGGTACATGCATGCCAAATTTCGTAAATTGGATTTTTGCAATAGCTTCCAACTATTTTATAATGAGATTTGTTAATATGCACCTACTTGTTGGTCACCCTACTTGTTTTCTAGAAATAGTACATTAGCAAGTTACACTTTCGGGTATATTTAATAAATTTTAAGTTATAACTTATTAACGTACTCTTTTTGGAAAACAAATACGTGTACGTTAACAAATCCTTTTTATAATTGTTGAAATTGACAATGCATAGCAAATTGCAGGTTTTGGAGTGGAATATTTCAGAACATCAGAGGCTGGAGAATCAAATGAATCATTTATGCAAGGATATAAGAGTGTTCTTAATTCAAAACAGGTTGAAGATAACTTGGTGAGGAGAAGAAACCAAAATGTTATTGACTTGACTCCCAAAATCACATTGTATTCACACTAGTCCTGCTTATTAATTCAATCGTTTATGCAGGCCAATTTTGCAAGGTTGGAGCCCTGCCATGGTCGTTTCAGATTTTGTCATCCTTGGCAACAATATTTGAAGATTGGAAACCTATCAAGGCAGTGTGCATATCGTATCGATGCCCTTAATGGGTTCCTTAATAGCTCTACCAAGGTACTAATTGGCCTCTCATTTTTATTTTGTAGCATGAAACATCTATTGTTTGGAGAAAATAATTATTGAATGCCTTGAAATTTTAATCACTTTGACAAAAATTTGTGAAATTTAGTTCCCAAATCGTCTATTTTTTTAAATGTTTCCTTTAATCATGATTTCTATTCATTAATGCTAATTTATATGAGTCACCAATGAAGAATAAAACTATTGATACTCAACAACCACCGATGGTTTGGGTGAGATGCTACGAGTCTCTCCCAGTTTAACAAGTGGTCTTGAGTTTGAATTCAGACACTAACAGCCTTAAATTTTTCATGGTAGAGTTTTGTTGCCTAAAGATCCTACCCGACTTGAAGGGATTAGTACCCGCATGCACGCGGGGATACCTAGGGTTTAGAGAAAAAAAACTATTGATACTCATTTATTTGGTTAATTGAAATTGAAATACTATAATTCAAAAAATTAAATAGATAAACGGAGAAAATGAAAAAAAAAATACTAAACAGTGGAAAGTGACACATGAGTTAATTTGTTGACCTGACAAAACAATGTACTAATTGAATAGTTGAAGTGTCGATGCTACAACTTGCACTTTAGATTTAATATATTATAAATAGATAGGTTGAGTATTTTTGGAGAAGTGACTTATTTGTTCTAATGTTATAGACACCATCGGAAATCAGAATCAAAATACAAGAGCCATGCATCAAGATGAGCACAGAAACAGGGAAGGCCTTAAAGGAATTAGCAGTGTCAATCCAAGAAATGATTCCACCATCGGCTGCAGACCCTCACATTGCCAAATCCAAGATTGCTGCCACAAACCTCAGGTCCATGATCATAACAAAGTTGTGGGAAGACACCAATCTGTTTGAGGTTGTTCCTGTTGTCACTGTGGCTTCCCTGTTGCTTGATGTGGTTTCTTGCACTGAGAGACTAGGGGAGTCAATACAAGAACTATCCACCCTAGCAAAATTTAAGAACAAGGACAATAAAGTTGTAGCAGAGAATCCAAAGAGTCCTCATCAGGAGGAATTAGATCCACAACCATGTTGTTGTGACAATAGTGGAACTCAACATGTTATTACAATCAACTTGCAGCCTTCTACAAACTTATCACATAACGGGAATTCCTGACTACTTGCGTATGTTTGAAAACCAGTTAGAGACTCGTAAAACTGGATTTGGATTAGAAGCAACAATTTGTTGCTTTGAAAAAAATTGCTTTGGAAAGAGAGAATTTATATTGGAAAGAACAAACTAAAGTTTGCAGCAGGAATCCAAACATGTCTCTAGTGAGTAATAAACTAATCAATACTAATGTAAAAAAATATGATCAAAATTTACACAAAGATACTATTCTTTTCTTGTTTTGTATATTGGTTCTTTCAGTTTAGAAGAGGATTATGTAAAACCATCACAATATATAGTAACAGGTTCTTTCTTGTTCATTTCATCATATGATATCACTAGATAAAAGCAGTTGGAACTCCAAAATTAACAGTTTGAACAATGTCAATAATCAAAGTTGGTATGCTTGACATTTCCCCCCTTCCACCCCTCAGTTTTATATCCCAATACTAAATTCCTACTGGTCCCTCGTCTCTCTTCTTGTGCCTTTGTACATGGATGTCTTCTTGGCATATAGAATTTGAATGCTTAATTACTAATATGCTTTATTCTATATGGTTTGCTCAAATCATTCTCCCTTACAGGATTAGCTTGATAGATCGAGTTCTTTTTTGTTTCTTACTTTGCTATATTCAGTTAGTTGGGAAGTTAGGTTTTGTTGTGGGATTATTAAATTATGACCTTATTACTTATTTAGTCAACATCACATAAATTTTTAAATAATAAATAATATAATACAAATAATGTGTTAGAAAATGTAATAATAACGTTTGAATCACCAATTTATTTTTAGTCCCTTGAAATTGTAAAATACTGTCAACTTAGTCCCTAAAATTAAAAATCCTAGATCATACTATTAGACAATTTCAGAAACTAATTGACTGACACAAAATGACTAATGTAATAAAAAAATTCAATTTCAAAGATTAATTTAGAATGTTAATAATTTTAATGACTAAATTAACAGTGACTTACAATTTCAAAAATAATCTTAGTAACTAACTCTTTTCTTTCATCATATATAGTCTTTGACACGAGTCTCTCCCAGTTTAAGAGACTCAGTTTAACCAGAAGTCCTGGGTTCGAATCCAAGATATAAAAATACAGCAGCAGCCTTAATAAATCTTGTGTGCAACTGCATGCGTAGGGATACCCTCGTCTAAACAAAAAATTGCCAAGCAACCATTCTCGAAGCAGAGAAATATCTGTTATTGGATTGGATTTTAGTAGTTTCCATTAATTTTTAAACTTATATCCGCGTACTAAAGGGGGAAAAAAACTTATATCCTATCGTTATTTTCTTGGCGGGGAGGGGGGGGGGGGGGGGAAGGCGTTGTATAAAATATGTGATTTAAGTTAGCCTAATTATCAGACCAAACAAAAAAAGTTAACCTAATTAATGGTGTTTATATTATTCTCGCCTCAAAAATATTATCAAACTAATATCATATACGAGAAATTATTAAAGGATGCTTAGGAGATCAATCATAGATGATAAAAAAAAATCATGAAACAAAAAATATTGGTTCTTCCTTCAAGCAAAATGAACTACAAATTGAATCCAAGCCTCACGAGAAATGAGCAATATTTACGGAATAACATTTAAGAAGCAAAAAGGAAATAAAGCAGCACAAAAAAATAATTAATGCTGACAACAGACAGATCCATGAACGGTTAATTTTATAGAGATTTATTCTTGCTTTGGTTAATTAATTCTTCTCAATGTCTGTTTGTCCCAAAATCAGCTGTTTGAGATCTTTAAGGATGGTAGGATTTGATCGAACATCATCATGATTGGTCAAGGTGGTCACAAACTCTTTTGGAACAAAACACCTTTCCTCTGAGTACAGCTTCTCTTGAACCAAGGGAGAAACTACTAGTGTGTGTAGATCTTCGGTTGGAGGAGCTGCTACCTTATCTTCCTGCAACAATTTATTAGCAAAATGTAAGATGTGGATTAATTTGAGCATAAAAAACAAATAAATTAAATAAATTAATTCAAAGCCCACGGAGAACAGTTACATAATTACCAGCTCATTTCTTATATAATTCTTGTTCCGAAAGTCTCTCGGATATTGACCATGTCCTCGTCTTATTTTAACTGTTTCCTCAACCCATATCTCTCTCTCTCTCTCATATCAAATTCTAAATTTTTCTAACAATTCCTAAATTTTTTCTAAGAATAAAAGAAAGCAGGAATATAACAATATATGTGTACGACCAAAGATAAACACACAAAAATTGAACACCAATCAGTCATATTACATAACATTAACTAACCAAATCTACAATAGAAATTTGATCTTAGATGTTTAAAGTAAGGAATTTCAACTATTAATGAGAAAATTAACACCTGATAATTCAATACATAATTATTGTATTTATGTATGTGCTTAGGGTTGAGATTTACATACATTACACTCTAAAGTAAATTGCTCATAGAGAATTAGTATCAGGATTAATCATACAACACTGCTATCGAGTACGACAAAAATTTCCACGACATGTTGACGAAAGGCAACTGACCAATGAGAGATTAATAACCATAAAAGGGTGAGTACAATTGAGAAATAGCAAACCAACCAATGTAAACAAGCCACATAATTATTATTTGTCAATTTCGAGCAAAAGGAATTGGCGCTGTTTAGCATTTTCCTTAATCATATGATGACAACAAATGAGTAAACACAATGTGTGGGTAATTAAACTAAATTCAAGCATAGCATGAAATAAAAAACAAGCATTAATAAATAAAACAAATATCTAGTTGAAGTTGCATGGCAAATGATTATTAACACTACTAAAACAAAACAGTTAAGAATCAAGTGAAAGCAATTAACTCGTTATAACTTTTTAACTTACCTCGAGCGTTTTCATGAGTTGAAGCATCCCAACTTGTGCACGAAGGTATTTGACATACTTAGCAGCTGCATGCAACATCTCTGCAGTGTTCATCTTAGGTCCACCAGGGACCAACTTCCCAAGCTCCTGTGTCTTCTCAGTTATCTTCCTCCTTCTTTCTCTCGCCGCCATGCTCTGTGCAGAGATTGTCATCCTCTGACTCTCATCATCATTATTATTGTTATTCCCTTTCTTCTTGTATGACTCTGACTCACACTGAACAACATCAACAATTCCTCTGCTTTGTTGAAGCTGCTCTGTAACCACCGGCATTAATACTTCCTCTGCTTGTAAAGAAGAAGAAGAATAATAACAAGTAGTAGGCACAACAAACTCGGTAACCTCTTGCAGTGGTGAAGAAGAATATTGCAGGAGCTGCTCTTGTTCCTCAAAGCAACACTTTTGGCGTTTTGGACAAGGAAGGAAGTTGTAATCTTCAATTGGGTAAGTTTCTTCATTGATATTTGAGATATATTTGAGGCCTAATTGATTTGTGTGAGAAGAAGGAGTACTGTAGTGAAGGAGTTGAGAAGGGTAGTGGATAATATTATTATCTGGGTATAAGAGTAAACCGGTTGGGTCAAAATAGGGACTTGGAGTTGGAAGGAAGAAACTTTCATGATCTAAGTAGGAAAAGTGTTGGTTGTGGTGTGGTGCTAGTAGTTCAGGTTCAGGTAGTGCTTGTTGTTCATGGAAGGGGATGAATTGATTGAATTCTGAGTTGGGATCAGTTTGAAGAGTATCGTAGTACCAGTTGTTGCAGTACGTGCTGCTAAGTGCCATGACAGTATAACTATATAGCACAATATTATTCAAAACAGAACCTGCAAGGGAAAGAAAAAGAGGTTAATTAAATTAAAGACAAGAGAATCTTTAATGCATGTAGAGACAGACATGTAGCTAGAATATCTTAATTAAAGAGAGAGACCTGAGTGAGAGAGAAGATAGTGTTGTTGTTGTTGTTGTTGTAAAATTTTGAGGGGTGAGAGAGAGAGAGAGAGAGAGAAGGAAACGAGACTGCGGAAGACTAGTTTTGATTTGATTGAGAAGGAATAATAGATGCAGCTATTATGAAAATGAAAATGAAAACTAGATAGATAGATAGATAAAATAAACTGATCCTTTATCCTCGATCATGGTCGTTTGTGGGTTCAGATAATTCAGGGGAAGTTGCAGGCAGTTACGGAGAATATATATTATGCTATGCATTTCCCCTTTTTTCCTTTTTCTTTTTTATTAATATTTTTGCTTTCACTTGATTCACAATCACAACACAGCCATGCACTTTTTTGTACATTTTTGCTAGGATTTTGTGTACCCATGCTTTTTAGGGTTTTTTTTTATCAGAAAAGAGCAAAGAAGGTTGCATGATTTTTAGGGTTTTGAAACCTCTATTTAATTTGGTACTTTTTGTATGAAAACGTAAATTAATTTTAAGGGTGATTTTGGATGTGATAAATGACACTTCTTAAGAAATTAACAAATATTTATTAACAAAATACAGCAAATAATAATTGATAACTTAAAAAAACTTTATATTTTTAATAATGCGTGCTTTCTATTTTTTGTTGCTTAATTACTGATTAATTAGCAATTTCCTTTACTCGCAATGACTTTTTTAAATACTACTATTATAATATGTCGTTTAAATAAAAGAATTATACAACTTCTGTTAATATTATTTAATTTTGATCACCACAGAAATTTTCTTTCAAATGAATAATAATGTAAAAATCTTTTATAATTCTTGTTTGAACATATTTCATTACATTTACAAATACCAGATTTTAAAGCTAGCTAATAACCACATATTCAGTCAAAAAAAAAAGTTAACCACAATATTCGTGGAGGCGTATCGTGTATGAATCCTAAAATGGTGTACAAACAATATTATAACTATTATTTTTGTAGATAAGAATATAAGAAAGAATTTCTTAGTAGTAGACTATGTAGACAACATTCATCTTAGAGACCGTTTGGATAAGCTTATATAGAAGGGTTTATAAGAGTAGAGCTTCTCTAGAAGTCTTAATTTGAAAAATTATTTTTAGAGAAGTTAAAATTGTGTTTGGATGAAATAGGTTAAAGAACTTATAGGAGAATGTCTTATCTAGTAGTGGTATTTGTTGGAACCAAATTGGTTAAAAGTGTTTTTAATACAAAAACTCCCTATGTGTTTTTATGGTTTTGATGATAACAAAATGTATTAAGGTTTTTACAAAGGATAATCAATATGTATTAAGCTTGTACAATGTGTAACAATGCTGCCTAACTAAGCTTATTGAAGGAAGATTGCAGTCTGCGTCCAATAAGCTAGCTCATCACAATGTTGGCACTGAAATGGACACAAAAGTTCTGCGTCCAATGTTTGAGCAGAAGGAAGAGTTCTGCGTCCAATGTTTGAGCACAAAGGCAAGTAATGTTGTGCGTCCAATAATTCAGTACAAGGCACAAGGACAATTTCATACGTCCAATGATTCATGAGAAGGCATTGAAGATATAAGTCCAATGTTCAAGAATAACAATACGTCCAATGATCAGAATGCTTATAAGTCCAATGATCAGAACATAAGTCATAAGTCCAATGTTCAGAATGTGTTCTTGACCAAGGTAAAGAATGTTGATCGTCCAATGATAAGTACAAGGCAATACTGGTATAAGTCCAATGTTTTTATGAGAAGCAGAATTGCAGTAAGAGTCCAATGATTTTCAAAGGAACAGATTCAGTGAGCGTCCAATGCATATGAAGGACAAAAGTCCAATGTTCAGCATGAGCAAGAGTGCAACTCTGCGTCCAATGAAACTGAACAAACAAAAGAACTGCTTTGCGTCCAATGAAATCAGAGTGACAAAGATACTGTTCTGCGTCCAATAAATAAGAAGGACATCAATCAAGTGTCATACGACCAATGAAGCAGATTGACAAAGGTACATCAAACAACTGTTCTGCGTCCAATAAAGCAGAAGGACAAATGTACAACAATCAACTCTGCGTCCAATGGAACTATAAGGAAATGGCAAAAGTCAAATAACCAGAATGAGGCAATACGTCCAATGTTGCTTTGCAACTGATCATCAGAATGGTAAGCATAAAGATGCGTCCAATGATTGAATGAATATCATATGCAATTGGTAAGTACCAGGTATGCGTCCAATGATTTCTTCATGCTGCGTCCAATACGCAGAATTCATAAACTTGCTATTTATTGCTCATGCATTTAATATGGAACATATTTATTGAGCAAATGATTTGAAATAAATAGTTGTATGCAATGCTTTCTGTACAACCATTGTCAACGTTTGTGAATGTACTTTTGAAAAACATAAAGTACTGTGGAAAGTGTACTAAGAGAGAGAATGTACTTTTAACTACTCTGTATATCTCTGAACACATCTTTCTACTTTACACAGTGTATTCTCTCTGTCTCAATAAGATATTACTATTAACCACTGTACAATTGAGACTTTGAGTACAGGTTGCTTCTGATTTAGGAGAAAGAAACGCAGACATGCACAATGAAGTAGATCTCCTCAGAGCAACGGGAAAATAGCATTTAATGCTATTAGAGAACGGTAATATTTATGAAGGCTGAAGCTGAGCTATTCGAAGAACAAGTCTGAAGCTTCATCAAAGCCTATAAATACCGTGAACAAGAAGAAGAATACAAGACACTGAAGAGACTGAACAACGAAAAAGAAAGAGCTGAACTGCTGTGCAATTGGTTATACTCTGTATAGAAAGTCTTGTATATTTTCTTTCTTCTTGTAAAAGAGAGTTTGCTTAATTCTCGAAGTGCTTTAGATTTCATATCCTCACTTGTGTGAGTTAGACAGCACTTGAATCAAAAACACTCTGCTGAGTCGTTTAGCCTGAAGAGGCTGTGTTCAAAGAATACTTGTGATTTAGCCTGAAGAGGCTGTGTGCAAAGAATACTTGGGTTTTAGCCTGAAGAGACTGTGTTCAAAGAATACTTGGGATTTAGCTTGGAGAGGCTGTGTGCAAAGAATACTTGGGTTTTAGCCTGAAGAGGCTGTGTGCAAAGAATACTTGTACCTATCTGGTTTGATAGTGAAATCTCTCTAGTTTGAGGGGACTGGACGTAGCTCTTAGGAAAGGGTGAACCAGTATAAAAACTTGTGTTATTTCTTCCTTCCCTTATCTCTTATTATATCTGTGCTTATTACTAACCAAGGGGATTGAATTGATTTTGTTTAAACAAGTTTTTCATACACCTTAAATCGCACAAAGAAAACAAGTTTTTAAACTAAAAGGGAAGCCTCAGCGTCCAATCTTTTGTGCGTCCAATATTTCACAATTTTGTGCGTCCAGTGTTTTAGCACTCTGTGCGTCCAATATTTCAGAAAACACTGTGCGTCTAATATTTGAACTAAGCTGTGCGTCCAACGTTTTTAACAGCCAGCGTCCAACGTTTGCGAAAAGTTTTAAAAGCTTAGAAACACAATTCAACCCCCCCTTCTTGTGTTTCATCTTGTTACCTACAGTATTTGGATGAAATTGCAAAAGAGTTTTTATATGATTAAATTACTAAAAATGACGTGTTTTAAAATTGAATTATTTAAATACCATTAAAATTTAAAAAAATTTATTTTTTTTTGGCTCTTTCTATTGTCAAAAAAATATCTCAAGCTATCTTATAAATGATTTTTTTTGTATATTTTTCTTGAACTTCTTGGTAAAAAAATATTGGTATAATTATTTTATAAAGATAAAATTTAATTAAAAAATATCATTATTATCATATAATTAAAAAATGTAATTGTTTGCTCTCCTTTATTAATGATTTGTTCATTAAAAAATGCAATTGTCCATACATTATTTTTCGAAATTGTAATCACTTGGCCGTAAAAAAAATTATAATAACTATGATTTAACCTGTGTAACAATAATTTTTAACACAAAATGTCATTAACCTTAAAATAGCATCATTAATATAATCAATAGTAACTATGATTTGTCCAAATGATCCAAATCACAAACATTTAACAATCTCATCTAATAAAAACACAAAAGTTATCCAAGTATTGTAATTAATTTTAACAAAATATACAAAAACTAAACACATGTAGGAAGCATATTTTTAATGGACTCTCTGACTTGTTCCATTTGTAAAGCACTTTGAGCACTAGGTTCCTCCCATGTGGCAATGCTAGAGCCAGCTTCATTTTCCTTTTCATTATCACCATCTTCATATTCACAATTTTCATTAAAGGAATCAAACTCTTCATCACTTCTATCATTTCTTCTAATAAAGTAATGTAAAGCCATGCATGCAGCAATGACTTGGTTTTGTGTCTTCAAAGCAAAAGGAGGCATATTACCCAATATCTTCCATCTTGCTTTGCAACAACCAAATGCATGTTTAATTGTTGTACTTCGGAGACTAGAATAGTAATAATTGAAAACTTCAACTCTCTCCCTTATTCTAGGCCTATTTCTGAATTGTGGGAGATGATACCTATTTTTCTTGTATGGCCCTAGAAAACCCATAAAAGTAGGGTAGCCAGCATCAACAAGATAATATTTACCTAAAAATAAAATATTATCAAATATTAACACACAAGTTTATAAATGATACATATTTAAAATATGTAAATGTTATTTACCTTGAGGAGGATGTGGAAAATGCAACGCAGGCTTACGTAGAGCCTCCATAAATATCTTAGTATCATGTGCAGAACCCTCCCATCCTGCCCAGATAAAGGTGAAACACATGTTAAAGTCACAAACAACCATGACATTAGTGGTAGTATAACCTTTCCGACCAATATAAGCTGCTTGGAGATGAGAAGGAACACAAACTCGTATATGAGTACCATCTATTGCACCAATGCAATCCCTAAAATACGGGTAATATCTGCTATCATTCCTAATCTCATTAGGAATATCTCTAAATGACGAATGAATAGGTTTAACTATGTCCTTTGCGAGCATACACATAGCTTCTAGGACACTATGAAAATGTCTAGATATTGTTTCACCTGAATGTTGAAATCTTTCCTCACAATTACGGACAGATCCCAATTAACCCAACATGTATAAAAATAAGCCAACTTGCTCATGAATTCCCACATTTCGAGTTGGCTTTAAGTTATATTTGTTTTGCAATCTATCACATAATTCGAGGAATACATATTTCTTCATTCTAAACATTTGATAACAACGCATTGGATGACCATTTAGAATTTCAGAAACCCATTGACTGTCTGTCAGACGTGAATCTCTACATGGACTTTTGACAACATATCTCAGAAAATAATTGGCAACGGTGGCTACAACCAACATCAAAATCTTTTCCTTTGTAACCTCACCATCATCCTCTATCTCTGATGAAGAGTCGTCATTTGATGTAATATCATCATTAGATGAAGACATCCTGTCAAATTTAAATGTTAGAACCAAGATTCATAACACAACATAATGCTAGATTTCATATCCAAAGTCATATAACACTAGCTCAAGTCACAACATATCCAAAAGATAACAAAAAACAAAATATAGTCATTCAAATTACAAATAACGGGTGTCTATGACATCAAATAAAGTTAAAAAAAACTAGCGAATTTCAGCCCAAGTGTGGGATTTTATCCAGCCAAGTTGTAGTGCAGGGTCTTCCAAAGCAACAAAGGTAATCCTATTTGACCTATTTTTCATAAGTCTAGTGGCTATGAAAAATAGGTCACTCTCAAGTTCAAGTCCCGGTAGACTTTTCAACTTTTCTATACAAGCAGTGATGCTAGTTGCATCTTTTGTGGTTTCCCCAGAACTTGCCTCGAAACTCTCAATAACCCGATCTAATTGAGCTGTGATCTTTGCAGCAACCCCAATTCTCTTTTCACATTCTCTTCCTCTCTTCCTCTGTCCATTTTCCTTTGCAGAAGATGTTGCCTGAGTTGGCAGTCCAATCCCAGAATCATTCACTTCCATCTCTGTCTCATTATCAATATCAATATCAATATCAATATCATCACAAGTCTCTTCTACTTTTGTGTTGTTTCCTTCATTTACTCTTGAATCCTCAAATAGTGCATATGTTACAAAACCAATAGCAGCTTTACCCCTAAAGAGGATTTCCATCTCACGCAAGAATTTTAGGCCTTCCTCTCTAAACTTTGCTACCTCAGGATTCTCCTATGAAAAAAATGATAAGAATTAACATCTTATCTGGTAACATTTTTTTATAAAAAAAAAATGCTTAACATATACATACCTGAATTTTGGCCTCCCACCACTCATTACTAGCACTAATGGTATTCTCTATATCCCAGCCAAGACCAGTCTCATTTCCAATAAGTTTAGTTCATAGTACCCATTCCTTCTTTAAACTATCCCACCTATTTTTGAATTGTTTGTATTCATAGGTTAACTTTGATGCATTGTTGAACTTCTCTTTGATGTTTGCCCAGCCAGTCTTATTGAAGTGGGTGTGAGGTCTATTCCCGGCATGCACTTCTTCGATGCAAACTTTCAAAAAAAGTTCAACATTTTTATCACTCCAGTCAACTTTCCTTTTTTTCACAGGAACTTCCTTGAGAGACATTTCCACAAGCCTTAACTAACAGAAATGTAAGAATAAATATAAGTGAACCACCCTGAGAACCATTGGACCATAGAACAAAGTAGAACACCAACTAAAATAAAATGCTATTTTTTCCAGTAAAAACAAAAAAAAAACCATAAAGAATGACATTAGATCTCATCCCCTGCAACAAACTCTTCACAAAATTAACACGGACCCATATGAGACAAGCTCAATTTATATTGAAAACACACAATCCAACCAAAAGAGACTTCACAGAATTCAAATCAGAAAAACAGAAAGACATAGAAATTGCATCAGGAAAAGAAACATAAAAATGGGAAATTCAGAACTTCTAGATACCACAGATGATACATAAAATACAAACACTGTGTACCTCTTGAACTTGGGTAATTTGAAAGACTGAATTATGCTAAAGAGATTGGTAGTGTAACAAACAGAACAGAGTAGAATTTGATGATCGGTGGTGGTTTGTTTTGGATTAGAAACACTACTAGAAGAAGAAATGGAACTTTTTAAGTGCTTTTGTGGTGTGTGTAAAGTGTGACAGTTGAACTTTGAAGGTGAAAGCTGGAGTTGGTGACACTTCAGGTTTTCTATGGAGATATGCAAGGGAGAGAGAATAGTGGGAAAGAAAGGCCAAGTGGAACTAGCTTTCAATGAACTGGAACTCAGTAGTACATATATTTATTTATTCAACATAAAAACGAAGTACCAGCATTCTAAAACAATACAATGACACGATATGGGAGTCTTTTTTTTTTCCCTCTGTCCACTTCTCTAACCTTTTATTGGGAAAAAAAAAAGAGGCATTTACTGAAAAAATTTCTCTTTTATCTTCAATAATAACATTTTCTTGTTAATTTTGTTGTAGACAGTAGACATGTTAATTTTCAGTTAAAATGACAGGAAGGGGATTAAAAAAATGACACAGTTTGGAGATATACTAATGGACAGAAAAAGTACAAGATTGGGGAAAACAATAGTAACAACTCTTGTTTAGTCCAAAAAAAAATAGTAACAACTCTTGTATAACTTTGCAGGTCATTAAATATTTGCTATCACTATCTGGAATGAGTACGACAATAAATACATTGAATAGGGCTGGTTTAACACCTTTGGATGTGTTGGAGCATTGTCCAAGAGATCTTATCACCCTTACAATTGAACACATATTGCTCAAAGGTCTGCAAATACAATTATTGCACAACAACTAGTTCCTCCAAGACCAAGATTTTTTTTGAAAAGCAAAACACTAGTTCCTCCAACACCAAGATTAACTGGACTACAACCAACACCCTCACAGAGCATAGTTACTGCACAACCAACACCCTCAGTAGTAGTGGAACTCAAACTCAGTGCTTCAAACTGAGTACATAATCAACAAAACCAGCTTCTGTATTCTGACCCGTATCTTACTACATTGCTTGATGCCAAAATTTCCACTCATATGCAGTATAGTAAGCAGTAACCAAAATTTACATATCATATCAGTGATCAACATAGCCTTATTATTACACTTAAATTACAGGTTCACTTCTAAACACAGTTTAGTCAAGCCAGCTACAATAAACTAGTAAACCAACAACCCCCACATAATTTTTCATTGCAGGTTGTTGCAGGCTGCTTAGCAACAAGTTCATACTTCATACTTTTCAAGTAATGATTATAATTTTTTTGACAGTGAAAAAACAGAATAATAATAGAATAAATCATACACGCTTAAAATCTCTCCGAATTCACCCCTTTATGATGAACGAGTAATCAAATATCATTGCACTTTAAATCCTTGAGCAGTTGCTCTGAATGACATTAGGTGATCCATTATAATGGGTTTCCCATAAAAACTCGCGAATCACCATGAACTACCTCCTTCATTCTCCTCATTCATGATATCGATATATAAATCTATTTCAAAATGGTCTCAATCAGTGTAAGAATAGAACAAATCAAGCCAGAACAGGATCTGATAAACGAAGAAGAAGACGAATAGAACTCAAACCTATATTGCGAAGTCGAAGAAGACGAAGAACGGAACTGATAAACGGCGATGGAGCGAACGATGAACAGTGATCAATGGCCACCGACGGCAATGGAGCGACGAACAGCGATCTTCTCTACGAGGTCAAGGTTCTTGATGTGGATTCAGCCATGGATCGACGATGGAGCAAGGAGAGAGGCGATGGAGTGAGCTCTGCTAGGGCTTCTGTTGTGAATTTCATCGATCAATTTGTGAGGGACATGCATTGTCATTTACAAAATTTCATAGGGGTATTTTTGTCCAGCTCAAATTAATTGCACAGCTTCCCGAAAAGTCAAATTTCTGAAGCTGTTGGTGATAGCTTCCCTAGAAGCTCTACTAGGAGCTTTTGGAAAAGTCAAAAGCTGATAAAATTAATTTATCCAAACATCACTTTTAATTTAGAAAGGACTTTTACCAGTAGAGAAGCTCCTAGAAGCTCTTTAGGCTTGTATCCAAACAGACTCTTATTCTTCTTATTCTCCCAAGTTAATCTTACTTGTAAACAAATTATATAAGATTAACTAAGAGATAAAATGGATAACAAAATTACACAAAAGATCTATACTTTCCACTCTTAAAAACCAACCAAGAGTTACATCTAATCTAGTCTATTCATTTGAATAATTTTCCATTGAATTGACCAATGATCCAGTAAGTCAGATTATATTTTTAAGTATTTTTTATTTTTCTATATTTAAAAAAAAATTAAAATTAGGTTGAGTCAATCCACCCAACCTGTTAACATGTGGGTTAAGGTGGATATTTTTTTTTCCTAGGTCATCAAAACAGTGAATCAACCCAATTCGACTCACTTTTTAGGAGACCCATGATAAGTCAACCTGACCGGGTTGGCTCACCTTGACAATTCTGAGAATTAAGATGATGCACGAGTGAAGTGTAAAAATCACTTGGATTAAACAAATCTGACCAAAGTAGAACTTGCTTTTATAAGGACAAGGATCGTTAATATTCTTGCAATCAAGAAATCATAGCAGGCATTTACATTATCTTCGGAATAAGAAAATTGGTACTGGAGCACATGGCCGGTTTAGCATATGGAGCTTGCAGCATATCCAATTTTCAACAGACATTCTAGCAGCAAAAGTTTCGACAGCCTCCAATTCTTCCCTGGACAGATCCAAAAACATTATTGGATGTAAAGCATATGATCATTAACAATTGAAATAAACATGCTAAGTCCATGTTAAAAATGAATTATCTATAATTAGTATAACTATAAAAAAAAATTCATCCATTTTAAGATGCTATAGTATGTACATCGCATTGACATTTACCAAAACGGATTTGACTCCTTTAAAATAAGAGGTGCGCTTTATTTAGAGGATAAAATATGGAATTAGAATTTGGTTGGAAAATTAATGATTGGTACTCTAACAAGTTCATAGTTTGTCATACATATGCATTTATTTTATCACACATTTTCTATCAACAATCCAAATCCTAAACATGCCATATTCCCAATCTATTGTACTAGCCCTGTAAAATCCAAAAACCAACAACTTACCAACCCAATGAAACTAAACAAGTACCACAGACTCACAGAGTGTTAACAGACGGAGTTGGAAGTTACATGTTTGACCTTATTTTGCAATTTGAAGGCGAGGGGAAGTGTCAAACTCAGAAAGTAGTGTATGAAATAGACCAAACAATGATCTTCCCCTCATTATAGTAAAACCAGTGGAGACCCTTATAAAGTACATGTCTTTTCCGAATATATATAATAAAAAAATCTAATAAATAAAATAATTTTGGTGGGAAATAAAAAAAAAAATTGGAAGGTGACACATGTCCCTGAATGGTGATGTACGTGTCTCAGCCAAGATCTATTTTTCTTATATAGTGATTGATAGGAAACAGAGCTTAAATTACTTCAATATATCTCAATCAACGAGATTGATGTGCTCAAGCTTCACTGAAACCAATGAAGCTTCAAAAATTCAAATATAATTCGAAACATTGATGGGCAAATCAAGATATTTGGCAATACAAATATGTAATTATTTTGACAAGCTAGAGAATTAGAAATATTACCGTCCTCCAGGGTGCCCGACATATACCACTATGCTAATAAGCCCTCCTGGTATTAGAACTCTCTTTGCAGCTTCCAATGCCAGTAACGTTGTTTCTGATCTTGTTATTATTTCTTTGTCACCGCCTGGAAGATAACCTAAGTTGAAAGCAACAAGCCTAAAAGTATGCAACACATTTAGTAGAGCCCAGCCTTAAATGTTCATCAAATTGCATCAATGGTATTGTGACCAGTGTTTTTATAACAATAATATATAACTGGAATCAGTATCAAGATTACAGCTAACAATCTTTAGGATCAACATAAGTTTAAACTGAGTTGTAGCAGAGGTTATGAAATCAACATTCACTATTTTCCAGCTACGTATTCACATAAAATGCAAAACATTTCAGGGAGTATCTATTCAATTAAAATAATTAAAATAACTACATCAGCTTCTAAGTATGAAATAGGAACAGAGAGATGATGCAAGTTAAGGGAAGTGAATACCTAACAGAGGCATTCCTTGGAACAACTTCTTCCATTTTACTATGGCATATATTGAAGAGCTTGACAAGTTCTTTCTGCATGTATTTTGAAATTACTGTTGGTGACATGAAAGTTCTTCATTGTTGTCAAATTAACAGCACCAAAATTAAAAGGCTCAAGGCTAGTTCTAGGACTAAAAAGTCCATATTTGAAATAATATACACTGCTGAAAAACAAAGTAAAATTAAGACTCAATTATTTATAGCAGGATTGAATGCTATCTGAATATATTTGTATATGGCCATGAAACATAGATATAATATTATGCACAAAATATCAATGTACAAGAACTTGTTTGGTTTGGAAAAATGTTTGTTTTAACTGATAATTACAAAAATGCCATCTTATTTTTAATTTATTTTCTGTTTTCAAATATGTGTACTGGAAATGGTGAAAACAACACATTTGTTAAAAACATTTTCTGAAACCTTAATATCCTTTACCAATTCAAAGTTGAAACCTTCACTCCTTTACGGTCCTCACCTCATTGGACTGAAGTGATTCTTCCAGCAACAATGAAGTCTTATCTAAAGCGTCTTTCTGAATGTCCAATGCATACACATAACCATTATGCGAATCATCTGCAACCAAATCGAGCAATGCTAAGGTGTCAAAACCATTGCCACAAGTGGCATCAATGACTGTGTCTCCTTTCTGGACAACATGCTTCCATACCCTGGTAGGAACAAGAAATATAGCTCATATCAAGGCCAAAGTATTATCACCACAAGGTATATAGATAAATATGAGAATAGTAACTAGTACAAGTAAGAAAATATGTCAAAGTTATAAAAAGCAGGCATGCCAAATAGAGTTCTGTAACGAAATTGGAATTGGCAGCTAAAATGTATACATAACAGAAATCCTCTAAAGACATAACAAAGAGAATTTTGCTACAAATGATTAGGACTACTTAAAAAATCATATTGCTCAGCATTCTGTGACACTAGTGCAGTCAGTGTGGAATTAATTCCAAGTGCAACTCTCACATAAAGTATCAATCACACAATGTAATTTTCTAGTATCATATTCTCATAAAACGACGGGATATCTATACCTGATTTGGATGAGGATTTTGGAGGGAAGCAGGGAACAGACAGTAAAATTTCATTTTGAGTAAATATTCTATAATTTAATAATATTTTAGAATGACAGAAATAAATTGATAGATAATCATGAAAGTTAATGTCCCAATCCCTTGTTCAGTTTTATAAACATTATATAACTCGTAATTCAAAAGTGAAAATTTTACACTCCACCCCATTCCCTTTGCCTCCAAAACCCTCCATCCAAACATACCATAGGTTTCAACAGAAAAATGAATAATCTATATAATTATCGGTGAGTTCTGATTACAAATAGAGTTAACAAAATATTTTTACATTTGTTTTTCAATCATGGTTATGCTGGAGAACTTCAGCATGCACAAAAGTTTGAGACTTCAACTGCCCCTTTAATAGAAGAAACAACAACAGTACAAAATCGAATACTTATAGGCAATGCTAGTGCATTTCTGTAGAGAATCAATAAACAAAACTATCAACCACTGTGAGATTCAAAAACACTGATTCCTGGGACAACAAATGATCAATTACTATTACTATTTACTATGTTGGTCTCCTGGGGAGGACTAGTGTCACCTTCTAGTTTTTTTTATTTCTCACTAAAACAATTTCCTTTGTTGAGTTTTTGTTACTGTTAATGTTAGGAAAAGAATACAGGTGAGGTCCATGGGCTAATTTATCCCCTAAATACTAACCAGAAAAATGGAAAAGCAAGCTGAAATTTCAGGGTAAAAAACAGAAGCACTTCAAGATATAATATGAGGAAGGGAACCAGTTCACTGAGTACATACATGTGAGCAATGTCCGTTGCACGTTTCTTCCCAAAGAGGTAGCTCACAAAAACATCCTCCAGTCCTGAAAAAAAAAACACATTGCAAGGTCACTTTGTAGAAGATTATTATTATTATTATTATTATGCAAAGGGGTATATGTCAGTGTTACAAAGACAACATTTTTTAGGCTAATAGTACGGGAAATGAGTTGGGTACCTGAAAAGGGAGAATCTTTGGGGAAGGAGGAAGAAGATTGAAGGCTATTATTGGCCACAGAAAAGACCCCATTTTGCTTAATGGGGTTCACAGAGCAGCAACAGAGATTTCTGGAGCTGTTGCTGCTCAGGGTGTGTCTTTGAGAAGGAAACAGTAATAAGAGCCTCCGCGAAGAAGAATGTGTAAGGTGGTTGTGAGTTGCAAAAGAAGAGAACCGAAAGCGTAGCGACAACATCCCTCTCTGACTCTGACACTCGAATGAAGGTGAAGGGTAGGGTGAACTACAGAAGTATCACACCCTGAGTCATGATAAATGTACCTCTTATAACCGGTTATTCAACCGGATATTTTTTTATTTTTGCAAAAAAGTCCATCTTGAGCAATAAGCGGAAAATGTTTGAGAAATTAATTAATGTCATTCGTTGATAAATAAATCAACAATTAAAATTATATTTATTTATATATACATACATAATAAATTGTAAATGTGTAAGAATGTTAATCAATTTTTCGTTAACACTTAAATACTCCCTCCTCCCATTTCTTTGATGGTTTTAGTTTTTTTTTTTTTAAAACTTTGGTTATTTTAGAATTTCAAGAATAATTTACCACTATTTTTCAATTCTATACTCTTAGTATAATTAGAGGTGGCAATTCGGGCTTTCGGGGCGGGCTCGAGCCGGGCCACATCAGGTTCGGGCTTTATCGGACCGGGCCAAAAAAGCCCAGATTGAAAATGGGTTCAAATTTGTGTGTCCGAGCCCTACTTTTTTTGGACCGGGCTCGGGCTTTGGCCTATGTTTTTCGGACGGCCTGCTTCGGGCTCAAGCTTTTACGGGTTCGGGCTTTGTCGGGCCGGCCCAAAAAGCCTAAATTAAAAACGGGCTCGAATTTATATGTCTAAGCTCGGTGTTTTTTCGAGCGGGCTAAGCCCATTTGGCCAGCTATAAGTATAATTAATAAGTTTTGAGTGTAGTAATAATTAGGATAGTTGATAATAGTGAAAAACATGACAAACTTGTAAAGTAATAAATAGAAATATTTTAATCTAAAATTTACTCAATTAATTATTCATTAATCTATATACAAAAACTTTAAACCACTAAAGATAAATGACAGAGGGAGTATCTCATTTCAAGTGAGAAATCCATAGTAGTAGTATTTTCAAAATCCCTCTTTTACTTTTCTCTTCCACCTCTAGTTTTGTCCTGATTGGCATGGATTCATCTTTGGGACTTGGTCTTTGTTATTGTGGTGCTTGTTATTATGGTGCAGACTTTGTCTTAGTTTGTTGCATTTCTAGATTTTTGGCTTCTACTTTTTGTTTTCTTTGTACTTTTCTTCTTATTTTTTGTTGAGTGTATTACCAAAACTATTATTAAAATCGTAAGACGTTGTCAACTTACTTGAAATTATTAATATTTTAGAATAGTTCCTGAAATTGAAAATTATTGATCATATTAATTAGTCCTTTTGGATATGTCAATTTAGTTCATAAAATTATTCGACAAAGACTAATGTAATTGAGAATTTTTAATATTAATAACTAATTTCAAATATTAATAATTTTATAGACTAATTAAATTGACAGCACTCTACAATTTTACAGACTAAATTAGTAATTCACTCTTTTTTTTCTATTAGCTGCACATACGGTGCATTACTTTTTTGTGTTTTGATGTCACTATTTTCAATCTACTATGGGTTAATCTACAATGAATTCTCTATTATTATTATTATTATTTTTCACATACTTGGTGTGTCTACTTACACATGCTAATATAGGTCATGTATAGGTGTATTCTATTTGTCTCTTCTAATTCTATTGATTATAATTACATCATGGAATTGCACATGATGGTGGAATTGAAATTTCAGATTATCACATCATATAAATTGCACAATATTCCAATGGCCCACATTATAATGTCCATTTGTTTTAACTTTTCACCTACTCAAATGGACGTTGAGTGGAATGAGGGTATGTGTTGTTTTTGTTAAAAGTGCATTGGAAAGCACAATTAGACACCGTTACGTTGGAGAGAATCTAATCCAAACAAGTTAATAATCATCTCAAACTTGACCATAACCATTCCATTATGACATATATGAAAAATTACCATCATCAGAAACATATATTCTTAATTCTTACATATATATAGAAACATTTCAAAATCCCATGGCAGGAGTTTTCTACTGCATTGTACAATCCGTAGGAGCAAAAGAAAGCTTTCCCCCAACAGTATCATACTCAACCTTAAAGTTCACTTGCGCCATGTTTCCCAAGATGTTGAGCCCACTACGACTAGGGAGCATTAACAAGCAAGTTACGTGGATGTCATAAAACGTCCTAAACATATTAGTCACCGGCAAACGAATGTCAGCCCCACCGGCAAAATGCAACGTGATATCGGGCATCTCTGAAGTCGTCGCCTCCCTATAACACATCCGATACGGCGGTGGTGGGTCCCTCATCGCCTCATCGTCGATGTTCTCCGCCACTGCCGTCTCCACGACGTTGTAGAAACTCTGTTCCAGCAACATCAGCGTCGTCCCAGAGTCTATGATAATGTTGCTCACGTTTTGGAACACGCTTATCCTTGTTTCGTCAATGGAGATGCCTTCAAGACTGAGGTAGTAAAACGTGGAAGAAGGTTTTTTACCTGTGCATACACAAGTTCAATTTTTAACTTATGAATAAGTTAGCTTTGCATTATATTTTTATTTTTATTTTCATATATTATGGAAGAGAGAAAAAATGGTTAAATAGTCGATAGATACTTATGGAAAAGTATAAAAAAAATGCTTATTTGCTTTTGAAAAATCATTTCTTATTTTTGTTTATTAATTTTAAAGTTATTATATTATATTATTTTTAATTTTTTTATTTTTAAATATTTGTACAGAAAACAATCATATGCAAATATTTAAATATAAAAAATATATTAAAAACAATATAATAATTTAGTAATTAATTAAAAATATAAATAAGAAATAAAAACAGAAATCAATTTCTCAACGTAAACGGACCAAGCTTTCGAAAAAAAATTAAAATGTAAAAAATGATTTGAAACTTATATGAAAATCTATTTGTTCAAAAATCCCTACTATGAGTACTTACTTATATAGAAAAAATTATTGAAAGATGAGTCTTACTTGGGGCTGGCGCAAAAGGGGTTGAGATAACTCCTTTTCCGGTGAGTGTTGGTTGGTTCCCAAATGTGAGTTTGCTAGTTGCGTTATTCCCTCGAGGAACCAAACAATAGGAGAATATGGGACCAATTTGTGAACCTAGTTGTGAAACTAATGACAAAGGTGCACGTCCTAGACCAACTAATCCGCTGCCGGTGGTGCTGTATGAACCAGTATTTTCATGTCCACACCCGAATATTGTTTTAATTGTAGGTACAAACATGCTACCGTTGGAGCCTCCTAAGCTAATCACTTCTTTAGCCATGTCTCCTATTGTCGCACTTTGGTCCCCGTATCTATAGAAGTACCTACAGTGCAGAGCAATTCCTAATATGTATTTAGATTCTGTGTTTGCAAATTGCAACCACAATTGATCAAAATGTTTAAAATAATATTTAATTAAAGGATTAGAAATTAATCAATAACTACGTAGTACAGACCATAATGTGAATAAGTTTTAATACAAAGTTATTCATGCAATCATAAAATATTTTACCTTCATCTCTTTAAGTAGAAACTTTTTGTTTTATCAAAAAAAAAATAGAAACTTTTTGAGAAATTTGTTATTCTCTTTTTATAAGATCCCTTTCAAATTGTCTCTTGCATTCATTTGTTTTTTTTTTACCAAAATACCCTTTTTATTTAGAAAAAAACCAGCTACTCAACAATAAATATCCGTTTGTTTTAACTTTAGTAGAATTATGTCTGATAGAATTGTGTTTGAAGAATTGATTTTAAAAAAACTGTGTTGAAAAGAATTGATTTGTATTTAGTAATAATATTTTAAAAGTGTGTTCAGAAGGATTGATTGTGTTTAGATGATAAGGATAAAATCGCTTTTGATGTGTAAATATAAAGAATTGTGTGGTCTTATACCTAGAATTGATTTTGGCATACTAAAAAACTAATAGGTTCTTACTTCCATCAAAATCAATTCAATCCACTAATTCTTGATTTTTCTCATTGAGTTACCAAACACTCCAAATTTTTGCCAAAATCGAGTTTGACTTGGCCTCAAACGGGTGTTTCAAAATCTAAAACAAATGAGCATTAAATGTTGTAAATTTATGATGTAGACTTTTCTCTCTCTTACGAGGATTGAAAAAAAAATGCATTGAGGAGGTGGAACGAGAAAAATCAAGAATATCAATAATATTAAGAATAATTTTGAAAAAAAATAATATAATTTGTTGACAAATTTAATATTACTAACTAAATTAATTAATTAACTTTCTTAATAAGTGTGTGAATTATTTAAAAGGGTTATATATAAAGAGAGGGTGGTTATAATAATATAATGTGAAAAAAGGGTAAAACAAGGACTTAGACCCTTTCCACTGGCTTAATTTCTCTCTATCACCTTTTCATCATCTCTATGACTCTGTCTCTCTCTGTTTAGGGAGAGGATCCAAGTTGGGTAAAATAGGATTAGATGTCTCTAACTCTCTATAAAACTCTCTTAATTAATGTAAAATGATCACTCTACAATAATTTAGTTATTATTTTGATTCATTTTGACATGCATTTTGATTAATTGTTCTATAAAAATTAATTAATTAATTAACAATACTCATTTAAATATTAAGAATTTCTCAATTAGTACCTGCATTGTTCTGAAGTTCCACAAGAAGAGACGGGCAGCAATGTACAAGAATCAGAGGAACATGGTAACAACTCATAAGTAGAAGACTTTTTTGGATCAAAGATTGGGTCCTGTTGTGGGTAACAATTTTCACATGGCAAACATTGCACCCAAATAAGAGTACTACCCGTGTCTGCAGTGACAAGTGCCTCAACCGGTGGGTTACCTATGAAGATCTTCATGAGGTAATCTGCTTGGTTTTGAATAATCTCGCTTTCAACTTTGCTACTACCATTATTTGCATTAATGAAGTCAGAGAAGAAGTTGGCTCTAGCAATTGAGCGCAACGCAGCATTTGTAAAGACCTCTGTTTCGTTCATTGAAGAGTTATAGAAAGGTGACATTGGTGAGTCCCTGTGAATAAGATCAATGCTGAAACCATTAGCATCAGCTGTAGAAAGTATATACAATACGATGAATATGAGTGCAACCTCCTTCATGTTTGTAAAATTCATAGGACAATGCCTGAGAGAGCAATTGTAATTTTTTTATTTATAGGAATTATTTACGATATCCATATTAATTAAGATTATATGCTATAAGTCGATAATATTCTTAATAATCAATTTCCATATATATGAATATATAATATAACATATAAACATATAAAACTATAAGTTTTTGTTAAAATTTAAACATCCATTGATATGATATATTTATTAAAAGGAATTTAATCACGATATTAACTATCAATAATATTTAAATTTATGAATATTGTAATGAGACAGATATTACACAATATATTGTACTCTTTTTCTTTCACTAGGATTTTTTTCCCACTAGGTTTTTTCTAGGGTTTTAATGAGGCATATCCTTAATGGACATCCAAGGAGGTGTTATGAATATTTGGTGGATGTTAATTCTTGAAAAAAATTGATATTAATTAGATTATGAATATCATTTTCCTATTAAAAGAGAAGATTATATTTTACTATTTCTTTTATTATGATAGGATCTCTTCCTAGTTTATTTTTATGGTTAGCTTTCTTTGTGGCTATATATATCAACCATATTGTACATGATTTGATTTGATACCCTGAAGCGTAATAATAAAATATTCTCTTATTCTCTCTTTTTCTCTTATCTTTATATATTTTACTCTTGTTTCGATTATTTTTATAATAGATTATATGCTATAAGTCTATAATATTCTTAATAATCAATTTTCATATATATGAATATATAATATAACATATAAACATATAAAACTATAAAATTATAAATTTTTATTAAAATTTAAACATCCATTGATATGATATATATTTATTAAAAGGAATTTAATCACGATATTAACTATCAATAATATTTAAATTTATTAATATAATTTTTTACCATCTTTGCTATCAAACTTTGAAATTTGACAAAATTACTGATATATCACTATTTTTTAAATATCTATGCTAAAAATAATAAAATATACAAAAATATCAAGTCAGTAATTTTTTCTATAGAGTTGTATGAGTCTTCAATACATATGTGAAACTATAATCTATAATATATATAAAAACGAATCATTTCAGGACCAACTTTTACAGGTGTCGCTTTGGGAGCATTTAAAGGCTTAATTGGACTGATTGGATTTAAATAGATTTATTGATTGATTTGTATTGATTGTATTCGATACTGTACTTAAATGCTTCAATCAATTATACATTAAATCAATTATCAATCATTAATTATTGTAAAATGGATGAATCCAAATATTTAATGGTTGAATCCAATTAGGATTAATCAATTCATGTAAAATATTCTATTCAATAAATTCAATTCAATATTACTTTTACTTTATTAATTAATAATAATAATAATAATAATAATAATAATAATAATAGAAACATGTAATTGATATGGTCTGGTTGAGTACCTCTAATTGTCGTAAAAAAAAAATAGCACTTATGATTTGATTTTAATACCTCAATTCCATTTTATAATTTTAATTAACTACCATTTTTGGCTTATTCCTTCATAATAGAAGCCATTACTTGGCTAATGGTTTCTTCAAATTCACATTCTTTCCTATTTAATTCCTTTCTAATTAATTGTTGTTGTAATTGTATTCCATTTTCAGTTTCAAATTTTCAATAAATATTTATTGTGTGATGGAAAACCATTTTTTATATAAATTGGAAACCCTTTTCTATTAATAGAAAACCTTGTCCAATTTGAAGAAAAACCCTTTTTTAATATAAATTGGAAACCCTTTTCTATTATAAGTTTATAACAATGAAATCTTCCAAAGTTCTCAATTCCTTAAATCGGGTTCATTAAACTCTATCACCGGCTGCTAAGTGGGTTAAAAATAACCATTTTCTTCTTCTTTTCCGTAATTTTTTTTTTCATTCTTCAGATTTTATTCTTCTTCTATAGAGCACAACAACCGATTAAGGAGTTGCTTGCTTATGCCATAGTTTTGACTCTTTGTTTTACTAAATGTAGAAAGAAATGGCCAAGACATAAGTGAAGCATTGTGGGGTTATTAACCAACTGGGTGAGAGTGAAAACATGCATCTCTCTTTCCCACTACAAAGTAAGACCTTAATTTGCCTCATTGTGTTTTCCTATTTCTTTACGGGAGATACCCCCTAATGTTATACTCATTGTCTTATGTGGCTCTTACTTTCTTAATTTTCAAGGATTTCAAGCATGTCACTCTCTCATTTTCAAGGACTTGGTCATGCCATTGTCACAATAACATTCAAGCCCGATGAAGAATTCATTTTTTTATCCACAACTGATTCTTGATTGCGTATGTTATCTCTCTTAAAATTTAAAACATTTTTTATTTCTAAGCGGTTGATTGGTGCTTGAAGATGAAGAAATGTCATGGAATTAGCAAAGGGAGAAGCAAAGGGAAAATGCTCATTAACGAAAAAAACTTCATAAGGGGATGAAAGATATCTTGCTTTATCTTAAAGTGATCTCGGTCGTATTCATAGATGATATTCTGTGAGGAACAAATATTGACAATCTTGATTAATTCATTCGCTGCAATAGTATGAATGCAAATCTCTTACACTGCATAAACAAGAGAGGATGTACATTTTGTTTCAAAAACAGAGATGATGTATCTAATATCTATTCTTCTCCTTGCTGTTAAACACCCTTAATTCCATTTTCTTTGCTATTAAACATCCTTAATTTCATGAACAAATCACGACCTACAATCTTTCAAAGAAACTTTTCAATTAAAAGAACTACAAATAAAAAATCGTTGCACAACTCATGATAGGAAAACTTATATTGCAACTATCCCCCAATTCAAAATTTCTGCACATTCTTGACGAATAAAAAGGTAGTCAATTTTGTTTCATTTGATTAGATAAAAGATGTCAAATATTCCTTTTCTAATGATCAGTGACACCAGAGTTTCCAAGTTCAAAAGAGGTTATTTTATGAAACAAATTATCATTTCCTTCACTCCAGAATTGATTATTTTTTATTATTAATAATTGTTTTTATTAAGAAGTTACTGATAAACTGTTATATAGTATTACATTTCTTGCATTGGATTTCGTTAAGCTTCCACTATTGTAGAAGGGTGTGTGCACTTATCATCGTTTTTAAAATAAAAAATTTGTTTAAAATCCTTTTAATTAATATAAATATATATAAATATATGTTTCTTATATTTCATTGTTATAATAAATAAAATACAAGTATTTTTTTTCTTGCTTACTATTGTTTGACTTAAATTTTCATATACTTTCACCTATTATAGTACATTAGAAGTTGTAAACAAATTATACACGTCCACCCAATTGTGATTTCACCTATTGAAACTTCAAAGTTAATTAATTTGATGCTGTCACACCAGATATATGAAAATTCTCACAGTTGAGATTTGATCAGTTGGAATTGTGGATTGAACTGGACGCTTTCATGCCTCAGGTGTGAAAACTACCACAACTGTGATTATTTCTTTACACCATCAGAAGTTATAAATAAGTCAGACATCTTTACACGTATAAAATTTCTCACAACTATGATTTACTTTATTGAAACTTTCAATTGAACTTGACACTTTCACACCATATGGGTGTGAAAATTCTCATAAGTGCGATTTCCTTTGTTGAATATGCGAATTACCCAATACTTTCAGTCAAATATAACCATTTTAAAGAAGTTTAGTTATCATGAACTTAAAAAATATCAAGTAATTAGAGCATAAATATATTTACTCATAAACACAAGTGAAGATACATGTAAATATATCATAATTCATTAATATCTAAAAAATTATTCGATAACAACTAATGTTATGTTCATGAATAATTGTCAAAAAAAATAACATATGAATCAAATTTTGGCAAAATCTATAAAATAAAATATATCTTGGACTTTATTTTTCCCGTGCATTGCACGGACCATTATACTAGTATTTTAAAATGTTCTAAGCTTCATGTTTCTTACTAACAACTTTTTGGTTTTTGAATTATTTGTTATTATTTTTTTTTCAAATTTTATATCACACATATGATTTTGTGTTAAACTATACAAATAATAAATAAAAGTACAAATAGTTATTTTTTGGTCTAGACTAGGGTACCCCGCGCGCGTGAGGGAAACACGAGATTTAAGGCTGCTATATTTCCATTGTCTAAATTCGAAGGACCTCTAGTTAAACTGGGAGATATTTGTATCATCTTACCCAAGTCCGGGTGATTAGTCAAAATATATATATATATATCATAATGTACGTAGAAAAGTAGAACAATTATTGATATTTTATATAATACACAATGTTATTGTACAATTTTAAGCGATTAACAATTAGTGTTGTCATAATTGATCATAATACTTAATATTTTAATAAGTACACAAAGTAACTTATTAAAAGTAACTTTATGTTTGATAACTTATAGTGTTGATTAATTACTTATTTTTGAAGCATTTATCTCAAATTGTGATTAATAACTAATAGTCATCAATCAACATGTGATTGTATTTGTTCATCCTTGGCTTTTGATTGCTTGGCTGACTTTTCTGATTAATAATATTTTTTCAGTCAGCAATTAATGTTAATATTAATTATTTTTTTGTTTTTTATCATGGTCACATATTATTCCATCCCCAAGATCAAACTCGGATATCAGTCGAGTCCGTTCATTTTAGATAGAGTATATTAACCACTTGCATGCACTTATTCGCATGGTTTAACATTAAATATTTTAATTATATGTATAAAACGTTTTAGTCCCTAATATAATAGGAACGAGATCAATTGACACCATGCGTTAAACTCTCATACTTACACTTACATCAGTTAATTATAACTTTTTGTAAAATGCAAAATTAACCAATTCAATTGTTGAATTGATAGTTCTTAAAAGTAGATCAAGTTTATAAAATTTCATGTGAATAAAAAACTAATTAATACTTCATTGCACTACTTTAATTTAGTGGATTATAGTCAAATAACATACCAATGAATGTCCAAATTATATGAAATTTAATATACATAGTCATAATGATAATATCACATGATTCAACGGTTAAATTGGTTAATTTTATATTGTACAAAAAATTATTAATTAGTATAAGCGTAATAGTTTGACACCTAGTGTCAATTATTCTTATAATAAATCATTTGATAAAATTTAAACAATTTTCCTCATATAGTGATTGACAATTATAGTAATGTATCCAGTAATAATATTCAATAAATTGTTGCACGATTTTTTAAATTTAACCATCCATTAATATGATATATTTATTGTATTAACTATCAATTTTTATTACTTAAAGATTATCGATACCACTATTCTTTTATTAAATAAATACTTCGGTTATGAAAATATCAAGTCGATCAGTAATTTTTCTCCATATCGTTGTATGGGTCTTCAATGCATATGTGCATATTTTTAAAACGTTCTAAAATTCATGTTTCTTGTTAACAACTTTTGGGTTTGAATCATTCGTTATGAGGTTTTTTTTTTCCTTCAAATTTTATAGCACATATATGATTTTGTGCTAAACAAAAATAATAAATAAAAGTACAGCTAGCATTAATCAATTCAATATCATCATAATGTACGTATAATTAATTAATATTTTATAATACAATGATATTTAGTAATTTAATATAGGTTTTTTTGGATAGATAAATATTAATAAATTAGTATATTATGTACAATGGGAAATGTTTGAATCCATGACCTCCTTACACTCCAACCCCTATGCTCCCCCCCAAGAATTTTTTTTTACACAAATGTACAATCATATCGTACCATGTAAAATTTTATGCAGATATTTTAGGAGTTATTACTGTCAATGTGTACTTATTAAACTCTAATTTAAAATCCACAAAAAATAAGAAAATATAACTCAATAAAATATACTACTACGATAAAAAAGTTTAATTACTATGCACTGAAAGTACTGGAAAAATACTTTACAAAAACATCTCATCATATTTTATCACAGTGTCACTTCATAATAATAATTCATAAAATATCTGTACAAAGATCTACATGGTGGAATATGAGTTTAAAAAAAATATAGTAATATATGATTGGATGTCTATGTAAAACTTTTTTACACTACCAGTGTATATTATTTTTTTTATCAGGTCAGTGCATACTAATTAAATTCTAATTTAAAAGTCATAATTTTATATTGGAGAGTAACATCATAAGGATTAGGAAAGTTTTGAGGAAACAATACTGCTAAAAAAAAGTTGAATTATCAATTAAAATTAAAAGTAATTGACATAAGACGGGATGGATAGATAAACATTAAAATAATAAATGAAAAAATATATTTTATAAATATTATAAAATAAATGGTCAAATAAGACTGCCAATATTTATTCAATTGCACATATAATATTACTACTTGTAATAACAAGTGAATGACAAAAGCCAGTACTTCTAATCTTTAAAGAAAAAATTGTTATTTCCAAGATGCCATGTCTTTAAGCATAAACTAAAAGCCATAGAATTTTTTTTTAGAGTTTAATTGACATGCTCAATCAGTCAAGGGGCGGAGCCCATAGAGGCCGTGGCACCCCCCTAAATTTGGGTTACATATAAATTTTTTATATAAATGATATATATGGCACCACCTAGTAGTTAAATTTTATAATATTAATAAAACCAATGGAGATAGTATAAACCGATCGTGGTCACTTGTTTATAAAAAAGTATAAATAATATATAATATATGTGGCCCCACCTTGTATTTAGTCACTATTAACTAAGGCTAAGCTATCTATCTGGTTGGTGCTAAAAATAAAGCTTTACTTTGGTTACATGTTTGTTTGTTGAGGAATTTGATATGTAGGATGGTACAAAATAATTACTTCCATTATTCTCCTAAGATTAATGAAAACTAATGTCTACTTGCATTTTTTTCCCAGCGTGGTACAAAATAATTTGATCACATTTGAAAACTAATATTACTTGCATTATTCTTTCAAGATTAATAAGTCACCTCATTAGTTCTTCTAATTTTTTCTCCCTCTAAGTTAGCACCTCTAAGATATAAAGTAGTTATCAAATTTACCACTTCAATTCTTCATAAGGACAATTGGACAAATTAACATGGCGATGTTTCAGAATTTTGGTCTTTGATGACTAATTCAGTGACAATATTTGGAGGACTAATGTGGTGACACACTATATTTTGTAAAATCATTTTAGGGGTTTACTCAATCAAGATTTTAGTGAAGTATAATCCAAATTTCTTAAAAATATAAATACATAAAATTCTTAAAATAGTGACAAAGTCACAGTAGAAGCCTTATGATTTCTAATAAAAAGTGTTATTATTTTTTTCTAACTTTTTACTACTGATTAATTGATGCTTGTAGATTGATTGCACTTACTCATTAGTATCTATTGTAGTTAATATAATTATATATTTCTTTTGTGTATAAATAATAGTAGTTATATATCAATTTTTTTACATGTGTTATATATGTAAAAAATTATTATTATTTATTAATTATATGCATTTTGATCTCGGCCCCCCTCACAATACAATCCTGGCTCCGCCCCTGTCAGTGTAAACCATTTTTACACTATCATCCAATAGAATTTGAGTGATTTGCCATGTCACTAAAAATAGAATTGAATTTAAAAGGAAATTAAAAGGCTGTGTTTCGGCCGGAACGACTCTCTCTTTTTTTTTTTTTAAAGATTAGAATTTAGAAGCGCCTTTTGACATTCGCAGCTGGTTATTTACAAGTAATATATTTTTCCCAATAATATTTAGATGCATGTTAAGCCCACATCGGTCGGCAAGAACAAGGGAATTAGTGGAGTATATAAAAAGTCATGTTAAAGTGTGACTCGTTAAAGATAGATTATGCTGCATAAGAGCCAAAGATAGATTAAAAATTTATCATATTACTGTATATCTTAAAAAAACCTATTACGTTATTAGTGATGGGTAGTGGGTGCTTGGGCACATTGGCTGGGCAATGTCTGTATTCTTTTCTTGCTCATCATATATAGATTTAATTAGTATGTAGTGACAATGTACAAAAATTGTACATAAATATTTAATTATATCTCACTATGTAGATTTTTATATAGATATTTTAAGAGTATCGTTACAAGATGACATCATGATGAGATATGATTGGATATTTACGTAAAAAAATTTACATTGTTAGTACATAATAATAATATCCATCTATAACTATTATAAAGGAAATACAAGTTTTTGGTGTACACATTTTCAGGGACAATTCTACCCCCATAATTAACTTCCACTTTAAACAATGTATAACTTCTACTTTAGAGGCAAAAAAACCTAGAGTTGCCTCTCTCTCTCTCAACATTTTCTCTACTTTTCACTTCCTCATCCACCGGAGGGGGTGGTTTTGGGCCATTTTTTGGTCTGAAATCACTCCTCTACATTGTTTTTTTCTCTTCTTTTATCTAAATAAGTGGTTTTTTCACATAGATTTAGTTTTTTCTTTTGTGTTTTTTCCGTGTTTTCATCGTCTGCGTGAGACAGTGTTTTGTTCGTCGTCTTGGTGCGGCGTCGTTTGGTTTCTCGTCTTGTTGCGGTGTTCGTTTGGTTCAAATTGACAGATAAGTTTTGATCCATTATAGATTCAATCAAGACTTGGGCGTCAACGTTACAGATCCTGAGGCATGGGTATTCCGGTCACTTTGATTTTGTCACATTTGTAGGCATTTACCTGTGTTATGCTATTAACTTGGGTGCTGCAAGTTTATTCGCAGATTCATCCTTTTCGATTTTTAGCAGTGTTAAATTTGTGTTGTTTTTGATGTATTTTACCAATTTGAATGAATGAATATCTCTTTTTGTCAAAAAAAAAAACTTCTACTTTAGATTTTCCTTTAAAAAACTTCCACTTTAATTGTTTTTTCTGTCATTTTTTTACTATTTTGCCCCTACATAAATACTAAATAATTATACACTAAAATCAAAATATTATTAATATTTTGTAACTACACATGATTACTCATAAAAATAAAAAAGCAGATAGACGGGCATGACCGTGCTGACCGGCCTCTAATAAATATATGGCTTTAATATTAATTTAGTCCTTGTAAAATTTTGGATTTTGAATTTAGTCTCTATAAAAAAAGTCAAACTTTTTTTGTCCTCGTTTTTTTTTTTTAGTCCATGGAGGAGTTGACCGCTGATGTGGCACTGTGAAGTCCCTCTAAAATTCCTACGTGGCACCTACGTGGCTTACACGTCACCTGACACATACCTATAAAAATATTAAGTTTTGAAATTAGTCCATCTAAAAAAACGTGTTTTGAATTTAGTCCCTCTCTTTCTCCACCACCCCCCACCTCCTTCTCCCCCTTCTCCACCACCACCACCCCGCATCCCCACCACCACCCCTCCTTCTACCCCATTCTTCACCACCCCCGGCCACCTCCTCCTCCACCACCACCACCCCTCCTCCTTCCCTCTCCTTCTCCACCACCCCATCCCCACCTCCACCTCCTTCTCTCCCCTTCTCCACCACCAACCCCACCCCCACCGAATCTGGAGCACCCTCGGTGTAAGAGGGAGAACTACAGCTTGTGGTTATGGTCACCGTGTAAGAACAGCTACTACCCTCATTCTGCAACACATCATGATGCATAACATATATCGCATGCAACAAACAAGATCTGGAAATTAATATATACTCACCGATGATTTTACAAATTAATTGGTTTGAATTAAAGGGTAAAGAGAATATATATACATGAAATTATAATCTTAATTACCTGCTGTTTGGTTTGGGTGAGCTTGAAAGATTCGTTGGGTTGGGCGATGCAAAATGTGAGGATTAAGAAGGTAGTAAGAGATTTCATGGCTGAAACCCTGATTTTTGGTACTTGCAGGTTCAGGACAGAGATCGAGCTGGAGCACCCTCGGTGGGGGTGGGGTTGGTGGTGGAGAAGGGGAGAGAAGGAGGTGGGGGTGGTGGAGGGGGGTGGAGAAGGAGAGGGAAGGAGGAGGGGTGGTGGAGGGGGGGTGGAGAAGGAGAGGGAAGGAGGAGGGGTGGTGGAGAAGGGGGCAGAAGGAGGGGTGGTGGTGGAGGTGGGGATGGGGGTGGTGGTGGAGAATGGGGGAGACGGAGGTGGAGGTGGGGGTGGGGGTGGTGGAGAAGAAGATGGACTAAATTCAAAACGCGTTTTTTCGGGGAATAAATTCAAAACATATATTTTTTATAGGAACTAAGTTCAAAACCTAATATTTATATAAGTATGTGTCAGGTGACGTGTAAGTCACGCTAATGCCACGTAGGAATTTTATAGGGACCTCCCAGTGCCACATCAGCGGTCAATGCTAGTGAGGGACTAAATTCAAAAAAAAATTAAAACGAGAACTAAATTCAAAAAAATAAATAAAACAAGGACGAAAAAAGTTTAACTTTTTTTATAGGGACCTAAATCAAAAATCCCCTATATTATAGGGACCAAATTAATATTAAAGCCTAAATATATTAAGAGGAGAAATACAGAATAATTAAATATCTCCTCACATATAACGAAAAGCCTCTAGTATTATAACTCAAAAAATGTAGTACAAATAGGAGCACTTAACGTGCTTCCTTCTATTTATGCTTCAGTTTTTCATGCCTATATTTCTGGAAAACATGCATACTTTAGCTTGCTTCTTTTCAGTCCTCTGTACACTTCCCTTTGCATCTTTTGCTGAAGCCAATAAAAATCCAAGTGGCTTCAGCATCGATCTTATTCATCGTGATTCACCATTATCACCTCTTCACGGCCCTTCAAAAACCCCATTAGAACGCATCAGAAATGCTGCGTTGCGAACCCATTCAAGAATGAATCGGGTAATTAATTCCCTTAATTCCTTCTCATCATCACTGAATGAAAACCAATCACCACAACATGAATCCATTATAATCCCAAACAGTGGTGCTGGTGATTACCTCATGAAAATCTACATCGGTACCCCTCCAGTGGAAAGGCTTGTTATTGCTGACACAGGGAGTGATCTCAATTGGGTACAATGTTTCCCTTGTAGGCATTGTTTCCCACAAGGCACCCCAATTTATGATCCAAGCAAGTCTTCCACATTCACAAATGTGCCATGCGACTCGCAACCTTGCGCATTACTCCACCAACCCCAACCTCAGTGTGGGATTTCAGAAACGTGCATATACACACAGAGTTACAGTGACAACTAGTTCACCGTTGGAGAATTGGTTTTTGATTCCATTAGTTTTGGTAATTCCACTAGTGGTGCTGTTACATTTCCAGAGTTTGTTTTTGGATGTGGAAATCACAATGAATTCACAGTTGATAAAAGTGGTATACCCACAGGGATTGTTGGTCTAGGACCAGGGCCATTCTCACTAGTTTCACAACTAGGCGATTCCATTGGCCGCAAATTCTCCTATTGTTTGCTTCCTTCCGTTTCAACCTTCAATAGCAAATTGAAATTTGGGGACAAATCAATGGTTTTGGGAAATGGGGTTGTGTCTACTCCCTTATTTATCAAACATTCTTCATTTTCCTATTACTACCTCAATCTCGAAGGCGTCACTGTTGGAACCAAGACGATGAAGACGGGTCAAATTACTAGTGGCAACATGATCATTGACTCAGGGACCACATTGACGTATCTGGAACCAAGCTTTTATGATGAATTTGTAACTTCAGTGAAGGAAGCAGTTGGTGGTGTCGAGGTAGTGCAAGGTGAAGATGTTCCACACCCATTTCGCTTTTGCTTTAAACATGATAAACCTGATATGGATTTTCCTAATACCGTGTTTCATTTTACGGGTGCCAACATTACCCTCAAAACCTCAAACCTGTTTCTTTTTTTCGAGGAGGACTCACTGATTTGCTTGGCAGTGGTACCCACGGCTGACGACAATGCATCTCCCGTCTTTGGAAATTTGGCTCAGGTTGATTTTCAAGTGGAGTATGATCTTGATGGGAAGAAAGTTTCTTTTGCTCCTACTGATTGTACCAAGAATTAATTATAGCTTCTCCTTAAGTTCATCTCTGTTTTCCATATATATGTGTAACTTAATTAGTATATATGTTATTTGGCTTTCAGTCAGTCAAAGTCAGTTTTTTTACTCTTACAAGTGTGTTAACTTTTCAGCTAAATTTTTTTATCAAGATTTATGTATTTCCTTCGAATGAGTTGAAGAAACGTCTTTTTGAGTCTTTAACTATCAATTTATATATGACTAGCGGACAGACGTACACGACAATAACATATCAATCTATGATTTTCGTAGCACGACAATATCGGGTAAGCTATGTATAATATATTATTTATAACAAATTGATCTGTATGAATATATAATAACCAATCAAAATAACACATCAATATATGATTTTCGTAGTTGATAATAATAGTAAAATCGGACAAAACTAATGTGGTCTGAGTGGTAAGTGACTCAGGTCTCTTAAGTATGTGGTCCGAGAAACCAAAAAAATAGTAAAAGTGGACAGCTTATTCTGTGTTTCTTCAGTATAAAAATCATATATTGATGTGTAAATTTGATTGACTATTATATACTCATTCATATCAACATATTAATAATAATATTTAAATATTTTAAAAAGGTTACAATCAAATTTTTAAATACAAATAATGCAAAAGGATATTTATGTCATTTATAAAATATGTCCCTTTTTTTCTTCCACTTTTCACTCAATCAAACAAGAGAAGAGAAAATTTTCACATCTCTTTTCTTTCACTTTCTCTTCTACTAAACAACTAAAAAATCATCTCATTTTCTACTCTCTTTCTTTCTTTTTACTTTCTTTCCTTCCATTTACTTTTGCAAACCAATCAAAGTGGTAAACTCCATGAGAACCGCATTTTCTCCTACTTGACGACTTCTCAAAAACTGCCTATTATTACTACTATAATAATATTTGTCCTCCTAACAACCTTTTGGTTTGAATTATTTGTTATAATGGTTTTTTTTAATTTTATAGCACACATGATTTTTTGTTAAATTATAAAATATAATTTATTTGATGAAAAATTATTACCGGTGTAATATTGTCCAGAGTGTTACACTGGAGTAATTTGATCTCTCCTCTTATATGTAACACTTTTTGCAATGTTACACTGTTAATAATTTTTCATCAGATAGTTATGTTCTAAAATCACCGTTGGATTAATAGCTACTATCACATAGATCATTCATATAAAATTTTACATTAATCTAAAATCATTTAATGTGTCATTAAAATATCAAGAATTAACGTCTATTATGTATAACTCGTGTTGGTTAGCTGTTATGAATTTGAAACATCTATTGTCATTTTTTTTGCTAATTAATACGTCTATTACATCATTGTTGTAGTTGTTATTCTTAGCATAATAATATTTATTTCCCGTAAAAAAAAGCATAATGATATTAATCTTGTTACAAAAACATTTAGGTGTTTTTAGAAAAAATATTCTCTATTTTATTATATACACCTAAATTTTAAAATTAATGTAACAAATATGAATAGAATGAAATAAAATTATTTTTGTTTTAGAAATATTCAAAAAATTATTTATACATGATTTCGATATATTCATACTTGCGGGTTCCATGACTGTTCTTAGAGGGTAACCGTATGTTCTCAACAGGCATATGCAGTAGGGGTGTTCAAAAACCAACCGATCTAAAAAAATAACTGAAAACCGATTCAAAAAACTGAAAACCAATCAAAAATTGATTTTTTTGGATTTTTCTGGATGACTATTTTGGAAGACCAAACCGAACCGCTCGGATTTCAGATCTCTTCACTAAAACCGAACCGAGCCAAATCGAACCACAACTTATAATATTACTCCTTTTGAACTTACATATATAGATTACTAATCAATTGTTACATTGTGTATTTTTTTAAAATTAACTTTTGTAAGTAGTCTTTGTGTTAAATATTAATTCACAATAACTTGTGTGTGTTAAATACTATTTCACATTTTTCATTTCATTTGTTTAGAATAAGATTTTGCAAATACTATTTTTCTATAAGACATTTTTTTAGAAATGACATATATGTGTTTAGAAATTGGCTTTATAATTGATAATCCATTGACAATTATTAAAATATATGTCATTGAGTTGTAATCGGAAATATATTAGAAGTGAAACAGAAATGGAATCACTTTGGTTGATATTTATTTTCAAAAAAAATTATAACCGCAAAAAACCGAAAACCGATCCAATCTAAATCGCATTGTTTTGGATCGGATCGGATCGAATATTTTTTTGAAAGCAAACCGAACCGAACTGAACCACATACTATTTTAAACTTTGGATCGGATTATTTTTTACTTTAAAATCGAACCGAATCACGAACACCCCTAAAATTATGCAGCATAAAACCACGTGACCCACCCCTTGTTAGCTATGGCCCATCACGGTCCAAAACTTAAGATGTCATCGGGACCCATAGGCTATGTGTGTGTCATGATGACATGTTAAGTTTTGGATCATTTTTCATTGGGGTGTCATGTTTTTCACAGTGAATTGCTATGATTTGTATTATGTTTTTTTGCATTTTTTTTTGTCATTTGGGAGGGGGATTTTGGGGGGTGGGTGGGAAACGATTCCCATACTTACATCATGTTCCCCCTTAGCATTTTTAACTGAGCTAAGGTGGGAGAACCTGTTTTTTTGCATTTGAGTCTGACAACTTCACAATGGGGTAGAAATTTATCCACAATTTGTGAATTGCTCTGAATTGTACTCTGCATTTTTGCATTTGGATCTGACGACTTCATACCAAGGGTGGGATTTTCTCCACAATTGTGAACTGCTCTGGATAGAATTTGCAATTTCGTACTTGGGTTTGTCTTCTTCACACTAGGGGTGGGATTTCTTTCACAATCGTGAATGGTTCTGGTTTTGCTTGTTGTGGTTTTGATAGACTGAGGAGTGAACTCATTTGCTTGTCTTTTTGTGGGTATTCTTTTGAAGTGCTGCAAATGAAGAATAAGGTCTAGGATACCCACATAGTTGGGATGTATTTCTATATAGTCATGCCCTTCCACGTTAGTTCTATCATAGGAACTCAGTTGATTTTGTACAGCAAATAATTCTTCTTCTTTTTCAAATAGTTAAATTTGAGCATAACTTGTGCTTTGGTTTAATTGCTTTCTTTTTAATAATATTTATTGCTTATCCAAAAAAATATTTTGGATCGTGTTAGGCTTGAATCTAATCCATAATAGCTTTGAAAGAAACAAATCCATCGAAAATTTGTCTTTTCTTTAGCCACCCATAGCCCTTTCTCCATCCACCCCATTTTTTTTTTAAAATGTGAAAAGACAGAAATACCCCCAACCCATGTCCCTTCCCCCTTCCCTCTCTTCTCCCCCCATTTTCCATACCACCCCTATTTCTCACTCTCTCTCCTCTCATAATAATTATGTATATTAGTAAAATTGACTTGCACTCATGTATTAAAGAAAATTAAAGGAAATAAGATAAATATCTATCACAATAATTATAGGTATTAAGAGCATCTCTAATGGAGCACCCACTTTTGGGTGCTTAACTGGACTCCACGTGTACACATCACTCATTTTTACGTTTTTCAATACAAACACTCAATAAACACCCAACCCCTCCAACTCAGCAACTTTAAAAAATTTACTAAATAGATCTCACCAATAAATCCACAACTCACAAATATATGTGGGACCCATCAGGAGAGAGAAGAGGGAGGGTGCTTGTGCAAACACCACTCCCTATTAAGCACCCTTTTTTTTTCTTACAATAGGGTACTTAATAAGCACCCATTAAGAACCTCATTGGAGATGCCCTAAGAAATCTATATCTATATATCTACATACAATAGTAAAATTGACATGCCATTTTATCACTACTATAAAATAATTAAATGGCGACAGAAATGAAATTATCAAAAGAAATTTTTGAAATAATTAAAACGTTAGAAGAAATGAATAAGAACATATATAGCTTTATTAATTGAAAACACAAATAAAATTATAGAATATACATTTATGAGAATACCAAAACGATATAACGATATAAAAAATATAAGAGAGACTTTAGATAATGTAAATGAAAGAAAAGAAATTGAGGAAAATAATGATATTAAAAGAATTAAAGAAATTCTCCAGCAACTTGAAAATTTGTTAGAATACGAAGAAAACAATAGATGTATAACAAAAAAGGATTTAGAAGATTTATTAAAAATAAGAGAACAAAAACCTATAAATTTTTACAAACCATTATCTACATGGAAGAATTAAGAGAGGAATATATGGAAAATCTAAAGAAATCAAATGATATAGAAGAAATTCAACAATTGTTAGAACAATTAAAAATAATAGAAGATGATAATAATCAAGTACAAAAAATTGAGCAAAAAGAAAATCCTAAAGAAAATGAAGAAATAATCCTAGCTTACATTAGTTTATCAGATTCTGAATATGGTGAAATATTTATGGAAAAAGGTGAAACAAGTGCAGTAAAACAAGAAAAAAGAAAATGGGATAAATATTATTATAATAAAGATGGTGCATGGAATAAATATGAAGAAGAAATAATGAAAAATAAAGGATATGCTAGAAAAGATGGAAAATTGTCAAAAATACCAAGTGAGTTTCAACCTCATCATGAATATACTAAAACAGAAAATATATTAAACCTAGATTGTGTTAGAAATAAAGAAGATGCAATTATAGAATGGGTTAATGAAATAATACTATTAATATCAACAAATGATAGATTTAGTGATCTTTCTTTAGAAAATATAAAAGGACTAATTCTAATGAAAACAACAGAAATCGTAAGACAATATTTAATAAGTATTAGTGATGAAATGTGGTATAGATATGCAACTACCGTAAATACTAACCAAGATTTTGCTAGATTAATTAGTGAACTAATTTCTAGAGAACTTATTGGATATGAATATCTTCATAATAAAATAGGAATAAATAACTTATTACATGAAAATGCAAAGTCACATTTAAATAAAATGCAAATATGTGATATGTGTCAGATAGGGAGTTTTATCTGCGAATATCAAAAATATTATTATCAACTAGATAATACATCAAAGGATACGTACAAGGAATTATTTATTGATAAATTACCATACCCTCTTAATACAAAAATAAAAAACATTTGGAAAACAAGAATAGGAGAAATAGCTAACACCTTAGGAGGAATTATACAAATAGTATATGAAGAATTGAGAAATCAATGCCTAACAAGAGAAACAATTAGACAATTAAATAGGGGAAGAAATGAAATATGTTGTGATTTACCAGAATTAGAATTATCAGGAAATTATGGATGTAAACAACCTAGAAAAAGAAAGAAATATTATAGGAAGAAACCTACGCTAAGAAAGACTTATCCAAATAAAAGAGCTTATAAAAACAGAAACAAAAAATATTTTAGAAAGAAAAGACAAATCCCTAGAAAATACTGAAAAAATGTATGTGTTGATTATGTAACTAAGAAAGCTACTATGCTAATGAGTGTCCTCAGAGAAAAGAGAAAGGTATAAAAGAAAAGTCAAAACTAATAGAAAGAATATATCAAATATATGATTTAGAACCATTAGAAGAAGAATTAAGTAATTCTGAAGAGAGTATATATGAATATTCAGAAGATGGATTGTCTTCACAGACAGAATCAGAATAGTACTTATATTAAAATAATAATAAAAAATAATGATAGAGAAACAGAAGCTTACATAGATACTGGAGCAAGTATTTGTATAGCAACAAAAACATTATTTGATAAATGGGAAAAAGTAAGAAACCCAACAAGAGTTTCAATTGCAGATGGATCTGTACATTCTCTAAGTTAGATAGTAAAGAAAACAACTTTGATAATAGAAAATAAATTATTTATGAGACCTATAATATATCAACAACAAACAGGTGTAGATATGATATTAGGAAATAATTTTCTTAGATTATATCAACCCTTTTGCCAATACTTAGATTATATGACCCTAAGAACCCCTTATATTAGAGGAAAGCAAATAAGAGAAATAATTAGGATATCAATCCTTTATTATACAAAATGTGATTACTCAGAGTTTAGTCAGCTGAAACGTGGTGAGATAATAGGAATATTATGTGAAAAAATGAGGCATGTATTAATGAATGCAGAAGAAGGTAGAATTATTCTAGCATATATTGAAGAACTTTTAGGTATGTTGTGAAAACCCTCTAGATCCAAAAAGTAATAATAAAAATACAGAATTAGTAGAATTAAAATTAAAAGATCCTACAAAAGAAATAAAATGTAAACCTATGATTTATACAAAACAAGATAGAGATGAATTTGCAGAAGATATTAAACAAATGTGTGAAAAAGGATTAGTAAGACCATCAAAAAGTAAACATTCAGCACCAGCATTTTATGTTGAAAACCATAATGAAATTAAAAGAGGAAAAAGGAGAATGGTAATAAATTATAAACAAATGAATGATGCTATGGAAGGAGATGCATATTTTTTGCTTAGAAAAGATTTAATTATAGAAAGAGTTAGGAATATGAATTGGTTTAGTATTTTTTATTGTAAGTCAGGATTCTATCAGATAAGACTTACAGAAGAGTCAAAAGCATTAACAACAATTAGTTGTCCTCAAGGACAATGAATGGAATGTGTTACCAATGGGAATGAAACAATCACCAGGTATTTTTCAAAGAAGAATGGATTCCATACTTAAGGATTATAAAGATTTTTGCCTCATATATATTGATGATATATTAGTCTTTACTAATAAGGATTTAAATGATCATTTTAATAAGGTAAAATTAGTTCTTAAGAGATGTTTAGAAAATGGAGTAGTATTAAGCAAGAAAAAAGCAATTCTAGCCCAGACTAAAATTAACTATTTAGGATTAGAAATAGAAAGAGGGAAAATAGTAATGCAAAAACATTGTGTTAGAAAAACTTCAGAATTTTTGAACAAAATTAAAGGATAAAAAGGAATTATAGAGATTTCTTGGATTACTAACTTATACTTCAAATGATGGTTTTTAAAGAATCTTGTAGCTGAAAGGAGAAAACTCCAACAGAAGTTAAAAAAGGATGCTCTTTGGTCATGGACCAAAAAAGATGAAGAAATTATTACAAAATTAAAGCACTTATGCCAGGATCTTCCTGAGCTATATCATCCTTCGGATGATGATTTAATTATTATTGAAACAGATGCATCTAATGAATGTTGGGGAGGTGTTATGAAGGCAAAATCCCCTGGACAAATGAAAGAATTACTATGTCGATACACGTCTGAAACCTTTTCAGACAGTGAAATTAATTATCCTACTCATGAAAAAGAAACATTTGTCCTTAATTCGAATGTTAGAAAAACATCTAATTTATGTGCTAGACAAAGAATTTATTGTCAGAACTGATAGCACTTATGTTGCAGGTTTTAAAAATATTAACCATAAAGGCACTTATAAACAGGGAAGACTAATAAGATGGCAGATGGAGTTAGCTAAATATAATTATACAATATCTCATATTAAAGGTGAAAAGAATATTCTTGCAGATATATTGTCAGGAGAATGGAGCAGGACTTGAAGAAATTGGAGAGCAAATTAAAGATACAAAATGCACTCTTCGAACAAAAGATGCAAAAAGCTGAATTACTCAAAAGAGACATGGAGGTGATCAAATTACAAATTGAAGAATTAAAATTATTGATGGAAGAAGTTCCAGAAGACTTGAGGAAACAGACAGAAGAAGAAAATAAAAAATGGTACATAATTTTCAATGGACCATTTCCAGGAATTTATGATGACTAGTACAAAGCAGCACCACACTGCACAAAAATCTCAGGAATCATCCACAAATCATACTCATCAGATGAAGAAGCAAAAAAGGCTCTACAGGAATACAATAATGAAGAAAGAAAGAAAAAAGGGAAAGATATTTATCTTGGACCCATAACTTTTTCAGAAACAGTAAAATGTTTACCACCAATTAAATCAGTCATGCAAATACTAGGAAAAATTCCTTCTTCCTTAGATGATTTCCAAATAATTAGTCGAAACGATCATGAACTTCGAATTCAATTTTCCCATGAAAAATTCGAAGAACATTTCCAAAGATTAATTAATTAGAATGAATCTGAAAAAATCAACTGTTTTTATATAGTTGATAGAAATATTTATGGTGTTAAAGCAATTATTACACCGGGAGCACCTCAATTACTGGTATTCAATTTATTCCAATTTGGGATGATTGAATGTCTTTATTTAAGCACTAATATGGAAGAAATTAGTTTCTTTCCACATGGATTCAAAGATGCAGTTCAAGCTTTCAAAGAAGAATATTGTCCGAGAAAGGACTATTTTCTTGAAGTTCTATTCAGTCTACCCAGATTTCTCAACTGGGCAGCAAGCAAAACATTTTGTGTATATAGGCATCAGCAACAATAACTTTCCTTTGCTGGATGATCCAAAAAAGGAAGTATATACTGAGGAGCTTATGAAGGAAATAATCGCAAACCAGTTGGCAAGCATTTACAACCAATGTCAAACTATTGGTAAAGGCACTTGCGTCAGAATGATGTATAGAAGACCTCATCTAGTATTATTAAACAAAGCAAATGGGAAGATAATTAGAGAAAAAGATATGAGGACATTAACAGAATTCGAATATCCATATATGCACTTGAGGGACCCACGATGAAATATCATATGGATATACTCAACTAACTCTGCAGAAAGATAAGACAGAGCAGAAATCATGCATGTGAGAGATGTATTACAAAGACAAATGTCTAGAAAGAAGATAAGGACAACAGCTCAGATGAAATAATTGTAGAAGAGTAATGTAAGAACTTATGTAAGCATGTAAGACTCCTTGTAAAAAGCCATTGTAAATATGCTACTGTCAAATAAAAAAATAAAAAAAATTTGAATAGTCAAATGTAGAATTAAATGTGGCAGGAAAGATACGTAAAGAAAAGGAGACGTGAAGAAAAAGAGGATAAGCGAAGGACGAAGATAGACGGATAACTTCAGCCGCCCTCCAATTATATGTACATTACTGTAGCTTAGGATCAGAACAATGTAAATAGTGGTTTTTATGTATCTATAAATAGAAGGACCAATTAAGGCACGAAGAAGAGCACGACGAAATCAGAAGAAGCTGTCATCCCTCTCTTCGAGAGAAAATGCTTCCTTAGGAAACTTTATGCTAGTCCTGTAGGATTAGTCGGGTACTTGAGAATGTACCTAAAAATCCCTTTGTATTTATTATTACTCAGAAATAAAATCTCTACTTATTTTAGTTTATACACTTGAGTTATTTCAATATTTAGACTTCAACTATTATACTACTCAGTCTATTTGCAGAAGCAGCAGTGGGCACAAAACTTACCAAACTAAGTCAGGTATGTCTCTATTTTGCATCTAATTTATTTATTTATCATGGAATGTGAAAAAAAATAGTAATAATGATATAGAATATTTACAAATTACTGAACAAGATAGTTACTATGAAGAAAGTATTTTAATTGATTCGGCTTTGTTTAGAAAAATTCAGAAGGAAGATTTAAATTTAACTAAAGATGCTAATATGAAGAGTAAGGAAAAACTGGGAAAAATTATGCAAAGATTTAATAAACTGGAAAATATTATATATTATGGAAAATTGATTAATGAAGTTTCAATAGATATTGAAGAAGCTCAAGGAAATACTAGTATACAGTTATTAAATAAGAAAAAATTGATGGAATTAAAAAAGAATATAAAAAAGGAAGAACACAGAAATAAAATTGGATATATACATATAGGAGCAATTCAAATATTAATAAAAGTAACTTTTTAAGAAGGAATAAATTCACCAATAGAATTAATATTAAAAGATGATAGAATAACTGATATAAATGATAAAATATTGGGCGTAATAGAAGGAAATTTAGCTTATGTAAAATTAAAATTTGAAATTCACCCAAATATTGGAATACCTTTAAATATTCAAAGATTAGAACAATCATTAACACTTGAACATAAATTTTTAAGAAAAAACCTAATGAGAACAGGAGATAAAATATTTTCAATAACCTATTGTGTTAATTATGCGTTAACTAATTCACATCATAGTATTATTTTTAGAAATAATGATAGAATAGATGTAGCATGTTTATTTGAAAATATAGGAAAAATTTATTATCCAAAAAGAAACGAAATAACAGAATTAAGAACTTTTATAAATAAATCAAATTTATTAATGTGTAGATTACCATTACCAGCAATTATTTATGAAAATGATATTGAAGAAGATAAAATTAATAAATTAACAAATCAAGTAAATGATTTAACTCAGTATTTGAAAAATAAGATATGAGTTAAAATATTGCAAAATTCAATATAAAAGATAAAATTATTAATATATGGGTAAAAGAATAAAATTTCTTTCAAAAAATATATATGGAATATATTAAAAATATTGATAAAGATTTTATTGAAAAACTAAAACATATTTAGAAACTAGATTTACCAAAAGAAATAAAAATAAAAATATGTGAAGATTATGGAAAAATATGTGGACAAATTGCATTATATGAAGGCGAAATGAATTATGTATTAACCACAACTTTAATAAAATTAGAACTAGAAGATGAACAAGAAGAATTAGAAAGAAGTTTTAACTCAGAAAGAAATCTAAATATTTTTGAAGAACTATTAAATTCTTTAGAAAATAATGAATTTTCAGATTAAGTCATAGATAAGGTAGATAAAAATATTGCTAAGTTTATAATAAAAAACAAACCAGATAAAAATATTGCTAAGTTCATAATAAAAGATAAAACAATTACAGCATGGGTAAAAATAAAAAAATTAATGCAACGTAATATATATAGATAAAATAAAAAATAGTGAAATTTTTTTTTATGAAAAACTAGAATGTATATGAAAATTCAACCTACCAAAAGAATTAAAAAGAGTTATATGTCAGGAATATGCAAAATTATGCGCACAAACTATAATTTATAATAATGAACTAGATTATGAATTTGATTTAGCATTAACTAGGATGCAAATAGATGAAACTTATGAGCAATTAATTAAAAGTGTAGAAAATAACAACCTAGATGAATCCTGAAAATACACCCCCTCCAAATTGGTATCAGAGCACTAAAATCATTTAAATAATTTTAGGAAAAATGTTGAGCACTAAGATCACTAAAATAAGAAAAATCATAATAACCACTAAGATTATTGAGATTGAAATAATTTTTGGAAACCTAACAATTAGGATTGTTAAGATTAAAAGAAAAATTCAAATTTTTGAATGGATATTATAGATATACAAATTAGAATAATTGAAAAAGAAAAGAAAATAAATGAATTAAAAGACAAAATAAACATAACTAGAGAAAATATAAGTTTAATTTGTAGACATTTGAATTATCATATAAAACGTGGAAATACAAACGAAATTGATAGAGTATCAAAATTTCTGATAAAACATCAAAATAAATTAAATAAAAGAGAAAATAAATTAATAATATTAGAAAATGAATTACGAGAATTATATGAAATTTATAACCGTCTCTAAAACTGTGACCATTAAAATAGCGACGAATAATGAACTTTTCGTCACTAAAAACCGTCAATAAATTAATAATTATTAGCAGTGTATATTAAAGAAAATAAGAAAAATATCTATCATAATAATTATAGAATATTAAAAAAATTGACTTACACTCCTGTATTAAAGGAAATAAAAAAAATATCTATCATAATAGTTATATGTATTAAGGAAAATATATATATGCTAATAATTATATAGATATTAAGAATATATATATATATATATATATATATATATATATTTCTGGGCCATTGCTCCTTCTTTGTCCAATATATATATATATACTATATTTATATTTATATCCTAATAAATAAATATGTGATATATTTGAACAAAAATTTGTTTAAATAAATACCATAAATCTAAAAAAAGAAAATTATGAACATAAAATATAAAAAAATACGTACATCGCAATCTAGTTCAATTAAAAATTTACTTAATTTAGACTCCTTCGATTGATAAAGAAATTACTTAATTTAATAAAAGAATTTATTTGATTGAAGTACGTCATTTGTAAGTTAATAGGGAGGAGAATATATAGATAGTCAATTGGGGTGCCAACATTCGCAGTTCCAATTGCCCATTTACTCCTTACCAATAACATAGATTTGTTGTAAAACAAACACTCACACATTTTAGTTTGGACATGTAAATGATGAATTACATATCATTAACAAGGACTTATGCCCGACTCCCAAGTTGCAGTGAGCCAGCTTGTTAATGGTTGCCATAGAACCCATCCATGTGCTCCACTGATCAACGTTGTTCAGTGTTCACAAGGGTGAGGGACACATTCGTTGGGTGCACTGCCTTCGCGAAGCCAACCAAGTGGCAGACCAGCTTGCCAAGCACGGCCTGTATATGGAGCATAACTTAAGAGTTTTTTATGTCATTCCATCCTTCGTGACTAATGTCATTTTGGCTGATGTAGCTTGTATTAGTTTTCCTAGAGGTTTCTAGTTTCTGGTTTGGGGCGTAGCCCCTGGCCTTCACCAAAAAAAAAAAAGGACTTATGCTATGACATTAAAATAAAGTAATTAAGAGTGCTATTTGTTACGAAAAGGTTTGCACGAAGGCATTGTACGAAACGAAGGCAACCAATCAGATTTGTTATGGAAGAAAATATACGATGTGTGGATAATAGATAGAAGGTCACGATATGACGGAGAAAACTCATTCAGATTTCGTACCATCATCTCTCATAACAATAAGCTTTTCCCTATACATTATGGTCATTGATCATACAGTGAAGTGCAACATCCTCTACTTATTTCTTTCCGGAATCCTATTAGGGATATATTCTTCTATGGAAACGAATCGTTTCAAACGATTGAAAGTTAAAGAAATATTATAGATAGATAATATTTTTGTAAAAAAAAATATTAATTATAACTAGACTTTTAGATCCTCTCTTTATGTTTTATGTTTTAATATAAGTTTTATTTATAGATGGATATATTCTCCTAAAAAACTAGATTTTTTATTTTTATTTGTTTTTTTTAGGAATCTTTATGTTTTATTTATAGATGGATATATTCTCCTATAAAAAAACTAGACTTTTTTTGTAAAAAAAAACACAGAGACTTTTAGATCATGCTTCTATCATCTTAATTTCTCTTTCTATTCTCACTATTTATATTATTTATAACATAATTTTAATTGACTAAATTATCTTGTACCTTGGGCTTCGGCCGGTTCAATTCCAAAAAGAAATATCTTGTACCTAATAATTTTTATTGAAATAAAGTTTTAATTATTATTTTAACATTAATTTATTCACCATTCCCTTAGTTAAATATATATTCACTAAGCTCGAACATGAAACCACGTTTTTCGTAACAAATAGCACTTTTAACCACGTTTTTTTATCCACAAAGCTCGAACATGAAATATTATTTGAGGGATCTAAGTCCAGTTCCACTCGAACTAACTTAATGTTGGCCCCCCCCATTTTATTTTTTCCTTAAGATTGATCTCTTATTCCTTGTGTAACTCTTAGAATGTGTTATGTTCTATAGAAGTTACTCCCTCTGTTTCTTTTTAATTGTCGTTTTTTAAGAATAAATTTCTTATTATTTATTTGTCATTTTAATTGTTTAAGGTTATGTTTTGTCAATTATACCTTTATTATCATTAATTATTTTACACATTTTCTATACACTTTAATATTGATAGAGAGTAGATACTAAGATAATGAAAAAATGAGTGTATAAAAGGAAAGTTATTGTGAATTAAATGATTCATTGGTCGTTATGAAACAACCATAAAAGAAAGATAAAAAATAACCGAGGGAGTACGATTAAAACTTATAGTCATATCTCATTGTGTTAATTTTTTTCTATGGCTTTTAGTTTATGCTTAAAGACATGAATCTTGGAAATGACATTTTTTTCTTTAAAGATTAGAAGTACTGGCGTTTGTCATTCACTAGCTTGTTATTACAAGTAATAATATCATACTCCCTCCGGTTCAAATTTTTAGTGGTTTTAGCTTTTTATTTTTGTCCCAAAACTTTGACTGTTTTAGGATTTCAAAAGATAATTTATTACCTTTTTTCAACTATACCCTTAGTATAATTAATGGTTTTGAGTGGAGAAATAATTAGAATAATTAAGAATGGTAAATAATAAATAAGAATATTTTAGTCTAAAATTTGTCAAATTAATTATTTCTTAATATATGTGCCAAAACATTGAACTACCAATGTTTTGAACTGGTGAGAGTATTGCAATTGAATAAATATTGGCAATTTCGCTGTCTTAATTGACCATTTATTTTATAATTTTTATTTTTTAAATTATTATTACTTATATAATTTTTATGAAATCTAAATTTTCATTTATTATTTTAATATTTATATATTCCATCCCTTCTTATGTCAAATACTTCCATTTCACACTACTAGAAAAAATTGAATTAGTAATAGAAGTTATAGAAAAAATGAAATCCTTTTCTAATTTTGTCTCTATGTGTCAGAGACAATAGATTTATATACCAACTTTATTTTTTTCATTTTTAATTTTAATCGATAATTTAACATTTTTTAGTAGTATTACCTCAATTTGTTTCCTCAAAACTTTCCTATTCCTTATGTGACTCTCCGTTTCTTTCAATATGTTATACAAATAAAATATAAAATTTTGGCTTTTAAATTATCGAGTTAAATTATCGTAGTAATATCTTATCGAGTTATATTTTCTTATTTTCTGTGGCTTTTAAATTATGCTTAAAGACACGCCTTTCAGAACGACTCTTTCTTTCTTTCTTTTTTTTTTGGGGATTAGAATTTAGAACTGGCTTTTGACATTCGCTTGTTATTTACAAATAATATATTTTTTCCAATAAAATTTGGGTGCGCGTGCATGTAGCAAAACTTGTATTCGGCTATTTTGCTTTTTTACACTATAAGCCCACATCGGTCGGCAAGAACAAGGGAATTAGTGGAGTATTAAAACTATTAAAAAGTCATGTTAAAATGTGACTTGTCAAAAATAGATTAAGGCTCTCTTTGAAAAGTTTTTTCGGTTAGCGGTTAGCAGATTTGACTAGCAGATAATAGATTAGAAAAAATAGAAGTGTTTGGTAATATTAGATAGCTTAAAAAGTTTTTTCAGACGCTACTAGCATTTGATCTTATAGCTTATAACGTATGGTTTTTTTCTCTCTCTCTTTTACCATCAATGCTTTTATTAATTTCTTTTCCCTATGTTCTATTAAATAAAATAAAATAGAGGAATATTTTTCTCAATTAAATAAAACAAAATAATTTAAACCTCGGTTAGCAGAATACTAGATGATAGATTTATTTTATTTATTATTTTTGGAATAATAATAACACAATGTAATGAAGATCATATTTAATTTTTATTTTAATTATAATACTATTACCATATGTCTATTAATATATTAATTACCTTTCTTGTTTTGTTGTTGCTTCTTTAGCTTTCTTCTTGATCAAAAAAAAAATATATTAATTAGCTTTAAAAAAAAATATTGATTAAAGAACTAGTTTAACCACTAATTTTACCAAACACTTAGTTCATCCGCTATAAGCTATCTGCTATTAGTTAGCTTATCTACTATACGCTACTTTTTTTACAAAGAGAGCCTAAGTTTATATATGTTGCATAAGAGCCAAAGCTAGATTAAAAACTTATTATATTAGTGATGGGCAGGGAGTGCCTGGGCACATTGGCCGGGTAGATTGGCAATGCCTGTCTTTTTGCTAATAATATATTAAGAGGAGAAACACAAAATAATTAAATATCTCTTCACATCTAACGAAAAGCCTCTAGTATTATAACTAAAAAATGTACAAATAGGAGCACTTAATGTGCTTCCTTCTATGCTTAAGTTTTTCGTGTCTGTATTTCTGGAAAACATGCATACTTTAGCTTTCTTCTTTTCAGTCCTATGTTCACTTCCCTTTGCATCTTTTGCCGAAGCCAATAAAAATCTAAGTGGCTTCAGCATCGATCTTATTCATCGTGATTCACCATTGTCACCTTTTTACAACTCTTCAATGACCAAATTAGAACTCATTAGAAATGCTGCCTTGCGCTCCAATTCAAAAATGAACCTGGTTATAAATTCCCTTAATTCCTTCTCATCATCACTGAATGAAAACGAATCACCAAATGAATCCATTATGATCCCAAACAATGGTGATTACCTCATTAGAATCTACATTGGTACCCCTCCAGTGGAAAGGCTTGTTATTTTTGACACGGGAAGTGATCTCAATTGGGTACAATGTTCCCCTTGTTTGCATTGTTTCCCCCAAGACACCCCAATTTATGAACCAAGCAATTCTTCCACACTCACAAATGTGTCATGCAACTCACAATCTTGCGCGCTACTCAACCAGCACCAAGATTACTGTGGGTCGACTATAGACGAGTGCATATACACATACAGTTACGGTGACAAATCGTACACCGTTGGAATATTGGTTACTGATTCCATTAATTTTGGTAATTCCACTAGTGGTGTTGTTTCATTTCCAAAGTTTATTTTTGGATGTGGAAATTTCAATGATTTCACAGGCGATAAAAGTGGTAGACCCACAGGGCTTGTTGGTCTAGGGGCAGGGCCATTGTCACTAGTTTCACAACTAGGTGATTCCATTGGCAAAAAATTCTCCTATTGTTTGCTTCCTCCCGATTCAACCTTCAATAGCAAATTGAAATTTGGGGACAAAGCAACGATTTTGGGAAATGGGGTTGTGTCTACTCCCCTCATAATCAAATCTCCCTTTTACTACCTCAATCTCGAAGGCGTCACTGTTGGAACCAAGACGATGAAGACGGGTCAAACTAAAGGCAACATAGTCATTGACTCAGGGACCACATTGACGTATTTGGAACCAAGCTTTTATGATGATTTTTTAACTTCAGTGAAGGAAGCCATTGTTGGTGTTGAGGCATTGCAAGATGAAGATGTTCCACACCCTTTACGATTTTGTTTTAAACATGATCAACTACCAGCTGATGATATGAATTTTCCTACTACTGTGTTTCATTTTACAGGTGCCAACATCACCCTCAAGCCTGAGAACCTGTATTTGTTGCTCGAGGACTTGATTTGCTTGGCAGTGGCACCCGCGGTCAATTTCAATGGAGTTTCCATCTTTGGAAATTTGGCTCAGATTGATTTTCAAGTGGAGTATGATCTTGATGGGGGGAAAGTTTCTTTTGCTCCTACTAATTGTACCAATAATTAGCTTATCCTTAACTTCATGTCTTCCATATGGGTAAACACATATCTCGCCCGTGCATATCGTATGGGTCCACGCACTAGTTAGTATGTTATTTAGCTTTTGGTCAGTCAAGTTAGTTTTTTTACTCTTTTTTTTTTTATATCAAGATTTATGTATTTCCTTCGAATGAGTTGATGAAGCGTCTTTCCGAGTCTTTAACTATCAATTTATATATGATACTAGAAGCAATATTGTCAAAATTGAGATCCTACCTACTATTAGGAGAGGGGTACATGATCGTAACATGAATTTGTAAGATCATACCAAAAATATATACAAATTTATAATATACCACATCTACAATTCATAATTTATAGAGAAGGCAATAATTGTGCTAACTGAGTAGCTAAGCATGGAGCTTCAACGGAGGAGAGCTTGGAGATTTGGGAAACCTGCAGTCCTCAACCTCTTAACTTGGTTTTGTTACCTCCTGTTGGCTGAGAGTTTAATTAGTTTAGTTGTTTATTGCTTTTTTTCTTTTCTCATTGATAAAAAAATACATCCACATAACATAAGTTCATAACATAACAAATTTCATAAAAATATATTTAAGAATTAATATTAGAATCTTGAAAATAGAATTTTTAAATTTGTGCAAAAAAAAAAGAATTTTTAACACCATTTTCTATAAGAAATTAAAATTGTTTTGAAATTAAAATTGAATTATAAAAGTTGAATTGAATTAAAATAGAATTGAAGTTTTACAATGTATATTTTCCATTTTGTAATATAGTTTTCAGTTAAAATCAATCTTTCAATGGTTTAATCAATTACATTCTAATATTTCTTTCAACAGTTAAACTCAAGTAAAAACAATGACGATAAAACTACAGTATATTATAGGTAAAATTAGTTTTTTATCCCATAACTTAATTCTTTATTTCAATTTGGTTCCATATTTTATTTGTCAAATCGATATCTTGTCTTTATAAACGTTTACAATGTTGGACCAACGGTCAGTTTTCACTAAACAGCGTCACTGACTTGCCTATGTGGCTATTAATTTAACTGACGTGGCACAACGAATTTTTAGTAAGTTTCATTTTAGTCCTTTAAGTTATTTTTTTGATAGGCTGGTCCCTTAAGTTATTAGTAACGGATTAATGTGGAGGGCAGCAAAAACAACTTATCCCTAGGCTTGATAAAGAGAGAGGAGGGAAATGTGAACAGTGAATGAAGAAGCATACAAAGATCTTCGAAAGGTTCCTCCAAGATTTTGGAGTAAATCAAGATTCACACCAATTTCAAAATGTGATGTACTGGTATGTCAGAGACCTTCAATCATCAATGAATCAGGATGTAATGACAAATATGTTTAAAAAATAAGAGACCATTTAAAAACTTATTAAAAAATTAAGGGTTCAAATTGAAACTTACTAATAATTTAGGGGTTCACATTGAAACGTATTATAATAACTTAGGGGATAAAATTGAAACTTACTAAAAACTCATTATGCCCCATGTCAGTTAAGTTAACGGCCACGTAGGCAAGTCAGTGACACCGTTTGATGAAAACTGACGGTTGATCCAATGTTGTAAATGTTTGTAAAGATAAGGGACCAATTTGACAAAAAAATTATAAGACCAAATTAAAATAAACAATTAAGTTAAAAACTAACTTTGCCTATATAATAATAGATGAAACATCTTATTCTTCAATACTAAAGAAAATAAGAAAAATATCTATTATAATTAGCTAAATTGACTTGCACTAATGTATTAAAAGAAATAAGGAAAATATCTATCATAATAATTATAGGTAGGTATTAAGGACTTGCACTAATGTATTAAAGGAAATAAGGAAAATATCTATCATAATATATAATTATAGGTAGGTATTAAGAAAAAATAGTAAAATTGACTTATACTAAATTGATTTGCACTATTGAATTAAGGGAAATATGAATCTTGACGTAACTCAATGATACATTAAATGATTTTAGATTGATGTAAAGTTTTATAGGAATGATCCATGTGATAATAACTTTTAATACAATACTAAGTTTTAGAATATAACTGTTCGGTAAAATATTATTAACGGTGTAACATATCTCAAATATTACACTACAGTATAATTTGATCACTTCTCATATACACATATATATTAGTAAAATTCACTTACATTAATATATTAAAGAAAATAAGGATAATATCTATTATAATAATTAAAGGTATCTATATATATTACTAAAATTGAGTTACACTCCTATATTAAAAGAAATAAGTAAAATATCTATTATAATACTTGAACTATTTTTATTTATAAAGTGTAAATAATTCGGGTTTGGCTTTATTCAGTATATTGAAAATTGAAAAATTCAAGAGAATAAGTGTTTGGTAAAAATTAAAAATTGAAAGAATAAAAATAAATTTTTAAAAATATTTTTTAATCTTAAAAAAAGTCATTGGAATTAAAAACTATATATTTTTAAAAATTAAGGACTTAAAAGACAAAAAAAATTTAAAGGAATAAAAATAAATATTGACTTATTTAAAGGGATAAAATATATTTAACACTCTTTTTAAATACAATTTGGACAGAGAAATAGTCGGTCAGTGCCTCTGTCTCTTCTATAGTTGCGGTGTTACTCTTCATCAGGTTGCAATTAAGGAGCTCGATTGGATCTTTCTCGTTTGACTAAATGCAGAAATAAATAAACAAATAAACAATAATAAAATTTACTTTCGGCACTAACGAAAACGGGAAGGACGGTGGCCGGTGGGCGCAAATGGTAGAGAGAGAAAGTACCGTCTTTTTCTGCACAAGTGTTGAACAACTTGAAGTGCAAGTTGATTCACACACTTTGGTATGAAACCAACGTTTATGCGAGCGTGATATATAATCCAGAGAAGCGAGAAAGAAAAAAAAAAGTGGGTCCATTTGGTTTTTCTCTGAAAGCTCTGTTTATGGATGCAAAAACTGTTTTTTCTATTTTCTCCTTTCATCCCTTTTTCAGCCACAGCTGCATCTTTTGAACTGAGAGCAATGGGTAGGAGAAAGTTTTGTTTTTTATTGTTTTTTTTCTTCATTGGGTAGCTAGATTCAGTTTCATATTCTGTCTGTTGTGATTATCTTTACTGGTTATTTTTGGTTGGTTCATTGTGATGTTCAGCTACCATAGGCAGACGCAGAACCCTAGATTGATATAATCTTGTGTGGGTTTAGGAATCGAGATGGAGTTGAAGGGGTTCTTCTTGTGTTTCTAGTGGAATCTCGATTGTTACCACATTTGTTAAATTTAAGATTTGGTTTTGTTTTCATTGGTGTTTCGTGTTTTGGGCTGGTAATGGTCTTTCTGCTTAACTGCTAATTGCAACTTTGTTTGTAATTGGGTGATTTACCCCTGAATGCATTTGGCTTGTTAAGTTTCCTTTTGAGATCATGGGAAGCTTAAAACACTTTGTGGAATTCAATACTTGGAAACATTTTAGACTACTTGAGTTAAGAGCTTACAAGTTTCCAAAATTGTAATAGAAGAACTAGATGTGTAACTTATTTTAGAACTCACTGAGACATCCACAAGATTGCATGATCTCAGACATGTATAGTATATGTATCGTCATTGAAGCCACACCCTAGAGAAATAATAGCCTATAGCCATGGAAAAGCAGTTTAGACTAGTCCATTAAATAGCATCACTCCACTGCCCCAATCCATCATTCAATATCAAAGTATTTATTACATTAAAGTTTGTTAATGTTAATCTAGCAGAAGGTGCTGTCATTATGTAGGCTTCTATATTTGTTCTTTATGTAGCTTAACATTTATTGTTATCTGCAAGTATACCATACATCTGTTTCCATCTACTGTGACATCTTATTGCATGTCAATTTATTGCTAAAGGTTGACTTGATTACATTCTGTTTACAGGGCAATTTCTTTATATTTAATTTGCGTTTTGGGAGAAAAAGGGACAACAGTTCTTGGGAGTTTACAAGATTGTTGATGCTGCTTCAAATTTCTATATGGTAACTAAATTGGTCAGTTACTAAAAGTTTAGTACTTCTTCGTGACTCAAACTTTTAATGAATTCTTCTTTTATAAAGAAGAGAAGGGATTGTGTGATGGAACAATCAAGACTCTAGAAATTTTTTCTGTACAATAGCATGGAAACTAGAAATGACTACCACCAGCCTGGATCACAGTCAGTAATGCAGGACCACCTAGATGGCATTCATACTAGTAGAAGACCGCCTGACCTCAATACGCCAGAAGTTAAACCCGTACGTAATTATTCCATACAGACGGGTGAAGAGTTCGCTCTTGAATTTATGAGAGATAGGGTGAATCTCATGAAGCCTGTATTTCCAAATATCAGTGATTCCAATTATACAACAGGTTACATGGAACTGAAAGGCATTTTAGACATCACAGGATCTGAAAGTGGATCAGACATTTCAATGCTATCAATGGTGGGAAAATATCCGACAGAGTTCGATAGAATGAACACATCATTACATGGAGACAGAAGCAACTATGGATCAATTCAATCAATACCAAGAACTTCACTGAATCAGGACAACAGACAGTTTGTGCATGGGTATGGCTTTTCTGGAGGTTATGATAGCTCATCAATGTTGATGAAATTTCTTTGCAGCTTTGGTGGAAGAATATTGCCACGACCATGTGATGGAAAGCTAAGGTATGTTGGAGGCCAAACACGTATTCTTCGTATACGAAAGGAGATATCTTGGCAGGAGCTCATGCAGAAAGCGTTGCAAATCTATGACCAGGTTCATACAATCAAGTATCAGCTTCCTGGGGAAGATCTTGATGCTTTGGTATCTGTGTCATGTGATGAGGATTTGCAGAATATGATGGAGGAATGTAATCATCTAGAAGATAGAGAAGGATCTCAAAAGCTTAGGATGTTTTTGTTCTCAATGAGTGATTTGGAGGAGTCTCAGTTTGGTCTCAGCTCCATGGGCGATGATTCTGAAATCCAGTATGTTATTGCTGTTAATGGCATGGACTTGGGATCAAGAAAAAACTCCACCATGATTGGTGTCAGCTTTTCTGCAAATGATATAAATGAACTGGATAGGCAAAATGTTGACGGGGAGGCTAATGGAGTTGCTGTAGAATCTGCAAGTGTCGGCAATCCTCCCTGGACTAACAATTTTGACTCATCATTGGCTACTCACTTTTCGCAACCAGTGCTACCAGCTTCCTCAAATTCTTATGAAACGTATCCACTGTTTTATGGTGATCAAATGATGCGCCATGGCGAACCTAGTGGTCATGGTCAATATCTTATAAATCATGGTCTTAATCCTCATAATCCTGTTATTGAAGATACTCCTATTAGTATGGCTCCTCATATGCTGATTAATCAACATGGGGTTTTAAATGAAGGCCATCCACCTAGTGGATTACAAGTACAAAATTCAGAAATACCAGCAAATTTGGTGAGAAAGATGGGTGATAGTTCAATTCAACAAGGACATGTCCCTGGGAAAGTTTTATTCTCGGAAGCACCATCCCCATCTCCTGCCCACCTGTTTGATGGTTACCCAAAAAACAATTTTCCTGAAGCATCAGTTGTAGTTACTGCACCAGAAGGGCATTCATTGCCTCCAAAAATGGACCAGATCCAGGATTATGAAGAGGTTTCTTCTACATCTAGCAGTGCATTTGGTCCTCCTTATGTTGATTCCCGCTCCAATGCAGTTGACTTGAGTTCTCTTCACCCTCCTCCTCTTCCTAGAAGAGTTTATTATTCAGAAAGAATTCCAAGGGAGCAAGTAGAGTTGCTGAATCGGTCCTCAAAGTCAGATGATGCACATGGTTCTCAGTTTCATGTTTCAGATTTGCTTTCTGATGTCAACTCACAGGACTCAGCTACTGACTCTGGTAACAACTTGCATGATGGAAATCTGTCTAATCTAACTGAGGAATTGAGTGTCACAGCGAAGCCCTTGCATGCAGATGGCTATGCCATTGATAATGGGGCTGCTAAACATCAAATATACACACAGATGCCTGATGCAAGCAGTCAGATTAAGTCAAAGCTAACTGAGCATGTGATTCCTGAGTTGAAGGAGGTATTCCTAGCCAGTGAAGGAAGCAAAGATATCTTAAATAGGGATAATGTTGTTACGTTGGAAACAGAAAATTACTGTAAAGATAACCATAACAAACCCCCGCTTGACGAGACAAAAGACAGTAAATCAGACTTTCATACTTTGCACCAGGTTTCTTCCGTTAAGCACCACGACGATCCAGCATCCAATCTTCCAGATGTCGATTGGGGTGACGCCTCTGTGAAAGAATCTAATGATGATTTTAACATGCAAGCACAACCTGTTCCTTTAAATGGAAACACCGCTACGAAAGATGATTCTCAAGATTTTCCTTCAAATGCTGCTTCCAAACAAGCACAAGGTGACATTCTTATTGATATTAATGACCGATTCCCCCGTGAGTTGCTTAGTGATATGTTTTCCAGAGCAATACTAGAAGAAGATCCCTCTAGTCAACATCCATTAGCCTCAGATGGAATGGGCCTAAGCATAGACATGGAAAATCATGAACCTAAACCATGGGCATATTTTCAAAAATTGGCTCAAGAAGGGATTGATAATGTTTCTCTTATTGACCAGGATCATCTTGGTTTTTCACCTGCAATAGGAAAAGTGGTTGGAGATAATAGAGCTCAACATGTTGCACCTTTAACCGCTGATGAAGTTTCTCTAAACCATGCAGAGTTCCATCACAATTTTGGTGAAGAAAATCAGAAAGACTTGCAGGGAAAAATTGGAACAGAAACTGCGGTTCAGAAATCAAATTATGATCATTCCCAAACCACTGAAAGTATGCAATTTGATGCTATGATGGACAACCTAAGAGCAGAAGAATCAGAATATGAGGTGCTATTTTAGTATTTTTTTTGTTTCAGAATCTTACAAATATGCCGCTGACAATTTTTTTTTTTGTTGCTTTAACTTAGGTTGGGAAGCCTGAAAAGAGAAATAGCAATCTACCTCCTCTTGATCCTTCTTTAGGAGAGTTCGATATGAGTACCTTGCAGGTAAGATGTTCTTTTTTGCATGTGTGGTATTTCTTCTGTGTTGTGATTTTTATTCTTGGGGAGGGGATTTAGAGAGGATTTTGTAAAAGAAAGTTCACTGCTGACTTTTGTAAACGAATTGTTGTATTATTTATAAATGACTGCTAATAAGCTTAAGTTTAAGAATGACATTTTGCTTGTCTGATTCTTATATTTATTTTATAATTGAGGTTTGATTGACTTGACTTTAGAAGTGTAAATTGGCAGTAAATTCGGATGCTTGCATTTTAGTGATGAATATGACATTATCACAGTAATCTATTCCCACTACCTATTTTCATATAAAGCATATTAATGCTGCGTAGGTTGCTACAACAGCAATTAGAATCCCTCACTGTTGATTGTTCTAATTCTACCTATCTCCTATATTTCAAAGAATGTCACTCAGGAAATTCTTTACAGACTTAACACTCCATTGACCATGGCCTCTCATTCTCTCATTGGATCAGTAGTTGTTGATTTCTTCTTATTTTGAATATGTTCTGAAAATTCCTTCCCAAAACAAGATGTAAAGCATGAAATTTTACTGTTTATTTAATGATATTAGTACTTTTGGGATAATACTTCATATTTTGCAATCTGGTGTAAGCAGTGTTACATAGAGCCAAAAGGGAGGAGGAAATCCGGTCACTGGATTTGACTAATTGCCTTTGGACTTGGATTCAACAATGTGTTTTGTGGACAATTGAATTCAATCAAGTTCTTGGTCATGATATGTGTCTTGGACATTTTCCTTCGCTCATTTGATCTTGTGAAACACTTTTGTGATCATTTAGCTGTTTTTATATATCCTTCAAAATTATTCAGAGGCTTCCTATTTCGTTATCTTGGTTACACCAGCCTGTAAACTTTTAGTTCATTGTTTTCATTGTTCTGATGCATATTGTAGGTCATAATGAATGAAGATCTTGAAGAGCTGAAGGAACTGGGTTCTGGTACCTTTGGGACCGTGTATCATGGAAAATGGCGAGGAACAGATGTTGCCATTAAGAGAATAAAGAAAACCTGCTTCACTGGTCGATCATCTGAGCAAGAGAGACTGGTAAGTTATAATTAAATTTCTATCGTACAACGTGCACCATCTCTTTTCAATAATGTCCTATTTTATATTTTCTTTTTTCTTTTTCATTCTTATTACATTTGCTTGAAAGTGCTTTAATGATGGTATTTGTGATAATCTTCGAGGGATGTGAAATGATATTTGCTTCTTTTCTCAGACTGTTGAATTCTGGCGGGAAGCTGACATACTTTCCAAGCTTCACCATCCAAATGTGGTGGCATTCTATGGTGTGGTGCAGGATGGACCAGGAGGAACAATGGCAACTGTTACAGAGTATATGGTGGATGGTTCTCTTAGGCATGTATTACTTCGCAAGGATCGGTAATGCACACTTAGAAAGAGCTTTTTCATTTGTTTTTTTAGTTTTTTTATTCAATCAACGGACTCAATAGTGCTATATAAGATCAAGGCTTACTACTGCCTTTTGTTTGATGAAGTGAAAGTCATGCCTAGTAACAACAATCGTCGTCTCATATAGAAGGCATGATATATATTTTTCATTTTTTCTATTTGTTAGTTTTTATAATTATGTAGCTCCTTAAATAAGAGGTGCTAGTAAAATTTATCATGTCATAAAAGAGTTTGTGGTGATGAATCTCTCATGTTTTATTGATGGATTTGGCTCTAAGAATCCTAGCACGATTTTTCATTGCAGGTATCTCGATCGTCGCAAGAGACTGATAATTGCAATGGATGCAGCTTTTGGAATGGAATATTTGCACTCCAAAAATATTGTGCATTTTGACTTAAAATGTGACAATTTACTTGTAAACTTGAAGGATCCTTTACGGCCGATATGCAAGGTAGATAAGTTGGGATCTTTTCTCCTATGTCCCATGAACTTGAAATGTTCTGCATCTAATATAAATGCTGAGAAGGCTAAGAAATTTTCTTTTCCAGGTTGGCGATTTTGGTTTGTCAAAAATTAAACGAAATACCTTGGTTTCTGGTGGTGTGCGGGGCACTCTACCTTGGATGGCACCAGAGCTGCTGAATGGTAGCAGCAACAAGGTCTCAGAAAAGGTAGAATTTTGAATTGTCTAAATGAAATACTTTTTCTACTATCACATGATGAAAAGTTGAAATTTAACTAAGGAACTAAGTTATATTGATCTCTCTTCAAGATGAAAATAACCTTTATAATTATATCACTTGGCAAAATACTCTTCACTAGTTTATACTACTCATGACTTATGTCCTTCATAGTTCATAGCAGTTTGGAGCAGAAGTTTATGTAGAATTATTTTTGTTTGAGCATTTTAAACACAAATTTTCCTATTTATTTCTTTTCCTAAGGAAAATGTTTGGACAGGAATATCTGGTAATTAAAGTATTTCAGTTTGTGATCCATATTCATCTCCTTTATCTCTGTTTTTATTCACCTTCTTGTTGCTTGGAGTTATTGGTTTTTGAAATTGAATTTCGATTTGATTGTAGGTTGATGTGTTCTCCTTTGGCATAGTACTATGGGAGATTCTCACTGGTGAGGAGCCATATGCCAATATGCACTATGGTGCAATCATAGGTGCGGTCTTTTTCTCATGCTTTTGTTTATGTTTATGTTGTTTGTGGCAGATCCTGAAATGCATTATTGTTTCATCCTTTTGAAAAATGTTTCTACTTTTCATTGAAGTAACAATGTCACAGGAATGCTTGTATACCTGGACACAGCTTCAATATCCACATTTTAGTTGCTTAAATGAAATATGTTTTTTTCCTTAAATGTGCTTTTTTTTTTATCAAACTAGTAAAATAGAAATGTTATCTTAACACTAAATTTAATTGTGAAAAATCAATAGAGCATTGACTAAAAGTGTAACATCCAAATTTAAAAAATTATTTAAATTTTTTTCAAATCCTAATTATAAAAACATATTGTGAGGATATGTGACCGGGTCGGAACTATAGTACATGCATCTATATCCACGTAGGCCCGGACTCAAATCCATTTGGGTAGAAACCCGACCCATTGCGGTCCCCCATCCGGGTTGGAATGCAGTTTCATCATCCTTTATTATTGTCTCCCACTTGTTCAAGTTTGCATGTTAGAGTCATCTAGAAGCCATATATTTATCACACAGGGTATTATTATTAATTTATTCTGAATCTCTTATCTTCCCTCCCATGCAGGTGGGATTGTTAACAACACATTGAGGCCAACAATCCCAAATTATTGTGATGCTGAATGGAGAACACTGATGGAACAATGTTGGGCACCCAATCCTGCAGTTAGGCCATCCTTCACAGAAATAGCGAGTCGATTGCGTGTGATGTCAGCAGCAGCAGCACCTAGCCAAACCAAAACACATGGCCACAAGAAATGATTGAAACATATAGTACTGAGTTAACTGTCATTTTAGCCCCTGAAATTGTGAAGTAGTCTCACTTAGGTCCCTGAAACTAACGAAAATACAATTTAACCCCTGAAATTGTAAAACGTCGGTCAAATTAGTCCCTATAATTGTAAAACGACGGACTAACTTGACCATCGTTTTACAATTATAGGGACTAATTTGACCGACGTTTTACAATTTCAGGGACTAAATTGCATTTTCGTTAGTTTCAGGGACCTAAGTGAGACCGTATTACAGTTTCAGGGGCCAAAATGACAGTTAACTCTACAGTACTGGTGCTGGTTTTTCTTCCCCCATCTTATACCAATATTATTGGCATGGATACTTTTTTTCTCATAAAAATTGACAGTTAAATATATTCATCGATGAGTGGTAATCCAAAGGAAGAAGTATTTGATTTCCAGGGGCAATGCAATCTGGTACTATACTATCCCCTATGTTTTGTTGTATTATGTTTTTTTATGATCAATTACGTGCCTTATTGAAATTTTGTTGTACACTAAACTGCTTTAATACTAGTTCAAAATCGTCATTTTACTTTTGGTGTACAATGGTGGTACTGAGGTTTGAACCTATGACCTCATGTTTACTACTAAAATCCCTTACTATTAGTCCAATCCGTAGCTTTGGGGTTCTCATTCGTCCTCCCTTATTTATTCTCAAAATGAAATTCACTTAATCATCTGAATTCTTATATTGTTTCTCTTCCTGTCTCTTATTAAAAAATAAATGCTTAGGTGAAAAAAAAGGTAGCAACTAAAAAAAGTATGTTGCTATTAGAAAAGGTGAAAAACTTGTAGTGATATACTATTTTTTTTTTTTAATTTGAGAGACAAGAAGGAGGAGACATTATTTCACTTAAATCATTGTCAAATCTTGAAATTAGTAACATTTGATTTTTAGCTACAGATAAAAAAAGTTAGTACACGAATTATATTTGTTTCATGAACAACCAGTGTCCGGTTTCAGGACTCTTGTAGCCATGGCTCAAATTTCATGTGTCCAATTCACATTTTGGAGTTCAGTAATACACAGCCAACTCAAATTGGACAACAAAGTTAGCTTCATTTCGTTGTAGGCATATGAATATAACTTGGGTGTTGGTAAATACATCTCAATTTCTGGATATACACTTCCACTTAATCTAGTAAATTTTCAAACTACCCTTATTGATATTTTTTTCTTTCAGTTTTGCATTTTTACCGTAAACTTAGTTTCTGGAGTGCATTTTTATATTTTTATCTGAAACTTGAATTTTTGGAATACAAATTTGTATTCTGGAAACTCGAATTTTTGAAATATATGCGAGAAACTGAGTTTTTATACATTCTGAAAACTCGAGTAAAAATATATTCTGAAAATTCGAATTTCTAGAATACAAATTTGTATTTCGAAAACTCGAGTTTCTTGAAAAATATAAAAATGTATTACAAAAACTGAATTTTTGATAAAAACACAAAATTAAAAAAAAATAAAATCGATAAAGGCATAAAAGTAAAATATCATTTAAAGTGAATGTATGGGCAAAATGGTAGAATATATTTACCAGCACCCGTATAACTTTTATACGAGTCCAGTGTTCATGGGCCATAATCAATCAATCAAAGGTTAAGATAATATTACATCGAAAAAAAGGGAGTTAATTGTTATTTTGGCTCTTAAAACTGTAATACGGTCTCATTTAAGTCCATGAAATTAACAAAAAGGCAATTTAGCTTCTGAAATTGTAAAACGTCGGTCAAATTAGTCCCTAAAATTGTAAAACGACAGCCAAGTTAGTCCCTCGTTTTACAATTTTAAGGATTAACTTGACCGACGTTTTATAATTTCAGGGACTAAATTACCTTTTCGTTAGTTTCAGAGACTTAAGTGAGACTGCTTCACAATTTCATAGACTAAAATGACGGTTAACTAAAAAAAGGTTAAGATAATATTAAAATAATTTTACGTTATTTTTTCAGTCTCTTAAATTTTTTGTTGGTTGTGTCGAGTAAGTTAAGTGTTCACGCAAGAATTAATCTGTAGATGATTGTGACTTTGTGGGAGTAATAATTGGTTTGATATTTATGATCTACTTTTATCTAATCCAAACGTTTGATTCATCATTGTAGCTACAAAAAAGAAGAGTTAAAATATTTCAAAAAAAAATCTTTTGTTGTTAAAAACGAATAAACCAGAGCGCATAGTATTCGGGATGAAAGAGTTTCAAAGTCCTTTATCTAAGAATATCCGAAAGTTCGACTGAGCAATCAAATAACAAATTTGATAACTAATTGTTTGATTATTTATACTTAAAAATATTTACTTAATAACATATTGTTGTCATTTCATTTGCTAGACCAAAAAAAATATTGTTGTCATTTATATATATAAATATAAATATAAATATAAATTTAAATTAAAATACATTCACCTTCGTCACCTGACTCGACTCTACTACGTTTTCCAACAATTTGTCATTAAAATGTTTTTTTAATTATTTTTACAACAATATAGCAGTAACATTAATTTCCCTCCTTTTGTAGCGACACGTAGTTAACGATTAACGAACTGTTGCAGTAAGAATAATAAATAATAAATAAATAAACACACACACACACACACACAGGCATATTCTGGGTCTTAACTCTTTACTGTGGACTTGGTTGATACTTCACTCCTTTGACTATTGGCTGACACGACAACTTTTTTATTATTCCACAACAGAAAACACACAGCTCCTAAAAAATCCACAGATATAGAGAGAGAGAGAGAGAGAGAGACAAGTGTTCTGTGTATGTGTGTGTGAAAGAGAGAGAGAGAGTGTGTTTGTGCTGTCATTTTGTTCCAAAAGGATCATTCAAACAGAAGTAGATTCAAGATTTTTTGGAACACAAGAGAAAAAGATAAATCAAAACATGGGATAGACAAAATTGGATTCCTTTTGCCTTGCTTTCCTAGATAGACCTTTATCTTCCTTTTTTTTTCTTTCTGTTTTTTCATTTTTCCATGAGACCAGACATGGATTTTACTCTGAAACCCTCTTGAGGCATACCTATCTGCAGCTCAAAACAATCATCACTCAGGTATATACATAATTCTGTTCAATATTTTCCCTGATCCAGCTGTTTTTTTTTTCTTCTTCTAACTTCTCTGATTGATAATTGATTATCTCACAGTTAGTTCAATCAAACTTGATTTAAGCGATTGTGATAATCTATGATTGTGTTTTGATTGGGGAAAGGTTGAAGTAAGGACCCCAAGTTTGGTAATTTTTGGATTTCATATTCATAATCCTGGGAGAGTTGACCAGAATTGGTATTATATATGGGTCCATTTTTTTAGGTGGTTTAAGTGGTGATGACCTATATTGTTTATTCAATTGTCCTTCATGTAATCTTTGCATGTGGTTTGGTTTGGTTTAAGGATGATGGGTAATATTTATTCCCCCACCCACTTATCCCCCTTTCTCTTTTTTCTGTGGTTGTTGTTGGGTTTTGCTTCACTGCAACCTGCAGTAGTTCTATGACTTATCAATTCTTTGGCTGATTCCTATTAGATAAAAAAAGTTTTGATTTTTCAGGACAATTTGGTCCATTTTATAAATCCCTTTTCTCCTTCTTAGTACTTTAGGATAAGTAATGACTAATGAAAAATAGTTGTGGAATGAACTAGGGGTTGGGAGAAATATGCACAAGATAAATAAATCATTTTATCCAAGGACTAGACTCTGCTGCTATCTCATTACTAACAAAATGAAGACCTTGAAGGAACAATCTTAGATCTATAATATATCCTCAACCTTAAAATTTTAGAGAGTTTCGTGAGATTTTGTATTTTTTTTCAAGCAATTAAAGGAGGCCAAGGCTATATTTTCATTCTCATTGCTGGCATGTAAATGAATTTGCTGATGGTATATGGTCTATTTGATATCATAACAATTGTAACAGCTGCATCGTTGGTGATAAATTTTTCCCTTAATCCTCTATTTTGTATTTGTTCCCTTAATGTGGTTGTTTATATCTTTTGTTACATCTTAATCATACATGCTAAATTTTTTCTAAATTTCATCATGCTCACAGGGTGACATTTTGATGGTAATTTGATCATTAAATAAAGTGAGAGTTCTGAAGATTGTGGAAGCTTCTTCATATGTTGATTATTCTAACATACTGGAGTTGTTAGCAGTCTTATCTATGGGATTTGGAAATTGAATTAAACATTAATAGGTGCATTTTTTTACCATGATGTCAAGTGTCTTCCCAGTACTATGGCATTGCAGTAAACCCCTGCATCTTACTTTACAAATGATGCTTTGATTAGACAAACAAAGAATGCAGAAACACCAATACAACGTGGAACCTAGAAATGAGGAATTCCATCCCGCATCACAGTCGGTCCTGCAAGACCATCTGGACGGCATGCATACCAATACACGGCCTCCTGCCTTTAACATGTCAGAAAATAAACCTGTACTTAATTACTCCATACAGACTGGTGAGGAATTTGCTCTCGAGTTTATGAGAGACAGGGTGAATCTCAGGAAGCCTGCCTTTCCAAATGTTGTCGGTGATCCCAATTATTCAACAGGGTATATGGAATTGAAAGGTATTTTAAGCCATGCAGGATCTGACAGTGGATCAGATATTTCTATGATCACTAAGATTGATAAGGTTCCAAAAGAGTTTGACAGAAGGAATGCATCTCTACATCAGGACAGAGGTAATTATGGGTCGGCTCGGTCAATTCCTAGGGCTTCGTCCAATCAAGACAATAACCGAGTCCTTCATGGTATTGCCTCTTCTGGAGCATCATCTGGCAGCTCATCAATGAAGATGAAGGTTCTATGCAGCTTTGGTGGTAGAATATTACCGCGGCCCAGTGATGGAAAGCTTAGATATGTCGGGGGTGAAACGCGTATTATTAGCATAAGAAAGGACATAAGTTGGCAGGAGCTTATGCAGAAAACAACATCAATCTTCAGTGAAACTCATGCAATAAAGTATCAGCTCCCCGGAGAAGATCTTGATGCCCTAGTTTCGGTATCTTCCGACGAGGATCTGCGGAATATGATGGAGGAATGTCACGATCTACAAAGCAGGAGAGGATCTCTAAAGCTTAGGATGTTCCTATTCTCTATAAATGATTTGGATGATACTCAGTTTGGTCTTGGTAGCATTGATGGTGATTCTGAAATCCAGTATGTAGTTGCTGTTAATGGCATGGACATGGGTTCAAGAAACAACTCGATCCTTCATCGAGCAAGCGGTTCTACCAATAACATACATGAATTGGATGGACAAAATATTGGAAAAGAGACCAACAGAGTTGTGGCAGAATCATTTGGCGTCAGCAGCTCTTCCTTGCCTGGCAATGTTAACTCATCATTGACGATTCAGTCTTCGCAACCAATGCTACCAGCCTCCTCAAATGCTCATGAAACCTATCCATTTTTTTATGATGACCAGATCATTCACCATGGAGGAACTAGTCAATATCCAATACACCATGGACCTGATCCTTCTAACAACTCTGCTCACAATCTAGGAGAGGTTCCGGTTTTTGTTCCTACTCATGGTCTTGTGAACCAAGGAATCATGAGCGCAGGGCAAGCATCCAGTGAGTTGCAAGTACAAATCTCAGATATACCATCAATGCTGGTAAAAAGAAAGGGTGATAATGTCATTCACACAGGCAATGACCAAGGAAAAGTTTTCTCCTCAGAAGCACCGTATCCTATTCCTATGCAGCCATTTGAGGGAAGTTTGCAAGGTAATTTATCGGAGGCATCAGTTCCAGCTGCTGTATCAGAAGGGCACCACCCTGCACTTTCATCTAAAAACAAGGGTAAGCACCAACCATCTGAAGAATCCCCTTCATTGATTAGTACTGCGAATCCCACACTTACTTCTACATCCGGTGAAGATGACTTCTATCCTACATCCATAGATGCATTCAGCCGCGCTCATGCTGACGCTGAGTCCAATGTGATTGATTTCAGTTGCCTTGAACCACCTCCACTTCCTAATAGAGTCTATTATTCAGAGAGAATTCCCCGGGAGCAGGCAGATTTGCTGAACCGATCTGCAAAGTCGGATGATGCATATGGTTCTCATTTACTCATGGCAGATTTACTTTCTGATTTCAACCAGAAGAATTCAGTTAGAGAATCCAGTGACATATTTCACAATGAGAATATGTCAAATCTGAATGCAGTGTCCAGCTCATCAACAAAACCCTTGCATGCAGATGGTCATACCAAACATTTGCCTGATGCAACAAGTCAGGTGAATTCAAAGTTGTCACAGCTTGTGGACTCTTCTGAGTTGAAGCAGGCGTTAACTGAGAACAAAGTTTCTAAACATGAGGATCAGGTCTGTGGTTCTGAAAATGAGACAAACCTCTCCAAAGATAACCGCAACATTCTCCTAGTTGATGAAACCAAGGGTGCTGAACATCTTGCATTTCGCCGGGTTCCTTCTGTTGAACACAATGAGAATCTAGCACCCAAACTTGCAGACCACAATTTGAGTGAGGTTCCTACCAGGGAATCCAATAATGATACTAAGGTCCAGGCACCGCCTTTTGTTTTAACTGGAAACACAGGCCAAGATGTATCTCAAGATTTTCCCCCGGATGCTAAATCTAAACCTTCTCAGGGTGACATTCTGATTGACATTGAGGACAGGTTTCCCCGTGATTTCCTTTATGATATGTTCTCCAAAGCAATACATTCTGACGATTCCTCAAACATTAGTCCATTACCAGCAGATAGAGCAGGCTTGAGCTTAAACATGGACAATCATGAGCCTAAACGTTGGTCATATTTTCAGAAGTTGGCCCAAGAGGGGTATGATAATGTTTCTCTGATTGATCAGGATAATCTTGGTTTCCCATCTCCTGTAAGACAAGTACAAGAAGGGGATAGTAAAGCACAGCAATCTGCTCCTCTACCAGCAGATGGTGTTTTGACAGGACACAAAGAGTCAAACCTAAATTTTGGAGAGGAAAATCAGAAAAACTTACCTGTAACAACTAAAACTGAGGCCCCCATTTTTCACCCAAAAAATAATCATTCTCAACTTAAGGGCAATGAAAATAAGAACATCGATGCCACAATGGAAAATGTTAGACCACAGGAGTCTGAATATCAGGTATGTTTTTAATGGTTCTTTATTTTAAAAGCCTGCACAAAGATGATTCTTTTTGCTGACAAATCTTTTGATGGATGGGTTGTAGGATGGCAATAATGAAACAAGGAGTATGGGTGTAGCCCCACAAGAAACTAGTTTGGGGGCTTTCGACATTAGTACTTTGCAGGTTTCATGCTTGGATCTATCATAGTTCTTCTGCATTGATGTATTATTATATTTGCTTTATTCCACAAAAACTACTAATTTTAGTCTACTTTAATATTTTCCGTTGTAGAAACTATGACTAGTCAGCCAAATAACCTTATTTTTTATTATATTTCCGATTTTGATCAATTTCATTTGTCTCATCATGGAAAGTTAATTACATTCCATGTAATCATAATCGGATTGCTGTCTAAAATTTTATCCTAAACTTAAAATAATAGCTTATGTGAAATTTATAAGTTGTTGAGATCCCACATCGACTAGAGAGATGACCAATGTAGTCCTTATAAGGCTTGGACAGTCCTCACCTTACAAGTCAATTTTGTAAGGTTGAGTTAGGCTCTAAGCCCAAATTCCAAGATAGTATGAAGTATGTTGCAGTAGGATTTTTTTTCCTTGCTTAACTACTTTTATGCTACATTTTAGTTGTTCTTTAAAAGGATCGCGTCACTCTAGGTAACCAGATAAATTATGTTCAGGTCAATCAATGCATTGATCCACAGCTGTAGAATAATCTGTTTTTTCCCAGTGACATGAGCCCTTTGCTACGAAGCTTGACTATGGCATATTCTGTACAAATTTGTTTCTGGGATAATGGCTTGAAAATATCTGTACAAGATGATGGCTTGGGGGCTTAATAGCCTTTTTTTTATAATGACATTATAAAATTTAAGTTCATAAGATTTACTAACATTTATTACATTATATATATGTATGATGCACATGGCAGCTCATAAAGAATGAAGATCTTGAAGAGCTGAGAGAGCTGGGTTCTGGTACCTTTGGGACTGTGTATCATGGAAAATGGAGGGGATCAGATGTTGCAATTAAAAGAATAAAGAAAAGCTGCTTCGCTGGTCGGTCTTCAGAACAAGAGAGACTGGTAACTTGCTTATAAATCACATGCAGTGATTTTTGTTCCCATTTCCTTTTCTAATGTTTTAGTAATATGTTTTTGTCATGGCATTCATTTATTAGAATGACATATATTGATGAAATTCATGTCCGCTCTCAGACCCTAGAGTTCTGGAGGGAAGCTGACATACTTTCCAAGCTTCACCATCCAAATGTGGTGGCATTTTATGGTGTAGTTCAGGATGGACCAGGAGCAACATTAGCCACTGTTACGGAGTTCATGGTGGATGGTTCTCTCAGGCATGTTTTGCTACGTAAAGATAGGTAATGCATCCATCCTGCTAAGTTATAGCATTTCTATACAGTGACTTGTTAATTATTATTCAATGAAAGCCCCCTGGCATTTTGCTACTTGTTATAATCTTTAGATACCATTAACTATTTTGTGGTCAAGAAAATTGTTGAAGGGATGTTTGCATGATCTTATCTTGGTTCCAGGTATCTTGATCGCCGCAAGAGGCTGATAATTGCCATGGATGCAGCTTTTGGAATGGAATATTTACACGCAAAAAATATTGTTCATTTCGACTTGAAATGTGACAACTTGCTTGTGAACTTGAAGGATCCTTTACGGCCAATATGCAAGGTATTTTTTCATGTTGGGGATTATTGATTCTTATTAAACTTTGTGTTCAGTGTTGACAAAGCTATGAAACTTGCTTTTCACCAGGTCGGCGATTTTGGCCTGTCAAAAATAAAGCGCAATACCCTGGTGACCGGTGGCGTGCGTGGAACTCTACCGTGGATGGCTCCGGAGCTGCTGAATGGTAGCAGCAATAAGGTTTCAGAAAAGGTAAAGTTTCATATCATTAGTGGAGATTTAGAACCGCTATTAGTTACCATGAATAAGAAAATTGCCAGCAAGTTAATTCATGTTTGCCTTCTATTAGATATTGAAATTGTTACCAACAAGCTTGTAGCTCAATGGCACCAGCCTAAGCTTATAAGATTCAATGAGTTCCAATTTGTCTTACAGATTCAAAATTGAAGAAAAAATGATCAAGTTTACTTTGTGTTATTTGGTGGATTATTGTCCTTTACTGTCCCTCCTTACTTCTAGTGATTGAGAAGCCTTGATGACTAATGCTGTCTTGTAAAATCTTTAGGTTGATGTGTTCTCTTTTGGCATTGTGTTGTGGGAGATTCTTACTGGTGAGGAGCCATATGCTAATATGCACTATGGCGCGATCATAGGTACTGTTCTTTTCTCTTCTCTTTGAAACCTTGTTTACAGTTACTTGGGCACAAGTGATGTTTCACTTTTTCTGATGCACTATTTTGCATCAATTGTACTTTCATAGCATTGATAAATTTTAATTAAATCTCTTAATAATCAGCACACACTGTCTAAATTTATCTATTATAAAATAGATCAAATTTGTAACATCTGAAGGCCTAGGTGGATAAGTGGAGGTGGCAATTCAGGCTGGGCTTGGGCCGGCCCGCGTTGGGTTCGGGCTTTATCAGGCCGGGCCAAAAAAACCCGGATTGAAAACGGGCTCAAATTTGTGTGTCCGAGTCCTTTATTTTTTGGGCTTTTTTCGGGCCGGGCTCGGGCTTTTGCGGGTCGGGCCAAAAAGGCCCGGATTAAAAACGGGCTCAAATTTATGTGTCCAAGCCCGGTGTTTTTTCGGGCGGGCTAAGCCCATTTTGCCAGCTCTGTGGATAATAACCACTAACAATCAAGGTCAAAGGGCCCACATAGCTAAACAAAATTAAAGAATAACACACATGATGAGTATACTAGTTCAATCTTCAAGACCAAATTAGTGAATTACATAAACAAAACAACCCTTACACAACTTGAAGAAAACACAACCCGGGTAACAGAACTTCCTTGGGCAAGCTCAATCATCTTATCTTGCCTATTGTATTGCATTTGAACATTTTCTACCCCTTCTTCCTTGATATTAAGGTTCCTAAGACATCTGTTGCTTCTTTAAGTTTTCTATTGACATCTCACATCAGTCTATTATAAAATTGAAGAGAATGATTGCTTTTTGGCTCTCTTTTGTGTATAAATTTAAGAATGACTGAGATTTGTTCTTACATGGAGCTTCAGATGGTTTACATAAAATTATGTTGCCCTTGCATGCATGCATTTGTGAAAATTTTCCTGTAATTTGTTTAGGGCCCGTTTACTTTGAAAAGATGTTTTCTGTTTTTACTCTTAATTACAAAACTATCACATTCGTTTCAATCTATTTCTTGTTTTCAAAGATTTATATTGGAGGAAACTGTGAAAACAACCTTTTTTCCTTCTCTATTTCCTATGCAAATATTTGAAAACAGGAAATAAATTAAAAACTAGGTGGCGGATTTGTAATTAAAGGTCTGTTGGGTTCAAAGAAGGGGAGGGGAGGGATTTTAATGGAGGGAAGGGGAGGGGAGGGAAGAAATTTAATTAGATATTGTGTTTGGTTGGGAGGAGGGGAGGGGAGGGATTTTAACGGAGGGAATAAACTAATTTACTTTTTAGACCCGAGCATTTATGTTAAATTTAATGTAAAGTTATTTAAGTAAATATATTTCAAATAATTAAAGCATTCTTCTCTCCCCTCCAAATCCCCCCAATATTGGAGGAGAGTCAAATCCCTTCCTTCCCCTCCTTAAAAAATGAACCAAACATGAAAGATTTAAAATATTCCCTCCCCTCCCCTCCCATTCCCTCTATTTCCCTCCTATCAAACACTATGTAAAAGTGAAAACAGGAAATGAAAACAGGAAAAAAAAACAGAAGTTAACTGGTCCTTAACCTCTCTAGAGCTTACACGATCTACTTTCTCACACTTAGTCCATATTTGCTTCACAGTCATATTTTGTTCATTCATACATGTCACTAAAGAAGCCATTCTGTCCTTCCTCCCACCCCCTCTATTCAAATTCCATGTTTCTTTTCCCTCACTCTCTTGCACACTGCATGCAGGTGGTATTGTGAACAACACATTAAGACCAACAATCCCCAGTTACTGTGATATCGAGTGGAGAACACTAATGGAGCAGTGTTGGGCACCTAATCCGGCGGTCAGGCCATCCTTTACAGAAATTGCTCGCCGCTTGCGGGTGATGTCCGCAGCTGCTGCTAGTCAGACCAAAGGACAGGGACACAAGGCATCTAAATGATCATCAACAGTTTGTGATCTGATGATGCCCATATATGTATATGTTTTCATTCAATTGTTCTATAAAAGAGTAGATTACAATTATATGAGGGACAGCAATAGTTGTTTGTATTGAAAATTTTCTGGTTTCTCCACCACCTCTTTCTATTGCTGATTGTAAATATGTCAATGTGTGTTAAAAATCATATGAATAGGATTGTGCAAGAATATTTGGACTTATAATGCTATTTCCCGTGTGTTTTCAACTGCGGGTTGCCTCCTTTTATTTTCTTAGAATAGGTATAGATCAGATATCACCTAGAAAGCAAAAAATATAAAATAAATAATAGGTTTAAATCTGTTTTTAGTCCCTTATTTTTCACTGAGTTCCGTTTTTAGTCCCTCAAAAATAAAATGCGTCTTTTTAGTCCCTCATTTTTTAAAATGGTCACTTTTAGTCCATGGGGCCATATTTTAAATTTGAAAAGTTTTTTTAAAATTTATACTTTGACCTCTCCCAAGCCTGATGTTCACCTTAACCTGTTTTTTCGTTCTCCTCCCCCTCCACTGATGCATCGCGGCCCCCATTCCCGCGCGGCCAAGGGAGGCTGCACACAATGGCGGGAAGGGAGGCAGCCACCGCGATCACATAGGGAGGAGAACGAGAGAGAGGCCGCATTTCATGGCGGCTTCGTGGGAGGATGTTGGAACTACTCCTAGCGGGGATGGGGCCGCGGTGCATCAATGGAGGGGGAGGAGAACCAAAAAAATGGGTTAAGGTGAGCATCAGCCTTGAGAGGGGTCAAAGTATAAATTTTAAAAATACTTTTCGAATTTAAAATATTGCCCAAGGGATTAAAAGTGACTATTTTTCAAAAATGAGGGACTAAAAAGACGCGTTTTATTTTTTAGGGACTAAAAATGAAACTCAGTGAAAAATGAGGGACTAAAAACAGATTTAAGCCTAAATAATAATTATAACAAAACTATAGCAATAACAACATCTATATTTTTTTTTGACAACAAAAGGTATTCATTCATTCAAATCGGTAAAATACATGGAAGACATTACAAATTCAACATCGCTAAAAACTGAAAGGGATGAATCTGTGAACAAACTCACAGCACCCAAGTTAATAGTATAACACAGCAAAATGTCATCAAAAGTGACAATGCCTACAAAAATGACAAACTCATATTGACCGGAGTACCCATGTCTTCGGATCTGCAACGTTGATGACTCAGTCATAAGAGAATTTGTAGTGAAACGAAGTCAATCAGCCAATCTGAACCAAACGAACACCGCACCAAGATGGGAGAACAAAACGCCGCACCAAGACGGGAGAAACAAACACCAGCGCACGCAGATGCCGAACAACACTGAAAAAAAACACGAGAGATAAACGAGATCTATGTGAAAAAATCACTTATTAAGGTAGAAAACTAGCAATAGACTAAAAACGAAGTAGAAACAAAGTAGAGAGGTGGTTTCAGACCAAAAAATGGTCCAAAGTGGAAGAGGAAGAAAGATGAGCATATGGTTTTTAGAGAGAAGACAGAGTTTCTCTCTCTAAGAGTGGCGGCTAGGTTACAACATCTATCTTTATTGAATCATGTAACTTTGAATGTTCTAAAAATCTATAGGATCTTTTATAAATCCATAAAATTCTTTAAAATCTTATAAACTTTTATGAAATAAAAGTCATTTAAAGTCCACATGACTTTTAAAAAAATCTAATAAATTATTACGTTCTTACATAGTCTTTTAAAATCTACAAAACTTTTTTATTCCAAAATAGTCTTTTAAATCCCAATCCAATGTAGAACTAAAATAAGAGAAGGAGCTAGTAAATTTCTCTCTATAACACACACACACACACACACACACACACACACGAAGGAAGAGGAGTTTAGATTCTCCAAAGTGTTATTTCATCATCCTTCTTATAATGGTGTAGGGGTGGCCTTTATACAGACAAGCTTCTTACAGTAGTTTAATAATAATACCCTATACTTAATGGCTAAGTAAAGTCACATACTTAATGGCTAAGTAACACACTACTTAATGGCTAAGTAAAACTAGGTTGAAGTAAACAAGTTGAACTCTTCTTCTTTCTTTGACCAAAACTCTTCTTTGACATAAGAGATAATCATTATTGATTTTCTCAATACTCTCCCTCAATAATTATTTTCTCTTGCCTTGGACCTTGTTGTCATGCCGAGTTGTCTTTTGAATTCTTCAAACTTCATATCGTTGAGTCCTTTTGTGAAAATATCTGCAACTTAATTATTTGTATTCACAAACTCCATTTTTATATCTCCAAGTGACACTTTTTCATGAACAAAGTGGTATTGAATTTCTACATGTTTTGTACGAGCATGAAACATTGGGTTCTCTTCCAAACAAATTGCAGATTGATTGTCAAATCACGTTTGTGTGAGAGACATTAATTCATTTTCCAAAAGCTGTAAGCGCATATCATTCTTCTTCGAGGATTGTGAGACAAAATGTCTCAGGCCTCCTTTGGAGTTGTAGTATGCCGAATGTGTTCCAGCATCTCCTCCTCAATGGCCATCTTTATCACGAACATTGCTTTGCCAGTTTTGATGCGCCACTTTCTCAGAGATTTTGGATTTGCTCGTGGTGTTATCTCGTTCCCGTTAACTACTTCCCATAAATCTTGACCTTGCAAATATGATTCTATGCAAGTCTTCCACATGCTATACTTTTGTGGTCCCAAACCAATAAATTGTTCCTACAGTCCCGTATATGAACAAAGTCTCCACTAATGGTACCACTGATTTGACACCTCCAGTAATAGTCCCTGACTATTAGATTTTCTTGGGCAGCACCTCACACGGTTCTGGACAACCTGGCTCTAATACCAAATTGTAGAACTAAAATAAGAGAATGAGCTAGTAAATTTCTCTCTATAACACACATACACACGAGGAAAGAGGAGTTTAGAAATCTCCAAAATGTTATTTCATCATCCTCTTATAATGGTGTAGGGGTGGCCTTTATACATGCAAGCTTCTTACAGTAGTTTAATAATAAAACTCTATACTTAATGGCTAAGTAAAGACACATACTTAATGACTAAGTAAACACATTACTTAAGGCCATCTCCAAGGGAGAACCCATTTTGGGTGCTTAAATGGGCTCCACATGGCCACATCACTTACTTTTACATTTTCCAACACAAGCACTCAATAAGCACTCAACTCCTCCAACCCAGCAACTCCAAAAAATTTACTAAATGAGTTCTACCAATAATTTCTCATCATTACATCTCAACAATAATTTATTTATTAATATTTTTTTTTATATTTTAAGACTTGTACCTACGGCTGAAACTGTAGGTAGAAGTCTGTTTTATTTTTTTTTATTCCTCTAACGCGTGGGACCTAGAAGAGAGAGAGGGTGTTTTATTTTATAATTTAAGACTTGTAGCTACGGTTCAAACCGTAGGTAGAAGTCTGTTTCAATTTTTTTTATATTTGATGTGTGGGACCCAGAAGAGAGAGGAGAGATGGTGTTTGTACAAGCATCACTCCCTATTAAACACCCTCTTTTTTTTCTCTTCAATGAGAGTGTTTAATAAGCACCCACTAAGAACCCTTTAAGCACTCCCATTAAAGTAAAATTAGGTTAAAGTAAACAAGTTGTACTCTTCTTTTTTTCTTTGACCAAAACACTTTTTTGACATAAGAGATAATTATTACTGATTTTCTCAATATCCAATACATCCCTAAATCGGATTGGATCAAATTTCCTTAAAAAAACAAACTTAACCAAACTGAATCATATGGTCATTTCATCTTTGGATCAAATAACTTTAAAACTGATCTATACCAAACCGTGAACACCCCAGCGACGGTAACAATTTCCTTCATGCGACTTCCACGTGGCCCACTCATCGAATTTCCAAAAACACCCCTGAAATACGCTATTATCCCAAAAACACCCCTCTGCGGTCATGTCATGTCCACATGCATGCCCCCCCCCCCCCTCCCCTCCTTCACGAAATGTCGCTGTCGTTCACACTCATCACTGCGACACCACTACTTTCCCTCCACGTAGATGCCCACAACATCCCCCCTCAAATGTCAGAACTTTCTTTGAAGAACTGTGATTTATGGAGACCCCCATAAATCTCACCACCTCTTCAATACCTCTTATCTCTTTTTATCTCTCTTTTCTTATCACATTATACCACCTATCACATCTATCACTTCTCTCCTCTCTATCTCTTTCTCTCTCTAGGTGTATACACATTTATGGGTGTACACCAAATACCATTTTTCTTCTTTGAAGGCCACGTGTGAGTCTTACATAGGATAGATATGCTCCCACTAGGGGTGGCAAAACGGGTCAGCCCGCCCTGGCCCGCAAAAAAAGTGGACTGGGGTACCCCAGCCCGGCCCGCCCTGCGGGTGGATTGGCGGGCCAACCCACCTAACCTGCCAAAAAAAAAACATGTGTAGAAGTGGCGGATTGGTCCGCCTAACCGGCCAAAAAAACCAAAAAATGCACACAAAAAAAAGAAAAAACAGGTGGCCGCCAGACTAGCCCGTTTTGAACCCATCTTTGGACATGCCAAAACGAGTTGTGGGTTGAAAACCTCAATCCAACCCGCCAAAAAGGCCAACTGACCCGCCGGGTCCAGCCCACATTGCCACCCCTAGCTCCCACACCCAGAAATAGGCCTTCCAAATCCAATGTTTCAATTTCAACTTCAACTGTCAACTCTTCACTTCACTGTCCCCTCCCCTCTCTCTCTACCCTGTTTTCCTCTCGCTTAGGGTTTCCTCTGCCATTGACTCAAACCTCCCAAAACAGAGTCAAGCTCAATCTCTATGGGTAAATAACAGTTCCTTCCTCTTGTGCCTCTTTTGTTGTTTGGTTACTTGGAAACTGCTTAAAAAATAAAACTGGATGATTGGTCCTTTTTTGCTTATTATTATCATGTCAATTTCGTCACTTCATGATTTCAAATGCATATATATTTTTTATCATTTGAGACTATGAGTTTTTTTTTGGGGGGGGGGGGGATGCAGAGTTAAACATTGTTTTAACTTTGATCACCTGTCTTGCTGTTGTAGTTTTTTCTTTTATTTTTCAGATTACAAAATTGCATGGTGTCAATTTTGCTGGAAATCAATGACCATGGTTATATTCTGGCCATGCACGGGAGTGTTTATTTTCTTGCATGCTCATGGAATTGTGTGTAATACTGTAACTGTAAGCAATGAAGTAATGTCTTGGGGGAGAGGAAGTGATGAAGATTCTATGATATCAAACTTGGACTAGTTTATAGCAGTTTGTTTTGAGAACTGTCAAGGAATGGAGAAGAAACTCCTGTCCTTCATGCTTTATTTTCTATGTTTATTTATCTTAGATCCCTGGCTGGTAAAGAAATTTGCTATTTTTAGAAATTTTGGTGGTCTGCGCGCTACAGGCTGGCTTTAAAAATCCTGCTTTTGGTTTCCGTTCCAGTTTGGTGAATTGAGGTGAAAAGTAAAATATCATAAGTATATTTTCCAACCCTGCATGCATAATGATTTGTAATCTCTCTAAGCTATTAGAGTCAAGCACACAATTTTTTCTGTGTTTTCAATATTAAAATGTGCAACATTGTGAACTTAAAATACAACAATGACTTGTTATCTCTTCAATTTTTCATACTTTCAACTTCTGTTCCTGGGTTATTGGGACTTGAATTCTGTTAAATGCAATTGAAAGCCACACATATTTATTTTTGTTATTAGTTGTCTTTCGTTCTGAGCTAAGAATGCCATGCTTTTACTTTTGTATGGCTAGCTAAAGCTATATATTTTGGCCTAAGATCCTAATTATCATCTGAGGAATGGGGAAGCATTAGCTTTTATGTTATGTTGCATTATTGTGGTTGTTTCATGAATTATTATGCGGTTAACAAGAACCTATGTTGTTCGATATTGTTTACAAACTTAGTGGTCAAGGTAGACTTGTTCATTATGTTAGGCCTTGATACATATATTTTGAGACCAACATGGTAATCTCCTTTTATTTATTTATTTATTTATTAATTTTTTTCATTTTAAGCTGACTCCATACATGATGGTTTGATGAGGTATGCTTATCTCCCTATTTTTGGACTTGGCATATTTCAAATACACGAGGGGTATGATAATATTTCTCTAATTGATCAGGATAATCTTTGGTTTTCCATCTCCTGTAAGAAAAGTACAAGAAGGGGATAGTAAAGCCCAGCAATCTGCTCCTCTACCAGCAGATGGTGTTTTGACAGGACACAAGGAATCCCACCTAAATTTTGGAGAGGAAAATCAGAAAAATTTACCTGTAACAACTAAAACAGAAGTCCCCGTTTTTCACCCAAAAAATAACCATTCTCAAGTTAAGGGCAGTGAAAATAACAACATTGATGCCATAATGGAAAACGTTAGACCACAGGAGTCTGAATATCAGGTATGTTTTTAATGGTTCTTTATTTTAAGAGCCTGCACAAATATGATTCTTTTTGCTGACAATTCTTTTGATGGATGGAATGTAGGATGGCAATAATGAAACAAGGAGTATGGGTGTAGCCCCACAAGAGACTAGTTTGGGGGATTTTGACATTAGTACTTTGCAGGTATCATGCTTGGATGCATCATAGTTCTTCTGCATTGATGTATTATATCTGCTTTTTTTCCATAAAACTACTAATTTTAGTCTACTTTACTATTTTACATTGTAGAAACTATGAGTAGTCAGCCAAATAATGTTTTTTTTATTATCTTTCCGATTTTAAAAATTTTCATCATTTTTGTCATGAAAAGTTAATTACATTCTATTTAATCATAAATGGTTTACTGTCTAAAATTTTATCCTAAACTTACAATATCAGCTTATGTGAAATTTATAGGTGGAGTATGTTCCAGTAGGTTTTTTTCCTTGCTTTCTTGTGTGCTACATTTGAGTTTGTTCTTTAAAAGGATAGTGTCACTCTAGGTAACCAGACAAATCATGTTTAGGTCAACCAACTTGTTGATCCACAGCTGTTGAATAATCTTTTTTTCCCAGTGACATGAGCCTTTTGCTAGGAAGCATGACTATGGCATATTCTGTACAAATTTGATTCTGGGATAATGGCTTGAAGAATATCTGTACAAGATGATGGGTTGGGGGTTTAATGACCTATTTTTTCATAATGTCATTATAGAAGTTCATAAGCTTTATTACATTACATTTATTTATGATGCACATGGAAGCTTATAATGAATGACGATCTTGAAGAGCTGAGAGAACTGGGTTCTGGTACCTTTGGGACTTTGTATCATGGAAAATGGAGGGGATCAGATGTTGCAATTAAAAGAATAAACTGCTTCGCTGGCCTGTCTTCAGAGCAAGAGAGACTGGTAACTTGCCTATAAATCACATGCAGTGATTTTTGTTCCCTTTTCCTTTTCTAATGTTTTAGTAATATATATATATTTTTGTCATGGCATTCATTTATTAGAATGACATATATTGATGAAATTCATATCCACTCTTAGACCGTAGAGTTCTGGAGGGAAGCTGACATACTTTCCAGGCATCACCATCCAAATGTGGTGGCATTTTATGGAGTAGTTCAGGATGGACCAGGAGCAACATTAGCCACTGTTACAGAGTTTATGGTGGATGGTTCTCTTAGGCATGTTTTGCTACGTAAAGATAGGTAATGCATCCATCATGCTAAGCTATATCATTTCTATATAGTGGCTTAAGCTTTGGCATTTTGTTACTTGTTATAATCTTTAGAATTTAGATAGCCATTAACTATTTTGTGGTTAAGAAAATTGTTGAAGGGATGTTTGCATGATCTTATCCTGGTTCCAGGTATCTAGATCACCGCAAGAGGCTGATAATTGCCATGGATGCAACTTCTGGAATGGAATATTTACACGCAAAAAATATTGTTCATTTCGACTTGAAATGTGACAATTTGCTTGTGAACTTGAAGGATCCTTTACGGCCAATATGCAAGGTATTTATTCATGTTGGGATTATTGATTCTTATTAAACTTTGTGTTCAGTGTTGACAAAGCTATGAAACTTGCTTTTCACCAGGTCGGCAATTTTGGCCTGTCAAAAATAAAGCGCAATACCCTGGTGACTGGTGGTGTGCGTGGAAATCTACCTTGGATGGCACCAGAGCTGCTGAATGGTAGCAGCAATAAGGTTTCAGAAAAGGTAAAATTTCACATCATTAGTGGAAATTTAGAACCACTATTAGTTACAATGAATAAGAAAATTGCCAACAAGTTAATTCATGTTTACCTTCTATTAGATATTGAAAATTTCACCAACAAGCTTGTAGCTCAATGTCACCGGCCTAAGCTTTTAAGACTTGGATCTTCATTGAGTTCCAATCTGTCTTACAGATTCAAAATTGAAGGGAAAAAAAAGATCAAGTTTACTTTGTGTTATTTGGTAGATTATTGTTGTTTACTGTCCCTCCTTATCTTTAGTGATTGAGAAGCCTTGATGATTAATGCTGACTTGTAAAATCTTTAGGTTGATGTGTTCTCTTTTGGCATTGTATTGTGGGAGATTCTTACTGGTGAGGAGCCATATGCTAATATGGACTACAGCGCGATCATAGGTGCGATTCTTTTCTCTTCTCTTTGAAACCTTGTTTACAGTTGTTTGGGCTCAAGTCATGTTTCGCTTTTCTGATGCACTAGTTTGCATCAATTGTACTTTCATAGCATTGATAAATTTTAATTAAATCTCTTAAGAATCAGCATACACTGTCTAAATATATCTATTATAAAATAGATCAAATTTGTAACATCTGAAGGCCTGGGTGGATAACAGCCACTAACAATCAAGGTCAAAGGGCCCACATAGCTAAACAAAATTAAAGAATAACACACATGTTATACTACTTCAATTTACCTACTTCAAGACCAAATTAGCGAATTACATAAACAAAACAACCCGTACACAACCTGAAGAAAACACAACCCGGGTAGCAGAACTTCCTTGGGCCAGCTCAATCATGCTATCTTAGCTATTGTAATATTGCGTTTGAGCGTTTTCTGCCCCTTCTTCCTTGATATTAAGGTTCCTAAGACATCTGTTGCTTCGTTAAGTTTTCTATGACATATAAAACTGCAGAGAATGATTGCTTTTTGGGTTTTGCTTTTGTTTATAAATTGAAGAATGGCTGAGATTTGTTCTTACATGGAGCTTCAGATGGTTCACATAAAATTATGTTGCCCTTGCATGCATGCAATTGTGAAAATTTTCCTGTAATAATTTGTTTAGAACCCGTTTTCTTTGAGAAAATGTTTTCTATTTTTATTTCTTGTTTTCACTCTTAATTACAAAACGATTACCTTGTTTTCAATCTGTTTCCTGTTTTTAAATGTTTGTATAGGAAACAGTGAAAACAATTATTTTTTTCTGTTTCTTGTACAAACCTTTGAAAATAGAAAACAAATTGAAAACAAGGTGGCAAACTTATAATTAAAAGTGAAAACTAAAAAAAAAAAAAAAAGAAGTAAACGGGCCCTTAACTTCTCTAGGGCTTACATGATCTACTTTCACACACTTATTCCATATTTACTTCACAGTCATATTTTGCTCATTCTTACATGTCACTAAAGAAGTCATTCTGTCCTTCCTCCCACCCCTTCAATTCAAATTCTATGTTTCTTTTCCGTCACTCTCTTGCATACTCTGCCTGCAGGAGGTATTGTGAACAACACATTAAGACCTACAATCCCCAGTTACTGTGATATCGAGTGGAGAACTCTAATGGAGCAATGTTGGGCACCTAATCCGGCGGTCAGGCCATCTTTTACAGAAATTGCTCACCGCTTGCGGGTGATGTCTGCAGCTGCTGCTAGTCAGACCAAAGGACAGGGACACAAGGCATCTAAATGATCATCAACAGTTTTTGATCTGATGATGCCCATATATGTATATGTTTTCATTCAATTCAATTGTGCTATAAAAGAGTTATATATAGATTACAATTATATGAGGGAAAGCAATAGTTGTTTGTATTGAAAATTGTCTGGTCTCTCCACCAGCTCTTTCTGTGCTGATTGTAAATATGTCAGTGTGTGTTAAAACCATATGAATAGGATTGTGCAAGAACATTTGGACTTATAATGCTATTTGACTATTTCCCGTGTGTTTTCAACTGCGGGTTGCCTCCTTTTATTTTCTTCGAATAATATAAGTAACTTGGATATCACCTAGAAAGCAAGGAAAAAAAATAAAAACAAAACTTATTAGGGGATATTATCTTCTTCTTACCATAAGCACCAAAAGGAAAGCTACAAGTCAAATTATTAAGAAAAACTTAGATGTCAATGATATATTCTTTTTTTTGGTCAATAAGAACATGGTAATAACACAGGTAACACCTGGTCATACGGTATCTATGGCAAGGAAAACAGCATATGCAAAGTCTTAAGAAATACAACAATCTAAACAAAGACACGCTGACGTAACAAACTCCAAGTTGTACAAACGACAAGGAAAACAAGAAAGTAAAACTAAACTACCAAAGCACATAAAACACCGATAGAACAAAAACCTAGCACCAAAAGGATACAGACATCTAAAAACAACGAGAGGGGTTGGGAAAAACCCATTTGGGGCATCCAGAACCTTCTATCTCCACCAATAAACCACAAGTCCCTTTTTGGAACTCCCAAAAGGTGAACCAAGTTTTGCACCAGCATTCCAGAGATAACCAAGGTAGCTTGGCAGGACCACAAACCGGCAGTTCCGGCGGCGGCAGACCAGAAAAGAGACAAAACCAACAAACAGAGCAAAGACTACAGCCAACTACAACCAACGCAGCACCGAGCCCACTACAACAGCACTAAACAACAAACCCAACAGACCGAACCGGCGCACCTGAGCGACCCAACTGTTGGGAGACAAACAACCCAATCCAGACGAGGAAGGCTCACGTCCAACCCACTGCCGATTGCGAAGTCTCCACGCCCCAGCTGAAGGAGGACATCACGACGTCGAAGGCGATCCTCCAAAAAAAACCGCTGACAGAGCCATGGGGTGCCTCACACTGCTGCCAAAGCCAAGTTCAAGCACTCCGTCATCTTCGTCTCTTCTTCCACATCTACCCACTTCGGCAGAACTGGCCCCTCTTCCACCACTGCTATTCGCCGATCCTCTGCAAGAAGAACAAGCGCCGTCACCAGAAACGAAAGCATCGCGGTCCTTAGCAAGGAGAAGCAAGCGCCGCCGTGAAACCGAGCCTAAGAACAAGCCCGACCAAGCCAGAGACGAAAGCAACAAACGACCATAGGAGGGGAAGGGGAGCAAGGCGTGGCTTTGGATTTGAACGAGAAGGACCAAGCGGCGGCTGAAGAAGTTCGTCTACAAAAGAGAGCGTGTTTTAGGTCTTCTCTCCCTACTAAGGCGTCAATGATATATTCTTAAACCTAATAGATGATAGAACTTTACAGCATAGACAAATCTCTGTTAGTGATCCACTTAATAGAAAAAGGCTTGAATATTGTTGCAATCGTATTATTTATACCTATTAATAAATAAAACATCCTAAAATAATTAACTCATTTGGTGTCCTAATTTATATTCTTAAATTGTCTTTTTTTCATTGAAATATTAAATTTAAATTTAAAAGTAACTATCCATAACTATCCTATTGTAGCTATCTCTTTGGTTTCCTAATTTGATATTTTCACTATTGTCCTGAGGTAACTGAAAATTTAAAATTTATTAAATATGGTATTTCTTTATATTTTCCTCCATTGTTTATATGAATGTCTATATGATAATAAATTAAGCATATATGTTATTATATAATTTTATATTTAATCCAAAAAATAAAAATAAAAAAACAGATAGACAGGCACAATAGTATCCATCTTTTTGCTAGTTATTATTATTTTGACATTTATTTTTTCTTATTTTAGAGATAAAACCATATTTATTGTAATAAGGTAAATTTAATTCTCTTGGAACTGAGGTTTAGGAGCTTTTTTTTAAAAAAAAATGTTAAAAGATTACATTACATTACATGAAAGTCCTGTACAGTGACTTGTAATTTGTAATTAATTTACTTAAATTCAAAGATATAATTAAAAATTAGATGTTGTTATAAATATCATCACTCAAATACTGAACAAAAAATATCATCACTCAAATATATTTTTCACAAAAAGTAGTTGTATGGCAATTTTTTAATTATATAGGAAAGTAAAAATATAAAATATGGATGATACCATAAATTTACACATATATAGATGTGTTAGCATAGTTGGTATTATACTACTACTTTGCAGTAGCCAAAGGAGTTGATAAAGATGGTTAGACTCTCTATTCGTATCAACTGTGATTTAAATTCTTTTGTTGGTAAGCTATACGTAAAATTGACACAATGTATAAAAAAATATTACTTATGTGCAGTTCCATTTAGTCACGCGACTTCCACGTGCCTCACACACTGAATGTCCATAAACACCCCTGAAGTACGCCATTATCCCCAAAACACCCCTCATGCGATCATGTCCGCATGCAATCCCCCACTGTGCTGTGATCACCACGATACGTCGCTGTCGTTCACACTCAACACTGCAACACCACTACTTTCCCTCCACGTGGATGCCCGCAACATCGCCCCTCAAATGTCAGAACTTTCTTCGAAGGCCACGTGTGAGTCTTACATGGGATAGATATGCTCCCACACCCAGAAATAGGCCTTCCAATGTTTCAACTTCAACTTCAACTTCAATTTTCAACTCTTCACTTCACTGTCTCTCCTCCCATTTTAAAAAATAAAAAAAAGGCGCTTTCTCTCTCTACCCTGTTTCTCTCTCTCTCTCTCCTAGGTTTTACTCAAACCTCCCAACACAGGGTCAAGCTCAATCTCTATGGGTAAACAACAGTTCCTTCCTCTTGTGCTTCTTTTGTTGTTTGGTTACTTGGAAAATGCTATTGCTGAGAAAATCAAAGTGGATGGTTGGTCCTTTTATGCTTATTATTATTATTATTATTATTATTATTATCGTGTCAATTTCGTCACGTTATGATTTCAAATGCATAATTTTTTATTTGTCATATGAGTTCTTGGTGGGTCATTACTGCACCTTGTGTTGAAATCCTGTACTCTTTGAAGCAGAGTTAAACATTGTTTTCACTTTGATCATCTGTCTGGTAAAAGTTCTCAGTTGCTGTTGTAGTTTTTTGTCCTTTTTTTTCAGATTATAAGAATTGCATGGTGTCAATTTTGTTGGGAATCAATGACCATGGTTATATTCTGACCATGCACGGGTGTGTTGATTTTCTTGCATGGTCTTTGAATTGTGTGTAATACTGTCAGCAATGAAGTAATAATGTCTTGGGGGAGAGGAAGTGAGGAAGACTCTGATATTAAACTTGGACTAGTTTATAGCAGTTTGTTTTGACAACTGTCAAGGAATTGACAAGAAACTCCTGTTTTTCGTGCTTTATTTTCTGTTTATTTATCTTAATCCCGGGTGGAGGTAAAGAAATTTGATATATTTTAGAAATTTTGGTGCTCTGCTACAGCGCTGGCTTTTAAATCCTGCTTTTGGTTTCAGTTTCAGTTTGGTGAATTGAGGTGAAAAGTGAAATATTATTAAGTATATTTTTCAACCATGCATGCATGATGATTTGTAATCTCTCACAGCTATTAGAATCAAGTATACAATTTTTTCTCTGTTTTCAATGTTAAAATGTGCAACACTGTGAACTTAAAACACAACAATGACTTGTTATTTCTTCAATTTTTCATCAACTTCTGTTCCTGGGTTATTCGGACTTGAATTCTGTTAAATGCAATTGGAAAGGCACACATGTTCAGTTTTATTATTAATTGCCCTTCGTTCTGAGGTAAGGATGCCATGTTTTTACTTTTATATGGCTAGCTAAAGCTATAGATTTTTGCCTAAGAGCCTAATGATCTACTGAGGAATGGGAAAGTGTACGCTTGTATGTTATGTTGTATCATTGTGGTTGTTTCATGAATTATTACGCAGTTAACAAGAACCTATGTTGTTCAAGCACTTATTATTGATATTGTTAGTGGTCAAGGTAAACTTGTTCATTATGATAGGCCTTGATGAATATATTTTGAGACCAACATGGTAATCTCCTTTTATTTATTTATTAATAATTAAGTTTTTTTTTTCCATTTTAAGCTGAATCCATACATGATGGTTTGATGAGGTATGCTTACCTCCCTATTTTTGGACTTGGCATATTTCGTACTAGAAATAATGGTGGGAAGATCTGATTTTCATTAACCATTGGTATCCAATGATAAAGATAAAGAAGTTCCAACTGTGTACTGGATCGCTCTTTTCACTAATTCTGAAATGACTTTGTAAATGAATATATAAACCACATCTTATGGTGGTGGGTAAGGTGTTGAAAATTGAGTATTAGTATGTTGAAAATAGGAAAATATTAATTCCATAAAGACTTGATCTCATCTTCTAGATCACCAATTGTTGCTAATTCATTCTTTTGATAATTGTTTTGGCCTCTGTAAAAATCTAATATCCTTGAAGTTTGGAATATCATGTGATTTGAGGTTTTCTGTCCCTTTCTTTTTATAGAACTGTAAGGAGAGGATAGTTAGAAGATAAAATCTTATAGCAGTAACTGGTCATGGACAAATCAGAGCAGACTCAAGAACAGCAGCATCAGCAACATCATGTGATGGGAATTGCACCAGGTGCCAGCCAAATGGCCTATTCTTCTCACTACCAGACTGCTGCCATGGTGGCTTCTGGCACACCTGCTGTAGCTGTTCCTTCCCCAACACAGCCTCCAGCCGCCTTCTCTAATTCCACTCACCATCTTGCATACCAGCAAGCACAACATTTCCACCACCAACAGCAGCAACAGCAACAACAGCAGCTTCAAATGTTCTGGGCGAACCAAATGCAGGAAATTGAGCAAACAATTGACTTTAAAAACCACAGCCTCCCACTTGCTCGAATAAAAAAAATAATGAAAGCTGATGAAGATGTCCGGATGATTTCAGCAGAAGCTCCAGTCATATTTGCAAAAGCATGTGAAATGTTCATACTAGAGTTGACTCTGCGATCTTGGATCCACACGGAAGAGAACAAGAGGAGAACACTACAAAAGAATGATGTAGCAGCTGCTATCTCAAGAAATGATGTTTTTGATTTCTTGGTTGATATCATTCCAAGAGATGAGCTGAAAGAAGAGGGACTTGGAATAACGAAGGCTACAATTCCAGTAATGGGTGCTTCAGCTGATATGCCATATTATTATGTCCCACCACAGCATCCTGTAGGACCTACAGGGATGATCATGGGAAAGCCGGTTGATCAAGCAGCACTATATTCTACGCAGCAGCCTCGACCTCCCATGGCTTTCATGCCATGGCCACATGCACAACCCCAGGAACAGCAGCCACCACAACAGCAACAAACAGACTCTTGATGAATATGGGCAATTCAATTAGGTTGGAAAGTAGAGTGCATATTTTGATCATTCAAAATTAACAAAGTGCCTTTCAATCTGCCGTAGTTTAGTGTGATGCATTACAAATGCCGAAGATTGTTCAAGGCTGTTCCACTCATTTGTGATTGTATGAGCTTTTATACTGAGTTTGTGCTGGTGTTTACTTTTCAGGTGTTGGTGTGGTAGTTAAATTAGTTTGCAGTTGTCCGTAAGTCCATAACTAGCGAGCATAAATGCTTAGGAAGTTTGAAATGATGAAAAAAGTTTGTACTGTTATTGCAGAAGGCAGGTTCAATTTAGTTTTCCGTTCCATTACAATGGTCGAGTTTAAAGTTCATCCAGCACCAAAGCTCCATTCCACATTGATAATTATAATACATGATATGCAGCATATTTAATTCCTCCAACACACAAATCCCAGCCAAGGCAATTGTTGACATGATAGATAGCATCCTTCAAACTCCAATTTACACTATAGTAGGCCTTGAAGCAAAACATACAGAACAACAATCATGATAACAGATATTACCCATTAGTAGATCATAGGTATTCAAGCCCCGAGGCAGCATTGTCGATGGTCAAAGCAGAAGCTAAATCAATAAAGAGAGAAACATCTATCTTTGCATGCTTGCACCAAAAAAACATGAGTTCAGTGGAATGTACACGTTATCTACTCACTTAAAATTCTTCCTGGTAAATTTGCAACTCAAAAAAAGCAAGCAGCATTTACAGCACTTTTAAGAGGGCCTAGACTCAACAAACTTGACTATACAATCAAAAGAATGAGAAATGTTTTTTGAATGACTCATTTTGTCCCCAAAGTCCTTTTAAATTCTGTTAGTTGGCTTTCTTCTTTGACTTTGTTCTCTAAGTAACCAATGTTGATATCTTCATCCTCTTGTTTCTGACTTTCGTGGTGGCCATGTATGTTAATGTGACCAGCAATTACATGTCACAATTCTTGGCCAAATGGAACCCGGTTGGTTTGGATCTTCATATCTTCATCCTTGTTTTGTTGAACATTTGGTACGGGATACGGATATGGTTGTTCTATTAGCTTCAAATGTATTGTTGACATAATCCTGCTATATCTTTTTTTTTTTTTTGGTCCAAAATCCTGCTATATCTATGTCCAAGTTTTAAAGCACGAGACATGACATAGGCCTAATGCTTGGTTAGAACAACAGTCATAACAAAAGGTAATATACGTAACATTAATTATAGTAACACTAATAATCATGACTCATTTTTTTAGAAGAACCTCTTCTATTAGAATTGCTTGTATAATAAAATTTATTTGAGGAGTGCAGAAGTCATATGTTGAAGGAAACCTTGTTCCAGTTATTGCTAAACTTTCAAAAGTAGCTGCTTTTATTGTAGATCTTACATTTGGCTTATATGCAAAGAAAATGTGGAACAAGAAAAGAATTTGCAAAATAAAAGGAGTTACTGACCTGCATACAGATGCAGATAGCTAGGTCAATCAATGAGTAACATCAATTGCAATTTCAAGGCACTGATGTGAAGTCCATGATTTTCCATGCAGACCTACTAGCAATTCAACATGTTAAGGGAGCTAGATTTTGCAAAACCTTAGAAAAATGATATCTCCCTACTGCCTGTTAAAGTCTGGTTATCATTGTATAAATGTTTTTATACCTGAGAATGTGTGTAACAATATATAAATGGCACGTGCATTGTATCTTGATATAAAAATGAGTCATACCATGGCAGAAGGAACCCATTTAGCGTTTGTTTGGATTCTCGTTGAGAATACATCCCAATGTCATCCGCTGGAGAAATAACACTTGGGTTTCTTTTGCAAACAACATTTGAGAGCTCGGGAACGGAAAAAACAAACACACTCTATTTTGCTGCAGATAGAAAAATCAAACAGCAGGTCCAAGGAAAAAAAATGTAATTTTTAGTCTCCTACTTTACATCTCTTCAAAATTAACTCTTCAAAGCTGCCTAAATGATATAGTCTGGTTATGTGTCGGGCTAGAATTAAATCACAAAGGTTGGTCCTCATACTCTGGTTTTACTATGAACCTATCTACTATGCATAATTAAAGTTTGAAGGTTAAACAATGAAGAAAAATCTTTGATTAAATAAGGGAGAAATTAACTCTCATATTAAGCCATGAAGCAGAGAAATTTTGCTTCCCATTCAAGTTTGAAATCTATAATAATTCTGGTTTTGCTATATTTTTCTTCCAAACTTCAAATGTGAGTTAGTCTAAGCACAAAAACCATATAAATCCATTATAAACAACTAAGACAGAAGATCTTTAATATTAGAATTCTTACAGTTTATGTTACTTCATTATTGCAAGGCCATAAAGAGCAAAAGCAGCATTATGAATCTATGATGCAAAGACCCCCTTTTTTGATGTAATATCAGGTTGGGCAACTGCAAGAACTATGGGAACCGATTTGCTAATCTACTGATACATAACAGAATGTAATTTGAATTTGAAATAAAAAGGAAGTGCCTTGTTGATTATGAGAGAATTAAGGAGAGGTAGTTCCAACACTCATCATATTTAGGTGTCGAAAATTTCAAAATATTAAAAAAAATTGCAATTCAGTACTGTAAAGGGCTGCAACATTCAGATAAAAAAAAGAAAGATCATAACTCATAATTAATCTCAAGCATATTTACAACTAAAAAATTGTGAAAAACCAAAACATAAGTCTGAATTCAAATCTAAGGTTCTGATTGGAATGTTTTTTCAATTCAAATTTCATCGTCCTCGTCGACGCCCTCGAAAGCCCATCCATAATCTTGGCGGAGCTTGGCCTCTTCCTCCGGCGTGTAATCGTTAACGATGCCGAAAAACTTGCGCACGAACTCCACGCTCTTGTTCTCTATGAGACTCGCAATGGTCTGGGTCAGAAAGTCGAGAAGGTTCTTTACGTTCAGGTAGTTCGCCGCGAGCGTGAGCTCTCGCAACTCCTCGAGGCCCAGTTCCTTCACGAATTCCGCATCGAAGCCCTTGCCGTCCTTGTTGGCGGCGGCACCGGCGGCACGGAAGAGGCAGTGGTGGCGGCAATACTCGATGATTCGGCCGAGCTCGCGGCTGTAGACATTGGGAAGGGGAATAGCGGTGGTGGCGGCGTCGTCGTCGATGAAGTTCTGCACAGTCTGCATCTCTTTCGCGATGAAAGGTTCCACCGCGTAAACGACGCCGTCAGCGGTCTTTAGCTTTATCATCTTCGATGATGATGATGATGATGATGATGATGATGATGCTTCTTGCGCCATTGCTTGTTGGTGACGCGAAGACTGAGAGAAGAGGACTTTTGAGTGAGACTCGTAACTGAAATTTGGGGGTCAAGGCTTTTAATTATAGAGAGAGAGTGCAGCGAAACGTAGGCTTTTTTACTATTGTAGCACTATTTTTTTTATTATTTTTCAATCTAGTATTTTTTTTTTCTTTTCGAAGTAGCACTTTTTTTATTAAAATATTTATTTTTATTAATTATCAATTAATTAAATATTAAATATTAGTTTAAAATCATAATTAAATTGTTAATTAATTGAATATTTAATTGTTAAATATTTATTAACCCAATTTGTTAACTAATTAATAATATAATTATATAAAATAGTTCACATTGATTTAAAATTTAAAGCAGACCTACATAGACAGTGGTGTGACTGTGGTGAATTTCAGTCACTACACTATCCATGTTTGCATGTCATCGCTGCTTGTTCCCAAATTCACCACAACTACATGATATATGTGAAGGTAACAAGATGAAACACAAGAAGGGGGGGTTGAATTGTGTTTCTTAGCTTTTAAAACTTTTTCGCAAATGATGGACGCTGGCTGTTAAAAACGTTGGACGCACAGCTTTAGTTCAAATATTGGACGCACAGTGCTATTTGAAATATTGGACGCACAAGTGCTAAAACACTGGACGCACAGAGTCTTTATAAAAACTGGACGCACAGGTTTTCTAAAGATTTGACGCACAGAATGCTTCCCTTTTTGGTTTGAAAAACTTGTTTGAATAAAAACAATTTCAATCCCCTTTGTTAGTAATAAACACAGATATAAAAGGAGTTAAGGGAAAGAAGAAATAACACAAGTTTTTATACTGGTTCACCCTTTCCTAAGAGCTACGTCCAGTCCCCTCAAACTAGAGAGATTTCACTATCAACCTGATAGAATACAAGTATTCTTTGCACACAGCCTCTTCAGGCTAAAACCCAAGTATTCTTTGCACACAGCCTCTCCAGGCTAAAACCCAAGTATTCTTTGGACGCAGCCTCTTCAGGCTAAACCCCAAGTATTCTTTGAACACAGCCTCTTCAGGCTAAACAACTCAGCAGAGTTTTGATACAAGTGCTGTCTAACTCACACAAGTGAGGATATGAAATCTAAAGCACTTTGAGAGTTAAGCAAACTCTCTTTTACAAGAAGATAAAGAAATACAAGACTTTTCTAATCAGAGTATAAAAGATTGCACAGCAGTTCAGCTCTTTCTTTTTCGTTTTCAGTCACTTTTATTCTTCTTCTTGCTTCTCGGTATTTATAGGCTTTGATGAAGCTTCAGACTTGTTCTTCGAATAGCTCAGCTTCAGCCTTCATAATATTACCGTTCTCTAATAGCATTTAATGCTATTTTCCCGTTGCTCTGAGGAGATCTTCTTCATTGTGCATGTCTGCGTTTCTTTCTCCCAAATCAGAAGCAACTTGTACTCAAAATCTCAATTGTACAGTGGTTAATAATAATATCTTATTGAGACAGAGAGAATACACTGTGTAAAGCAGAAAGGTGTGTTCAGAGATCTATAGAGTAGTTAAAAGTACATTCTCTCTCTTAGTACACTTTCCACAGTACTTTATGCTTTTCAGAAGTACATTCACACACGTTGACAAAGATGTGCAGAAAAGCATTGTGTACAGCTATTTATTTCAAATCATTTGCTCAATAAATATGTTTCATATTAAATGTATGAGCAGTAAATAGCATGTAATGGACTCTGCGTTTTGGACGCAGCATATAGAATATATTGGACGCATACCTTTGCACTTACCAATTTGCACAGAACTTATGCAAACATTGGACGCATCTTTATGCTTACCAATCTATTCCATTTGAATGCAAGGCAGTATTGGACTTTTGCCATTTCCCTATAGTTCCATTGGACGCAAGGTTGATTGTTGTACATTTGTTCTTCTGCTCCATTGGACGTAGAACAATTGTTTGATGTACCTTTGTCAATCTGCTTCCTTGTGCTCTATTGGACGCAAAGCAATATTGTTGTCCTTCTTATTTATTGGACGCAGAACAATGCTTGAGTAACTCTGACTTCATTGGACGCAGAGCAGTTCTTTTGTTTGTTCAGTTTCATTGGACGCAGAGTTGCACTCTTGCTCATACTGAACATTGGACTTTTATCCTTCATGCTCACTGAATCTGTTCCTTTGAAAATCATTGGACTCTTACTGCAATTCTGCTTCTGATACAAACATTGGACTCTGCCAGTATTGCCTTGTTCTTGTCATTGGACTTATGTCAGTCTTGCCTTGTACATATCATTGGACGATCAGCATTCTGTACCTTGGTGAAGAGCACATCCTGAACTTTGGACTTATGTTCTGATCATTGGACTTATAGAATTGTCCTTGTGCCTTGTACTGATTTATTGGACGCACAACATTGCTTGCCTTTGTGCTGAAACATTGGACGCAGAACTCTTCCTTCTGCTCAAACATTGGACGCAGAACTCTTGTGTCCATTCCAGTGTCAACATTGGACGCAAGGCTTCTTCCTTCTGCTTAAGCATTGGACGCAGACTGCAATAAACTTAGTTAGGCAGCTTTGTTATGCATTGTACAAGCTTAATACAAATTGATTATCCTTTGTAAAAACCTTAATACATTTTGTTATCATCAAAACCATAAAATCACTTAGGGAGTTTTTGTATTAAAAACACTTTTAACCAATTTGGTTCCAACAATATGTGCCTCCCCAGTACAAATTGCAAAATGTATACAATATTTACCGCGAAGAGTTCAAACCGGTGCCTCACCGTTCGTATTGGTCAGAATACAATGGAATTAAGTTGTGCCACAATCCAACAATGCAGAGAGATCCAAATGGCTCTCCACAATCCACAAGGATTCGTACTGACATGGATCAAACGGAAAGGAGTCGTCATTCCAAGAGATGTGGACTCTGTCGAAATGAAGGGCATAACAAGAAAAAATGCCCTTACCGTTCTAGAGCTGATACACAGTAGTAAAAATTTTCTATAATTTGTATTTAGTTCACTTTTGTATCATTTCTATTTTTATCACTTTTGTATTTGTATTTTTAAATTTTAAATCAATGTGAGCTATTTTATATAATTATATTATTAATTAGTTAACAAATTGGGTTAATAAATATTTAACAATTAACAACTTAATTATAATTTTAAACTAATATTTAATATTTAATTAATTGATAATTAATAAAAATAAATATTTTAATGAAAAGGGTGCTACTTTAAGAAATAAAAAAAAAATGATAGATTGAGAAATAAAAAAAAATAGTGCTACAATGATAAAAAAGCCGCGAAACGTAACCGCAATGCGCTTAAACAATCACGCGGTACTCGTTTTTAGAATCTGTTTTGGAGAATTTTATTTTAAACTTTTCACGAAACTAACTTTTTAGGATTTTTTTTTTATCAGATGTTATCCTTTTGTTTGATCAAAAAAAGATGTTATCCTTTTGAGATTTCATTGATTGTTTTTTGGCTTAAATATGTTTTTAGTCTTTTAAATTTGGATAATTGTTATTTTTAGTTTTTTAAATTTAAAATATCTATTTTTTGTCCTTTATTTTTCAAAATATGTCATTTTTGGTCCCTGGGACTATTTTCTAATTTGAAAATTATTTTTTAAATTTATATTTTGACCCCTTTTAAATTTTGATTCTCACTTTACTCCATTTTCTCTAACTTCTAAGGATTTTTTAAATTTATATTTTGACCCCTTTCAAATTTAGAAAATACTTTTTAAATTTAAAATATGACTCTAGGGACTAAAAGTGACACATTTAAAAAAATAAGAGACCAAAAATAAGCGTTTTAAATTTGAGGGACCAAAAATAATAATTTTTTAAATTTGGGAGATTAAAAACATATTTAAGCCTTATTTTTTTACGGCGAGATTTCATTGATTGATTTACTTTTTTTTTTTAAAAAGAAGAAAGTGTATGTATCTAAACTGAAAAATGTACAAATATTATGATGATAATGGCTGAATCACCATTGGGATTGGTTTTCAAAATAAAATTTGCTATTTTTTGAAAAAAAGTAAAATAAAACACTTCTCGTATTAAGATTGTGGTTGGGCTTAAGGAGGGATTCATTAATGTAGAATCTGATCATGATAAGATTTTATTTTCAATTAGGAAAACTAGTTATTACTATTTAACTGTAAAATAATCTTTTGGGATTCTTCGAGATAAACCTTGGGGGGTGTATTAGATTAGGATTGTAAAAGATTTTAATAGATTTTTTTGTGATGAAAAAATTTTGTGGTATTTAATCAAGACTTTTTAATAATATAAAAAAAATTGTGGTATTCAATTAGGACTATAATGACTTTTAAGAGAGTGCAATGAAATCTAATGGTATTCAATTAGGATTATCATGACTTTTTAAAGAGGCTAATGAAATCCGGTGGTATTCAATTGAGATTTTTTACAACTTAAAAAAAGTCTCCTGGTATTAAAAAATATATAGATTTTAAAGAATTATTTTGCATGGTGAATTTCGTGGGACTTTTTAGTGTAAAATATAAAAATCAGATCCATCCAACAATCTCACCCAAACCCTCAAGATTTCACAGACTTTTTTTTCCTACCATTGCAGCAATGTCATACTCACCAAGTAATTTCTTCTTTTTTTCTTTTCTCGATTGTTTTTCTTCATACATTCTTTCTGCATTGAATATACTTGGATGACAACATTGTAAATATGTGTGTATATATTTTTTATGTACTTTACCTCCCCAAACACTATAATAACCAAACTTGATCTTTTCATCTTTTTATTTCATAATCTTCCACAACAATTTCTTGTCAAATGTGGTCTTTTCATTTTTTTTTACAAACTCTTTGTATTTACTAATTTAATTAATATAATAAATTTATCTTTTTTTCAAGTTTTAATTATTTTTTTATTCGTTATCCTCTTTTTTATTTTATAAATATAATAGTTTTCTTAACGGGTTTCATTTATATTTTTTTGTTTCTATAAATTTTCAGGCTATAAATTTTTTTTAATTTTATTTTTGATAAATATAATAACATTTCTTAACAAGTTTCATTCATATTTTTTATTTCTATAATTTTAAGATATAAAATTCTTTCTTTAATTTAATTTCTGATAAATAAAAAATATTTTCTACTCGTTTCTCATTTATTTTTATAATTTTATTATTACTATAGACCAGAAAACTATTATATATATTATGTGGTATGCTTAACACAAGAAGTATTTGTATTAGCATGTGCAACACAACATAATTTTCTTCGCAAAAAATATCGGTTTGAGGAATTTCTAATTGAACTAGTAGACGAATTTTTACCTTCGGTATTACCAGTTAACGAATACTATAATTTTGAGGCAGTAGACGAATCTTTACCTTCGGTATTTCCTTTAGTATTACTAGCTAGTATGACTTATGTGAAAAATTATTACTTAGAAGGAGATAAGATACAACCAATTTCTTTATTTTCATTTTCATTGACTCTTGTAACTTTGAAAGTTTGTTAAAAATCCATGAGATTCTTTATAAATCCATAAAGTCATTTCAAATCTTGTAAATTCTTATGGTATAAAAATCATTTAAAATCCACAAGATTTTTTTAAAATCCACAATACTTTTAAAAAAATTCTGATAAGTTATTATATTCCTACGAAGTCTTTTAAAATCTATAAAATATCCAAGACTTTTTTATGATAAAATAGTCTTCTTTTAAAATCTTAATCAAATACACCCTCTTTAAACTTTTTTATTTCTTTTTAACGTGTGATATCTATAATCTATAATTTTTCTGTGATATATTCATAATCTATATCTATAATCTATATTTATAATATAAAAATTTACAAATCCTTCTCATACAAGTGTTGTCTCTAGAAAATTTTTTGCTCTATGTATTATCTTATGGTTCCTTCCTGGTTTTTTTTAACTAGTGTATTCACCCGTGTTATGCACGAGAATATATTGAGTATTAATTATTTGATTAGTTCTTAATTTTAAAGTAGATTACAATGTAAAAAATATATTAATTGTGGTTAAAATAATAAAATAATTTAAATAGTTGTTGTGAGTAGACATGTCAAAAACACAAATGAGCAGAAACTCACCCGAACAGACCCAAACTTTGACGGGTTTAGTGATCGAGTTTGGATTTTTACTATTTTTCAAAATCAAACATTGACGAGGATAATGAATTGCCCTCGAACCCACCCTGATATTTAAAATATTAATTAAAAAAGTCATAAAATTGTTGGACTTAGTTTATGGTCTTAGGTTGGTTATAGAAGTTTGCACCTTTAGAAAATTATTGTTGAGCTTGATTTTTAAATTGTTTCTAATTGGGTTCTCATGAGTGAAGTTCTTTTTTATTTAACAATTTTAGAAAGGGGTCATTCTTCCCATAGTTTGATGCTTAGAGATGATATAACATGTGTTTGGTTCCCGTGTTATTTTTGTTAGCCTATATTATTTTTTGATATAAACAAAAACAAAAACACAAAATAGAACACTACTTAACTAAACGGGATGTGCTACATCTCATAGTATCCTTGGCTACATACTGTTGGAACCAAATTGGTTAAAAGTATTTTTAATACAAATACTCCCTAAGTGATTTTATGGTTTTGATGATAACAAAATGTATTAAGCTTTTACAATGTATAACAAAGCTGCCTAACTAAGTTTATTGAAGGATGTTGCAGTCTGCGACCAATAATAAGTTCATCATGACATTGGCTCATATTCAAAGTCTGAGAAGCTTTGCGTCCAATGTTAAAGACATCGTCCAATATTGGCACTGGCACATATATGGACACCAAGAGTTCTGCGTCCAATGATCAGTATTAGGAAATACTGTTCATCGTCCAATGATTCAGAATTCTCATCGTCCAATATTAAGAATACTGTTCATTGTCCAATATTCAGCACAAGGCAAATAAACATAAGTATAAGGCATTGATGCTCTACGTCCAATGTTCAGAATATTGATCATCATCCAATGTTCAGAATATTGATCATCATCCAATGTTCAGGATGTGCTCATTGTCCAATGTTCAGAATGCTTATCGTCCAATGATCAGTAAGGCAATACTGTTATAAGTCCAATGATTTCCAAAGAAGCAGAACCAGTAAGCGTCCAATGTATAAGAAGGACAAAAGTCCAATGTTCAATACAGACAGTACCACTCTGCGTCCAATAGAGCACGATGGCAAAAGTCCAATAATCTACATAAGGCAATACGTACAACACTGCCTGCGTCCAATGAAGCAGAATGACAAAAGACTGTTCTGCGTCCAATGAAGCAGAAGGACAAAAGTACAACAGTCAACTGCTCTGCCTGCGTCCAATGAAGCAGAAGGACAAAAGTACAACAGTCAACTGCCTTGCGTCCAATGGAGCATAAGTCCAATAATCAGTATGAGGCAATAAGTCCAATACTGCCTTGCATCCAATGGAATGAAATGGTAAGCATGAGGATGCGTCCAATGAATGAATGAATATCATATACAAATGGTAAGCAAAGGTATGCGTCCATTTGTTAAAAGGACTGAAAGTCCAATATATTCTACTTGCTGCGTCCAAAACGCAGAGTCCATTACTTGCTGTTTATTGCTCTTGCATTTAATTTGAAACATATTTATTGAGCAAATGATTTGAAATAAATAGCTGTATACAATGCTTTTCTGTACAACCTATTGTCAACGTTTTTGAACGTACATTTGAAAAGCATAAAGCACTGTGGAAAGTGTACTAAGAGAGAGAATGTACTCTGATTAACTCTGTATATCTCTGAACACATCTTTCTACTTTACACAGTGTATTCTCTCTGTCTCAATAAGATATTACTATTAACCACTGTACAATTGAGACTTTGAGTACAGGTTGCTTCTGATTTAGGAGAAAGAAACGCAGACATACACACTGAAGTAGATCTCCTCAGAGCAACGGGAAAATAGCATTTAATGCTATTAGAGAACGGTAATATTTATGAAGACTGAAGCTGAGCTATTCGAAGAACAAGTCTGAAGCTTCATCAAAGCCTATAAATACCGTGAACAAGAAGAAGAATACAAGAGACTGAACAACGAAAAAAAAGAGCAAAACCGCTATGCAAATACTCTGTATAGAAAGTCTTGTATATTTGTCTTTCTTCTTGTAAAAGAGAGTTTGCTTAACTCTCGAAGTGCTTTAGTTTTTCATATCCTCATTTGTGTGAGTTAGACAGCACTTAAATCAAAAACACTCTGCTGAGTTGTTTTGAGCCTGGAGAGGCTTGTCTGTAAAAGAATACTTGATTGAGCCTGGAGAGGCTTGACTGTAAAAGAATACTTGGGTTTTAGCCTGGAGAGGCTGCGTGCAAAGAATACTTGGGTTTTAGCCTGGAGAGGCTGCGTGCAAAGAATACTTGTACCTATCTGGTTTGATAGTGAAATCTCTCTAGTTTGAAGGGACTGGACGTAGCTCTTAGGAAAGGGTGAACCAGGATAAAAACTTGTGTTATTTCTTCCTTCCCTTATCTCTTATTATATCTGTGCTTATTACTAACCAAGGGGATTGAATTGATTTTGTTTAAACAAGTTTTTCATACACATTAAATTGGACAAAGAGAACAAGTTTTTCAAACTAAAGAGGCAAGCCTCTGCGTCCAATATTTCTGTGAGTCCGATATTTTACAACTCTGTGAGTCCAGTGTTTTAGCACCATGTGCGTCCAATGTTTTAACACCCTGTGTGTCCAATACTTCAAAACACTGTGAGTCCAGTTTTCAAATAAGCTGTGCGTCCAACGTTTTTCACCAGCCAGCGTCCAACATTGCGAAAAGTTTTTAAAAGCTTAGAAACACAATTCAACCCCCCTTCTTGTGTTTCATCCTGTTATCTACACATACAACCTGAGAAAATGAGGAATATCCTCAAACACACTCTAATCATAAGATGATGTATGCCCACGGGAAGTAAGAGCATTAGCACAATGATTATTTTAATGTAGATATAGATAAGCTTTCATGTAAAATATTCATCTCAGTGTGTTATATTTTAACTTAATTTGTCATACTTTTATCTTTAATTACTGTATGTCTTAGTTATTTTTTATTTCTTACTCTAATCTTAATACATATCCATACAAATTTTTCATCTCCACACGCATATTAATAAGGGTTCTTATTTAAAATGAATCTCCATGTGGCCTAAATATTATACTCTTCCAAGGATTAGTATAAAAATAAGAAGAAAAAACTTTATAGTACATCGACTCTTGTTATGCATGACATATATTAAAAATATATAAATTATATATTAAAATATTTATTCAACCAAAAAAATAAATTATATATTAAAATATTCACATTAATGTGTATTTTATATTAAAATATTTACACATGAGTAACGTAATTCCATATAAAAAAGCTTTTACATCTTTACTCTATATTTGTACTCATATATAAATATTTTCTTATATCTATATCAAATTTTTTTGTGTTATATTTGTGGTTTTAATCTCCATGAGATAATACTTGCGAATATAATATTTAATATTTTGATATTAGTGACTACACGTATAAATATTAGTGTTTAAAAAAATTCTAATTTGTTTATATAAAATAAAATCCACAATAAATTAAGTGAAAAAATAATAAATAAGATAGAAACCAAATCTAAATTTTATGTATATATTATATTTTTATAATATTTCTTTACTAATCACTTTACATATGATATTACCATTCAAAAAAAAATTCTAATTTGCTTACATATGTTTTTAATATTAAATCTATATTTTTTGAAAAGGACTTTTTATTAGTCCATTTACCTATATAGATTGATATTTAAAACAAATTTTAATTTGCTAGCCGTAATAATGAACCACTTGTTGTTTAAACCAATCTAATATATTAATAATTTTGCATAAACTACTTTTACATGAACTTTTTTTTAGATACAATTTTACATGAATTATTATTTTGCTTATTTAGTGGTGCTGAAGCTTGTGTCTTTTTTAAATATTTAGTTTTTCTCCCTTTTTATTGTTGAACAGATAATCTATAATTTATCTGTGATATATTCATAATCTATATCTATAATCTATATTTCTAATATAAAAATTTACAAATCCTTCTCATACAAGTGTTGTCTCTGGAGGATTTCTTGCTCTGTGTATTATCTTATGGTTCCTTCCTGGTTTTTTTTAATACATATCGCACTCTCTTTAATTATCCAAAATTAATTAATATTTTTTAATATTTATTATGTTATGAGCTACAATGGCTACGTAATCCAAATTTGAAGTAACATGTAAACAATCTAATATAATCTCTGTACTATTCAATTTTCAAATTTTAATTTAAAGTTGTTATTTAAATTTTTTAGTCCCCATAAATATATCAATATTTGTTTTTAGTCTTTCAAAAAAAAATTATCTCTTTTTAGTCACCCATTTTTTGAAAATATATCATTTTTAGTCTCCATGGCCTTTTTTAAATTTTAAAAAAATAAATAAATTTTTTTTCACTCCTCATAATTTTCAATTCTCAATTTTTACCAAACCCTTCTTTTCTATTTCAGACTAGACATTTTCTAGTCTAGCCCAACCTAAAACACACCAGTCTAGGGCTAGTCTGAATTATTTACAAAGAAAAATAGCTCAAAATACTAAAAAATGCATAAAATACTAGTATGACCTGGCCTGATGAATCTATCGAGCAAGGCCAAAATGGCTCAAATTCGTTTGAACGGCCTATAACTAATGAATCTACTGTAGCCTAAAATTCAGACCCATCGGGCTGGGCTGATGAATTGAGTCAAAATTGACCTATCTAGGAATGAAAAAAGAGAGTTGAGTGAAAATTAGAAATTGAAAATTAAAAAGGGTTAAAATAATTTTTTTTTAAAAATGGTCATAGGGACTACAAAGTACAAATGATACATTTCCAGAAAATAAAGGTAAAAATGAAATAGTAACCTAAAAAAAAATTATAAATTTTTTTATATACTATAAATAATTTAAAGATATTTTTATATTTAATATTATTTGAAAATATTTTAAGTATTGTTTATTTTTTAATGAGGTAGATAATAATAAAATTATTTTTAAATATCTTTTTCTCATTATAAGTTTTTATTTAAAAGAAATTTTATTATTATCTACCTCATTAATTTAGGTCTTATGAAACCAACACTGCGTTGGTCCGAGTGGCACTGGGCTTGGATAAGTAAGTTCTCGTGTTCGAACTTTGTAGATAAAAAAAACGTAGTTAAGATGGGACACCCCACTAAAGGTGGCTCACTAAAGTCGGTGGATACTTCATACCAATAACATAGTTACAAAAAAAATAGGTCTTATGATCCAATACCAATTATAATTATTAATATTTTAGAAATTCAAATTCAAATATTATCAGTAAATTAATTAATTGTTGAATGTTTGAAAAGGTAATGTGTCTATTTGATAATATCTATCATTTAAATTTTTTTTACTAAATAAAAATTTAAATTAAGGGAGGCATATTCCTATACAAGTTCAGGGAGAACCACTAATTTTAATGAGGATTTATGAATGTATAGCCTACCAACAAGGTAATTCAAGATTCGAATCCAAGTCACACGCTGACAGGAGAATTCAGGATTCGAACCCAAGTACAAGTGTACAACTAGTGCAAGTGCAGGGTCAACCAACATTCTATATCAACCATGTTGGCTATCATTTAAGGGCCCGTTTGGAGTATAGAATAAGACAGATAGGATAGGATAAATTATCATATCCTGTCTTAATCCATTGTTTGGTGAGCCGGAAGGATAGGATAAGTCAATCATATCATCTTATCCTATCCTGTATTCCTAGTTAAAATTATGTCCTAGGGGGGAGACTGAGTTAGGACCAATAAGATAAGATTAAGATTTTTCTTACGTTGACGCTTATCTATTAAATTAAAAAATTATATGAAAATTAAAAATAGTAAAATAAAAAGTATTAAAAAAAACTAAAAATATAAATACAAAAACTTGTTTTAAATTAATAAAAATTCAAAAAAAATAGAAAATTAATAAAAATATATCAAAATAAATAAAAATATAATAATGTTTAAAAATTTTAAAATAAAATATAAATTTAAAAATTAATAATAGAAATTTAAAATATGAAATAATTTAAATTAATAAAAAAAAGAAATTTAAGATTACTTTTTAAAAATATATACTTTTGTCATTTTATATTATTTACATTATATTATACTATACAATACTATTATTTAGTCTATCTAAAATATAATATTGAGATAATATAATACTATTAAGTTTGTTATCCGGTGTGTACCAAATATGTAATAGGATAAATATTTATCATATCTCTATCTTATTCTACTCTCACCACAAGAAAGTCGTCTATTACCGACGGCCAAAATTTACGTTACCGACGGCCTAACCGTCGGTAAATACAATTTACCGACGGCTTACCGACGGCCACGGGACCGTCTGGAAATAGGTTGTCGGTAATATTTACCGACGGCTTACAAAGCCGTCGGTGTTTACCGACGGCTTAGCCCTCAGTAAAATTACCGACGGCTTAGCCCTCGGTAAATTTACCAACGGCTTAGCCGTCGGTAATTTTACCGACGGCTTAGCCGTCGGTAATTTTACCGAGGGCTAAGCCGTCGGTAATTTTACCGAGGGCTAAGCCGTCGGTAAATCACGAAATAATTCAGATTTTATTTTTAAATGGTAACAATTTTTTTTTATATTTTTATTATACGAACTATTTAATTATCAATAATTCTATTAAATTTAATAAATAACTCACAAAAATATATGTAAATAAAAAGTCAATTGCATTAATTAATAGATGTCAAAAATGTAATAATAATCCGACAATACATATAAATAAAATAAAAAATCATAAAATAGTCACTCCTCGTCCTCGTCCTCGTCCGAGTAGGTCTGAATAGGAGTGCGAAGAGGCTGGGTCGGCTGGGAAGGCTGGGTCGGCTGGGGAGTCAAGATCGGCTGCCCCGCAAGAAAACTCTCCATCATCTTGGCCATCGCCTGACTGACCGCCTGCTGGATCATTTCCTGCTGGTGCTCCATGAAGGTCTGGACCGTCTCGTTCGCCTGTCGAGCCGCCTCGTTTGCCTGTCGAGTCTCCTCCATTAATCGAGCAACTAACGCATCCTTGGCAGAGGATGAACTCGGAGTGCATCCTGCTGAGACGTGTGACTCCTGGGTGAGAGAAGTGACACCTGGTCTCAGCATATACGAGTAGGCTCCGGTACCGTAGCAACGCCCCCGTGTCTTTCCCCCAGCACTGTCCATCCACGTCTTTAGAGACGTGGCAGGGTCAACCTCCTGGGAGGCACCAGAAGACTCTCCCCCCTGAGATAGCTGTGTCATCCTCTCCTGATACGACTCCTACAAGAGCGACATTAAAGATATATTATACTAAACTTATTGTTATTACAAATTGAAATAAAAATCACAATTAACTTAAGCGATTAATTAACTTACAAAAGTCTCCTTTGATCTCTTATCAACCCAGGAGTTGTCCTTCTTCATATGAGTCTTCACAAAGATCTCATCCACGCGAGGCTCTCTACCAAGCTCTAGCTCCTAAAAACATAATCATCGTTAGTATCTTAATTAATTTTCAATTAAAATAATAAACCAAATACTTATGATCCTAATCCTAATTACTTACCAGCCGCCTCTTATGCTCAACAATGGAGATGGATCCACCTGTATGGATTGATCCACCCTTAGCAGAAGCACGGTTCTGCTTGCATCGGGCGCTCTCTTCCTTAAACTCAGGAGAGCCCCAATACTGCTGAAGACCGGCCCAGGCATTATCTCCCATCCACTTTGGTTTCTCACCAGCAATCCTGGCATCCCTCGGCATCTCAGACAATCTCTTAGACCCCCTACTGTTGAAGATCTGCTTCACCCGATGGTCATCCTCGGGTCGCCAAGTGACATATTTCTGCAACAATGTAAATAATGATAAGTGTTATACTAACAACAATAATTTAATTGAGTTATAATTATAACGTACCGCAAACTTCGGCAAGAATACATCCTCAACAGTCTTTGCCGGGATCTTACTCCACTTTGGCCATGCCTCTCGGTACTGGGCCTTAATGGTCGCAGTGATGGCTTGAGAGGCCACCCTGTCTGGATCAAACCTACAAATAGTACATAAACACACACGTCAGGTTAACTATACAAATATAAAGATAAATGAAATAATAATTAAATATTTACTTACCCTCGACCAACAGGCCTAATGAATGGTCGACCATCGTCTGCATACTCTATGTGAGGAGCATGCCTACGCCTCGGAGGTGCATCAGACATCTCCTCATCAGGCATGTCCTCATCAGCGGGAGGTTGCTGCTGTGAGGATGAACCTCCCGCTGCTGCTGAAGATGAGGGTGCCGCTGCTGCAGGGGATGTAGATGAGGGGGCCGCCGCTGCAGGGGATGTAGATGAGGGGGCTGCTGCGGGAGGGGATGAACCTCTTGTTACCGAAGGCATGAAGGGTACCCCTGGCGTCGGCATAAACTGCATCTGAGGAATGCCATCTGGCTGGTCCTCTGGCCGAGCCACTAATGTCTCAACTGCCTGCTGAGCATTTTCAGCCACCCGGTGTGGTAAAATCATGCCAGAACGCCTAGAGGTCTTGCCCTTTTTAGTAGGGCGATCTCCCTTCTGGCTATCTTTCGGAGCCATCTAATAGGAAAAATAAAATAAACAATAAATCAAAAAAATTGTGATAAACATAGTTACTTATACTAGGAAACTACTATAAAAAATATCAAAAAAAAAATTCATTACAAAATTATTGCTAATCATCAGATGTGTCATTGTCAAACTCTCCGACGTCTTCCACATCATCAGGATCGTCCTCATCACTATCTTCTAGTGGCGAGTCCCCTTGAATATCATGTTCGGAATTTGTAACATTTATTGGATCAACTTCCTCATAACTGTTTGTTTCGTCACGCAATCCAGTCAGTCGCTCAACCTCGGTTATCTCCTCAACATGTGACAACTCTTCGTTTTGATAAGCAACATCATCATCAAAGTCATCAACCTCCACACGACCTCTTGGTTTTGTTTTTATTGCTACACACCAACCAACTTTGTCTTTTCGCATCTTAGTGTAAGGAACAAAATATACTTGTCTAGCTTTTTGAGCAAGGATGAATGGGTCAAAATTTTCGTATCGCCCTCTCAGCTTGATTTCTACAATATTATACTGTGGGTGAACCTTTGTTCCTCTAGGTCTTTTTGGATCAAACCACAAACAATAAAATAGGACTATTTTGTATGGCAAATGAAGATACGACAATTCGAACACTTCTTGGATAACTCCATAGTAATCATCTTCTCCTCCTTGTGTAATCCCCTTTACATACACCCCACTGTTTATAGTTTTTTTACCCTCACTCCATGCTTGTGTGTGAAATTTGTAACCATTAATGAAGTATTTGTGCCATAGAGTCACCTCTGATTTCAGGGGGGAGATTATATGGGGTGACAATAACAGGCCAACACGAGTACGGGGAAGCCGATGCTTGGATGTAAGGTGTGAACCCATCAGAACATAAGCCAAGCCTGACATTTCTAGGCTCATTTGCAAAGTCTGGATAGACATTATCAAAATGCTTCCAGGCTTCCCCATCAGATGGATGGCGTAAAATACCCATACTCGTTCTATTCTGATGATGCCATCTCATTGCAGCCGCAGATTCGGGTGATGCATATAATCTTTGTAACCTAGGAGTGATTGGCAAGTAGATCATTCTTTTCATCGCAATATCTTTGTACTTACCCAACCCGGTCCTACGAGGAACATACCTTGGTTCATGACAAAACCTACACTCTCGCTCTTCAATACTTTCTTTGTAATATAACATGCACCCATTAACACAACAATCGATTTTCTGAGACTTCAATCCTAACATAGACACCAATCTTTTTGCATGGTAAAAATTAGTTGGTAATGACACCCCCGGAAGATGTGAGTCTACAAGCATGCTTGCCATTTCATCAAGAGCCTTTTCAGTACAATTATGGTTCGACTTAAGTGCCAAAAGCCTAACACACAAGGAAAGTTTTGATTCCGATACTCCCTCAAATAGGGGCTGATTTGCAGCAGATAGCAAATCATAAAATCTTTGAGTCTCTTCATTAGGTAGCTCATCGGAACTTAATTCCTCATTACCCCTATCCTGAGTAAATTGGGTGTCAAATATCGGCCTAAAGCGATCTTCCACCATGTGTTGCATCTCCGCAAAATGATCTTCATTACTGATACAACTCCCACTAGCCTCTGGAAAATTGCCTAGATCGACTTGTGGAATTTCTTCACCGTGATCAGTCCAAAACCAATAGTTTGGCTGAAACCCAGATTTGTACAAGTGAACCTTCACTTCACTAGCACACATTATGTTACTACACTTGCACTTGGCACAAGGACACCTAATTCCTCCCTCACTCAAAAAATATGGTTGTTCTGAAGCCTTTTGCACAAACTCATCAACCCCTAGTACAAACTTCCGTTTCAACCCCCCTCTCCTACGATTAAGTCTATCATACATCCAACTACGGCTTGAATCCATTTTCTGCAATCCAATCACTTCACGTGTTAGATATTAGGGTCATGTGCCAAAAAAAAACTGACAGCATAACCCCTGTATTTTGAACTTTCCCAATTTTATTTACAACTACAAACACTGACTAACAATATGACAATATCGATTAATCTATTATAAAAAATATAGTTAAGTACTAGGGTCACTAATCAAAAAAAAATTCGGCAGCATAACCCCTGTATTTCGGACTTTCTCAATTTTTTTTAACAAAAACAATAGTACAATAATAAATATAACAATAAAGAGCAATTAAATAACATATATCTTAATGAGCTCAGCTCTCCACTAACAAACAACACAATCACATGCATATATTCTAAGCTACCAGCACACAAACCCAGCATCCTGCATAAGGCAGGAAGGCAAAGACTAGGGCTTTGCTCTCCACTAACAAACAACACAATCACATGTAGGAGTAGAAATTACCAGCACACAATCCAATACCTATTGAGCTCAGCTCTCCACTAACAAACAACAAGTCAATCCAGACAACATGTTGCACATTACATATTTCAATCTACAAAAAATAAGTTGGTTATTTACCTCAAAGTCTAATAGTAAGCTCCAACCGTAAGCTCCGAAAGAATGGTACGTCACGAACAATACCCTATTAAGCACACAAACTAACATAAATACAAAGACCAAACATAGACACAACAAATATAGACAGAACTAATCATCTCATGCATCAAGCAAAAAATAAAGCAATCACACCCTTGACCTCAATCCAACCCAACCCAACCCAACCCCTTCATCTAACCTAAACCCGCACACCATCATCGCCATTTGATCACCCATTTCGTATTCCCTTCTGCCACCGGACCCATTCATTCATTAATTTCATTCAGACAACAATAGCCAGTTCATAATACACCCCATTTATAGTCACATTAACAGACAACAATTTTGAACCAAACTCACACACAGTCACAAAACACACACACACACACATTTGCAGTACACACACACACACAGTCACAAAACACACACATTTGCAGTACACACACACAGTCACAAAACACACACACACACACATGTTTGCAGTACACACACACACACAGTCACAAAACACACACACACAAACATTTGCAGTACACACACACAGTCACAAAACACACACACACACACACGTTTGCAGTACACACACACACACAGTCACAAAACACACACACACAAACATTTGCAGTACACACACACAGTCACAAAACACACACACACACACACACACATTTGCAATACACATTTACCAGTGAGAGAGAGAGGGCGACAGAGAGAGAGGGCGAGAGAGAGAGACAGTGAGACAGAGACAGAGACAGAGAACAGAGAGGGGCTGTGGTGTGGTGGTTCACGGTGGCGGTGGCGGCGCACTGTACCTGAAACAGAGAGAGAATGAGAGAGACCGAGAGAGAGAGAAAGAGAGAGAGAGAGAGAAAGAGAGAGAGGGGCTTACCTGTGGTGACAGTGGGGGCCCTGAACGGTGGCGACGAGGGCGGTGGTGGCTCGAAGTGGTGGCTCGGGGTGGTGGGTCGCCGGAGAAGATGAAATCCGAGAGAGAGACAAGAGAGAGTGAAAATGGAAATGGGGGGGGGAGAGGGTTTTTTTCTGACATTAAGTTAGATATTACCGACGGCTTGGCCGTCGGTAATATTTAATTTGAATTTCCGACGGCTAAGCCGTCGCTAAAGCGAACCGGTTCAAATTACTTTTTATTTTTAAATTTTTTAATATACGAACTTACCGACGGCTAAGCCGTCGGTAATATTTGATTTAAATTTCCGACGGCTTAGCCGTCTCTAAAGCAAACCGGTTCGAATTATTTTTTATTTCTAAATTTTTTAATATGCGAACTTACCGACGGCTTAGCCGTCGGTAACATTACAGTCGGCTTAGCCGTCGGTAAAATCAACCGGTACTAATTCTTTTATTTTAAAATTTTTTAACTGTCAACTTTACCGACGGCTTAGCCGTCGATATAATTCTTCTATTATTTATCGACGGCTAAGCCGTCGGTAAAGTTGCCATTTTTTTCACATTTCGGGCTGCACCACTACCGACGACTTAGCGTCGGTTTGGCCGTCGGTATCCCCGAGATTACCGTCGGCCTCGGGGCCGTCGGTAAATGGCCCTCGATAACAAAGGCTTTTCTTGTAGTGTCTTATTCTATCACATTATCTTATCTATCTTTATCCTACCAAACAGACCCTAAAGATTTTACGCACGTCCTATGAAAGTTGATAAATAGCCTTATTATTATATTTAAAAAAGATTAATCAATTGAATTGACCTTTATAAAAAATATCACTTCATTTATCTTCTTTCTCTCTCTTTATTAATCCTATTTCTTACCAAATTGATATTCACTTATTCAATAACTCTTACATTAATTCTAGCATGTAGAACACATTTGAAAAAGAAATAGAATCATCATGCTTTTCATAAAATATTCAATGGCAGAGTCTCTCAATACTATTGCACTTCAAAAGAAACTAGATTAATAGTTCAAGGCATAATATAATATCCAAATATTAGTTTTTCATAAAAAACAACAAGGATCGAAAAATTAAAAAAAAATAGGTTTAATTTCACTTTGGAACCTAGGCGTGATACTAAATGAGTAAAATTGCAATTAAGCCTAAAAATCTTCCAAATCAGTGTAACGGTTGCAACATGGGGAGAAAAAATTGTCATAATTAGGGTGTATTTAAAACCGTATACATAAATTTTAAAGTACCAAGAGACATGTTTTGGATCAATTTTGGTAATTTGGAATTGTCCAAATGTTTTTGCAAACACATCAATAATCTCAAGTATTTTTTTGCAACTTTGTGGAAACCAAAACAAGAAGTCTCATATGCACCACTTAGAAAGATCAGAATAGATTGGAGACAATAATGTTTGAAATCCTAATAATATTTTTATCAAATTGACAAATACAAAATCATAAAATCAATTAACAAATATATTCTCCTTTCAGAGTACCTCTCAATTGAACTAGGGAGAAAGATTAATTATCGATTAATAAGACAACAACACTAGAATTGAAATGTTTAAGGGGGAGCACAGTTTCAATTCATTCCTCATCATCTTCTTCGACACCCTGAAAAGCCCAGGCATTCTCCTCACGGAACCTAGCCTCTTCCTCCGGTGTATAGTCATTAACAACGCCGAAGAACTTGCGCACAAATTTCACGCTCTTGTTCTGTATGCGAGTCGCGATGGTCTGGCTCAGAAACTCCAGAAGGTCATTCATGTTGAGATAGTTGGCCGCAAGGAGGAGCGCCTTCAACTCCTCGTCGCTCATCACCCTTACGAACTCTGCATTGAAGTCCTTAGCGTCCTTTTTGGCAAAGGCGCCGGCATCGCGGAAGATGCAGTGTTGGCGACAATACTGGACAATCCTATCAAGTTCGCGGCTGTACACGTTGGGAAGAGGAATGGTGGTGGTGGCAGTGGCAGCGTCATCGTCGATGAAAGTCTGCACTATCTTCATCTCCTTAGCGATATATGGCTCCACCTCAAAAACAATGCCGTCTGCAGCCTTTAGTGATATCAGCTTCGTTGTTGTTGATGATGATGAAGCTTCTTTTGCCATTGTTTCTTTGTCACGCGAAGAGTGTTGATGTTTGTCACGCAGAAAATGAGAGAGAGAGAGAGAGAGAGAGAGAGAGAGAATAATATTGATGGGAAAAGGAAGTATCTCTCGTAACTGAATTTGGGAGAGAAGAGTTGCTTGTACTTATAGAAAGAACGCGTAACGAACACGCAACGCGCCGAATCAATCACGCAGTACTCGTTTCACAATCTAGCTCATGAGTTTTTTTTTATTTCGTTTAGTATATGAACCCGACCCTTACAAAATACGAGATCTTTTTCTACCAAAAATAATAAAAAATTAAACTAAATAATTTTAATTAAAAATAAAAAAGAATTGAAAAGGTGACACATGTCACAATATAAAAGCCACTGAATCAAGTCATCGAGTATTATCATTTTTGAAAAGAAAAACGCCTTGTAATATTCGTACTAACATTTTTCCTGATCAAGAAGTATGGGATTCATTAATATATGGAATCTGATCATGATATCGTTTTCATTTTAAAAATAGGAAAAAGTGTTTATTATTAAATGATGAAATAATCTTTGAGATTCTTCAAGATAAACATTAATCATTTTACTTCTTTGATCGTGTTTATGTATTTTAAAAACATTTATTGAGTTAGCCAGCTAGTTTTTAAGATGTATTCTTTTATTGTGTGAATATAATTTATTTTAAGATTTTTTTCTATGTGTTGTGCTAGAAACAATGCACCAAAAAAAAATTGTGCTAGAAACAAGATTCTACAATATTACTTGACAATCCAATACTCTTTTTTTTGTCACTATGTTATTAGTGCGAAATATCTTTTGGCTCTGTCGGTGATTAATCTCACGGAAAAATCTAGATGGCCACCTTTAATAATTACAATGGCATTGGCAAATAAAATGCCTCAGTTTTTTATTTATAGTAAAAAAGATGGAACTTTAAAAAACTAAAAAAAAGAGATATTTTTACTGAATTTTCTTAGTTGTTAAGGCTAACGAGATTCACGATATTTAAAATCAAGATTGACTCCTAAAGTAAAAATTTAATTAACTTGTAAAATTATAATTATTAATTAATAAAGTATATTTTAATATTTTATAGTTCATTGTATGTTTTGCATATTTTATTATGAACAATTGATTGATCATTATAACTTTGTGATCCCTTATTTTATAAAAATCAAATACTTGTAAATGAAATATTTAGTCTTCACAACAAAAAAGCAAAGATCAGCATCTTTAAAAAAAAAACACAGAGAGGTTGTAAGAATTATTTCATAGTAAGAGTTTATTAGTTGTTAAGACTAGGGAAAAAAATCTATTAAAGGAAGAAAAAGAAAGATAGTGATCTAAATGTAAAAAAAATCATATATTTTGGAAAATGAATAGATAGATACCATATTTGAGAATTTATCAAAACAAATACCTTTTTCTTCATATTATATGTTTTATTTAAAAATAATTTTATTATTATCTACCTCATTTAGGTCTTTTCGAATACCAATTACAATTATTAATATTAATATTTTTAGAATTTTAGATTCAAGTTTTATAATTAAAAAATTTGTAAATTTAAAAAAAATTAAAAAAAAAGAGAGTTAATTTTAAATTTTCTTAATTACTAAGGCTAAGGAGATTCATGGTATTCAAAATAAAAAATGACTCATAAAAAATTAATTAACATGATTAATTGTAAAATTATAATTGTTAATAGATACCATATTTGAGAATTTATCTAAACAAAGACCTCTTTTTTTTTTGCTTAATAAAAATTTTAATTAGGGGAGACACACTCTCATTCAATGTCAGAAAGAACCGTCAACCTCAGTGAAAATTTCTAGTGTGATCGGAGGATCTGATCATATATACCAACCTGCCGTTGGACTAAACAAAGACCTCTTTCTCATTATAAGTTTTACTTAAAGAATAATTTTAATATTATCTACCTCATTTAGGTCTTTGTGAATACCAATTATAATTATTAATATTTTTAGAATTTTAAATTCAAGTTTTATAATTACAAAGTTGGAATTCTATAAAATTAAAAGAAAAAAGATATATTTTTAAGGAGTTTTCTTGTAGCATCTCCATTGCAGCATCCCAATTTTGGGTACTTAAATGGGTCCCACCTTTCCACATCACTCATTTTTACATTTTTAACTCAAGTACTTAATAGGTACCCAACCCCTCCAACCCAGCACTTCCAAAAAAATTCTTAAATGGACCCCACTAATAACCACACATCACTCATTTTTATTTATAAAATACAATGGATCCACACAAACAGTATAAGTACCCAGTTCTTGTAGAGGTACCCTCGCTGGTTAAGTACCCTGACTGTCAGAACTCCAGCGCAGAGTACCTAACAAGAAGCGTTGCTTAACAGGAAAAAAGGCACCGATGGAGATGTTCTTAGTTGTTAAGAACAAGGAGATTCATGGTATTTAAAATCAGGATTGACTCAAAAAGGAAAAATTAATTAACACGATAAATTGTAAAATCGTAATTATCAATTGACAAATTAATAAACAGATTTTAATATTACAAAAATAAAAAGAAAAAAGATTTATTTTTAAGGATTTTCCTTAGTTGTCAAGACTAAGGAGATTACTGGTATTTAAAATGAGGATTGACTCATAAAGTAAAGAATTAATTAACATGATAAATTCTAAAACAATAATCATTAATTAAGAAAAACCAAGTAGATTTTAATATTTATAGTTCATGTTCATTGTACATGCTACATATATTTTATTATGAACAATTGATAAATCTTTATAACTTTGTAACACCTTATTTTTTAGAAACCAAATACTTGTAAATAACCTATTTCTTGTTTAGAATAAATTTTAAAATAAATGTAAAACAAAATTTGTCTACTTGGCCACTGTTTAAGAAAAAACCGACACGTGTAGAATATTTTTTCAAATTCAAAGTAGCGCAGACACATGTTAAATTTCCTTTCTTAAAACATTTTCCATTGTATTAGATAAAGATAGATACTACCTCCGGTCTTAAATATAATAAACAAGTTTTTTTTTGTTCACTAAATCTACACGTGTCAATACTACGTTCAATTTGAGAAAATTTTACTCGGCATTTATTCTAAAAGCTAACTAAAATGGAAACCGAATGATTCTCTTTCAATTCAAAATGGAATATGCAAATCAGGATTATTCAAATATTATTGTGTCCGAATCAGCATTAAATGTAAATTTAAAAACAAAATCAGAAGATTGTTGTATTTTGTTTTCTCTCACATGTCCATATATTTGATTTGATTTTCTTTCCCATCATTTTACGCCCATCATTTTCAACAAATGCATCCAATCGGTGTCTCTACCAACCCGTCGGTCCTCTCTTTAGGTTGAAGTTGCTTATCTCAATTCAGATATTATGATTAATTTTAATAATTTTGTTTTTAAATATGATTATCCTATTTCACCTCCTCCTAAAATGCTCATGGTCATCAATTTTTTTAACAAAATTTATATGAACATTATGCAGCATTTGATTACCATCCATGACACGAACAATAGCCTTGAAGTCATAGTGAAGTCCTTCCAGCCTTTCGTGTCTGTCCAAACTTTCATGTCTCTTCAACTATTTATTCTCTGGTATGATTTTTTTCTCTCTCTTTTTTGTTCTTTCTTTTCATATATATTTTCTTCTTCATTCTACTCTTTCATTGTGATGACTATCACTCAAGACTTTCGATTGAAGGATAGTTTTTGTTTTCTTTTTAGTATTTTCTCTCCCTCTCCCTCTCTCTCGATTACATGTTAGTTTTTGTATATTTAATCTTATATCTTAATAATTTTATGTATTGATATATTTTATTTATTCATTTATTATATTATTTGTATCGTGATTATTCTTCTAATCAACTTCTCATCTAAGGTGAGTTTTTTTTTATTTTCTTATTAATCCTTTTTAGTTGTTATTTAATTCAATGTTTGAGATCTTCATATTTTAATTTTTTTCATAGTCTTCAAATTATTGATATTGTTTGATTTTTGTTTTGATTTTATTCTATTGATCATCAACCTAAACTTATTCTCTAATGCGACTCTTTTTTTTATTAATCACTTTTAGTTATTTAGAATTAATATTTCTATAGTTTGTGTTGGTAAGTTTTTTGTTCTTTATTTCTAATTTGTGATTATGTTTTAATTCAAAACAGATACATTGTTTTTGCCTTTCAAACAAGAAGCACCATCATGAACGAAACAAAATTTAGCAGCTTATTTTTCTCAATATTTCTAATTTGTGATTATTTTTTCATTTTATGCAGATAAATTATTTTTGCCTCTCAAAGAAGAAGCATCATGAATGACACGAAATTTAGTAGCACATTTTTCAAAATATTTTTCAAGAAATTATGTATGGAATGATAGAAAAAATATTAAAAATGTTATATTATTTGATTTGATTGCATAATGATATTGGTAGATATATGTTGTGTTTTACTTTCCTTTTATTTATATAAGATTTCATAATAATTTTTAAATTTTGTGTATATGAAATTATGTGGCAAATTTTTTTTTGATGAGTTTGAATTTGATCTTTTTTAGGCTTTGGCAAGAATTTTCAAATTTTAAAATATTTTATTGTAATGGTTAATATTATATGAAATAAATAAGATGATCTCTTTTATCATTTTTTGAAGGGAATATCTCTTCGATCTTGATCTCTTTTATTTTGATTTGAATTTGATGTTCAAATTTAGGAAATAATTTTATCTAATCTTAATTTAAAATTGATTTTTCTCAAGATTACATAATAAATAAAAGAATTTATTTTTATGTTAACTCAAATTTGATATCTTCGATATCAGTATGAAATTTAATTTTTTTATATTTAGGAACATGTAATAAAAAATAAAAAATATTTACTTTATGTTAATCAATGTTGTTATTATTATTTATTTCTCATTTAGTGTTTTTACCTAACTAATTTTTTCATTAAATCTTTTCTTTTGTCCTAGAAAATTTGATTATTTTCTCCTTAATACTTATAAATAAATTGATTATTACAAAAAATATGGATAAAACACAATAAATGAGAATAAATAGTTTTTAATCAATATTTTCACAACCATATACAAGTCAGTGAGTCACACATACCAACGAACTCAATCAATATCAGATTCTCATAACATTAATAATTGATATACCACATTTTAAATTTTAAATTGATTACATTGCACGATATGGTTTCCCTCTATGGCAATAATAATCAATCAATATTGGTTTTCTTTTCCCAATTTATTAATTATCAAAATCGATTTAATTTGAGTTTGCGGGTTAATATTGGTTTTCAACTATGACAATAATAATAAATTATTTAAATTTAAATTGATTATATTGTACGATATGATTTCCCGCTCTGGTAATAATAATAATAATAATAATAAATTAATATTAATTTTCTTTTCACAATTTGTTAATTAACAAAAATTTATTTAAATTGGGTTTGCGGGTTAATACTGGTTTCCCACTATGGTAATCATAATAAATTAATATCCCAAGCCCTTTATGAAATACATTTTTCAAGCATATATCTTTAGTTTGATGGTAATTATATCATTGGATTATATAGAAGAATTGACAATTGACATAACAGAGGAATAAAAACACAATAACACATGACACCAATAAGACAATAACTATGAAAGGATGATAACCAAGTATTTAACTATTTGTCAAAAAAATCAAGTATTTAACTAAATTTTTTATTCATCAATAACAAGTGGAAAAACTAAATATTTAAGAAAGAAACAAGCTTCAACACCACTAAAAAAACAAAATGAAAGTTCATGTAAAATTGTATCAAAAAAAAGTTTATGTAAAAGTAATTTATGTAAAATTATTATGTTAGATTGGTTTCAAAAACAAGTGGTTCATTATTTAGGCTAGCAAATTGAAATTTGTTTTAAATGTCAATCTATACAGGTAAAGAGATTAATAAAATTACTTTTCCGAAAAATATAGATTTAAGCAAATTAGAATTTTCTTTTGAATGTTAATATCATATGTAAAGTGATTAGTAAAAAATATATAAAAATATAATACATAGATAAAATTTAGATTTAGTTTCTATCTTATTTATTATTTTTTCACTTAATTTATTGTGGATTTTATTTTATATAAACAAATTAGAATTTTTTTTAAACACAAATATCTATATGTATAGTCACTAATATCAAAACACTAAATATATTTGTGAATATTATGTCATGGGATTAAAACTACAAATATAAGACAAAAGAAATTTGATACAAAAAACATTTTTATATGAGTACAAATATAGAGTAAAGATGTAAAAGTTTTTTTATATGGAAATACATTACTTATGTGTAAATATTTTAATATATAATTTATTTTTTTGGTTGAATGAGTATTTTAATATATAATTTGTGTATTTTTAATATATGTCATATATAATACGGGTCGGTGTACTATAAATTTTTTCTTCTTCTTATTTTTATACTAATCCTTGGAAGAGTATAATATTTAGGTCACACAGAGATACATTCTAAGTAAAAACCCTTATTAATATGCGCGTGAAGATGAAAAATTTGTATGGACATGTATTAAGATTAGAGTAAGAAATAAAAAATAACTAAGACATACAAATAATTAAAGATAAAAATATAACAAACTAAGTTAAAATATAACACAATGAGATGAATATTTTACATTAAAGTTTATCTATATCTACATTAAAATAATTATTGCGCTGATACTCTTACTTCCCATGGGCATGCTACGTCTTATGATTAGACTGTGTTTGAAACAATTTAAAAATTAAGCTCAACAATAATTTCTTAAAAGTGCAAACTTTTATAACCAACATAAGACCATAAACCAAGTCCCACAATTCCATTATTTTTAAATTAATATTTTAAATATCATGGTGGGTTCGAGGACAATTCAACATCCCCGCCAATGTCTGACTTTGAAAAACAGTAAAAACTCAAACTCAACCACTAAACCCGTCAAAGCAAGTTATCCCCGTCAAAGTTTGGATTGGTTCGGGTGAATTTATGTTCATTTGTGTTTTTGACATGTTTACTTACGATAGCTATTTAATTTATTTTACTATTTCAACTATAATTAATATATTTTTTGCATTATAATCTACTTTAAAGTTGAAAACTAATCAAATAATTAATACTCATTATATGTTCCGTGCATAGCACAGGTGAATACACTAGTAACTCATATATCTGGTAGAGTCTACCAGATATATGAGTTATTCAGTGAACCAAAAAAATAACTTGTTTATTATATTTAGGACCAGAGGGAGTAGAATATAGATATAGAATAGTAGAATACAGATATAGATTCCTCAATATACTAATTTACTCGTATAGATATAGAATAGTAGAATACAGATATAGATTCCTCAATATACTAATTTGCTCTCTTCTTACTCCTTTTCTTTAGGGATGCTGTATTTGCTAATGCTTCCACTTCCTCTCTTTCCTGTTTTTACTCTTTCTCTGCAATTTTTTTTCCTTTTTCTCTTTTTACTTCGTTTCTTTAACAATCCTTTCTCAGCTAGCATTTTAAGTTTCTGTTTTTTCCGCTCTTTCGCTTTCTTCTCAAATCCATCATCCATCATCTTCATTTCTGCCACTTTCTTAGCACTGAAAACCTACAAGGAATCACTGTAAAGAAGTCATTTGGAAATTAAAAAAAAGAGAGGCATTATATAGCTTATAATTTTAAAAAAGCCAAAATCATGAAGACACAATGAAATAAAATCAAATATGCAATTCAATCACTAGTCCGAAAAGTTACCCCCATAAAGACATACCTTTTTCATCCAATTAGAAAGCACCTCATTTTCTTTGTATTCAATCATTTCAAGTTGCCTTTCAATAAGAGCCTCTATTTCACGAATGAGATCAACATCATTCTGCAAATGCCAGATTTAAATGGTGAACGCTAATGTGGAAGCCAAGCTGGACATGAGATTGAGAATGAATGATGAATGCAAGGAATTTAATATTCCAAGCCAAAAACTTCAAATTTTCATCATTTTATTTCAGTATATCCATATATTTGAAAATTCATTTGTTATGTTTGTGAATAATTCTTGTCACGACTCACCACTACCTAAAACTTTTAGATCCACCATTTCCCTCAACAAAGCGCACACACATTCGTACAAAGAGAAAAAAAAAAAGGGAAAAGGAAAAAATGGAAATTAAGCTCTACGGAATCCAATTTTCTTGGCTTTTGACTACCATTATCTATGGTGGACAGTCAAGAACTGTTTCAGATATGCAGTGGTGCAGATGCAGTAGCCAGTCATTGCCGATTGCGAGAAAAAAATATCAATATATTTACCAATTTTTTTTTTCAAATACAATGCATTTGAACCCAGATTCAAACAATTGAAAGAGATCTCTATTCTCTAAATTTTCATATTATCTCTAAAACGTGTTTACCTGGGTGACAAGGCTCAAAGCAAGTCCTCCTCTACCCGCTCTTGCAGTACGACCTACACGATGAATATAATCTCGTGGAAACCTGCATATCAACAGTTGAAATCCATTTCATCAGATGCTTCAAAAGACAATGAAGAAAATATCAAAATTGGCAAAGAAAAGTAACCTTGGAACATCATAATTGATGACAAGGTCAACTGTAGGAATATCCAAACCGCGGCTGGCAACATCAGTTGCTAGTAATATAGAAACCTTTCCTGATTTAAATTGGTGAAGCGCTTCAAGTCTCTGAGCCTGTGATTTGAATGAATATAGACCTGCAGCTTCTTGATCAAGCACTTCCAGCATTAAACTTAAACGATGACAATCTCTGCAATTTGGGAACTGTTAGAATATCTACAAATTATTTAGAGGAAGAGAAGGACGCACAATTGCTTAGGATAATTTGTTATTTTAGGGACAACTGTACCACCTAAATACCAACAGGTCAAACACATTCAATTAGACTAGAGAGTCCACAACCTAATTGAATATGTGTTTCTTGTCCTTCAGAATCACAGAGGAAGCTTATAATATCCAATATAAACTGTCCACAAAAACACAAGGAAGAAAGGAAAAGAAAATGCAATACCTAATACAATCAAATTTCATCATGTCAGTATTACAATGGGAGTTTTTTTTTTTTATCTTTTTTCTTAACTGCCGGTTGGAATGGTAGAAGTTAAATAAAAAAAATAACAGCCTAACAATCTATTGAAAAAAAAAAGTAATCATAGGTAAAAGTTTGATATTGGTGACAAAAAATAGTAGGCAGGGTTGTTTAATATACTAGCTGAAAGTGGCAACATGATCCTATTCCCGTAGCACCACCAAAAAGAAAAGAGTTATGAACCTAAGAGAATAAAAATGAATAACAAGCCATGACACAGACAATGAAAATTGGTTATGAAAAATTCAAACATGTCATCTAGAAAGACACCTGCATGTGGAGATAAACACAATGGCAGACCGAATGCTCATATCTTCCATTTTAGACAAGATATGCATCAAATATACGTCCTTCACCTTTATAGGGATGAAAACAGCCTGCTGATTAAGCGTTTCGACTGTTTTAAAGCCTTCATAAGCCTCATAGACATACAGCTTATCTTGGTAACGTTCAATCAACTTTTGCAGATTACTTGTCGTGGTTGCAGAAAAGAACAGGTTTTGCCGGTTTTCTGGTAAGCACTGAAAGATAAATTTCAATTCGTCCTGAAAACCAACATCAAGGACTCGATCTGCTTCATCCAATACAAGAAACTGCAGAAGCATGTTTCAAGTATTAAATCATAGAATTATGAACACAAAGCAATGCATAATCACATAATGTTTAAGCATACAAGCACACCATGCAATTTTGATTACTAACATATGCAAAGAGATTCTAATCATGGATAGTTTTGTTGTTTGAAAGCCACTCTAGCTTGCAAACATCAATCGCCAATTAAAATTAAAATCCACTACATTTGCACATCAAAACATAAAACGACAACACAATCAAAATCGTCAAATTGTTGGACATTGTCAATTTAGTTCTTGAAATTATTAATATTCCAAAATAGTTTTCAAAATTGAAAATATTTGATCAAATTAGTTCCTATCATACAATTTCAGAGACTAAATTGACTGACACATAAGAACTAATGTGATCGAGATTCGATAATTTTTAATTTTAGATACTAAATTCACAGGGCCACACAATTTCAGTGATGGTTTTGGCGATTCACTCCAAAAAAACACAAAATCTTCATCACCTCAAATTCGTCATCATCATTGTTACCTTGGTCCTGGAGAAAACAGGAGGAATATCAGGATTATCCTGGAGCAGGGTCTTGATCCTCCCGGGGGTGGCAATGACGAGGTGAGGCCTGGCGACCAACTCCTTCGTCTGTCTGAGCATGTCCATGCCGCCAACGACCACCGCGATGCGGAGGCGGAGGGAGGACCCGAGGGCGCGGAACTGCTCGGCGAGCTGGAAGGCTAGCTCGCGCGTGGGCGTCACCACGAGGGCGAACACGCCGAACGGGTGCACGGCGAGGCGGTGTAGGATTGGGAGAGCGAACGCAGCCGTCTTACCGCTTCCCGTCTCGTCGATGCCGAGCACGTGGCGGCCTTCTAGAGCCTTCGGGATGCAATGCCGCTGCACGCGCCGGGAAGTCCGCATCCCGAGCTCCTTGCAAGTCTTCAACGCCCATTCGGAAAGTCCGAGATTCGCGAACGTGACGGTTGCGGTGTCTTCGGGGCTTTCGGAGTTGTTGGAGTTAGGGCTTATGTTGTTAACGACGGCGTTTTTGGGGTGGGAGTTAAGGTTTATGTTGTCGTTGGACTTGGGAGCGGGGAGTGCGGGGTTTTGGGAGGGTTCGGGTATGGGTTTGGGTTTGGGTTTGGGTGTTGGTTTGAAGAGGGGGAAGTTTTCATATGCTTGTATCACATTCCATATGAAATGACTTGGACCCTGTTCTGTATAGATTGAATCCAACACAAAATGAGTATTTCACACATATGAATGCCATTTTCCCAAAAGATACTCTTTTTTAGCTTCTGTTAATGAATGTCTGTTCCAGGAGGCCAGAATCTAAAACAAATGGGCCATTGGTTGTTCTTTCTTCCCTCATCCTGTATGTGCATGTGGTTATTTTTCCTTTTAATCGAAGGCCTTTTATTTTTTATTTTTTTCAATACAGGAACCTATATTGACAAGAAGTGCCCCTTCACCGACAACGTTTGCATCCGTGGCTGTATCTTAGCTGGAACTTGTCACAGTGCTAAGATGAACAGGACTATTATTGTTAGGAGGAACTATCTTCACTTTATTAAGAAGTATCAGAGGTATTATCATACTTTGCTGCCCAGTTTTTATTTGCACACTTGGAGAAACATAAATTGTAATTTCCTTTTTCTTTACATGCTCTATTTAGATATGAGAAGTGGCATTCAAATATTGCCGCTCATATATCACCTTGCTTCCATGTGAAGGAAGGAGATCACGTTATTATTGGCCAATGCAGGTGAGACTTTATAGGAGAAGCTCTTTTTTTGTGTATTAACCTGGAGATTTTTTTTTTAATGTTATATGGATATAGATATAGATGTTTAATCTGATTGGCTTTATTTGTGCTACTTGTTTCGGCCACTTAGACAGTGAGGTTCAATGTGTTGAAAGTGATCCCAGCTGGATCTTCTAGTGGTGCGAAGAAGGCATTCACTGAAAATGTGAGATTTTAATGTTGCCATGTTAGTTACGAGTTAGTGATTTTGATTTATGTAAGATGACAAATATGAAGATCTTAACAAATTTTGGATTGCTTTTGAGGTTTTGTTCTGTGATTGGGTAAATGTTAAAAGGATTTTGATTTACGTTATGGTTCTTGAATACTAGTTTTGGCTCTATGCAGACTCATCATCTCTGCCTTTCAAGTATATAATTTAAATAATTTTGTTCCTTGTACATCTCAGGATTGGATTACATATTTGACATTTGTTTTTTTTTAGATTAAATATCTGACATGTGTTAGATGTGTGAATTAAACAATGATATATACAGCGAAAAGAGTAAATCACAATTCACATATCCCGCACTATCATTTAATGAATGGTTGAAACTTTTTTTTTTTTTAGGAAAAATGAATGGTTGAAACTTGAAAACTTTATTTCATCTATTTTATAAGCTTTCTGTTCTTGCTGATGCTACTCGGGTGTCTTACCCTAGGGTCCCTTTGTGGAGTGGGTCGGGTCTTTTGTTGGGCTGTAGTCTTTTTCATTTCTCCATGTTTTATCCTTTTTCTACCAAAAAAAAAGTGAAAAAAAGTAATTTTATGATATTTTTTGTTTTATATTTTATTTTATTTTGTTTTATATTTTATTATAATTATAATAAATAAGAGAAAAACCGGTAAAATAACTTCTTGTAGGATTTTTCCAAAAAAAATTACATAGTTATTATGATTTTTTAAATATATATTTTTCACTAAAAATGTGTCTCTTGAAAAAAAAAATTAACAAACGAGCCCAGTCCGAAAGCTCAAGCGCTCGCTCAATGGGTTAGTTGTGTGGACCAAAAAAAAAATTGAGTTAGTTGTGCAAGTTACTTTCTCTTTGCATAATTTATGATTTTTGATGATGTGAATGCAGGTTATAAAAACTACCACTCTGAATTCTTTATATCCCGTCGATTTGTATGTTAAAATAACTTTCGAGTGTCTGGGAAGATATGATCAATCAGAATTTTAATTTTTTAATGATGTTAAATTTTACAAATTATTGGGATGCTAGTGTTACATTGTTTGCTCATTTTGATGCCATTGGAAGTGTGACATTTGAGAACATCTTTACAATGAGCTTCTTTTATGTGTTTGGATGAAATAGTTTCAATACAACGGGAAGGAAGTATTTTTTTTATTTTAAGTACATATTTTTATTTTAGAAAATTTATAAAACCGATTGAGAGAAAAAATGATTTTGTTTGATCTTAATTTGAGTTTTTTATATTTAATTACCTAATTTATCAATGGATAACATACGATATTTGTAATTTGAATAAATAAAGATATAAGAGTAAAACATTCAATTTTAATATAAAAAAATTTAATTCTTTGATAAAAATTTTCTTTATGAATAATTTTTAAATGATTTACTATATTTAATATTAATATTAATTAAAGACATTTTCCTTCCAAAAATATTAATTAAAAAAATTGATTTTATTTAATATAAAAAAACTACAAAGATTTATATAATGAGATATAAAATACATGTGTCATGAGAAAAGAGAATTGTGTGTGCAATAATAAATAGAATTTAGTCATTATGTATTAACAGTGTAAAAACTTTTATAGAAATTTTCAACCATTCATCACTACGTAAACTTTTTTATAAATATTTTACGAAATTGTGTTATAATTAGACACCATGGTGAGATATATAATTGATTATCTGCATATTTTTTTTAAATTGTTAGTACATAATTATTCAACTCATAATAAATATTGAAGTTTTAATATTTAACAAAATAATTACACCCCACTTCTCATATGCTTTATTTTTTATGCTTTGCTTTACTTCAGTATACAATATAGAAAGTTCTATTTTTTTAACATCCCAGAATTAACTTTTCAAAAAAAAAAATACATTCCAAAATTATGGGTTTTTTTGTCAAAGAATTATAGGATTTTTTTGGTCAGAAATTATGGGCTTCAAAACGCAGGAACTGAAGAGATTTGGTAAATATACCTCACTTTTTTATCATACACCCCACATTAAAATAAAAAATTACCATTATGCCCTTATTAGTTTTTTTTTTCAATTTCGTGTTTTTACCGAAAACTCAGTTTGTATTCCGGAAACTGGAGTTTCCATAATGTAAAATTCAATTTTTCACACATATTCCGGAAACAAATTTGTATTTCGGAAACTGGAGTTTCTGGAATACAAAATTGCATTCAGGAAACTGGAGTTTCCATAATGTAAAATTCAATTTTTCACATATATTACAGAAATTAGAGTTTCCGGAATACAAATTTATATTCTGGAAACTTGAGTTTCCCGTAACAATATAAAAATACATTTCGGAAACTCAGTTTCCCGTCAAAATGCGAAATTGGAAAAAAAAATTCAAATTGATGAGGATATAATAATAACTTCCTATTTTAATGTATGGTATCTATAATATATATAAAGACGAACCCTCTCAATACCAAGTTTTACAAGTGTCGCTTTGGGAGCATTTCAAAGCACAATCGGACTGATTGCCTTTGAATAGGTTTAATTAATTGATTTGATTTGTATTGATTTGTATTGTATTTGATATTTGATATTTAATATTTAATATTGTATTTAATTTTCTTTTGAAAGTATCCAAATCAAATCGATAGTGTATCAAATGGGATTCGAATTTAAATGAATTTACAAACTAATATTATTCGATATTGTATTTAATTAGCATTTTTTTAATACATTTTTTTGGCTTCGATCTTTTTAAGACATAGAGTTGATCGCTGCGACCAATGCCTCCCTCCCCCTCTCCTCTCCCATGGCATCGCTGTCTCCAGCTCCTAGCCCTCACCATCTTCTTCCTTGAGGTATCTGTCGAGTTTTCCAATTCCTCCTTGCGATTTTGCCATAGGTTCCCGATCTCTTTCACAAAAGATCTTGGTTGTAGTGGTTCACGCGACAATGGATGATTCTCAGTAGCCATGGATGGAGCGTGACAATTGAGATGGTAGATCTACTTGTTTTGCTGTCTATATTTGTTCTTTTAGTCTTGTATATTTTTCTGTAATTCTTTTTTATTGGGAAATATTGCGTTGGTTGGTCATAGGATTGTACTTTTTTTGCTTATTCATATTTCCATATATGGATGTTGAAACAAAATATAATGAGCAAGATAAAGTACCTATTGGTACAGTGATGATGACATATTCAAATTCTGGTTTTGCATGGTAGTACATGTTTCATCCATACAAAATAGAAAACTTTTAGTGTATAAGATTTAGCTTGATAAAGGCATGACCCAACATCATCAAAATTGCAAGATTACATGGAAGATTATGAGTTGAGCATTCTTTTTCAGTCTCTCTAGGCTTTGGGATGCTACTTATGCAATTTGTACCAAATATAAGACCGGTGACACCTGCTTTTCTGAGAACAGGTTTTGTGGAAAGACAAATGAAACTGTTTAGAATATTCAACAGATGAAAATGTGATTCCTTTGAAGGGTGTTTTGACGCCAATCGATAGAACAATTTTAATTGTGTTTGGCTTAAATTGTTAATCTCTATAGAGAAATACTAAATTCTAGAAGTATTTATATTTCTTTGAGCACTAGCTTGCTGGAAAACTAGATTCATGGTTCTAAATATTCTACTACTGTATTAGTTTTTCTTTTGGTAGAGATGAAATCAAATGTAAAGATGTTGGTTGGACAGAGAGATTGGTGGAACACAAACTAATAACATTGGTCACTTAGCTACTCTTTATTTTCATATTTTATGTTAATAATAATCAATTCAATGCATGATTTCACTTAAAGATTATTTAAATTCTCAATTGGGAGTTGTTGTTTATATTTTTTTTCTTATTTTATTAAATTTGCTCAGTGTAACTTAGAAAATGGTAAAAAAAATCTTTGATGAGTTTTAATTTGATTTTTTAGAAGACTTCTTCCATCTTGATTTGAATTTGCTTTTCAAATTTAGGTAATAATTTTATTTGATCTTAATTACAAATTATTTTTCTCAAGATTAGATAATAAATAAAAAATTTATTTTTGTGTTGATTCAAATTTGATCTCTTTAGGATTAGTATTATTACATTAATTAATGATTGATTTGCCATATTTTAAATTGATTACATTGCACGATATGATTTTATACTACGGTAATATATAATAATAACAAATTAATAATGATTTTGGTTCTCCAATTTGTTAATTGATAGAATCTGTTTAAATTTGGTTTTATGGATTAATATAGATTTCCATGATTACACATTTTAAATTACTACTCAACATTTGGCAAGATATTTCTTTTGTCACCACAATAATGATTGATTTGCCGCATTTTTTTACTTTTTAAATTTTAAATTGATTACAATGCATGATATGGTTTCTTACTACGGTAATAATGCTAAAAAATTAACATTGGCTTTGAGGCCTCATTTTCAAGCAAAATAATAATAATAATAATAATAATAATAGTTTCTTTTCTCCAATTTGTCAATAAATATAATCGAATTAAATTGGGTTCACACATTATGGATTAATATAGATTTTCTTAATTACAGATTTTTTTTAGTCTTTTGACATTTTACAAAATATTGATTTTGCCAATAATTGATACATTATACCATTTGTCACATCGTTAGTTAATATTTTTTCATGTTCATTACTTACAAATATAAATCAATACCCAACAAATCAGTTAGCAGTATATTTGTAATCAATTTATAATTATAATTATAATTTATTATCTCATTTACTTTATTGTGGATATTTTATTTATATGAACAAAATAGAATTTACTTTTAACATTAATTTCTATACGTAAAGTGACTAAAATAAAAAACACTAAATATTTATATTTGCAAGTATTATTTCATAGGGAGTAAACTATATAAGACAAATTTTTAATAAAGATATAAGAAATTATTTTTATATGGGATAAACATATATAGTATAGGAATCAAAATAGTATAGTGACCCGTGCAATGCACTAGATAAATATTTCATGGATAAACATGTATATATATATATATACATGAAAGTTAAAATATAACACATTGGGATGACCAATATTTTATACAAGAAATTTATTAATATCTATATTAAAATATATTACTATTTAAAATACATACTAACAAGTACAACGCGGGAAAAAAACACATGTTGCATCATCTCTAAGCATCAAACTAAGGGGAGAAGAAGTCATTTCTAAAATTGTTAAAGAAAAAGGATTTGAATACCTCAAGTGGAAACCTTTTTCCATGTGGCAGGGTTTGGCCAAATTGGTTTGAAGGCGCTTGACCCATGAGAACTCAGCAAGAAACAATTCGAGAATTAAGTTCAACAATAATTTCTAAGATATGCAAATTTCTTTAACCAATCTAAGACCGAAAATCAAGGCTCACAATTCTCAGGAGGTGAGTACAACATCCCTACCAATGTCTATGTCCTTGAAAAGGGCAAAAAATTGAAACTTCACCCAAAACCCCATCAAAGTTAAGGTGGGTTTGAGTGAGTACCACAGATTTGAGTTTTTGACATGCCTACTTAAATCAACTATTTAAACCATCTTACTACTTCAATCATAATTTATTCATTTTTCGTTACACTCTACTTTAAAGTTGAAAATTAATCAAATAGTAAATGCCCATTATATATCACGTGCATTGCACGGGCAACACATTGGAGTGACAACAGTTGTAGTAGAAATTGTGGTTTTTTAACAGTTGTATTAGAAATTGTTAGTTTATAATTCATTTTGCCTAAAGATATATGCACATAACCTATTTCTTTAAGATTTATATAAATTATAAAGTATTAATATATATATATATACACACACACACATAAAATATTTATCCCGTGCATTGCACGGGTCACTGTACTAGTATTTACCAATTCCCGAACTGAATGGCTCTTTTGTTTTGGGCTAACCAAATCAGCCCATTGTCAAAGCACAGAAGTGGAAATCTTATATGGAAGAAGGGCAAACAAAAACGTATCTCTCCACAAAGCTGAGCTTAGGGTTTAGTGTGCGGCTACCACATTCCCATCACCCTCCTCTGTAAAGCTCCGTTCACCATGGCTGAACAAGTAGCTTCATTCTCTTTTTTTTTTCCTCAATAATGTTTTTTGCTTTGTTTCCCTTTCTACAATTCGTTTTCATCGGTTGTTCTTAGGTTCTGTTTGGATCTTCTGTTGAGAATTTTTTTTAATTTTTCTAAATTCTATATTACAGACTGAGAAGGCTTTTCTGAAGCAACCTAAAGTGTTTCTAAGGTATATTAAATGCTCCCAAAATGCTTTGTTTTTTGTTCTCTTTTCATTCTGAAGCTGATGCAGAGTACTAATAGTTTGTTATTCTGATCAATCTCGAAGCTCGAAGAAATCTGGGAAGGGAAAGAGGCCTGGTAAAGGTGGAAATCGCTTTTGGAAGTCCATTGGGCTTGGATTTAAGACTCCCAGGGACGCTGTCGAAGGTTCCTCTCTCTCTCTCTCTCTCATAAAATGTATATTCTGCATTCTGTGTAATGTGAATCTATCAGATTATTGTCCTGGATCTGTGCAATGTTATACTTTTGGGGATGTGGGATGTTTGTAAAATAAGTTATAAGCTCACCTTCTCATATGGGGTCTTCTCTCTTAGTTGTTGCTGCACATCCATTGTTAATTTGCAACTCTATATTTAAGCTTTGTGTTTTCGTGTTGATTTAGTGGTGGTCCGTCTGGTGAGGTGAGTTAATGTTAGAATTACATGTAATAATTTAGTCTCCAGAAGACTCAACCTGTTATGAAAGATTCACAATCGCACATTCCTAAAACTATGCTGGCTAATTTGAGTTAGCGGTTGTTGTATGATGATAAACTGAAGTGCATATTGTTTTTATGTAATGGTTCTTAAATAAGCTTTACGAATCTATATCAGGGATTTGAGACATATGTGATTGGTGTGAACATTTTTTACTACAGGATTCAACTTTCAAGTGTAGGTCTATATATGCACACACTCAGTTTTTGTCTCTATTTAATGTAAATCCTCTGGGATGTTTTGTCATGCAAGCGTTGTTGGGAAATAGTTGTAACTTGTAATCTAGGATACAGAACAAAAAAATTCAAATTTTGATTATTGAGAGGTCGATGATTCTTAATATCCTTAGTTAAAACTCTTTTTGTCATTGCTCAGGTCCTGTCATAATCTTCATATGCTTGTATCATTCCATATGAAATGACTTGGACATTGTATCCAACACAAAATGGGTATTTCACACATATGACTGCCATTTTTCCCAAAAGCTAGTCTTCAGCTTCTTTTCATGAAAATGAATGCCCGCTCTAGGAGGCCTGAATCTAAAACAAATGGTCCATTGGTTGTTCATCCCTTGTCCTGTATGTGCATATGGTTATTTCTCATTCTAATTGAAGACTTATTATTTTATTTTATTTTTTTTATCTTTTTTTCAATACAGGAACCTATATTGACAAGAAGTGTCCCTTCACTGGCAATGTTTCCATCCGTGGCCGTATCTTAGCTGGAACTTGTCACAGTGCTAAGATGAATAGGACTATTATTGTTAGGAGGAATTATCTTCACTTTATTAAGAAGTATCAGAGGTATTCTCCTTTCATACTCTGGTGCCCAGTTTTTATTTGCACACTTGGAGAAACATAAAGTATGATTCCCTTTTTCTTTACCTGCTCTGTTTAGATACGAGAAGAGACATTCAAATATTCCCGCTCATATATCACCTTGCTTCCGTGTGAAGGAAGGAGATCACGTCATTATTGGCCAATGCAGGTGAGACTTAATAGGAGAATCCCTCTTTGTGTATTAACCTGAAGATCCTTTTTTTTTTGTTATATGGATATAGATATGCATTTTTAGTCTGATTGGCTTTATTTGTGCTACTTCTTTAGGCCACTCTCAAAGACAGTGAGGTTCAATGTGTTGAAAGTGATCCCAGCCGGATCTTCTAGTGGTGCGAAGAAGGCTTTTACTGGAATATGAGATTTTATTGAGTTTTTATTGAAGGACAATGTTTCCTTGTTAGTTACTAGTTTGTAATTCTGATTTATGTAATGTGACAAATATAAAGATCGAATCAATTTTGGATTGCTTTTGAGGTTTTGTTCTGTGATTTTATAAATTTTAAAAGGATTTTGATTTACTTATCTCTCACAAATGCACAATCATTAACTTACAACCACTTACCTTTTAGGAGTATGTTAGTGAGTTACACTTTTGAGTGTATTTAACAAATTTAAGTGATTATTTTATTAACGTATTCCTTATAAAAATAAATGGGTGTATATATATTAGCCAACCTCTTTCATTAAAACAGGGTAAAATAAGATATTTCTAATATACAATAATTAATTTGGGAGAATGAGTGTCTTGGGGATGTTTGTGGGTTTAGTTTATGCCTTTCTCTGCATACAGTTAATTTCCGAGCAAAATAGTTTATGACTATTTTTTTGGATTTTTCAATTTTTCCTAAATTTCAATATTGGTCTTTCTTTCAATATTTGTGGTCGCAACAAATAAGATAAAGTTATATTAAAGATAAAGAAAATACAAGTTTTTAACACAAGGAAACCTATAAGTATGAGGTGTTTAAAGAAACAATTTAATTAAATACTTATTTGATGAGTGTAAACTATGTTAGTAAATTAATTAGAAAGTCTATAAAAACAAGTTAAAAAATACTTTATTGATATATTATAAGCTATTTTTATAAGTCACTCATCTTTATATAAATATTTGTCTTAAAATAATGTTGTAAGATGGGCTGAGCAGTCTTATGTGGGCATAGCCATTAGTGATTTCAATTTCATCAAGCAATTCTTTCAATAATTTCCGTTGTGTCCACATTAAAAGAGATGCTAATTTGATAGCTCATTGTTTAGCTAAGTGTGCTGTTAGTAATCCGGATAGGGTATGGATTGAAGGGTTTCCTGCTTGTATTTTGCCTGCTTTGGCTACTCTTCTTACTTTTTAGGCCAAACGTTCATTATTAATAGTTCTCATCTTTTACGTAATGAAAAAAAAAACTCGTAAAATGTTTTATAGCCTTTTTCTCTCCATAGACGATTCAAATCCACGTGCAACACGTTATTATTATTACTGGTTTTACATCAAAGGAAAGGTCTCAATGCTTGCATGCGTCTGGAACCCTGACAATGGCATTGTTGATGTTGCTGGTGCCGTGGTGATATTGTGATAACAGCTTGCGACTTGAGTGGATCAATAATGAAACCGTCAGATATATATCTAGCTTAGCTAGCCTATGAGAACAGTTGTTGTCTCCACATCATTGTCATATGTGGCATTGCTCAAATTGATAGTTTGACACCCCAGATATGATTGGGAATTTTCTTTTTGTCTTGAGCAAATTACCTAGCATTGGTGCTGTTAATGAAATCAGATCACCTGATTCACCATCAAGGTTTTAAATTGTGGTGGTCTATAATTGCAATTGTGATTATAATATTAAGGTTTTTGGAGTCTCTAAAATCGCATTACAACCGCAATTTCAGTTGTATTTATCATTAATTTTCTATAATATCAAGGATCACGGTATAACTACAATTGCAATCGCAACTGCAATTTGAAACATTGATAACCGTATTCTACAAAATCTTGTCTTGTAATGCTTTAAACTCTCATTTTGATTCCGAATTGTGTCATTGGATTTTATTTCTAATGAAGTTCCTCTCTTTTAAAATCTTTGTCTATGTATATCTGATGTATCTAATCTGGTTTCTAAGTGTAATTTGATTAAATTTCATTCCTATTGAATTTTCTCTACTTACACTAGCATAATCTTTTGGTGCTTCAGCCTTCAGGTCCCACAACAGGAAGAGCTCATATATGCTATTTACTTTAAATTAAGTAATTTTATTGTTAAATGTGTTTTTAATCCCTATAAAATTAGTTAAATTTGATTTTAGTCCCTATAAGAATTTTATATGTTTTTAATCGTGTATTTAATGAAAATAGTATGTTAAAAATCTTAGAGAAAAAAAAATGAAATTTAACCAATTTTAATTTTATAGAAATTAAAAATATATTTAACCTCTAATATTATAATCCAACAATACTATTATTTAGTACGATGGAGTTTTTAATCCCTTTATTACCTTAATGTGATTGATCGTAATGTTTGTTAATTTTCTCTCTGGAAATCAGTCTCTAGTTTTCCCTTCCTCTCGCGTAGTTGAACAAATAAAGCATAGATGCAAGGGCGTTAGAGTTGGAGAAATATGCCGCTGTTAGAATCATAACCATGCAATTCTTTCAGCCTTTTGACACTACTTATCATCAAAAAGGAGTTCATTCCTTCTAGCAAATAGCTTGACTTGACCATAAAGACTATATGAACAATTATAGTCCTTGTTGGAATCCTAATTTGGATAGCCACTAAATTTGTAAAGTTAAGAATCAGATTGAAAAAAAAAAAAAATCAATTTGCTTCGATTCCTTATCTCTGATATTAATATATGATTAGCTAAACTATGGTACTTATGAGTGATGGGGTGCGTCATACAGCACCTGAGCCAACAAAATCATAGAACTAAACTATATCTAAAGGTGGTGCTGATTTGTTTGCATACTGCTAACTAGCTCTGTTGTGGAAACTCGAAATATATAGAGAGAAATCTAATGTTTTTTTACTGAATAAATCATTTATTAGCTCCAACAAATTAATCAACTTCATAAAACTTTGAACTATTTCTTTTTTTTATCTAATACGAATATCTGATTTTAAAGTTAAACCCTTTAATTGATAATCAAATCCCTTTTACAAAGAAGTGTATGGACGCATCTTAACTATTCAAATAATGTCAGTTGTACCAAGAGGAAGCCGTTCGGACATTGTGCATGCAACGATTAATTCCTCATATCTCTGGGATCATTGTGTCAAGTATTAACTTTGACCAAGAACATGTGTTTGCATAATGGTTCAGCAGGTACCGATGCAGTAGAACTAAAACAGTTTTCACAATGGATTCTAAAAGTTGGAGATGGAAAATTAGGTGAACCAAATGATAGTTATGCAGAAATTGATATTCCAGAAGAATTTTTGATCAAAGATTTTGCTGACCCAATAGAAGCTATAGTTCAAAGTACATATCCAAACTATATACAACATTATAATGATCAAGACTTCTTGCAAGCAAGAGCTATTCTAGCATCAGCAATAGACGTTGTTGATAGAATTAATGAATATGCGCTAGGCTTGATTCCAGGTAGCTAATATCATATGTCACTTCCATTTTGCGTAATTGATCATAAAATATTTACTCATATAATACAATTGATCATTTAATGTCTATCTTTTTACAGGTGATGAAAGAGAGTATCTAAGCTCAAATTAAGTTGACAGATCAAAAGCTAATGACAACAACTCATTGGAAATATTTACCCCAGAATTCCTCAACCCTTTGAGTACATCAGGTCTTCCAAATCACAAGATAAAGCTAAAGGTGGGAAGTCCAATAATGTTGATGAGAAATTTAGACCAATCTGAGGGCTTATGCAATGGAACTAGATTGATAGTCACGCAGCTAGCGCAAATCATGTTCTTAAAGCAATGATTATCTCTGGAAAGAATATTGGAAACAAAGTCTACATTACTCGGATGGATATGTCTCCTTCGCAATCACCATGGCCTTTCAACTTATAAGGAGACAATTTCCAATAATAGTCTCATATGCTATGACTATTAATAAGTCTCAAGGTCAATCATTGGAAAGAGTGGAATTATACTTGCCTAAAGCAGTCTTTACTCATGGCCAGTTGTATGTGGCAATCTCTAGAGTGAAGAGCAAACATGGTTTGAAAATATTGATACATGATGAACAGAAATAAGCATTGACAACTACCACCAAAACCTCTGACAAGTAACTGTCTGTTTAATTTCAATTTATTTTTGCCTAATATTCATACAAATATTATGAAAAAATATTCATGAATTTTACGAATTACTGTAGAGTTTGAGAGCAACATACAACTAATTGCTAAGTTGTCAAATCTACAAGTAGGTAAAATATTAATTAAATGTTACTAACAACTGATTGTGCTACAATATTTTAGTTACTGATATTGTAATACTTGATTGTTCTCAAATTTTCATGACATCTAATCCAATTAATTTAAATTCGTGTAGATTTTATCCATTTTGAAGAGTTAGTTGTTTATAATGAGGTTTCAAATCCTAGAGGAAAAATGGAATTACAACTCAGTGACTTCAATGATGAAGTTGGTCAGATAAATTGTATTTTGTAAGGTTGCATTTTTTGTGAACACAGCAGTGACAGTAGATTGGTCTTCAAAATATTTTGGATGTCTTCCAAGATGTTTTGTGATGTGTTTTGAAGGTCAATATGCATTATTATCACTGTAAATTACTCATCTTTGTAGCTATATATATTGTGTGGAAAACAAGTATACCTTATTTTGGATGTCTTCCAAGATGTTTTGTGATTTGTTTTGTTATATCCCTTATTTGTTATTTGGACTGCAAATAAAAACAACCACTAAAAATATAACACAAAATATTCCTGGACTTTAGATATCTTTTGGCAGCCATGTAGATGTCCACCATGAGCTTCATTATGATGCATTACCTATACTTCAATCAACACAAAATAGTTTTTATTTGTAGGTAGACATATTTGGTGTATTTGAAATAATAAACACAATTAATCTAAATTTTTTTTATAAGCAAAAATTTATTAAGAAGAAAACAACTAAATCGGAACACAAAATATGTCCAGATTTAGCTACAAGGAAAGAATAATATTGTTATCAGTACAAAAAATGACCGATCTCCTACCATAATACAATACAACTAGCTAGCGTAAAAAACATCACTACAGGAAAAGACATCCCAACTAAGTTAGCACCTCAGACCCTATTTACCATTTGCAGCACGCCAAACCTATATGAGTAGCTAATAAAATCACCTCAACCTATCAAAACTATACCAAAACCATTCACAACTGTGGGAGAAACCGAAGCCATGGTGTCAGGACGGACAAACAAATACGAGATTACATAGAGCTATCCAGGTTGGTTCACAATTGTGGAGAAATTCCCACCCTCTGTGTGAAATCATCAGACCCAAATTCTAATATAATCCAGAGCATCTCACAATTGTGGAGAAATTGTCACCCCCAGCGTGAAATCGTCAGACCCAAATGCGGAAACGCATAGTAGAAACCAGAGAAGTCCACCGCTGTGAAAAATGTCACACCACTGTTGTGAAATAGTCAGACCCAAATGCAAATACAATCCAGCGCAGCTCACAATTTTGAACAAATTCCCACTCCTGGTGTGAAGTCGTCAGACCCAAATGCGAAAATGCAGATTAGAAACCAGAGCAGTCCACCGCTTTGAAAAAGGTTACACCCACGGTGTGAAATCTTCAGACCCAAATGCAAATACAATCCAGCGCAGCTCACAATTGTGGACAAATTCCCACTCTTGATGTGAAGTCGTCAGACCCAAATGCAAACACACAGAGTAAAAACCAGAGCAGTCCACAGCTGTGAAAAAAGTAACATCACCGCACACCCGTGCGTACGCACGGGTTTGTAACTAGTATATATATAACACAGATTTTTGACAGAAGATATATAGTACAAAATAATCTAAATTGTAAAATGACTCTTAATCTATTTAAAATTAAAGCATCATAACATCAAACTAAATATAAAAAAAAAATTCATAGCAAAATGACCGAATATAAGGATTTTAGGTGATTTGTTTTTCAGAATCTTTCGATTTCTGCAGATTGATGTTATGTGTCGACATCTTACCTATGTGATAATTAGACGATGTGGGACTTAATCATGCAACACAACATAGAGTTGTGCCATGCTATCGGTCTGGCCTTCACTCCTCCAAGACTCCGAAAGGCAAAAACCATAAACAGTGTAAATATCTCAACGACCATTGTGCCTCATATGTAGAAATCTACAGCAGATAGTTGCTTATAAGATTCACAGAGAAACCCATTTTCAAGGGAAAAAAATTGATGGTCTAGTTGGAGTTGATGATACTGATTCACAGAGCTAAACTTAAGGAAAGTTTAAGGCACTTCACCACCAAAAGTGGGAGATGTTCTACTATGTGAATGCAGATTCTGCATTGCCATCTCTATAGTTAAAACTTACAAGTACACTCTCTAGCTAGAACTGTGGTATGAGGGGAGTGCACTGTGCACTTCAACTTGCACTAAACTTAGCCAACGGGGTAAGCTAGGATTTTCACAGTTGTGTGTGAGAAGGGGTATGTCACAATTGACATTGTTCTTCTCTTGGTAATTTTGAAGTCATTCAGATCTGTCTTATAATTTATTTGTTTTTTAACATTAATTTTATTTGTTGATGAGCAAATGACCAAACATTGACACCTTTATTTATTGAAAAAATTATATTCATCTCCTCATAGATTTATTTTAAATGATACATATATCCCTTTTATTTTTGTATTATCTTTCTTTTATAGAGTAAATAAATATAAATATATAATTTCATTCACAGAAGATGTCACTTGTGTCATCAATATTTTAAAAAAAAATAGAGTTAAATATATTTTTAGTCCCGGTAAATATATCAGTTTTCCCTTTTAGTCTCTTAAAATTTTTTTGTCTCTTTTTAATGCTTCATTTTTTAAAATGAATAATTTTTATTCCCTATGACTTTTTTTTAAATTTGAAAAATATTTTTAAAAATTCATTTCACCCCTCCTAATTTTCAATTACAAATTTTTACTAAATCCTTATTCTCCATTTCGAACCAGGCATTTTATGGCCTAACCCATCCTAAAACACATCGGGTCAAGCCGAGTTCGAATTATTTACAAAGTAAAATAACCCAAAGCACTACAAAATGTATAAAATACTGGTCTGACCTGTCTCGATGGACCCATCGAACCAAACCAAAATAATTTGATTTTTTCAAGTATGTAATTAACGAGTCCAGTGTAGCCTAAAACTCAAGTCCATCGGGTTGGGCCGTCGAGTCAGATCAAAATTGACATCTCTCGAAATGGAAAAGAAGGTTGGGTAAAAATTAAGAATTAAAAATTAGGAGGAATTACAATGAATTTTTAAAAAATATTTTTTAAAAAATATTTTTTAAATTTAAAAAAATAGCCACAGAAACTACAAATGATACATTTTCAAAAATAAAAAACTAAAAAGAGACAATTTTTTTTAGAGATTAAAAATGAATATTAAAATATTTACATAGATTAAAAACATATCTAACTCGAAAAATTGTTTATACAAACTGGACTCTATTTCATTAATAAGTTGATAACCTTAACAAACTTATTTGTTAGCAAATTGATAATTTTGAAAACTAGTCTGAATAAAAAAAATCAAATACCAAAATATTATAAGTAATAACATATTTCAAGAATCGAATTATATATTTTCTAATTGATATATTTGTATGTTATTGTTTTCAATAATCTATGCTATATATGCAAGTTTTGCCACTAGAAAAATGAAGCATATTGAAAGAAGCTTCAGAAGATACAATTAAAAAGTACAACAGAACTACTATCTTCTTTTTTTTTTGGTGAGTGTAGAGGGGCAACAGGCCCACAGAACTACTATCTGAAGGCATCGTAACAGCAAAATAATAATAAAAAGATTTCATGTAAAAAAGCCAAATTCAATGATTTTGAGGATTTTGTTGTTTTTCAGAATCTTTTGAATTTGGCTGATAGGTTGTGTGCGTCGACACTATATAAAGATATTAATATTTGATAATTACACGATGTGGGGCGTAAGGATGCAATACACAACAGAAAGTTCTGCAATGCCGTCGGTCTGAACTTCACCCCTCCAAGACTCCGCAAGGCGAAAACCATAAACAGTGTAAATGCCTCGACGACCATGTGAAGATGGATTTAACCATTTGTGCTAGGTTTTACAGACAGATGTTCTACTATTTGAATGCAGATTCTGGATTGCCATCTCCAAATAGTTAAAACTTACAAGTACAATCTAGAAACCGTGGTATGTGGGGAGTGCACTTCGACTTGCACTAAACTCATCCAACGAGGGAAGCTAGAATCTTCACAATTTATGTGTGAGAAGGGGTTTGTCACAATTTGACATTATTTTCTCTTGGTGGTTTTGAAGTCATTGTCTTCACATCTGTCTTATAATTTATTTGTTTTTTAAAATTAATTTTATTTATTGATGAGCAAATGACCAAACATTGTCAACCAAGTAATTAAGGCTTAAAAAATTGTCTTTCTAGATATGACGCAACAGGAGTAAGGTGAATTATATAATAATAATAATGAACAAAAAAGAAATAAATTAATTATGTTTTTCTTGTTCTTCCTATCCCCTTAAAAGAGGTGCCTGGTAAACAATAATACAATATGAACTACAAAAGTTATATTTGATTTCAATTCGATCTCTTTGGGCAAAATGGCCTAGTGTGTCTTTGGATTAAAGTTTGAACTTTGAAGTAACATCATTTTGCAAACTTAAGTTTGGTAAAATGAGTTTACATGATTTATGTTTGATTTTTTTTTTGTCAAAAACATATTTGACAAAATGAAATTTGTTTGAATAATACTAATAAAAAAAATACTTTTAAATGTGCAAGTACCGAAAAGGATATAAATTTTATAATTTAATATTAATATTGATATTACTTTTTAAAAAATAAACAACTAATTATGAAAATAAAAGTAAATCATTAGTTGATAATAAATAATAAGATCGCACCAAAATGTATATAAAAGTAAAAAAAGACAAATAAAATATAAGCTTAATTAAGTTGCAATTAAATATATAGGGAAAGCAACAATATCCAAATTAAAGTAATTAAATTAAATAACAACAAGACACTGCTAGGTCACTTAGTAGAGCTTAGCATTTGTAACGTCAGACACCCGAGTTCAAATCCCACCTCCCTATATAAAAAAAAAAATTTAAAATTTAAATACATGACTAATTAGGTTGTATATGCTCTATGATTTGACCTTTGATCGAGTCCTAAACAAGATCCATCTCCTTTGAAGATACTATAATTAAACCGAATGTAAATGATTTTTTTTTAAAAATATTTGTTGATTATTGTTCATTAAAATATTTAAAATTAGTGTAAGATTGTGCTTGAAACACATGGGTGCCACTACTATTTCACATTAGTAATCATATGAATACATGCATGGGGCTTGATGGGGGAAGGAATGGGGATAATTTGTTGGGCACAAGAGATGGTCACTGGTATGACTTGTGTTATCTTTTTCTCTTAAGATAAATGGTTGTTGTAGAAATAAGTAATAAGTAGTTATTAATTATAATGATATTATATTATGCCAAAAAATAAATTACAAAATGGGAACACTGCAAAACTTAATGATGTAGATCACTGTAGCAATTGCATCATATCGCTCCGTTCTCCCACTAATTGCTGTTTGGTGGTGAATGGTCCAAACACATCCCCATCTTTCTTTACTAAGGAGTTTGTGGCATTGTAACCTCTTGATATGTTCAAAACGAAAGCAATCAGTATTGAAGAAGTACAAGTAAATTGTTTGCAGTGAAGAGAATTAGTATTTTAAACCACAAAGAGAGGTAGTAAATAAAAAATTTCCTCCCATAATTTTGACTAGCTACCTAAGTTCTCTATAGGATATCATATCTTGAACAAAAGTTCATCTACTTGAAGATAGAATAAAGCACAAATTGCAGCAAAAAGTTTCCATATTTCGCAGTTTCAAATACTAATCACTAGTCTTCACCAAAAAAAAAAAATACTAATCACTAGTAGCATTGCTTTTGTTCATCGAGTTCACTAGCAGCAATACTAATCACTAATATTCACTATGATTGGGTGGCAATGGTAGCATAAACCAAGCAATTCGAAAATGGCTTAAAGCAAAGGGGATGAGACCTAAACATGGATAATTTAGGCGAGGGTTCTGGTTTAAGAGCAGATGAAAGACAAACATTAAACAACCCTAGTGCCAATGTCTAGTCATCTAAGAGGCTCATTTCTTCTCAGAGTAAGGTCATAACCACAATGAAGAGAAAAAGAGAAACCTCTTGTAAGGGTTTGGCTTGCTGTTGATTATCTTATCAGGTTGTAGGATAATTATGAAGGTAAAACTAGTACCACCAGTTGTGGAAGTTGCTTCTATCCTTTCTTCTGCTCTGATTTTAGTGCTGTTGCAATGCATTCCCGTGTTTGGGTGTCCTTTCTTCATTCTTCTGCACAAGTTCATTCGCAACAAGTAACTAGCAGCAAAGCTTGCAGACTGCCGAAGCACAGGGGCAGAGTTATGTTCATATTGCTTTTTGGTGTATTCAGATCATGCATGTCAGAAGGTCACAATATATTTCCATTTTTTAGTATGGTTTTTTCAATCTCGTGCAAAACTTGACCCCTCTATATAACGAGTAATCAACAACAACAACAACAAAAACGAGTAATCAACAAAGCTTTTTCATGGTTTATATCTCAGTGTCACATGGGATTCATTCAACTCTCTCAATCTCATGAATAGCTTATTTGAGCTTATAAACTGGCACAAGCATTTGTGAGAGTATTTAGGAGAGCAAACATAGCCTATGCCTAGCCCATAAGATGCTGTTAGCTTATTTTCATAAGCTCTAATAAATGGCTTATCAAAATGGCTTATGCAGTTACATAAGCTCTCATGCAATAAACATTGTCATAAGCACTTAAATAAGCTGTTTATCCAATCAAAGCCCTTGTCTAGGTAAAATTGAAGAAGAGTTTTACTAAGGCAAACAAACAAACAAACAAACACGGACAAAAAGGAAAAGGAAGGATTTCATTACTACTATCTTTGATAGAAATCGAATAGAGAGGGGAAGGGCAATGCAGTGTTCTAGTGTGATTGTGTTACCATTTATTACTATAAGAAAAACTAGAAATAAGTAGCTGCTACTACTAGTCCCAGTTTCTGCTCCGAGGACAGGGATCATTTCCAGTTCTTAAAATCATTCAATTCCTAATCTCTATCCCTCTCTCATTTTCACTTGCAACACCAATCAACTTCACAGAAGAGCAAATGACCTAAATTGTCGCCACCAATCCATGCCTTAAGCCTCAACATTCGTTCAGAGAAACACAATCCCAAGTAAAAATTAACCAACAATTACGCTTCCAAAAAACTAAAAAGTGATAAATTTAGGTTTACACAAGAGTGATTGTGAGCTAAACCGCATCAATCAAGCAATGCTGTGCCATGAAATCGCCGCTTTACGCTTGTTCCTATGCGCCCACGCATCGCTATTCCTCTTCCAATTCCGAACCTGCAATGGCTTCTCCTTCTTCTTCCCCTCTCACCCGCGCCGCGAAGAACGGAGGCCTCGCGGCCGCAACCGCGATCCTCGGCAGCCCCAACTGCAGAGGAACCGATTCAGATTTCCTTTTGCCTTCCTTTGCCGAGAATGCGGAGAGGAAAATGTCGCCGGACTGCTGCTGCTGTTGGCTTCGGCGGCGGAAGAAGAAGGATCGAATAGGAAATATAAAACACAAAGATTTTTGACAGAAGATATAGGTACAAAAAGATAATCTAAATTGTAAAATGACTCTTAATCTATTTAAAGCATCGTAACAAAAATATTCATTTCAAAATCAAAAAGACCAAATTCAAGGATTTTGGGTGTTTTGTTTTTTTCAGAATCTTTTGAATTTGGTCAACCAGTATTATGTGTCGACATAATATAAAGATCTTACCTATGTGATAATTAGACGATGTGGGACTTAATCATACAACACAACAGAGTGTTGTGCTTGTGCCATGCTATCGGTCTGGACTTCACTCCTCCAAGACCCCGAATGGCGAAAACCATAAACAGTGTAAATATCTCAACGACCATTGTGCCTCATGTGTAGAAATCTACAGCAGATAGTTGCTTATAAGTTATAAGGTTCACAGATAAACCCATTTTCAAGGGAAAAAATTGATGGTCTAGTTGTAGTTGATGATACTGATTCACAGAGCTAAACTTAAGGGAAATATAAGGCACTTCACCACCAAAAGTGGGAGATGTTCTACTATCAGGGGAGTGCACTTCAACTTGCACTAAACTCAGCCAACGGGGTAAGCTAGGATTTTCACAGTTGTGTCACTTGTGTGCGAGAAGGGGTATGTCACAATTGACACTGTTCTTCTCTTGGTAATTTTGAAGTCATTTTCTTCACATCTGTCTTATAATTTATTTGTTTTTTAAAATTAATTTTATTTGTTGATGAGCAAATGACCAAACATTGACACCTTTTATTTATTGAAAAAATTATATTCATCCCCTCATTTATTTTAAATGATACATATATCCCTTTTATTTTTGTATTATCTTTCTTTTATAGAGTAAATAAATATAAATATATAATTTCATTCACGGAAGATGTCATTTTGTGTCATCGTTATTTTAAAAAAAATTAGAGTTAAATATGTTTTTAGTCCCCATAAATATATCAGTTTTTCCTTTTAGTCTCTCAACAAAAATTTGTCTCTTTTTAATCTCTCATTTTTTAAAATATATCATTTTTATTCCTTATGACCTTTTTTAAATTTGAAAAATATTTTTAAAAATTTTTTTTTACTCCTCCTAATTTTCAATTACAAAATTTTACCAAGCCCTTATTCTCCATTTCGAACTAGACATTTTCTGGCCTAGCCCAACCTAAACAGGTCGAGTCAAGCTGAGTCTGAGTTATTTATAAAGAAAATAGCTCAAAGAACTAAAAATGTATAAAATACGGGTCTGACCTCTCTCGATGGACCCATCGAACCAAGCCAAAATAACTCGATTTTTTTCAAGCATGTAATTAACGAGTCCAGTGTAGCCTAAAACACAATCCCATTGGGCTGAGCTGTTGAGTCGGGCAAAAATTGACATTTCTAAGAATAGAAAATGAGGTTGGATGAAAATTGAGGATTGAAAATTAAGAGGGATTAAAATGAATTTAAAAAAAATATTTTTTTGAATTTAAAAAATAGCCACAGAAATTACAAATGATACATTTTAAAAAATGGATAGCTAAAAAGAGACAAAAGTTTTTTGAGAGACTAAAAGCAAATATTGAAATATTAACATAGATTAAAAACATATATAACTCAAAAAATTGTTTATACAAACTGAGTTCTATTTCATTAATAACTTGATAACCTTAACAAACTTATTTGATAGCAAATTGATAATTTTGAAATCTAGTCTGAATAAAATAATTAAATACCAATGATTATAAGTAATAACATATTTCAAGAGTCGAATTATATATTTTTTAGTGGATATATTTGTATATTTTTAATTTATTGTTTTCAATAATCTATGTTTTTTTTTTGGTCAAAATTTAATAATCTATGCTATGTATGTTAGTTTTGCAACCAGAAAAATGAAGCATATTGAAAGAACTACTATCTGAACTCTGAAGGGAGATAGTTAATAATTATATTTATTATATATTATATATATAATACAAAGATTTTTGTCAGAAGATATATGGTACAAAGATTAACTAAAATGTAAAATGACTCTTAAACTATTTAAAGCATCATAATAGCACAATAATAATAAAATAATTTCATACGAAAAGCCAAAGTTAAAGATTCTTTTGAACCTTTAAACTTCGCTAGTAGGTTCTGTCTGTTGATACAATATAAACATGTTACATATGTGATAATTAGACGATGTGGGGCGTAAGGATGCAATACACAACAGAAAGTTTTGCAATGCCATGGGTCTGAACTTCGCCCCTCCAAGACTCCGCAAGGCGAAAACCATAAACAGTGTAAATGTCTCGACGACCATGTGCCTCATGTGTAGAAATCTACAGCAGATAGTTGCTTATAAGGTTCACAGAGAAACCCATTTTCAAGGGAAAAAAAATTGATGGTCTAGTTGGTGTTGATGATACTGGTTCACAAAACTAAACTTAAGGAAAGTTTAAGGCACTTCACCACCACAAGTGGGAGATGTTTTACTATGTTAAGGCAGATTCTGCATTTCCATCTCCATAATTAAAACTTACAAGTACATTCTAGAACTGTGGTATGTGGAGGGTGTTTTCGACTTGCACTAAACTCAGCCAACAAGAGAAGCTAGAAGCCTAGAATCTTCACAGTTGTGTGTGAGAAGGGGTTTATCATTATTCTTCTCTTGGTTTTGAAATCATTGTCTTCAGATCTGTCTTATAATTTGTTTTTTTTTAAATTAATTTTATTTGTTGATGAGTAAATGACGTCCAAACATTGTCAACCAAGTAATTAAGGCATAAAAAGTTTGTCTTTCTACGTATGTTTGTTTTACTAATATGAAAATACCCATAAGTAAAGAAATAAATGAATTATTTTTCTTGTCCTTCTTATCCCCTTAAAAATGGTGCCTGGTAGCCGATATGAACTAAAAAAATGTTAAATTTGATTTCATTTCAATCTCTTTGATCAAAGTGGCCTTGTGTGTCTTTGGATTAAAGTGTAAGAATGCAAGTTTGAAGTAACCGCATTTTGCAAACTTAAGTTTAGTAAAATGGGTTTACTATAACATGATTTATGTTTGAATTTTTTTTCTCAAAAACATATTTGATAAAATGAAGTTTGTTTGAATGATACTAATCAAAAACACTTTTAAATGTGTAATTACCAAAAAGGGTATAAATTTTATAATTTAATATTAATGTTGATATTACTTTTTAAAAATTAAACAATAAATCTGCAACAAATTATGAAAATAATATTAAATCATTAGTTAATAATAAATTATAAGATTGCACCAAAATGTATATAAAACTAATAACAAAGACAAATAAAATATAAGATTAATTAAGTTGCAATTAAATATATAGAGAAAGCAACAATAATTAAGCTGCATAAGCTCCAAATTAGAGTAATTCAATTAAATAACAAAACACCGAACAAAATCTAATACTACAATTTGAAATTCAAATACATGACTAATTAGGTTGTATATGCTCTATGATCTAATCTTTGATTGAGTTCTAAGCAAGATCCATCTCTTTTGAAGAGACTATAATTAAACCGAATGTAAATGAAAAATTAAAAAAAAATTGTTGATTATTGTTCATTAAAATAATTAAAAGTAGAGTAAGATTGTGCTTGAAACACATGGGTGCCACCACTATTTCACATTAGTTTTTTGGATAAATACATGCATGGGGCTTGATGGGGAAGGAATGGGGATCATTTGTTGAGCACAAGAGATGGTCACTGGTATGATTTGTGTGTTATCTTTTTCTCTTGAGATAAATGGCTGCTGCAGAAATAAGTAATAAGTAATTATTCATTAAAATGATATTATTATGCTAAAAAAAATAAATGACAAAATGGGAACACTGCAAAACTTAATGATGTAGATCACTGTAGCAATTGCATACGAATTTTATATATACTATAGATTATGTAATAATCAAATCTCAATTGTTGAGAGTATTGCTCTTAGAGTAATTGCATCACATCGCTCCGTTCTCCCACTAATTGCTGTTTGGAGGTGAATGGTGCAAACACATCCCCATCTTTCTTTACAAAGGAGTTAGTGGCATTGTAAACCCTTGATATGTTCAAAACGAAAGCTTTCAGTATTGAATAAGTACGAGTAAATTGTTTGCAGTGAAGATAATTAGTATTTTAAACCATAAAAGAGGTAGTAAATAAAAACTTTCCTCACATAATTTTGACTAGCTACCTAAGTTCTCTATAGGATATCATATCTTGTAGAAAAGTTCATCTAGTTGAAGATAGAATGAAGCAAAAATTGCAGCAAAAAGTTTTCCATATTTCTCAAAGTTTCAAATACTAACCACTAGTAGCATTGCTTTTGTTCATTGAGTTCACTAGCAGCAATACTAATCATTAATCACTTGATGATTGGGTGCTCGCCAAGCAATGCAAAAATGGCTTAAAGCAAAGGGGATGAGACCTAAACATGGAAACATTGGGCAGGGTTCTGGTTGCATGTACAGAGGGAACAAGGAACTGCTAAGAGCAGATGCAAGATAAACATTAAACAATAAAAGTGCCAATGTCTTGTTATCTACGAGGCTCATTTCTTCTCAGAGTAAGGTCATACCCACAAGGAAGAGAAAAAGAAAATCCTTTACTCTGCTCTGATTTTAATGTTGTTGCAATGCATTCCCATGTTTGGGTATCCTTTCTTCATTCTTCAGCACAAGTTCATTCACAGCAAGTTAGTTCACAGGGCAGATTCATATTGTTTTTTGGTGTATTCAGATCATGCATGTCAGAAGGTCACGATATATTTCCATGTTTCAGTATGGGTTTTTACAATCTCGTGCAAAACTTGAAACCTCTATAATGAGTAATCAACAAAGCTTTTTCATGGTCTTGGGGGTTCGCCCCCTTGCACTCACCCCAAAAAAAAAAAAACAAAGCTTTTTCATGGCTTCTGTCTCATTGTCATTTGCCATAGTTGGACTTGACTAGTGCGGATATTGACTTATGTTATGCTTTTTTATGTTGATTGTCAACTATGTATTGATTAAGACCTTGAACTTGTTTGAATTGGCTTATGAATAACTTATTTGAGCTTATATATTGTTATAAGCATTTGTGAGAGCAAAAATAGCTTATGCCTAGCCCATAAGTTGTTTTTAGCTTATTTTTAAAAGCTCTAATAAATAGCTTATCAAAATGGCTGATGCAGTTACATAAGCTCTCATGCAATAAACATTGTTATAAGCACTTAAATAAGCTGTTTATCCAATCAGAGCCCTTGTCTAGGTAAAATTGAAGAGTTTTACTAAGGCAAACAAACAAACAAACACGGACAAGAAGGAAAAGGAAGGATTTCATTACTATCTTTGATAGAAATCGCATAGAGAGGGGAAGGGCAGTGCAGTGTTCTAGTGTGATTGTGTTAACCATTTATTACTATTAAGAAAACCTAGCTGCTACTAGTCTCAGTTTCTGCTCCGAGGACAGCGATCATTTCCAGTTCTTAAAATCATTCAAAATTCCTAATCCTATCCCTCTCTCATTTTCACTTGCAACACCAATCAACTTCACAGAAGAGCAAATAACCTAAATTGTCACCACCAATCCATGCCTTAAGCCTCAACATTCAGAGAAACACAATCCCAATTAAAAATTAACCAACAATTAAGCTTCCAAAAAACTAAAAAGTGATAAATTTAGGTTTACACAAGAGTGATTGTGAGCTAAACCGCATCAATCAAGCAATGCTGTGCCATGAAATCGCCGCTTTGCGCTTGTTCCTATGCGCCCACGCATCGCTATTCCTCTTCCAATTCCGAACCTGCAATGCTTCTCCTTCTTCTTCCCCTCTCACCCGCGCCGCGAAGAACGGAGGCCTCGCGGCCGCCACCGCGATCCTCGGCAGCCCCAACTGCAGAGGAACCGATTCAGATTTCCCTTTGCCTTCCTTTGCCGAGAATGCGGATAGGAAAACGTTCCCGGAGGCTGTTCCGGCTTGCGGAAGCATCGAATTGAGGGCGAACACGCCGCGAATGTTGTTGTTGTTGCTGCTGCTGCTGTTGTTGGCTTCGGCGGCGGAAGAAGAGGGATCGAATCGAAGGACCCTGGGGGAAGTGGAAGAGGTTGCGGTGGTGTTGGTGGTGGTGCGGGGTTGGGGTGGGTGGAGGCCGTTGAGCCAGCGAACGAGGGCGATGCGAGAGGAACGGTTAGGGTCGTACTCGATCCTCTCGACGACGCCCAGCGATGAAGTGGTGTTCCGTTTGAGATCGACGGTTCGTTGCAACCGCTTAGCGCCACCGCCTCTGTGGAAAGAGGTTATGCGACCTGAAGAGTTACGGCCGGCGGTCTTGCCGGTTCCGAATGTGAATTGCCTCAGTGCCCTCTTCATGCCAGACATTGTTTCTCTGATCCTTTCCCGAGTTCGATGCTAGTGTTAGGGTTCTTTGGCTTTTTTTTGGGAATAGGGTTCTTTGGCTTTTGCTAGCGTTTTCCATTTTTTTTTTTCAAATAATAAATAATTTAGATATAACATTATTCACTTTTTCCATCCTTTTTTCCCTCTTTTAATCCATATCTTTTTTTTTCCAACCCAATTTCGGATTTTGTCGCACTTAAACCTTATTGTTCCTTACGTGGATCGAATATTGATTCTTTTACTCATAAATATTTCTTATAATATAGAAGTTTAAATCAATTTTACTAATATATATTAGTGGAAAGCAGACACAGATCCACAATATATCTCATGTATTTATATCATTTTTTTACCATTAATTGCATTAAAAATAGTTATTATATAATTTTGAATAAATTTAAATTTTAAGCTATTAAAGAGTAAAAATAAAAAAAAAGTAGCAATCACCAACTTACATATTGACTTCTATTAACGGTTAATAAGTTGAAAGACATTTGTGGTAAAAAAAATGCTACACCAATCCATGGTATCACCGTGATAATAAGTATAAATATAGATTTGTTTAATTTTTAATTTGATTTATCAAATTTTATGCTAAATTTCTTATAAAGAGTGTAAGTCAACTTTCCTAATATACATGAGGAAGGGATTTTAGGGTTTATTATTTTACTCACTCACGGCGAGTCACCACGCTATTATATTTTAATGTGTCACCACGCTATTATACTAGTACTAGTAAAAGACCCAAAAAATTGTAGCACATTTAGGTAAGATGCTTTAAATCATAGCTAGTGGTTATACATTATGGAAAAGGGGAAAAAAAAGAATTATCCATTAGTGGCACAATAGTTATTTACAATCCATTTTCTAACTTAAGATTGATTTCAATAACGGGTAACAATGCAGGTGAAAATGAAATACTAAGAGAAAACCTTATGCACGAGCTCAGAATTACTCTAAACTCGGCTACCATTCTAATGATGAGTTCGTCTCCACTGGCATTACATATTTGACCATGTAAGGTACAACGTGAGACCAGCCTCAGTGAACAAAAAAATGTGACTTTCTGAGGCAGAAATTATTCATTTGATTGCTTCTATCATGGCAGACAAGGTGCAATAGATGTGGCATCTTCAAATATGCAATCGTGGCCAGCCAAACCAGTTCCACTTCAAATCCATCACGCCAACCCTGCCCCAGAGAAAATGAACACAACAAATTACCTGAAAAATTCAAAACGGGAAAAAGTGAGCATGCATACCCAACCCATAAAATTCAAATGAATCACCAATTTAGTCCCTAAAATTGTTGAGTGCTATTAACTTAATCCTAAAACTATTAATATTACAAATTAGTTCATGCTACAATCACATTAGTCCCTGTAAGACAATTTCAGGGACTAAATTGGTCAATCCACAATGACTAATATGATTGAAGATTTTCAATTCTAATGACTAACTTAAAATATTAATAATTTCAATGACGATTTTGGTGATTCATTTCTCATAATTTCACAACAAAAGAACAACAGAGATGCTAACCTGTAAGCAATTTAAGAAAAAATGTTTCCTTTATATAAACTTCCAAGACTCATTTTTCGGAATACAAAGTTTCCTCGATCCTCCTAATTACAATGCTCAGACTGCCACCGCTTTCCAATGCTTTAACAGCAGCTCGGTGTGCAGCTTTATGCCACTTGAGCAAATTATAAGATTGCAAAACCGACCATCTTGCTTGATTAGACATCTGTTGTAAAGCAAGGAACATGGAGGTTCAAATTTTAGCATCACAGATGAAAAAGAAACCATTAAAACCAGAGCCACCAGTTGTGGAAAGACCTCGGCTACAGATAATGGAGGGTCAAGAAGAAGACAGATGCTTCTAAATAGATTTTCATCGTTTTCACCACCCTCAGCCTCACCATAAACAAGAGCTTCAGCTGCAATGCCAGCAAAAAGCACCATGCAGTACCTAAAGCATTGGTTACATAAAATATCAGTATCACTTGAGTGGCTTGACAAAAAGAAAGAATATACGTGAAGGAATAAATGGGGAAGGGAGGAAGGGACTCAATCCAATGCTTCCAGGCAATAAGTTGTTTCTGTTTAGGTATCTCTATCAAGGAAGAGCAAGTGGAGTCAGAAGACAAGTGTGTAAGAGCATCCACAATGGAGCATCTCATTTTGGGATGTTTAAGTGGGTCCCATTAGTACACATCATCCATTTTTACCTTTTTGAACTTAAGCATCCTATAAGCATTCAACCTCTCCAACCCAACTCTTCCAAAAAAAATCTTAAATGGGCCCCACCAATACCTCACATCATTACATTTCACCAATAGCAATTTTTTTAATTTTTTAATTTGACTTTTTAATCCATAAAGCAAGACATTGCCCACTATACATTTAATGGAGGAGTGCTTAGGAGGAGTGCTTAGGAGGAGTGCTTAACTAAGCACCTATGCTTAATAAGCACCCCAGGAGAAATGCTCTCCAATGCATAGTTCTTAATAAGCATTGATGCTTATTTGGTGAAATGCTTAATAAGCACCCCCATTGGAGATGCTCTAAGTGAATACAGAGACACTGAATAGAACTGAAATAGGAGAATGAGTTGATAACTGAAGAAGCTAGAGCTTCGAATAAAGGCCCAATTTGGATTAGCTTATGGGAGTTTCTCAATTAAAATAAGTTTATAACTCTTCACTTATGTAAAAGTCCTTATCTTATAGGCTTATAGATATTTTTATGGAAAAGTTAAATGAGAGAGCATCTGAAAAAATTGAGATGCATAAGCTAATTTCATCCTATATGAGAAGCTATTGTGTTAAAAACTCGGTTATTGCAAGATTATTTTGATATTTCTTTTTCTATAAATGTTTCTAGAGAATATTATCCAAACTGGTTTGAAATAGTTTAATTTCACTTTTACAGTTTTACTAACCTAGAGAATAATAGCTTAGGAGGATGTACAGACAGAGGCAATATCTTTTTATTGGGCTAGAGGTGATATCAAACTTTGAGAGAAAGGATGAATTGGAAACTTTGCTCGTCAGGCAAATCCAACACAAGTTGTTTGACTAACGTCATCTAAACATCTATCACGAAGTAAACCCACCCTAACCAATGCCCCATTCAATCAGACACGTAACTCTTTAATCAGTGTTTGATTCAAAATATATCTTCATTACAATAACGCTATACCCACCTGTCAAAAGCTGTACCATCAAGTCGGCCTTGGGCAAGGTCATTGGCAACTTTCTCGTCCCAAAACTGAGTCCCTGCCTAAAAAACAAGGATTTACTGCAATGAAAATGATGTTAAATAATGGAGAGAAAAAACTTATCAAAACTATGGAAGCATATTGTGAAAATAAAAATTAAGGAAGAGCAGGAAACAATCTAGAATCGTGACTTGGAAGCATATAAGTATAAACAAATGCAAATAATCCATCCATGAATGAATCAATCTTCAGTCAATTTTCAAGAGTCAACAGAAATTATACTAGTACTAGTATTAATGAATGAAAAAAATTCAGTTATATTCTGTAAACCAGCAATCGTACCACGCAGAGAAGGATTAAAAAAACCAGAGCAAGAAAGACTTTCTTCCTTTTTTGTTCTCTAACCTTAGTTAAATTCCCTTGTTAGTTAGCCTTCATTTCACATACAGATGCAGTGTTCAACATAGAGAAGAGGACACCAGAGACAAAATTTACAGGCAAATCTTCAAAATATTGTGCCATGAAAGAATTCACAAGCATCATTACCACCAATTATACATGTTATTACAGCATTAAAAAGAGAGCTAATGGTAGAGCAGTAAACAGACTTTTGTCAAAAGTATACTTTTGCATCACTGAAAATCTTTTGCTGGTGTTCCATTGTATCACAGAGTACATTTGAGGTAGTTGGGATTTTTGTGATCAAACTGATGAAGGACGACCAGAACAGTAGTAAAGAAAAGGGAGAGAAAAAGGAGGGAAAATCTAGAGACAAAAAGGAAGGTACAAGAGTAAGGAGAACAGATATAACTCGATAACAATACAAAGTATTTCGCTCGAAATGACAAAATGCATCAAAATTATCAAGTAGTCAAATAGAAATAATATACTAGGAGGCTACCAATAGTAACCATCTGAACCAATAAAATGTCATATCATGAATAAAAAGAGTAAAAAAGTACCTGTCCCTGGATGCCCATTTGCATTGCAACTATTGGGTCTAAAATCACCCCCCGAATTGGGCAACCCATTAGGTAAGCTGAAATGTCATTAGGATGGTCCTTGTAAGATGTTATATGTGGCAGCACACGATGGGGAATCAAACACGGTGTGTCCTCTAAAGTCCTTAAAAAACAAGCATATTTACCTATTAGAAGATGTCCTGCTTCATGAATGAGGATTCGGCGCCTATACGGTGGCCAGTAACTTGAGATTTGAGCCAAACAGGTACCTCCCAGGAATATAGAATCTGCAATAGCTAGACCTAATATCACTGCAAGGTTGGTTCTGAGATCAATTCCTTGTGAAATAAGAAAGGACACCCCGCCAAGAAAAGCAGCCAAAACAGTGCTTGAACCATCCGAAAGACCCCACTTCTTTGGAGCAAGTTTAGTCACTGGACAAAAGAAGGAAGGAAAAGTTATATTGAAAAATCATTTTTCAACAGCATAGAATTGTATATAAAATGCTATTTATTCCAATGTAACATGACTGAAACTGGGACTTTGAGCAATTTACAGCTAGGGGGGAAATACTCAGTCAGGAATTCATGTGTGCACCTTCCAAACCAGTTGAGGAACTCAAGACATCTGGGGTTACGTTCCTCGGTCCCTCCAAAACTATACAAGATGGGAAAATGCCAGTTATTACAAGAAAAAAGCTTTATCAGAGTTTACACATTATAACAAATAACGATTATTTGGTAACATTCAAAACACATGTAGCCAGGATGGATTCTTTTAATTTACACAGAGAACCTGTTGGTGTACAATAGTCGATTCAGGGTAGCATGGGCCAATGCCCAATAGGCCCACATATGTCAGGCTGTGTATATATACATGTATTGTATCCTAATGATGAGTGAATGACATCATTTCTTCCCTCTTTCCTACATGGTATCTAGAGCCTAATCTATATGCTCCAACTTGAGGGGGTGTTAGAAATGATGTAAATAGAGTAGTTATAGTTGTACAATATCGTGTGAATATAGGAAATAAGGTAACATTAATCTTTGTATTTATTGTGATTTAATATGTAAATAACAGAGCTCCATGGTGTAACGTGTGGATTCATTTACATGTCTTCTTGTTTTTCTCTTTGTCGACATAGTCCATGGCACAATTATAATAACAATAGTAGCTTTGTTGAGAAGGACATTGGGATGTCTTCTCATAGTATTAATCGCCACAAAGTAACCAAGACTATGTTCTCACTTTCATAATCTCAACAAAACTGCCAAGGGCAACTCACTTGAAAGTTTAAGCTGTTAAATGAAAGTCCATGATTGGTTTTATATCTAACGCACCACTATACCTAGTGTGTATTCTTCAATATAAAGCAAAAGCTAGCCTACTTTTTATCACTTCTAGTCAAACCAAGGTTTGGAAGCAAAATCAATTCTGACACTTTACAACTAAAATATGATATTTTTTCAAAAAATCACTTTTGCCCCATCTAAAAGTCTTGGAGAGCTCGAAACCTCCCCCAAACATGCTATAACTCATGTATCTGTGGCCAAATGTTTCACGGATTGGGGACTTACTCTGAGTTTTATGTCTAACAAAAATCACATGAGTGAACCTATGATCCAATGTTAACAAAGTAACATCATTGCATCATTTTTATACCAAAAAAAAAAGGCTCACACTATGTGCATGTCTATTTTGAACAACCCAAATGATAAAAAGCACCAATTTTCTACTTTCTATTGTGAATGAAGAAGAAAGGATTAAAACTCACCAATGTTCCTGCATTTACCAAAATTGGGCAAGAAGCCCCTGTCCCTGAGGAACTTGTAAGCGTTCCCAACAAGCTTCATGTTATCAGCATTCAAGCACGTGTCCAGAACCTCCCAATCCCTCTGCGGCCCTAACATCTCTAACTCGCGGAACCGGGACTGAGTCATCTCGGCCACCGGAGAAGTGGCCTCGCCGAACGGCTCAACCGCCGGGCGCTGTTCGGTTTCGAGGGACTTCAGGAACCTGAGAGCTCCGGCGAGGTCCTTCCGCTTCAATGCCTCCTCGTAATCGCGCCATTCTCGGAAGGCCCTGCGTGGTCGGAAAGGTCTCCGAGTCGCAGAAGGGAAAGTGCTCGAAAATCCGACCGGAAATGGAGGGGTGGCGAGAAAGTGAGGGAACATTTGGGGGCTCGGGGAAACGTTGGGAACAGCCATGAGAAAAAAAGGGAAAAATCGTCGATTTCTTCGATTACTTACTAGTAATAGTATATTAGAAAAATGGGACGTGGCTGGATTTGGGATCACAAAATTATCCATAAGTTTTTTTTTTGTCAAAAATTATCCATAAGTTTAGATATCTATTTACTATCTAGGCTTTAATATGTTTTTGGTCCCTTTAAATATCGGCGTTTTGAATTTAGTCCCTCTAAAAAAAGTTAAAGTTTTTTAGTCCTTCAAGAAATTAATTTTTTGATTTAGGTCCCTCTTTTGCATTGACCGCTGACATGACACATTGAGATCCCTGTAAAAATGTTGACATGGCTTACATGCATCTGACGTGGCGTACATGCATTGCCACGTCAGAGGGACTAAAATTAAAACTTAATATTTAGAGAGACTAAAATCAAAACTTAATATATTTAGAAGGACCATGTGACATCAATCAGACCACCACACTTTCTCTCTCGTTTTCTCTCTCTCTCTCTCCACCGCCGCCGCCACCACCACCACACACACACACACTCTTTCTCTCTCACACTCAGCCCCCACCCACCCACCCACCCACCACCACCACCACCACCACCCACACACACACACTCTCTCTCTCTCTCTCTCACTCAGCCGCCGCCACCACCACCCACATCTTCATTTTAGGTCTTACTCATGCCATCAGAAAATGAAGCAATTAGTTCAAGAAAGCAACAGTGCATTAGAAATCCTAAGAATAAACAACTTTATCTTAAATCAGTTGCGATAATACGAGAGAATTTATTAACAACATAATTAGTCATAATCCTTTAGAGAATGGGTATCCAAAGTGAATCTGGTCTTAAAATTAGGCATTGGCATGTAACCTGTAGCCATGGCATCTGTGTTAGAGAGCAATGTAGCCGAGAGGAAAGAAAAGTACATTTTTGAGGTCGGGTATAAACCACATAATTCACTTTGGAAACATTCATGTTTATTTACTGGAGAGTTTTGGAACTGCAGAGAGAGAGAGAGAGAATGTGGGTGGTGGTGTGGGAGTGAGAGAAAACGAGAGAGAGAGATGGTGGTGGTGGTGGTGGGAAGGGGCTCTGATTGATGTCACATGGTCCTTCTAAATATATTAAGTTTTGATTTTAGTCCCTCTAAATATATTAAGTTTTGATTTTAGTCTCTCTAAATAACTATAAATGATGTGTCAGCTGACGTGACATTACATGTAAGTCACGTCAGATGCATGTAAGTCATGTCAGCATTTTTACAGGGACCTCAGTGTGTCATGTCAGTGGTCAACGCAAAAGAGAGACCTAAATCAAAAAATTGATTTCTTGAGGGACTAAAAAACTTTGACTTTTTTTAGAGGGACTAAATTCAAAACGCTGATATTTAGAGGGACTAAAAACATGTTAAAACCTACTATCTATATTATGGATTATGGATTTGGATTAAATATAATAGATAGACTGTTTATCGGCTTTTTTATATTTGTTGGGTTAAATATAAAATTTAAAGGTATTGTTTTTTGCTTTTATTCAACATTTAGTCAAAGCATTTATAATGGTAACTATTTTTAGTATTAAAAGCGATTAATAGAAATTATAGGGTAAAATAAACTCAACAAAAAACTACACTAAAGAGGCATATCGCCTTTATAATAGATAATAGAAGAAGAAGATATATATTATAGATTTTAGATTATCTATTATATTATCTATCTCTCTATTATTTCTATTCTATTACTACATAAAAAAATTAACCTCTTGCTCTGTGCGCCATGTTTTTTGAGAAGCAAATTTATGTGCGGATATGCTTGCAGATTTGGGACGCCAAGGCGGCTTTCAATGGATTGTGTTGGATGTTATGTCTGCCTCTCTTGGGTTATTGTTAGATGCGGATACAAGGGGGTTTACCTCTTTTAGGCTTATCCATTAGTTGTTCTGCTTTGTTTTGTTTCCCATGTATAAAAAAATAATAATTTAACCTCTCGTCTCCAATGTTGTGACATGTGTCACTTTCCAAAATGTGACACGTATCACTTTTGTTATTTTTATTGTTAGGAAAAACTCATACTCATGTGGGACTGATTTGACATTGAATTAAGTCATTTGTGAGTCGCGTAAATTATTGGTTTAAAAATGACATGGTGATAGAGGGTTGATTGTAACAATTGGGATACCCGAGAGACCAAAATTGCATAATCGCGATACCTAGAGATCAAAATCACGCAATTAAAAATTGGGGGACCAATATTGAACAATCATGATACGTAATGGACCAAAAGTGCAATTAAACCTAGTAAATAGCAAATCAACAAACCCTCTCTGGTGACACCTAGCCACCCCTTCGCTCGCGAGACCTGCACCATCGATTTGCGAACGATCCCCCCACCTCCAATCACCACTATGCTTTGAGCCGCCGCATGGAGGAGCACTACCACACGTAGCTCCACTATCAATGGTGCCACATTGCACGCGACCTTATATACTTCTCAAGTTCTTCGTCATTAGTAGCAAACAAGCAAGTAATCACCGAGTTTTTTTATAAGTAATCATCGAGTTTGCTATCCAATCGATTCTCAATAACAAGTCATCTCTTAATACCACTACCTCCTGTCACGAAAAATCACTTCCAACCCAATGGCACAGTGTTTCCACTGATCTTGAGTTGCCTAGATCTAGTCTTGACTTGCCCATAAAAGATCTTGAGTCGCCCGAATTCAGTCTTGACTTGCTCAGATCTGCATCGCGCAGCCTCATCATGTGTCCCCGTCGCAAGTGCATAAGCATTGCCACCAACATTATTACACACACAACACTGCTAGAAATGTTCTTCTTTTAGTTCTTGTGGTTCGACCAACTTGGTTGGTTAGCTCGGGGTCGAAAGATCAAAGCTTAAGGGCCTATTTGTGTTTGTGAGAATATTTCTTGTTTTCATTTTTTAATTTTACTTTTAATTAATTACAAAACTGTAATATTGTTTTCAATTTGTTTTCTATTTTTAAAGAATTGTACAGAAAACGGCGAAAACAATAATTTTTTGTTTTCACTATTTCCTGTGAAAATCTTTAAAAATAGAAAACAAATTAAAAACAATATGATAGTTTTGTAATTAATTAAAAGTAAAAACATGAAATGAAAAAAAAAAAAAAATGTTTTTACAAAGCAAACAGGCCCTAAACTTCTTGGCCATAGTAGAGATTTTTCCTAACATCAACACCCTCTAATGCGATTGTTACACCCAAAACAGAGGGATTCATAGAAGAAGATTATGAGCACAACCTAGAAACAAGGGCATGTGGAATTGTAGGAAAAAGTGGTGGTGGAAGTGTCGTTGAGGGACTCGAGCATGAAAGGGTGGTGAAGACAGTGATTGCAACAGGCTACTATAGGGAGACGAATTTAGATTAGGTATAGTCGTGCAATCAGTGATCGGAATCGTTGATTGAGATTGGACAGATGAGAATTTTAAGGATGAACCGAGTTTAAAATACAAATTAAAATTATGAACCGTCTGATCTCGATCCAACGGTCTCAATCATCTGATTGCGTGACTGCACCAAAATGGTGACTACACCCAATCAGAATCCTAGGGAGACAATGATGATAACTATCGTTTTTGTTGTTGTTCTTACCCCCAATGTTTTCATGACAGCCTTTTCTGGTGTGATCCCTGTGGAGAGATGAAGACTGACAACTGCGAACAAAGGCCACCATTGGTTGCAAAAGCCAATGGTGGCTATGAGCAATGACTGCTTAGCTTTCTTCCTTTACGTGTGGTTAAGGCAAAGTTTTCTTCTTCCTATTTTATATTTGCTATTTCCTATTTTGCCTATGGTGTACTGTTACACTACTTAGAGCATCTCCAGTGGTGAACCCAAAGTAGAGTTGCTTAATTCATTTTTTGTGGGTCCTATTATGCCACATAAAATTTAAGAACTCCAACACTTTTCACTCCAACGGGACAATCTTTTAAGAACTTAAAATGGATCCCATGAGTGACCCACATCTTTATACTTTTTAATTTTATGGTGCAAAATATTATTTTTAATGATAAGAACATATTTCTTATAGTTCTACATGTGGCTATCAGCTCAGGTTTTCCAGTGGTGAAATTGGTTCTTATATCTAAGAACTCAACTAAAAACTACCGTTGAAGATGCTCTTACAAAATAATGTATGGCAAATGCGCCAAAAAAGGCGCCCAAAAAGTTATCCTCGTCCTATAATAAACTCATGTGGAAAAAATGTTTAATTGTACCTTTGGTCCCCCAAGTACTACACTTGTGCAATTTTGGTTTCTCAGTTTCTAATTGCGTCAAATGGATCCCCATGTATCCCAATTGTCACAATTAAGTTTCTCTATCATTATAACATCTAATTTTCAATGTCAGATGGCAAACATGGGTTTGATTTAGCACTAAATCAGACCAGGTTAGCATGCAAAATCATAAATCATTCTTTTGATAACACAGATCTTGTATCACAAATAATATGAGATCTATAGATCAATACTTGATATTTTGCCACGTCAATAGTGCTAACTTGTCATAACTTAATGCCAAATGATATATCGACGTTTGTCTCTTAGTGTTAAAATTTGGACGAAATAGATACCTGATTGTAATAATTGAAATATCTAGGGATCCAATTGACACAATTTGAATATGAAAAACAAAATGGCACAATAAAAAAATTAAGAAAAAGAAAGAAAGAATAGAGAGCAGTGATAAGTGGCTCGAGTCCTTAAACGTGTGGTCGGGGGTTCGATTCCCAACTCATGTGTACAGAAATATACTATTTGGGAGAGACAATCCTTAAATGTACTCTAAATCATTGAAGAGATTAGTCTCGACAGTTGTACGCGGAGAACACCTTAAGGAATCAAAAGAGAGTAGTGACTAATGAACATGGACATGGTGTAGAGGAACAACAGAAGCAGTGGAGTGAATATATGAGGGGAAAAAGCAAGGAAGATCTAGAACCTCACCTCAACGATAAGAGAAATCCAAAATCCCCCCACCACACCCAATCGTTCCTCCTTTGGACTTCACGTCCACATCTTTTCTCTCATTTCCACCTCACAATAATAAAAAGACCCATCCCCCCAAACCTTTCCATTCTCTGCTTCGCCAAGTCACACACAACACAAACACACACTCACTCTTTTCCTCTCTACAATTCAAATCACAATGGCCTCAGCAGCAGCACCAACCACCTTCTCCTCCCTCCTTTCCTCCACAAAATCCACCGGCACGGCGGCATCCCCATCCTCCTCCACCTCCCGAGTGCAGCTACCGTCCGCACTGGGCGTCCGGCCACTGAGGAGGCTGGGGTTCGCGGCGGCTGACCCACTGCTGGCGGTGGAGGTAGCGTCGAGGGTGTCGAGAGTGAGAGGAAGAGGAGCGAGAGGGGTGGTGTCGATGGCGAAGAGAAGCGTGGGGGACCTGAGTGGTGGGGAGTTGAAAGGGAAGAGGGTGTTCGTGAGGGCTGACCTCAACGTTCCCCTCGATGACAACCAGAACATCACCGATGACACCAGGATCCGTGCCGCCATTCCCACCATCAAACACCTCATCCAAAATGGAGCCAAAGTTATCCTCTCCAGCCACTTGGTACGTATCTATCTCCTTCAAAATTTCACCTCTCTCGATGAATTTTTTTTTTGTATCTAATTCTCCTGTGTTCAAATTAAATCAATGTATTAATGAAAATCAAAATGTTGTCAGTGGAAATAAAAAATGTTACTGGAAAGGATTAAAAAAAAAAAGTAATAGATGTTTTGAGATCGTTGAATAAAAGATGTCTTGAATTCGAGTGCATTAGAAACTCAAAATTGAGCAAAATAGCAGAATGGGTGAGTTTAGTAGTAGAAATGCAGGAACAAGATAGAGACTGAACTGAAATGCTTACTATTAAAGTATTTTGGGTTTTAAATAGAACTGGAAATAAGTATGGAGTGCATTTTACAGGGTAATAATAATAAAGTGTGGAGTTATGACTATTGATTGAAAAATCATATTCGATTTTATCATCTAAAATTAACAGATCCCGTATTTTATCATCTAAAGTGCACACTTCACTTTAGAGTAGCCAAATGTGTAGATTAATGGGTATTTGATGGATTCTTTGATCATTGTCTATTGTTGGAACTGGTAGATATATAAATATAATTTTTTTCATTACAAAAGATGGTTAGATTTGTATAAACACTGTGTTTGAATTTGTAAGTTGAATCATTGTGATTTTTGATGAAATTTCCAGGGACGGCCAAAGGGTGTCACTCCCAAATACAGCTTGGCACCTCTTGTTCCCCGGCTTTCCGAACTCATTGGCATCCAGGTATGTTTATATGTTGATGATTGAGGAATTGATTGAAGGACAGAGAAGGTTATTAATTTATGACTATTGTGATATTTGGTGTATAATTACAATATTGGCCATTTTTTGTTCAAATATGTGGATAATTCACAGGTTGTCAAGGCTGATGACAGTATTGGTCCAGAAGTAGAAAAGTTGGTGGCTTCCCTTCCAGATGGAGGTGTTCTACTTCTAGAAAATGTGAGGTTTTACAAGGAGGAAGAAAAGAATGATCCTGAGCATGCAAAAAAGCTTGCCTCTCTAGCAGATTTGTATGTGAATGATGCATTTGGTACTGCTCATAGGGCACATGCATCAACAGAGGGGGTCACCAAATACTTGAAGCCATCTGTGGCTGGTTTTCTTTTGCAAAAGGTGGGTTTATCTCTCCTCTTTTACTAAATTATTATCAACAGCTAGCCTAAATTTTCTGCAAACTATCTAAATAAGGTTCCTGAACTTCATAACTATTACTTTTGTTACAAATCATCTTCTAATAAGTATGAACTTGACATGAAATCATCTTCTAATAAGTATGAACTTGACATGAAATTTTATTTCATGTCAAATACGAATAATTCTTCAGGGAAAGTTTAGTGTCCATTTTTAAAAATTTAATGCATATTTGATCAATATTATAATAATTAATTTTCACATGTATCTTTTCATGTTTTAGGAACTTGACTACCTTGTTGGGGCTGTTTCAAACCCAAAAAGGCCATTTGCTGCCATTGTGGGTGGTTCCAAGGTCTCATCTAAAATTGGAGTGATTGAGTCACTTCTAGAAAAAGTTGACATCCTTCTTCTTGGTGGAGGGATGATCTTCACATTTTACAAGGCACAAGGTCTTTCAGTTGGTTCATCCCTTGTAGAGGAAGATAAGTTGGATCTCGCTACATCACTACTTGCAAAAGCCAAGGCAAAGGGCGTGTCACTCTTGTTACCAAGTGATGTGGTGATTGCTGACAAATTTGCTCCTGATGCAAACAGCAAGGTTTGTTTTCAAAGCTACATTAGCTAAGATATTGGTCAGAAGCCCTGGTCAGTTGACATGGTTTATACCATCAACAACAAACATCAATATGCGTTTTTACTCATACAGTAACTTTTGCTGCAAGAACCTAAATTCTGCACTAACTCTTTCAGGTCGTGCCAGCGTCTGCCATCCCTGATGGCTGGATGGGATTGGACATTGGTCCAGATTCCATTAAAACATTCAGCGAAGCATTGGATACCACCAAAACCATCATATGGAATGGACCAATGGGAGTGTTTGAGTTCGACAAGTTTGCTGTTGGGACAGAGGTATGCAAGAACCCTCACATATGGAGTTTGGTTCATAATATATTATATTATTTTGTGTTTTAAGCAGTTTGCAGTCAATATAAAATATGTCCACTCTAAGGAGATGCATACTCTCAGAAATATGCAGTAGGATTTAAGGCATGTTTGGTTTTTCAATTACAAACGTATGTTTTGAGTCTATTAAGTACGTTTGCCCAAAAGGAACTCTATAGTTACTTTGGGTTCAAACATATTTTTGTAATCTTTCAACTGAAAACCGAATATGCACTTAGTCTTCCTAATGTGACTCGTGCATCTTGCAAACTATATACTCGTTCATTCATACAACAGAAGTATTGTGTTGGATATAGGGATGATTCAAATGTCATCTGCAGTTACCACAACATGTTCTATTTTGTACCCTTCTTTCAGGCTATTGCAAAGAAGCTGGCTGACCTCAGCGGAAAGGGGGTGACAACTATCATTGGAGGAGGAGATTCTGTTGCGGCTGTGGAGAAAGTAGGAGTTGCTAGTGTTATGAGCCACATATCTACTGGTGGTGGTGCAAGTTTGGAGTTGTTGGAAGGCAAAGAGCTTCCTGGTGTCCTCGCCCTCGATGAAGCCACACCAGTCGCTGTGTAAGACAATTTTAAGCTTGGAAAATTTTCCCCACCCTCGGTGTCAGTGTTCTCACAACCTTGTAAAAGAGCATATGTTGTAGGACCCCCCCGGGTTTGTTAGTGTAAATTTTATCATGCTTGAGTTATTCTCTCCACACATAAATTGCGTGTAAACTGTAAACCCAGGCTGAGAGCCATAAATTCAAATAAATCCATTAGTTGCTGCCAGAAGTTTTTAGCACATGTATATAGCTTTCATCTTATGCTAATTGATATTTGATGATAAATCAAGTTTTACTGGCACTGCATAGGTGGGACATGTTGTGTCAAATGACTGGTTACAATTTATTCATATAGATGGATAGATGGATGCCAAATGAATTCATGTGAATGTAGGACTTTTGACACCTCCATCACTAGTAGTTGGTTGATTATGAAGTCTTTTTCAGCCTTATAATGACAAATCACGTATATGGAGAGGAAGGCATTAAATGATTGAAAAAGAAGCGGATTCCATGGGCTCTAGAAAACCTGAGTTTCTTAATTTTTGGTTGGCACACCAGGCTTTGAAGCCCTAAAACTATATCGACTCTTGTTTCCTCTCAATGATCCTAAGCCACAAAATTGAGAAGCACTCCTTTTTCCTTAAGCCTACCACAAGAAATAGAATGGATCTTTTTGTATTAAAATTTGTGTTTATCTCTTCATGTATTTTTATACCACAAGAAAGATTATGTGAAATTTTGATGACAATAATTATTCCTGCCTACCACATATTAAGATAATTATTGAAACTACAAAAGAGAAGCATATTTCTTGTAGTATACATCCTCCGATGAATTCAATGGGTGTAGTTCAGTCAGCAAAACACGTTGAGCTTGTGAGGGAGGAATCAGGTTCGAATTCCATAGAATACATTTTTGGTCTTTGGGGAGGGACAATGAGTTTTTAGTGTGACTAAGTCATGAACCGTAAAATAGTCTCATAGCTAGCTCAAAGAGTTGGGGATACCTCGGGTGTCTACTGGGGAGTCCTAATTGCAGTGGATTAGGAAAAAAAAATACATTCTCATGATTTCCGATGGCATTTCATGAGATTTAGATTTAGATTTAGATTTAGTACAAGTGTGAACAATAATCCTCTTCTCGATTCACATTTCCCTTTTGAAAAAAATGGTATTCTTTTTGGGGTACATTTGTTCTTTATTCATTTTACTACGTGACATACATGACATAATCTTCTGTTACCAATTGGATACTTTGTTTTTATGTCATCACATTCATGGCTTATTTGCATCATCTTCAGGCATTCCAAGCTGTAGTTCAATATTCTCCTCTTCTGCACCTGCTGTGAGGACTTCCATTTCCACGTCAGAAATGCACGCCTGCCATCTTTTGTGAGTGTAGGTAATTGGGATTGGGGATTCTAAAACCTCTAATTTGGGTTCTGTTTTCTATAGGGTCGAAGCAAGATTGATTATAATCAAATCAATTTTATAGTTTGGGTCCCTTAGGTATGTGGCTGGGGTTTGATTCCCGGCTCATGTGTATGGAAATATACTATTTAGGAGAAACAACCCTTAAATATACTCTAAATCTTCAAAAGAATTAGTCTTCGTAGTTGCGTATGAATGATACCCTGGGAAAAAAAATAATCAAATCAATCTTAGTTATTGAAATTATTTAGTAATATAACCTTTCAAGACCAAAATATTTATTTTAAGGACTTTTTTTTTTGGTCAATAAAATTTTAAGGACCTTTCGTCAGGTAGCATGTTACATGAGTCATAACGAAGAGGACAGTAGGCCACACAGTACAAGATCATGTCCATATCAAATTGCGTATAATTAAAGCAGCTAATACTATTTGACCAAAAAAAAAAGCAGCTAATACTATATATTATATTAATAATAATAATTTCAAACTCAAAAAAGAAGAATAAAACAAAGTGAAAGAGTACGATGCTGAATGGAATATCCCTTGGAATTTCTCTATCCCTCCTCTTACCGCCCCTTTTCATTTATGGAATTTCCTTTGTGAACGAACGTTGAATGTTCTCTAAGCTTGTTTTCTTCACAATTCACCAAATGTTCTAGAATATAAGAATTCTTTTGTGTTCTAGTTTCGTTTTTGTAAAACATGAGAATTCTGTGGTATTTTTCCATCAACTTCCAAATCATTGCCACATGAATATTTTGATACAAAGTTTGATTGTTGTTACTTAATAGATAGAAACACAACACAACACACTGTTCCATGCCATTCAAATTTTTTTTTAGAAGTTCATCGAGTCACATTACTGTTTTTTTTTATATAAATTTACATCCAATCTAATCTATCTAATAACGAGTGAATGGTCATTTTGATCCCTGAGAGATAGGATATTAAAATTTAGTCCCTGAGCGAGCCAAACGTTTGCCACTTTGGTCATTGCCGTTAATAGCTCCGTTTGACTGCTGAGATATCGCATTAATGGCCACGTAGGACTCCTACGTGGGAATGAAAGTCAAAATTTTAAGTCAAAGGACCAAAATGAAAATACAGCACCTCTACTCTCTCTTTCTCCTCCCTCCACCCCCACCACGACACCACCTCTTCTCTCTCTCTCTCTCTCTTCCACCCACGAATCTGCCTTTGTAATTTGAAGCATGGCCCCAACAACAACCAAGATCCGCATCCTCAGAAACCTGGGGTTCAGTCCGGTGAGCTCGATGAGCAACTCAAATACATACTATGCGGTTGCCTCCTGCCTGGAATTTAGCACCTCGGTCCATGTCCTCATCGTGGCCAACATCATTTTTCTGGGTTCAAGATGAACATTTTTACTTCCACCACTTCGATCAAGCAGCCTTACAAAGAAGATGCAACAAAATGTAAAAGAGTTGCAATTAGCTTATTGCAACATTGACAGAGGGTGGATTAACGGAGAAGATGAAGAAGATGCCCAAAGTTCAAATCACTTGCATTTGTAATTTTGTATATAAAAAAGAATCAAACTTTGAAGAAAACAAAAATACCCAAAAATGTAATCTCATCTTCACTGATCTGCACATGCATAAGTAAATGATGGAATGCTCATTCTCAAAATGAAACAGAAGAATGGGTGAAAAAAACTAAAATTAAACAATGTGTATTATTAGCATTTATAAAATATATCATATAAAAATCTTCTAGCCAATTATAATATACCTTTATGACATCGGCTCGATCCCATATGCTCATTATACCTTTCCGAGCTGCCTCAGTTGATGGCCATAGTGCTAATCTCAAATTCGGATCATATGAGAGAATGCAACTAGAGTCTTTAGCAATTCTCAAAGCAGCAAGATGAACAAAAATGAACCGTCTTTGTTCCTTGCTCAGTTGGGGGACAGAGATTTTTCTCACTCCCGAAATGGCACCGGAAATGGTTCGGATCCAAGATCTTGTGGGGTTGCAGATTCAGCCCTTTCATGAACCCCACCACCATGTCGCCGTCTAATCTCGCCTCGTACGCCAGAGAGAGAGAGGGGAGAGAGAGAGAGAGAAGAGGTGGTGCCGTGGCGGGGGTGGAGGGAGGAGAGAGAGTAGAGGTGCTGTATTTTCATTTTGGTCCTTTGACTTAAAATTTTGACTTTTATTCCCACGTGGACTGCCACGTAGGAGTCCTACGTGGCCATTAACTCGACATCTCAGCAGTCAAATGGAACTATTAACGGCAGGGACCAAAGTGACAAACGTTTGGCTCGCTCAGAGACTAAATTTTAATATCATATCTTTCAGGAACTAATATAACACCGCTCAAATCTCTCAGGGACCAAAATAACCCTTCACTCATCTAATAACTCTTCATTCAATTCATTATTCTCTAAAACTCATCAAAATAAAATAAAGATCAATTCAATCCAAGTTTTCCATTTTAGTTTAAAAACAAAATCAATCTGTCTTATAACGGAAAAAAGCCAACTTTAATAAGCAAAGGAGAAAATGAATGCAGTTGAAAAGTGTGAAACTAATCAGAGAAAAAAAACATAGACGTATAATTATAATTATTCATTTAAAATCAATAAAATAAATCTTAAAAATTTGAATTGGGAGTTCTAGAATGAATATATGAGTAAATTACACTTGTAGAAGCGAATTAACAAAAATTAAAATTATAACTTACTAGTATATTTCTTCTAACATAAAGAAGCGAGAGTATATTAGCATTCAAGTGACTATAAGTGGAACTGAATTCGGATTCCTTGAGTAAAGTATCGGTTTGACTAGTGAATACTTTGCACCTGTCATGGTGACAAAAAAAACAAGTGGCTAAAATACCCTAACTTATTTTTACATGTTATTGATTTCTCTAAATATAGTTTATGCATTTAATTATAATTTCAATCATTAATATCTCTTAATTAATCGTCAAAATTTTACATTTTTTTTACATTTTTTTTTAAGCTACCTTCACAAAGGAAACAAAGCTCCTTAAACTTTGAACCCAAAAAAACGTTGGGCTAACAATTCCGGACCCTCTCTGGTCCATAGATTCTAGTTCCACTGCGCCCACCGTGCCACCCAAGTAAGATAAAAGCAGTTCCCTCACACGTGTGATTCACACGAGTGCCACACAGACCCCAAGCCAGCTTTTTTCTCTATAAATCTTCCAGAACGTTCCTGCGTTCTGTGTCTGAACTTTGATCCGTAACACACTCAGATTCCAACCAACCATTGTGAGTTTGGCCCTCAAAGTTTGTATCTTTGCTCCGTTTCTATTGTTGGGTCCTGATCCGTTTTTTGTTTTGTTTTTTGGATTTGAAGGTGGTGTTTTATTTAGATTTGTGGAAGGAAGAAGAATAAGAAGGAAATGGCTACAAAGAGGAGCGTGGGGACATTGAAGGAGGGTGATTTGAAGGGGAAGAGGGTGTTTGTGAGGGTTGATCTAAACGTTCCTTTGGATGATAACTTCAACATCACTGATGACACCAGAATCCGTGCTGCTGTACCCACCATCAAGTACTTGACTGGTTTTGGTGCCAAGGTCATCCTTTCCAGCCATCTGGTACTCTCTCTCTCTCTCTATTCGATGTGTTTTTGGTTTCTGGGGTGTTTTTCCTTTTCTAGTATTTGAATGATTTGGATTCTAGGGGTGTGTGTGTGTTTTGCTTGGATTTGCACTATGCATCATGTTTTCATTAGATTGGTTTTATTGTTATTGGTTATATCTTTTGTGTTTTTTTAATTAAAGGATATATTGATTAGTAGTAGTAACTGGGAAGCCAATGTCCTTTGACTGTCTACTTTTTTACCCTAAAAAAGGAAGAAGTTTTTTATGGGTTCTAAGTGTGATTGGTGTTGATCCCGGTTGTGGTGAAATGTCTTTTTTAATGAGTTGAATTTGCTTTGATTTGATTTAGTATTTTAAGTGAGATCCATAAAACATATCAATCTGAAGGTTTACTTACTGATCTGGTTATGGGGTTGTATTTTTTTTCCTTCACTTTTGTTGGTTTTTAAGGGTTTAGATGTACTAGTTAAAGAGTTAAGAAACCATGTATGTCAGAGAAGTATGATGTTAGTGAGTGGTGGTAACTTGGAAACTGATTTTTGCCTTGAATGTTTTCAGGGACGTCCAAAGGGTGTAACACCTAAATACAGTTTGAAGCCTCTTGTGCCAAGGCTTTCTGAACTTCTTGGAATTGAGGTTTGCCTTCTAAACTGCACTATCTGTTTTGGCATTCCCTCCAACCTCTCTTATTTGCTGGATTTACTATAAACTAATCATGTCATTTTGTCTTGATTATATTTATAGGTTAAGATGGCTAATGACTGTATTGGGGAGGAAGTTGAGAAGTTGGTTGCACAAACTCCAGAAGGTGGAATTTTGCTACTAGAGAATGTGAGGTTCTACAAGGAGGAAGAGAAGAATGACCCTGAATTTGCAAAGAAGTTGGCTTCCCTTGCTGATCTCTATGTCAATGATGCATTTGGCACCGCCCACCGAGCTCATGCTTCTACCGAAGGCGTGGCTAAGTACTTGAAGCCTTCTGTTGCAGGATTCCTCATGCAGAAGGTATGTACTATGTAGGAAGTAATTGTTGCAGTTCCATTGTATGTTACTATGTTGGGTAGTTTGTGTGGTTGATTGATCTGTTTTCTGTTCAATTGAATTTTCCAGGAGCTTGATTATCTAGTTGGAGCAGTGGAAAACCCCAAGAAGCCATTTGCTGCTATTGTGGGTGGGTCAAAGGTGTCTACCAAGATTGGAGTTATTGAATCCTTGTTGGGGAAAGTTGACCTTCTCTTGCTTGGTGGAGCGATGATTTTCACCTTTTACAAGGCCCAGGGTCATACAGTTGGGTCATCTCTGGTGGAGGAAGACAAGCTTGATCTTGCAACTTCACTTTTTGAGAAGGCCAAGGCTAAGGGAGTTTCCCTGTTGCTTCCAACTGATGTGGTCATAGCAGACAAGTTTGCTGCTGATGCTAACAGCAAGGTATTTACTTTTTGTGAGAGTTGGGTTTAGTATTGTGCTCTTTACTATTTTTACAACCCCTTCCTTTCTCTTGAGAGGACTCTTGGATACAATACTATCATGTGTTTGCAAACACGCAAGAGTCGGTTTGAATAATATTTTCTATAATTACTTATAATGAGTTTTTGAACTAAGTTAAAATCAGTTTTTACACTTCAATTTTTTCAAAAGTTCACTAATTTAACTTCTCCATAAACACCTATCTATTTGAGTGACAGTTTAACAGCTTTTCCTCTTTTTCGTGTATGACAAAAATAAGAATGCAAAGCAAAACTAACTTTTCCGTAACTAGAAGTTTCCAGCTTCTGAACCCAAACAAAACTCTTTTCTACTAAGGAAATGTCACTTGAAATTACTATTTCCATGGCTTTATGAGCATATACTCATAGTAGTGTTTAGAATGTTGGTATATACTTAAAGCTTTGTGTTTATATGTGCTCAGATTGTGCCAGCAACAAGCATCCCCGATGGATGGATGGGATTGGATATTGGACCTGATTCCATCAAAACATTTAATGAAGCATTGGATAAGACTCAGACCATCATTTGGAATGGACCAATGGGTGTTTTTGAGTTTGATAAGTTTGCACAAGGAACAGAGGTATGAATGATTTGCATGTTTTTAAAAGTACACCTAATAATAAATCATCCACCACTTTCTGAATTATTGCAAAATTGCTCCATTGTAAGGTAGTGCCAGGTCCATTTTTCTGTTTTGTCAAATTGAAACCTTCATAAGCATGATTGTAGGTACTCAATAGTTTCCAGAATTGGACATCGTCCTGTTAGACTGGGAAATTTGACCAGTCCAATAAACCTGCAGAAACTGTATTTTAAAAAATAAAGGTGAAAAACTGGAAAACCAGTCATGAACCTGTGTGAAAATTGTTTTTTGAATATCTTTTAAAAGTTGTACAATTAGATTATTTGGTTTTTGAATTTCTTTAAAAGCTGAATTACTAATGCTATTCAAGTCTTTTAATTTTAAGTAGGGCTGGGCAAAAAAACCGTTCCGAACCGAAACCGAGAAAACCGAGCCCAAAGTCATGTTTTCGGGCGGGTTCGGGCGGGTCAACGGGTGAAAAAGATTGGGTTGATACGGTTTATTTCGGGCGGGTTCGGTTTTCGTTTCAAAATTTCGTCGAAAACCGAACCCGACCGTTTGTGTCTTATGTTTATCCAACAGTCAAAAATACTTCCTATGCATAGGCAATTGTGAGCCGTTGATCATTTGGATCCAACACTAAGTCACCCCACCAAAGCAAGAAGTCGTGTGCCTCCCTTTTCATTTCACCTTTCTTTTTCTCTCTCATGACTCATAAGCCTCTGCGTCTCTCTCTCTTTTTCTCCCAAGAGGCCTATAGTTCCAACACCACAGCCATCTTCACTACTATTTTCCGGCCACCATTGGCCTGAAAACGCTGAACAAAACCGTTTAAAACCTTCCTCTTCATCTGATATTCAAAACCCCCATTTCGATTTTGAAGAAAAATGGAAGCTTTCCCACAAAATCCAGCTTCGTCCCGGACTCCTCGTTGCTTTTGTCGACGACACAAGAGGAGGAAGAAGTACTATGAGCACTGAGCAAGAAGAGGAAGAATAAGAAGTACTGTGAGCTTCATCTCCACCAACATCTTCTCGCGTCGCCATTGCCACCAGTGGCTTCTTCCTCTTGCGTTGTCGACACAAGCACTGGGAGCACGACCTCTTCTTCGTCTTCCTTTAAGGGAGCAACCAGATCTGCCTTTGCAACAGACAGAGGCTAGAGCAGTGCAGCGGCCACAGATCTGGCCTTCTGGCGGTCTCTCTCTCCACAAATCTCCTTCTGTGACTAGTCTCCCTCTTGGTTTACTGTTCTCCCCAACTGTGATCTGTACTTGTTTATTTCTATGGTTAAAAATTGAAACTTTGATTAAAGTTTTTATTTTTATGTGCGTTTCTGCTGAAAGCTTGGATTTTTTTTTGTGCATTTTTGCTTTAAGTTTGGATTTTTCTCTGCGTTTTTGGTGAAAGTTTTGTTTTTTCTGTAAGTTTTTGCTGAAAGTTTGATGATTTGTGTATCTATCTATTTATTTAGTTTTATTGGAAGTTTGAGTCTTTCTACATTCTTCAACCATTCTGTAATTTCTTCTCATTCTGAGTCTTCCTGGGATTTATTGAGCATTTTTTTTCTCTTTTTTGTGTCCAAACCGTGCCAACCCACCCGTCACCCGACCAAACCGGAGGTTCAAACGGACGGAAATGGGCTTAGATTTAAGCATTTTGGTTTCATTTGGATTGACATTTTTTGGCCCGAAATCGACCGGTGCCTAGCCCTAATTTTAAGTATAATGGAAACTTTCATCTCTTTCTCTGACTTACTTCGATGTGGGATTTAGCATAAGAGTAGTACAATACTTTTGGGTATTTTTTGGTACAAACTCTTGGTTTAATTCGAGTCTGGCCGGGTGGACTCTATAAGGGGTCAAAGTTCTTGTGTCTATTTTTTCTATTTACAAGACTCGAACCTGAGACTTTTAAGAGGAACGAAGTTCTTTGCCACTTGGACCAATAAACATTTTAATATTTATTTGTTTATGTGATAAATTAGTTTATTAGTTTATTATGCATGTTTGAATTACATTTTTATATTTTTCCTTAAAACCTTGAAAGAAAGCTCTTTGAAATTTGGAGCTTCAAGATCTGCCACTTCAACTTCAACTTTTATAATTTGATGTATTAGTTTAGCACTAGTGATTGATGACCAACCAACCATGTTCTTTTTGTGTACAGGCCATAGCCAAGAAACTGGCAGAGGTAAGTGGGAAGGGAGTAACAACCATAATTGGAGGAGGTGACTCTGTGGCAGCTGTGGAGAAGGCTGGACTAGCAGACAAGATGAGCCACATCTCCACTGGTGGTGGTGCCAGCTTAGAGCTCCTTGAGGGGAAGCAGCTCCCTGGTGTCCTTGCTCTTGATGATGCTTAAACAAAAAAAGAACATGAGATGGGACCATACATAACCTACCTTTGCATTTTGTGCTTTATAATATGGTCTTGGTTGGGTTTCAACCAATATATAGAGAGCTAGGCTGCTCTTTGTAGAGGCTTAATATAGGATAGATTTTCAAAATAAAAGAGGTTTTTGTGCAATCCATGGTGTTTGCTTGATCAAGTTGTTCTTGAACAATGTTCATTTTTCGAAAGGAGTATGCTTTTGATTATGTGTTCCTTTGGCTTTCTTGGCGGCCACTTTTCTTCTTTTAGCTGATGGTATGAATATGAATTTTCATTTTGGACACGTTTGGGTAAATAACAATGTGCTTTATTCACTAAGCTATTTTGTAAATAAGTTTTTTTTAATAAACAGCTATTTTTGTAAATAAGTTATTTTAAAGAGCTTAATTAAGTACAAATTTATAAACTATTTTGGTAGTTTAAGGATGTGTTTTAACTTATTTTTATTAATGCATTTAAATATTAATGTAAGTGTTTATACTAAGAATAAATTCAAATTATTTTTAAAGAGGTTTTTTTTGTCAACATTTCTAAGTAGGTCTTAAATAAGCTTTTTAAGAGGGTAATTTATATTCACACATGCATATTTTGCTATTTGTACATATATGTCTGTGGAATTATTAGTTTTGTAGGTGTATTTTTTCTTCAACACACACTTCACGAAATTAATAGTTTCGCGGGTTATAATTTTTCGTGAAATATACCCACAGAATTAATAGTTTCGCAGACATATATGTACAGATAGCAAAGTATGCATGTGCGGATATAAATTTCCTTCAAGAGTTGGTTGAAAAAAAAAACCTAGCCTACTTGTTTTTTTTTTTTTGGGTCATCAGTTAGCGTACCTAATTTTTTTTTGGGTCAAACAAATCATTGTTCTTTGACATTGGACTGAACCATGTAACTAAATGTATGGTCATACTTATACTTATTTGGATCGGATTAAATTAGTCAAAAACCAACTGAATAGGTCAGGCATTAACTTTAAAAAATAAACATTTTTCCTTTTTTAAAGAAAAAAGTGATTTAATCTGTTTTGTCAACTTTTTTTATTTGGTTGGATTGGACATGGGTAATTTTTATGAGATTATCTGGTTTAGACCAATTGGTTAGCGGGCTTTTCTAAATGTACATACACTCAATTCTAAACACACATACACTTAAAATGAAAAAGACAAAAGTACCCATTTATTTTTAAATACCCACACTACTTCCGCACTGTCTTCTTTAACAGTTCCGCATTGTCTTCTTTAACAATTCCGCACTTCTGCACTGTCTTCTTTAACAATTCCGCACACAGACATTGTTGCTTTCACTCAAAGAACATTCCCCTGTTCAAGAAAAAGAGGAATTGGAGAAACCACATTTCTCACATTTCTTGCTTTGTCTTTTAATCAAACGATGCTTTGAAGTTTGTTATTATTTTCTTACTCCAACAAAATTCAAGAAGGGGAGAGAAAGAGGGGGGGGGGGGGGTTTGCGACAGTGAGTGGGGGTAAGAAAAAGGGGGAAATGAAGAAGTGGGGAGAAGGAAGAAGGGACTGGGGATGGAGAAGAAAGAGGAAAGTGTGGGGATGAAAAAAAAAAAGAAAAGAGTAAAAGAGAAAGAGAGAGAGTGTGTGTGTGCACGGAAGTGTGTGGATGGAGAAGAAAAAGAGTGTGGGGATGGAAAAAAAACAGTGAAAGAGAAAGAGAGTGTGTGTATGCACGGAAAAAAAAGAGAGTGGAAGAGAAAGAGAGTGTGTGCGCGGAAGTGGGTACACGTGCAACTAATAGTTCTGCAGTGTATTTTTTCTTGTGAAAGATACACTGCAGAACTATTAGTTCCGCGTTAAAAAAGGTACACGCGGAACTAATAGTTCCGCAGTGTATCTTTCACAAGAAAAAATACACTGTGGAACTATTAGTTCTGCGTGTACATTTTTTGCTGCGGAAATAATAGTTTCGTGCCAGATGTTTCTTTGCATTTTGAAGTTATTACGTATGTGTCGTTTTTAATAATTGTGGAACTATTAGTTCCGCGTGTAGTGCGGAATTAGTTCCGCATGGTCTGTAAATCGCGAAAAAGAGGGGAGGGAGTGAACTGTGTTCTGCACAGAGAAGAAGAAGCGCACGCATGAGAAGAAGAAATGAGAGGGAAGAAGAAGTGTGAGTGGGAAGAAGAAAAAATAAATAGAGGTAGTTTTGGGATTTTAAATGTGTGCATGTGTTATTAGAAAATTAGGTATGTGTGAGTGAATATAAAAACCCTTGGTTAGCATAAAACATCATCCAAGACCCGGTCCAATTTTGATAATATTGATTGAAATATGGAAATTCTAGAACATCTTTTGACGACCACGACAATCAACTACATTTCTGCAAAGCTCGTGCAACAGCCTCTGATTGTTACAAACTTAAGTGTTATAATGGCACTCATTAAAAAATTAAAGATGAAAAGATTTTATTAAAAAAAACAACATTTATCGTTATTTATAAATTAAATATTATTTTCTTAATAAATAAAATAAATTGATCCTTAGCTTTGAGGAGAGTTCTAATCTAAACCCGCTGCAAAGCTATTGAAACGAGTAGTTTATGCCCATTCCAATTTGTGCCAACCATTTTTAACAAAATACGAATCAAAGAGTTGAAATCCAATTTATATATAACCCAAGTGTTCTTTTCTGTTAACTCTAGTTTGATTTGATATTACAGCTTTAATTTGCAAATGTATTATTCTGACAGATTGTGATTAAGAGAATATTAAATTGCTTATTGTTCAAAAAAACTACCAAGGTTTCTCAATCGAAGGGATCTTGATTCTATAAAGGTTATTGATGCATTGAACAACGTGAAAGTCTCAGGTATCAAGAGGTAAAATTTGTACTTTTTTTTTATTTTGATGGGCTAGTCAAATAGGTGCCGAGCCAGCAAAATTTGTACATAAACCTTTAAAACAGTGAAAATTTTATGTTGACCTTGTGGTTCAACACAAGTCATAACTAAATGTTGAAAAAGCAGACACAACTTATTGTGCTTGGGGCTGTGTGGAACCATCCTACAACTAACCTCAAAACATTAGATATTCCTCTGTGAACACTCAAGAAAGTTCTCGTATTGAAAGATCAACTATTGCAAATAGTATTATCCTGTCCTGATTAGTTAAAGTGTCACTCTGTCACATAACAACAGCAACAAAGAAATCTTATCTCACTGAGGTTGGCTACATGGATCTATCGACGTCATAATGTTCTATCATAGTGTTACTCCATAGTCTGCCCAATATATTTTTATGCCTAAAACAGATTTTGAAGTGAGATATTTTTTAAAGCTAATAACAATACTTTTTAAAATTAGAGGTCTTAAAAAAATAAGTATAATTTTTTCTCCTACAAAGATCAAATCTTGTTTCTCAGGGTAAAAAAAGACACTGGCCACCATTATGATAAGCAAGTCACTGGTGAAACTTTTTAGTTTTATAAATACTAGTAATAAATATGATTCTTTGCTGGTAGACCTAAAGCAAGGGCTTGAGCTGCCTTACTCTTGAACTAGCCTTGTGTTACTCTGTCATATGCTAGCAGTTAATCACATCCTGCATCTTTGATAGCCATTTCTCCCAAAAGCATACAAGAAACTTCTGTCTGAACTTTCAAAGCTCTAACCAGTCCAACCAGTACCTTCGGTTGTCATAATTTACCTGTTTTTCCATGTTCAAGACATTTATCTCCCACAAATCATGTGGGGGGATTAAATTACAATTTGTTTCAATAAACAAAAACTACGTAACTAACAAGCAAAAAGTGGACTGAGCTTAGTCATCTCCTATCCTAATTAACCAATAACTTCAATACAAACTACAAATTCAGACCAGCAAATCTATTCACCAGCCCTTGAAACAATTTTTTACCTGTGGGGATTTGAGATGAAGGAATTTACAATGCTTCTTGTACTGGTCAATCTTCACCAGCCATAGATAGGATTTTCTACCTGTGGGGGCAAGAGTTGAAGGTCTATACTGTGCTGCTTGTTATAGTCACGCGTCCCAGGTATCGCTCCAGTACATAAGCGCAGGAATTCATTCCCGGTGAGACAGTAGTGAGCAAATGCTAATCCTCCATCAACTAGTTCGGTCAGATTAGGCATCGGAAGCGAATTAGCAATGAGCTTTCCGGTATCATTACTCGATTTTGCTGCATCCTTTTCCTTGCTCACCACTCTGTCGAGCTCAGAATATTCCATGAATCTTTGAGTAGCAGCCTCCCAAGAAAGTTGATGTCTTTGCTCAGGTGTAAGAAGATGAGGCTCATTTTCTAATGCTTCTTTTACTTTTGCCACAAAGTCTTCGGATGTCTTGTAAGTCAAACAGTTTGGGAATGACCTGAAGAACTCGTTTGATGGATGATCAGCGCAAACTACAAACTTTCCCATGGCAAGTGCCTCAGCTGTTGCGGTGCAGAGCACGTCACTAACACTCGGATTTATGAAGACTTTGTACCTTCAGGAAAGTAGATATAAGGTGTCAAAAAGAGATCCAAAATTAATAGAAGCAAGTTCAGTATCAGTGTCTAGCATGTGAAAGATGAGCTAGTATCATGATGGGTGAGGTGGGTGCATTTTCCTAGGCACAATCAATTCATTTTATGAAGGTAAAGTACTAAATAACAAATCAGTTTCATGTTTCAATAGATGAAACTTGAAACAATTATTTTCATAATTTTATTTTGGTGATGAAACTTGAAACAATTATTCATCATTTTATTTTGGTATGTTAATGTGATGATCCTCTCTGGTGAATATATCCTAATCAATTTTGTAGCACTAGGGTGAGCAAAGAAAATAAAAAACTGTAACTGAATCTGGAATTAAACCAAACTGAATCTAAAATAACTTAAATCGTTTGAACCAGTTTTCATCAATGTGGTTTCCTTTGCTTCAGTTTTCATATTTTCAATTCATAAAGTTTTGGTTCGGTTTTTTTTAAACCAATCCGAACTTTGCCCACCCCTATTCACACAGATTTCAAATTATTCTTACCCATGAAGAGAATCCTCCGCATGGTCCCGTCCTTTCTGAAATTTGATATTCAAATCCAACCTTTTAGCCATACTCTGAACTTCATTAGCATCCTCTCCATTACCAAATACATCCAAGTTGAGGCCATCGAGGTCATTCTTATGCTTTGCTAATAAATGTATCAATTCGTTATATCCCTTTGCCCATACCATCTTCCCCAAGAAATATGCCCCCTTTGTGAAGGGCTTCTGCCCAAGCTCTCTTTCTGCAGCAATCTTTTCTCCAATTTTTAAGAACTTCGGACTCACACCATGAACATTGCAAATTACAGACTTGGGTAAATCCTGAGTGGCAGCTGAGAGACGAAGAACCTGAATATATAAATCATAAATAACACAATTCCTTTTGTCTCATTTTACACTTCTATGATAATCTAACTCCATGACAAATTAATGAAGAAAAAACACCATAATCAAGTCTAATTATCTCACAAGTTAATGCAGGCATACATATTAAGATGGTAAATATCATACCTTGTGGCAGTATGCTCTTGTAACCCAGTTGTTTATGTGTTTCACAAAGAATGCCTGGAGAGCCCCATTTTTCTCCCTCTTGATGTATTCTAAGTAATTTGTGTGAACAATACCAACTACATGGTTGAATTTCTTCGTCCAACGTTTACCATGGTGGTACCAATTCAAATGTTCCGGTTCTTCCAAAATAGCAATGTCAGCATCACTGGATGGTATAAATTGAGAAGCATCACCAGCAGCTATTATACTTCGCCTTTCTCTTGAAAACTGTGCACAAGAAGGATAAAGTGTGAGTACTGAATGTAATTTGATGTGAAACCTGGCACACTATAAATAAATATCTCCATAGCAAATCTACCCTTGCAGGATAAAATGAAATTTTGAAGTCTGCCTTAAAACCAGTTTTTTCCTCAAGCCAATTGCGTATATAAACCTCCTGTTCTTCTGGTGAAGTAAAAGTGAGATTGCTGGGATAAACTAGCTCTTGATCTGATGCGCAAAGCCATGGAAGTAGCAGAGTAACTTTCTGCTTTGAAGATTGTGATAGATAAGTAGCTCGAAATAGTGGGTTTACAGCAGTTCCTGTCATCCAAGGAAGACTAGCAGTTGTGACTATTGCAACATGTCTTTGATTCTCTGACCGATCATGCTTCGCATGGTCTGTCCAGAATCCACCATCATATCGGTGCCCGGTACTCTGAAGAACACTTGCAATTCTCAAATCCAATTCATCGATTATGTTTCCATTCCCAAGAACATGAGATTCTTCCTCAGAAAAGGAATGCAGTAGACATTGGTTCTTAGTACGTCTGCTATACAAGCTTTCCACTATCTTGTCAGATATATCTGCAATGACATTTGAACAGAGCATAAATCATAAGAGCAGATAAAATGAACTATACACTAGGTGACTCATAGACAATAGATTTGATACTTCTTTCTTAAACTAGAAAGCTAAGAACAAGATGGTGAATGTATAATCCAGTCTACTGACAAACAGGTAATGAGCTATCATGTCAAATCACTACACCATGTTTCATTTTTGTCCTTATTGCAAGCAACATGAACAAGTAGGTTTCACTCTGGCTTCACCACATCTAGTTCAACCATAAACTTTTTTAAAAAGGAAGTCTCAGGAATTCGACCCCGAGGTAAAGTGGATGGATGGCGGAACCAACTTGGTCATTAATGAAAACAAAAATATTGAAACAGAAAAAACAACCCAATAGAAGAGATGTTAATAGAAAACATTGCTGATTAAAATATAATAAAAGCATAGAACCTCCATTGAATATATTAAATTGAAAACCATGTCAATGATATCCCAAAAGAAATTATGTACACTTTAAGTACCTCTTCTGATTCCAAGTTGATCCAAAAATGGTGCAGATTGTCTAACAAAATAGGCCAGAAGCTCAGACGCATCCAATGGGCAAACTTCCTGCAAGATGATAAAGTAAAATATTAATTACAGTTACTGATTGAATTATTCACATCAAGGCACCAGGTGCAGAACATAGAAGAATCAGTCCACAGGAAAGTTAAGGACACATGTAGAACAAGGACATTGATAGGAACTGGTATTTTATTAGAGAGAAATAGGCATAATTAGTTAGTAGTTGGGGGTTGGGATAATTGGAGAAATTAAGACATTTTCCTATAAATAAGAAGAGGGGTTGAGAGGGAGGGGGATCTTGTCATTTTGAGAGAATAGGGGCCTTTGGGCATAGGTAGGTTTGCAGACCCTCGAAGTTTTACCGTGTTCTATATTTGTAATTTGGTTAATCCCTATTTCTTTCTAATAAATACCAATTCCTATCAGACATCCCTATTGCAGAACCAACTATTTAAATATATCACTTCTATGATGCTTGAGTTGCTTGGCTCCAATTTCTATAGCATTGTGATGTATGAATTGAAATGTAAGTCCACTAAGAAAAATCCCGGCATACCTAATATAAAAATTCTTCCCTGTAATTGAAGGAGTTACTTTTAAATACATGATCAAGCAAAATCTTATGAGTAGTGCACTCTATGCACTGTGTTTATGTTTAATGCTATCATTCACGCTGTATTGTGTGTAGTCGTCTAACAAAGGAAAGTTAGAATCCTCTGGTTACAAGCAATTTTTTCTTGTTTCTTCAAAAAGTGCGTAATATTTGATGAGGTAAATCAATACGAACAAAAGAAAATAACCACCAACAAACCAACCTTTGATTCTTGAGGCTCCTTGCACATTGATTTCTGCAAGAAACAAACTTAGAATGAGATCTATTTCAAACACAAAAACGTATATTATCAGTCACATGGCCAGAAAAAGAAAACAAATTACTAAATAATAGTGATCATACTAAAGAACATTTAATAGTAGATACAAGTTAATCACATGACTGGGCTTAATATCTATATCACTGCGCCCGCACGCACACAGAGAGTAAGTAGATCTCCGGACTCCAGTTGTAATTTATGATGGCAATATTTGTTTCTTGTCTAAAACCGGCAACACCTTAATAGGCCCATCGTTCAAAAGTCAAAACACTGTCAAAGTTGGATGCTAATAACATGTCATTGCATATATAATAACCACGGCTGCAGAATCAGGTCAAGAAATCATAACCTAGATTAAATTCAACAATCGACCTAAAAGAGCACGACAAGAAGATTGACACAAGAAGCACACAGAAGTTGTAATGCAATCACTAAATAACTTCATTTCTCCTTGGAAAGGAGCAACCTCCTCCACCCTTAGACTTTTCTGTACAGAACTTATCATTCTTCTGCCAAGCCCCACAAAAAATATAAACTATCATACAATCTGCCGAGTCTGACTCTACCCCAAAAAACAGAGGAATTAGCTTCACTTCCCTTCACCGAATATTAACATGTCCCAGGTCATCCAAGACTGTATTTTTTTTTTTCAAAAACAAATAACTGGTCTGTTTGTAGGGGAAAAAATGAAGTCATATGCAAGATTTCCTATAATATAATTTGTAAAATGACTATCACAATCTATCCCCTAAACTTCATTATTCCTCCTTGATATGGAAGACTCCTTTCCTAACTTCTCTTACTAATACCATGGAGTCCACATTCATATAAAAACACCCAGGAATGATTTTTTTATTTTAAGGAGAAAAAAAATATTTCTACTCTCCTTCCTCAGTGACAAACATGACCAGCATAAGTCAATCATAACCTCCCCAAGTGCCAAAGCTTGTCCATAGTAGAAATTTCAGTAAATTATTTATAACACATCATCTATCGATATGCACCTCAATCTCAAATTTCACTTTTAAAAGAAAACTAAAATCACATAATTAAAACTAGTTCCACGTTCTGTATCTTACATTTCTGGCTTAACTCAACCTCACACAGACCGGCATATAAAGTGAGTGGTGTCCTACTCATAAGCTCTTATTAACACTATCTACGTGAGACTTGAGTTTTTTCCAATAACGTAACCTCAACAAAAATAATAAAAATATAATAGAACAGTTCAACATTGGGGAGTGGGGACATACGAAGCTTGATTTGAGTTTCTGGATGAACTGGTTGTTATTTTTCTCAAACTCATGTTTGAGCCTCGTCTTGAAAGCTCGAATTGGTTCCTCCCAATCCCATTGGCGGTGGTGCTCCTCATCATCCCCGCCGCCATTATTCAACTCGCTCCAGAACTCTCTACAACTAAACCTCTTCCCTCTCTCGCCCTCGTCAAGTCCCAGAATCCCATCCATGTCCTCCACCATGGCCTCCCTTATCGCCGACAGGTTAATCCTGTTCCTCGACCTCCTCCGTGCCCTCCTCGTCCTCCTTGGAATCTCCGACAGCCTGGGGCAAAGGTTCCTCACGAAGTCGAGCTCCACCGGCAGCGGAGGAGGTCGAGCGGAGAACGGAGGGAGGAGGGGGGAGTCATCGAATGATGACGTGGCGGCGAGGTGGTTACGGAAGGAGGTGGCGCGGTCTCGCATGAGGCGGAGATCCTCGCGCCAGCCCTTGGAGAGGAAGGAGAAGGCGTTGGAGGAAGAGGGAGGTTGGGGATGTGCCGCCATGGCAGAATGAAAATTGAGATTGAGAGTTGAAGGAGTGTGAGTGACAATGACAACCAGGGTGGTGAGGGTGGTGTGTGGTGCTTTTGTGCTTCCGATGTTTTGGGACTTTTCTATGCTCACGTTAGTCACGTGGCTCTGCACTGCACTACACTTAGAGCTGGCAAAATGGGCCGGGTTTGCCGGGCCGGGTCGAAAAAGCTCAAAAAATAAAGGGCTTAGATATACAAATTTGAGCCCGTTTTCGAATCGGATCTTTTTGGCCCGGCTCGACAAAGCCCGAACCCGGTAAAGCCTGAGCCCGAAGCGGGCCGCCCGCAAAATATAGCCTAAAGCCCGAGCCTGAAAAGTGGAGGGCTCGGACACACAAATTCGAGCCCGTTTTCAATCCGGGCTTTTTTGGCCCGGCCCGACAAAGCCCGAACCCGATGCGGGCCAGCCCGAGCCCGGCCCGAAAGCCCATTTTGCTAGCTCTAACTACACTGTTGTTTGTTTGTTTGGGCTTGTGTTGTATTGTAATGTAATGTAATTGTGTGTGGGGTTTTTTTTATTCACACATACACTATTTGTTAAATACACATACACTAAAAATGAAAAAGATTAAACTATCCCTCACAGGTTTTTTTTTCACACATACACTACTCGTTGTCTCTCGCGGAACTATTAGTTCCGCGTGTGCATTTTTACGTGGAACTAATAGTTCTGCGAAAAATACACACGTGGAACTAATAGTTCCACGGAGTATTTTTCCATTTTTACGTGGAACTAATAGTTTCACGTAAAAAATGCACACGCGGAACTAATAGTTCCACGAAGTATTTTTCCATGAAAAAGATTAAACTATCCCTCACAGGTTTTTTTTTCACACATACACTACTCGTTGTCTCTCGCGGAACTATTAGTTCCGCGTGTGCATTTTTACGTGGAACTAATAGTTCCGCGTAAAAATACACACGTGGAACTAATAGTTCAACGGAGTATTTTTCCATTTTTACGTGGAACTAATAGTTCCACGTAAAAAATGCACACGCGGAACTAATAGTTCCACAGAGTATTTTTCACTGGAAAAATACTCCGTGGAACTATTAGTTCTGCGTGTGCATTTTTTACGTGGAACTATTAGTTCCACGTAAAAATGCACATGCGGAACTATTAGTTTCGCGTAAAAAATGCACTCGCGGAACTAATAGTTCCACGGAGTATTTTTCACAGGAAAAATACTTCGTGGAACTATTAGTTCCGCGAGTGTATTTTTTACGCCGAACTAATATATCCGCGCTCAATACGTATGTGTCATTTTTTATATACGCGGAACTAATAGTTCCGCGAGTTCCGCGAGGTCCTTAAAACGCGAAAAATTTAACTCGCGATTTTACCGACGACGATGCGTTTTCTGTTCGGTTGTGCTGCTTGTAGATGCAAGAGAGACTCATTTGCTTGTTGTTGGAGGAGATAGGGGTGAATAGAGAAGGGAGAATGAAGAAAAATTTTGAAAAGGATGGGAGGAAGAAGAACGTACGTGCGCAGAGGAAGAAGAGAAGAGAGGGAAGAAGAAGAAGGTTGTAGGGGTAGTTTGGGTATTTTAAATATGTGTATGTGTTATTAGTAAAATAGGTATGTGTGAATAAAAAAAGCCTTGTGTGTGCCTTGCGTTGGGCTCACGTACAGGAACTCATGTCATGTGTTTTGGGCTCACGTGCAAATACTTATAACAAACGAGTAGGGCTAGCAACACACTATCTAATACACTTTTTCTAACACACTCTTTATAATTGGGCAAAATGCATGTGGGTCTCATTAAATCATGTGGGTCCCATTACCAAAGTGGTGGGACTTACTCCCAAAATAATGAGACACATATGCATTTCACCAAATCATAGAGAGTGTATTGAAAAGAGTGTGTTGCTAACACTACTCATAACAGCTTATTTGGGTGTGTTTGGATAAATAGCTATACTTATACCATAAACACTTATCATATAAGCACTTATGTATAAGTTATTTTCATAATCGAAGAGCGAATAAAGTGAAACTGATTTCATATAAGCTGTAATATGTTTTGATAAGTTATCCTGGAGAGCTTATGAAAATAAGCTCAAAACACTGTCATAAGTTGTTTTCATAAATTTTGCCAAACATGCTAGCAAGTGCTTATGTCAGTAGATAAACCCAAATAAGTTTTGCATAAGCCAATTCAAACAGGGCTTTCATGTATGAGTTATTTTTATAATCGAAGTATAAATGTGATGAACTAGTTTTATATAAGCTATAAACTGTTTTGATAAACTATTCTAAAGAGCTTATAAAAATAACCCTAAATACTTTATGAGTTAATCATAAATTATTTTCATAAATGAGGGTTGTTAAGTTTGAAAGGTTTTAAATGAGATTGAATGCATTTGAGATATTTGAGTATATGTAGGTGGGGTTTGAGGTTAAAGGATAAAGGGTAGGGTTTATAGTGGGATTATGACTTAGTGAAATTGAAAAAATGGAGCAAGTAGTAAGGGACTAAGGGTACAGGCAATAGTAATACCATTAAATCTCACTTTTGATCCACCTTTCATCAATCCTATCATGTAACATTTTGTAGTTAATTTTTTCTAAAACCTTCTCTAGCGAGGATCTCACCTTCACCCATCCAACACTAGAATATGTTGGTAAGTTGTTACACCTCAATTTTTAGTTGTGTTTGCCAATAACTTGTCTGCAAATCAAGAGAAAATAATAATAAAAAACATAAAATGTAGTTGTATAAATTATTTGTTCTTTAATATAATGTTATGTTTTTATTCATCATTTTAACTTTATGTGATAAATATAATAAATTTTTAATATTTTACTTTTTGCATATCTAATTTACAAAATTAAAATATATATATTAATTAATTAATATTTTATTTGAAATAAAAAGAAATTTATAGTTAACTATAATTAGGTGGGATAAATTGTAGAACCCACTTAAACTAAGTTAAACAACCCAAGTTGTGTTCTACTCTTAGAGTGAAAACGAATTAATATTCTTAAATATAATGTAACATTACAGGACCCATTAAAAATAAGTTAAATAACTCTCACTAATGATACAATAAATGTAAATAATAATAATAATAATAGTTTAATAAAGTTTAAGCCTTTTAAAAATCCATTCCTGTATTTACGTTGGAATGGAGAAGAACACGTACAAAAACAGAAGTATTGATGTGGAAACAACAAAAAAAAGTATAATACTCTCTAGCATCTAAATCTTTGTTTGTTTTAGTTTTTTATTTTTGTCCTAAAATTTTGGTTGTTTTAGAATTTTAAGAGATAATTTATCACTTTTTTCAACTATACCCTTAATATAATTAATAAGTTTTAAGTGAAAAAATAATTAAGATAATTGAGAATGATGAATAATAAATAGGATCATTTTAATCTAAAATTTATTTAATTAATTATTTCTTAATCTATGTATCAAAATCTTAAACAACGAAAATAATAAATATAAAGAAGAGAAGAAGTGAAACCAAACCAAGGCAGAGAAAAGAAGGGAAGCAATATGTCAAAGTGCAGTGACAAGTGGGCAGTGGCTACAGAGCAGCCGTTACATGCAATTGCCAAACAAGGTTCAGCTTCTTCCTTTTCCTCTCATATACATCACTCTCTCAAACACCCCTTTCACCCATAAGTGTTCATTTCTCTTCTTCTTCTTCTCAATTCTCTCAGTTTTATCAGTCACCACTCAGGTCTGTTCAATTCAATGTACTTCAATTTTCCATTCGGTTCTGTTTGCTTGTCGTTGATTCTAACTATTATCTGTTCTCTTTTGTTGTTATTATTGTTATTATTTTAAAATTCCCCTCGTTGTTATTTGATTTTGTTCGTTTCAGCTTTGGGTTGTGTGTGTGTGTGGATTGCTTAGTTGTTGCCTTGTTGGTAAAGGTGAATTTATAGCCTTGGAGTTGCAATGATAATTGATTTTGATAATAAGTAAGAAACCTTCTGTCTTTCTTTCTTTTTCTGCTTTCTAGGGTGTGGAATGGAGGTATTGTTTGGGTGTGTTGCTTATGCATTGTGATATTGTAAGGATTAAGGAAAGTTTTTGTGGCCAATGTAAGTTTTTTTTTTTCTGAAGAGAATTTGGAAAATCCTGATTTCTTTTTAATGGTATTTAAAGTCATTATCTGGTATGCTCATTTTTCCTTTTAAAATGGTGCTGTTTTTTGAGTGCATTTTGAAGGGTTATTTAACATTAAAGAAACAGAAATGTATTAGGATTTGGTCTCTTATTGGGCGGTAGAGAGAACCGGATTGGCACTCAAAGGGAATGCTTGAGTAGGGACAGCTGGAGAACCTGTGCTGCACATCTAGGAGGCCAGGCCAAGGCAGTCTTTAGGGGAAACCCCTCTCAACCTCTAAGCTAGACTTGGAAAGCCTCCTTAGTTGAACAATCAATGACACCCTTTTTTCATATGGAGGTTCTGGGGCATTGTGGACTCTTTGTTGGGTTTGACGGGGGAAAAATGTTGTTGGACATGAATGAGGATGAAGGGCTTGAGGTGGATAATGGATTTATTAAGTGAGAAGAAGGAGTTACGTTGATGAAAAAGAGATGAAAGGGTTAACTATAAGAGGGTTATTGGAGCAAGGCTCGAGGATACACTGACCAAGGCAGAAGGTGAAGCTACACTAACCCAGGATGCACTTCTTGAGCTTCCTATGATAAGTCATGGTTGAAAGCTAAATGACTTGTTGAGTGGGGATGGCCAAACAAGTAGGATTGTGTGTGTCAATGGATAGAGTGGTATTTAAAGAGGGATAACGAGTCAACTAAGAAGGAAGAGTGCGGTCAAGTGAAGCCTAAAGCTTCTTTGTTCTTATACCTGATTTTGATTGGAGACTCCTTATCAAGGTGATAAAACCTTGATGGAGTTTTCCTTGCTTAAAAGCCTACTTGGCATAGCTCCATAGAACAGAGGAGTTAAGGCTTCCTTAAAGAGCAAAGCTTCCTTACGGAGCTGAGCTTCTGCAAGTAGCAAGGCTTCCTCTGTAGAGAACAAGACCTCCTGCACCAAATGCATCAGCATCATCAGCACTGTTCTAAATTTTGTTATTGTTAATGTTTTCACATATTTTTATTTCCATTTTTACCTGCTACTAAGAACACTTCAACTACTAAATTTCATATTGATATTCATTTTGGATTGCATTTGAAAGATTAAGATAAATTTGTAAAGATTGCGGACTTCCATTGACTTAGGCTATAAGTCACAACTGACAAACCTTAATCTGTATTAGATTTGGTAGATTGAAAGGGTTAGTATGGATTGTTGATGTATAAATTGGATGTTACCGCATTTACCTAGTATATATGAGCAAACTACCAATTAAGCCCTTGTAGTGGTAAGTGCTTGGGTGGTCAAGGGCACATAGTTTTGGCCCATTCCTAGGTATTGGTTGTTCTCTTGTCTTATTTATTTCTTTTGGAATGGTAAAGTTGATAGTAGACAGAGCTTAGAGCTTAAAAGAGGCAAATAAGTTGAAGAATAAGAAGAATGGTTTAATTTTATGTTGTCATGTATCACTTTTTTTTGGGTACTTGTTATATCTATCACTTTGAAACTAAGATTCCTTTACACACTATCTTTTGCACCACGTTTTATGGTATGCATGCTCATTTATGTTTCTTGGTTTTGTTACTTTTGCAATCAAAGCATCATGACAATCTTATTTACTTTATTCCATCCCATGGAAATATAACTATAATATCTTTTCCATAGGGAGCTCCCCTGCAAACGATAAGGAAATTTCTTTATCTGCTATTGAAATGCATACTAGGTAATTTAATGTTGTCATTTCTGACTCAGAATTATGAAGTGGTACCAAAGGAAAAATTCATTTCCATTGCTTTTGGATTAAATTCAAGCTAGGAAATATAGTATTCAGTTTCTACTTGAGATTGCCATGAATTCCATGATTATTATAAATTATGCTTTTTTTATGATAGTTTACGATAATATGGACTGACCTTTGATTAAAGTTTATTAAAGGTATTTACTTGTTAAAATGGATGTTGAACAACATGAAAGGCACCCTATTAAGTGAGTTGAAGTTGTCCTCGTCTATCACTTGGAGAAAAGTTTTAAATTTTTTTTTTTTAGTAACAAAGCCTTCTATACTTTGAGCATCAGGAGCCTTGGTCCTTCTAGTATCTTTCCTCAAGCACAGCTTGAAATTTAGTTTTCTAAAATTGGAATGTACATGATCTAGAAAATGCAATTGCATCTCTAGGTTTTTAATTAATATTTGATATTTCTTTTGTCCAGAAAGTAAATTTTAAAATGATCTATGTACTAGATTCTGTATTTTGATCGATCAGAAGATTCGAAATGGGTGATTACTATGTAATTAGTTCCATAGTTGTTTTTTCAGTTATGTGATTCATTTGTTTTCCACGTATCATCATAGTCCCTTTTTCTTGGTTATCATTTGAAGAATATTTCAGGATGGATTCATCTGGAGGTATGAAAAGGAATACTAGAGACTTCCATCTGGTGTATGTAAGAAGAAGAAAAGGCAGTGGTTCTGGAAAAAGAGTATCAGATCCCAATGAAAACATTTCCTTCCATTCAGAATCTTCCGTGCCTAGAACTGATGGCTCACATGAAATTGGACATGATGGCGTAAGTATTGTTTTACTTTCTCTGTTTCTATGGCATGCATTATTTGTCTTCAGACACTGCAAGTTAAGATGGCTCATTCTGGTAAAATTTTCCTTATAAGAATTTTAGTCTATATGTTGTAGTACCTCTCTGGTAATTGTTTCATAACATTCTTAACTGGCTAAGAGTTTTGTTCCATTGCTTCCATTCAATAAGAATGTATAGAATACTACAAAAAAAAATTCTTAAATAAATTTGATCTTACTGTGAAAAACATTTCAATGAGTTCAAGATTTTGATCTTGATTTCCGCAATACTAATATGTTTATATTTTCTGACAGATACAATGCTACAAACCCAGTGAAATAATAATGAAAGAAATATATAAAGAGTCAAAAGAATAGAAGTGTATTATTGAAAGCTATGGAAAATAGAATTCTCCCCAACAAGGATTTCCCTTTCACAAATGATCTCTCCTTTTCAACCATACCCCTTTATCCTGATTTCCCCCATTTATAATCCCTTCTAACTAACTAACAGACCTAACTAATCCCAGATACTTAAGCTCCTCTTCACTATCCTAACATACAATGTACGTCCCTTGTTGATATACAACATGACACAATACAGTTCCTTAGTATAAGCTGCATGGGATCCTTTTGTTTATAAGTATTTCCCATGGATATACTTTTTGGCAAATTTGTAGCTATTTAATTTAGCAAGCATGTCAATAGAATTTTCTGATCATGGAAGCTATTGATGATATCAGCTTGATATCTTTTGATCTTTGCTTCCCACATCCTCTAACATATATCCATGGCACAAGTAGCATGTGGAGCAACACATAAGTAATGTACATAGTAATCTAGCTTATATGGGCAAAAGTTGCTTGGTTTAAAGATATTGTACTTTCACATGGTATTTTCCCACTCGTCCATTGGAGGAGGGGATATATATCTGGAAAGTCAATTTACATATATTGAAAGTGAGTAGATATGTTTAAATGTTCCTCTGATGTGGGAAGTCTTCTTGTATTCTATCTTCAAGTATGAACTCAATGTCTGTGTATCATAGAGTTGAAATTAATACTATAGTTATCATCAGATTTTTGCCCCACAAAGGTATTTATTGAATGAACATATATAGTAGATCAAAATGCTATAACTGATCTTCGCCATAAAAACTTCAAATTTTTGCAGAGATACTTCGTATGCGAGCTATGTAATGATGGTGAATTGATCCGCTGCGAAACTTGCCCGCGTATATATCACATAGAATGCCTTGATCTTAAGGTACACTTACGTTTTCTGTTGTAATTATATTCTCTTATTTCTCTTTACTTGATCTTTAAGGTATGTTTATATTTTTGTTTCGCTCAAAGTCCGTTCCCACAAAAGAATGGCAATGTCCGAAATGCTGCAATAATGAAGAGCTTTCTGAGCCCATAAAACATTTGAAGAATCTGGACTCCAAAAAGAACATCTCATCTAAGAAAGGAAAAGGTGGTTCTTGCTGGTCAGGTCCAAAGAGCAAGAAACGATCGAATTATGCAATTACAAATAACTAGGTATGCTTAACATTTTTGAACAGTTGAACCTCTTTATTTCTAGCACTGATAAAAAGTTAAAGCTATTGTGCATTTTAATTTTATTGATAGTGCAGAGTTATTTTGGATATGCCAAGTGTAATGTAAATCATGTAGTGACTTCCTAAGTTTTGTTTCTTATGTCAGTAACAGGTTTGAAGGGCTAAGGTCATCCTTGTGCATGTGTGGACCGGAATGTTTAAATAGGGAATTAAAGTTTCTTTTTTAGTGCCTCAGACTGTAAATTTTCTGGCTGCTGTTGTTGTAAAGTCATTGAATTTATAACTCTGATGGTAGAGGTACTTAATACTTTGAAGATATTTAGTTTTAACTGTTAGTAGGTTTTGCTGGTATTATACTTAGAGGAGGATTTTAAACAATCTAACCAGTTTAGGATGGTGGTGTAAAAGGGAAGAGTCTCTTAACACATTGATCTGGCCTTTATATTTATATATTTGAAGTGTTTTAGTAAATTATGTGTATGTTAACTTTGTAACAGAATATCTTTTTTTTTTTTTTAAAAATCACCGTAATTAGGGTCTTTGACACCTAGTGACATCTTAAGGTATCCCCATGGCTTCGACCCTTTGGGTTGACTATGGGACTAATCCTCGATTTGGTGTTTAGCCACACCTAAAGCTCATTGCCCCTCCACAAGAGTATATTCTGTGAGAAACGAACCTTGATCCTCCCATCCGTGAGCTCAACATGTGTTGTCAAGTGAGTCACATTCATTGGGTTTATTTTAATCTTGAAGGTAGGTTTGAAAAATGTTTTTTATTTGATTTGATGAAATAAATGGTGCAATACTGTAGGAAAGTATTGTCATTTAATGACTTAAATTGAAATAATTAATTGCTAAATGTATTAAATGACCTCCCAATTCTTTTAAATTTTTATTTACAAAATTTCACTTTTGGTGGAAATTATGTGCAAGTATCACTTAATTGCTTTTAATGCTAAAACTTTTTTTTTTATTTTTTGTGCTAATTGAATTGAAATAATCCTATGTATGTTACGACAAAAAAAATCCTATGTATGAAGTTTTTTTTATTTCTCGTTGTTTGACACGAAAATTCTGCAGCAATTTGTTCTCTATAGTTAAATGGAAATGTCATCAAATGCCCTAGAAAACTTGGAACTGGATTTAGTGCACTCATACAATCATGCACTCGGTAATCTGGACCATTGGATTGAGATTGGACGGCTCACGATTTTAGTGGTAAAATTTAGTCTAAAATATGACATAAATTGTGAGCCATCTGATCTCATTTTAATGGCTCTGATCTGTCGACTGCGTGATTACACGGAAATGCCGACTACACCCAATCCGAGTCGAGAAAACTTGCGCCATAGTTGAATAGTGACATTACATTGATAAGTTAGAGTGTGTTTGGGAAGGGGAGAGTTTTGAAGGATTTACACTAATGTTTTAATTTTATAAATAGACGAGAAGATAAAAAATATTTTAAAACCCTTTAAAACTCTCAAAAGCCCTCCTCTTAATACATTTTTTGTGAGTTCCTCCAATTTAGGGGAACTCAAAAAATGTACTAGAAGAAGTACTTTGGAGGATTTTAAAGTATTTTTCACCTCTTTTTCTCTAATTATAAAATTAAAATGTTGGTATAAACCTTCCAAAACTCTCCTCTCCAAAAATCCTCTCACAAACACACCCTTAGGAAAACTAAAATTTAAATAAACTTTTCCAAAGATTAACTCTTTATAAGAATAACTTAACAGTGTAAAAAAAAATCTTTCTTTCTTTTATTTATTTAATCTCAGAGACCTTAATTTTCCAACTAAGTAAAATTTGAATCGAAATTGATGCAACTTGCCAACCACAAAATGTCATGAAGGCTAATTTATAATGCAAAGGTTGATGTGAAAAATATTTCCCTCCCTAAATTCTCTCTGCCTTAATTACAAATGGGATCTAAACTTTGGTTTTTTATAAGTGTATTTTAAAACATTGGTAAAAAAAATTGTATTTAAAACAATTAAAGCTGTTTTGGGCTTATCTTATCATGTTGGTCTAAACGGATTGAAATAATATCTGTTTTTTATATATTTTTTAATTGAAAATGACATATTAATAAAACTATTTATTTTTCTTTCAAATGGTAATATTTTCTCTCTTATAAGTATTCTTGTTAAGGTGTTATATTTTTAATTTTAATTAAAGATATTAAAAATTATTTTTCAAATATAATGTTTGATTGTAATATATAAATAAATGGCTTGAAAAAAGAAATCACTTAACTACTTTCTTTTCACATTGCCTCATAATTTATTTATTTATTATTATGGTAATGAATATAAAAACATTATTTGATTTCTATCAAAAGTTCCCCCTTCATCCCAATCATTTTTTTAATATATATCTACACTTCTTCAAATTCATCCATTGAACACAATAAATATCCTTTAAACAAAATCTTAAATGTTTATCATTAAAATCTAAATACTTTAATAGAGACGAAGGAATTTATTATTTTTTTCATAGAAAAACACATTAATGACATAACAAAACAACCATGAATTAATTTGAAGGTTTGAAACCTTAGTTGTTTGCTATCTATCCATCCTCTCTCTTCTCCTTTTCTCTCTCCAAAAACTATCAAAAGGTGAGTTCCCTTATATGGCATTTATAAACATTCTCTTCTCATGCCAAATCATATTCCTCTCTCATTCTCTCTCTACATTTAAGACTTTTTTTTCATTATAGGAAGGAATTAAGGAGGGAGGGAATACAGTGTGACACATTTGCAAGCAGAGGCAAACAAAATGAAAGAATGCAAAGGGGGGAAGAATTGTGGAGGGAGGAAAAAAATTATCCAACCCAAATGGCTAGCTGCCAAGTGTGGATGTGCTCAATATCACTGCCAGCACTATATATCACCAATTCATTACTATCTGCCACTTTTTTCCCACGTATATATGCATGCACCCTTCTTCTAATCTTTTTTCTCTCTTTAATTATATATATATATATACACCCCCTTTCAGTTTCTCTTTGTCAGTTTCATTTCTCTTGTTTTGTCTCATATATCATATCTCAGCCTCTTCTTGATCCTTTCTTAGTTGTATAGAGCTCTTGTTGGTTTCTTTCCAGGTCAGTTTTTATGTTCAGTCACAGCCAAGATGCATGGTCATGTTGGATTCTCACTTCTTCTCTTTTGATTCATATATACATATACTTCATATATCATGATGATTATTTTTATTTATTTGTTTTGGATTTTTTTTCTCTTTTAGTTTATGAGGAATGTGGCTATTTCATTAGTGAGCAATGTGCTCCTCCTTGTTGTTGACTACTTGTAGTTGATTTTTTTTTTCACAGGTCTTTGCTGGTTAATTTATAATCGGTCAGTGTGATCATGTTTAATTCAGTTTTTTTAAATTATTTATGGGGTTCAATTAGTCAGTTGATCATGGTGATTATTTTCTGCCATTTTTCTATGTGATTGTTTTTAAATGTTCTTTTGCACCAGAAGGTTCAAAGGGATGAATTTTAAGTTGCACCGGTTGTTGGGTGATTGGATTTTGGCTAAAGTTTGAAACTTTAGCCATACTCAGTTAGATTTATAGACTGTGTGTGTGTTTATATACCAATGGTACTCCTTATATCTATGGTACTCTTTTTATCTGTGGTGAAATAGAATCTTTTTTTTTTTGGTCAAAGTGGTGAAATAGAATCTAGAAAAATAGAGAATTCATATAGGTGACAAGGGTATAGTTTGATAATGGCCCAACTTGATTACTCGGATTTGAACCTTGGTCAGCACCTTTGGGGATTTAATTTAATCCTCCTAAAATGCACTAGGATGTAGGGCACATGCCTTTAAGATTGATTGGGGGAGGGACTTGGTCTTGGTAAGCTGACTTAGGATACTCATATCATACAGACATCTCTTCAGTGTCACTACCCATTCAACACCTCTCATCTTTTTCTATCTCTCTGTTCTTGTCACATCATATCACCTATCACATCTATCACTTCTCTCTCTTCTATTTCTTTCTCTATCTAGGTGTAGAACTCATTGGGGGTGTCGACAAAACATTTTCCTAGCAATAAATAAAAAGAAAACTACTAGTAATAGTTGTGTATGTGCTGATTGGAATATGTGCTGGATTGGTCTTGTATAGTTTGTGTCAAACATTGTCTAGAGTGAGCCATGAACTATTTTGATTGCTTTTTCTTGTATACTCTTAACAATTCAAACCATTTGTGATGCTTTTACTTCGATTGAATAATAACAGGACTATAGTTCAACATGTCTAACTTCTCTGTCTGCCACTGCCAGGATACTCTACAATGCATGGATCATCCTAATTGACCCCTATGAAATTTGCTTGATAAGAAAACAAGAGTTTGTCCTTCCTTCCTAGTAAATCAAACATGCCTTCAATTACATTGCATCACCTATAGTTAATGATTTGATTATGCTTTAGTATCTGTGCTAATTATTGTCTTGGATTTGTCATGCGCGAATTTAGCTCCTCATAAATCACATTAATTGAACTTTATCTCTTTGATATGCTTCATATTCATATTAATGAATCTGAGGTGGGGACTTACTGCTTCATCAATTGAATCAATCTTTAATAACAATTTTTAAGTTTTTATTTGGTATCTATTCTTAAATGGATTTAATCTTATACATGTGCTCAAAGGATCATGATACTACTAATAGTCTTGTGTACTTCTTCTTGTTTAGAGGTCTGATTGGTGATTTTCCTGTGAGATTATTCCAACATTTACAATTTGATCACATCATTTCACTCTTTCCTTTGTGGATATATGCAGAAAAACAACATCAAGAATCACTTCCGGATTTATTGTATCTGTCAAAGTCTTCACTAGAGCTATTAAGAATGAAATCACCACCTATTGATGACAATGGGATGGTCAATGGATATCTGGTGTACCGACGCAGAAAGAAAAGAACTAGTTCTGAAGCAATATACTTGAATTCAGAAGCTTGCAAAGGAAAAGTTGATGACCATGTACACATGTCAGAGCATGCTGCTGAAAAGGATAGAGTGAGTGTTGAACATCATGAAGATGTGACTGTTAAGCCAAAGTCCCCAAAGACCAGCTCAGCTGATAAGGTATGCTTTTAATATGACATATTTTCTGAACCTTTCCATTTGTCTAGAGGGATTACTACTGTTCTTCTGTCTTCTTTTACCTTTCTTTTAATTACACACTGATAGATTGTTCAACCATAAGGCTACACAAACTAGTTGATGGAGACTTCAAGTTAATATCCATATTAGATTTTTCAATTGTGCCATTTTTTTGCCATGCTGATAAATTGTGGGGTCATCACTCATTTATCCAATGGCTTGATGAGTAAAATCTTTGGTCTAGCTGTAGTTAATTTTTTCATAGATTTTTCGATCACTTCGAAATCGAAAATCGACAAGTCCATCATTATTTATCTATTGTCATTAAAAGTGTTTCCTTATATTTTCAATTGATCTTGTTTATTGCTGCAATGCCATTTTATGATTTTTATGCCAGCCCAATGCATCTGCTGAATTTGATAAAACTGAAGCTGGAAACAAAGGGGTTGCTACAGTTTCCAATCCAGGAATTTGTGGTGACGTCAAACAACATACCCTCAACAATACCAAAGTTGACAAACTTCTGATGCTTAGGTACTACTCTACATTCTCTTCATGGTCTGAGTCTTGATTTGTTTCAGTGACACATTGTTTCCAAACTAAGTTTATGGTTAGACAAATTTACAGCATTTTAGTAACTTGACACTTACGAACTATTTGATATTGTGTGAGGAAAATTATAGCGAAGCTTGCATCGGTTCAATGGGCACGCTTCACAACTTGAACAAGGCAAGTGATAGACCAAGCTAATGCTCTATGTTCTCCATTCATTTTTTGAGTTGCTTCATTCTGACTGGTCATCTGTAACATGTCAAACAGGATACAGCTACAATGAAGCAACCATATCCAGTAAATTCTGTGAAAAACCAAACCAAAAGAGAGAAATAGTAAGTCCACTAACTTCAGTACTGGTCTTGTTTCTGTCTTGTAAATTCTCACCTTTAAATAAATAAAACTATGTTCTTCAAACAGTGCTAAGCTTCGTGAAAGACAGAAAGAGAAAGTGGCTTTGAGGAACAAAGGCAAGGAGCCCCTTTCAAGTCCAAGACCAGTTACTAAACTAAAGCATAACTCTGATCTCCAAATGGTAGAGTATGATGAGATGATTGCGCTGAATGCTTTAAATTCTTGGAAAGGTAAAGAATTAACTCATTGACATGGTGAAGCATGGCAAATGAATAGGTAGACCGGTTGACAGGTCCTCAAACCTTGGTAATAACTGCAAATTTTTCCTTCTTCTAGGTGCAAATACTCCATATTTATCTAGCATGGTTTTGAGTGGCCAAGATAAGACTAATCCTAACTCCCTAGCGCATTTAAAGGTACTATGTTTCTACTCCTCTCATCTTTCTCTCCCTTCATATGGTACCAAGATACCTCTCTCTTTATATCTTCATGTAGGGCCGGCCCCGAGATTTTGGGTACCCTGTGCGGACTTACAAAATGATGCCCTCATAATCATTTGAATATTGTCCTCCTAGCATTTTTTTGTTGCAAAATCATAACTAATCCATTCATGATCAAGGTTCTTTATAAAATCATTTTTGAAAGAAATTAAAGCAAGACTATTTAATCTATCTTGTAACATAGTAAATCGCAAATAGAAAACCTTTTTTCCCATTGCTGACCGGAGGAAACTCGTGATTGTTTTCAGAATGGTTCAGCTTCAGGTTTTACAACCAGGCATGAAAACACTGACACAGCAACAGCCTCCTCAAGGAGGCCTTCGGGGTATCTGAAACTCACAGGAAAGATGGATGGTGGTTGGTCTGAGCTGGAACTTGACGTTTTGTGGGTCGCTGTTCGTAGACATGGTCAAGGAAACTGGGAAGCCATATTGGCAGATCCAAACATTAAGCTTCTAAAAAACAAAACCCCACAAGAGCTAGCCACAAGGTGGATTAAAGAGTCTCAAAAGATCTTCCCATCTGCAGTACCATTATTACCAGCCACCAACAACAACACTGTGCATCATCTTACTCCACCTGAAAGACCAACACTTGCATTATTACCAGGCACAGATGGATACTCATGCAATGACACCACAGCAGTGCAGTGTCCAACTCCAATTACAAGAGTTCCACCTCATGTGTCTTCTTCTGCTGGCCCTGGCACTCAGAGATTATCCCCTCTTGGTGTGGAAAACCAAAGTCTAAGGAAGAATAAGAGGAGGAGCATGACCTCTCAGAACAATGGTATTGAAGGGTCTTCCACAAGACCAATTGCTTCTAATTCTCATTCAGTTCATAGGATTACTAGTGTTCATCATGGGGCAACATCAAATGGGAGGTTGAGCCCAACTGTGTCAGGACTTATGCTTCAGACACAGAATAATCAGAGGGGCAGAAACATGAGGTCCATGAGCATGCAGGAGCTACTAGCTACAGTAGAAGCTGTCAGTATAAACAGACAACATTCTTCTTCTTTAACTAATGCTGAGGCTGAGGCTGAGCCTAAGCTCTTGTTGGGTGGTCACTTTCAGCTTCCCAAGATTGTGGCACAGATGAGAAGTGCAGGTAATGACAGTGGCAGTAACTGGTCAAATCCTATTCTGATTGAAGACATGGATGATTCTCCCCACAGAACTTGTGAGTAGGTGAAGAGCATTGCTGACTTTCAACAAATTGGCAACTCTTGCCCCTTAATGCGTCATGGTTATTTTCATCTATTATTTCTAGTTTTATGGTATTGGTTTTAAATCACAATAGTGACTTATGTTATTGGTTTAAACTAGTTGGTCAAAAGCTGAGACTGCAGCAAAATTGGTTTTTCTCTTTTTGTTTCTTTGTGGTCCATATATGGAAAATTGATGCTGTTGCATTGAACAATAGATTTGGTTTGATTTTGGTAGTATCCGCTGAGATTTGTCTATATATAAATGTGTGTTTGGTTTCACTGTCGAAATTGATTTTGCCTACTGTCAAACATAATTTTAGTGCAAATATAGATGTTTGATTACTATCCTGTAAAATTGATTTGTCTTCAAATCTCGGTTTGACTAGGAGTGGTAAAAAGTAGTTTTTGAGTTAGTAAACGATACATACAAAACTTGTTTTGTAAAGTAGTTTACATTAGCTACAATCGTCTAATGTTTGTCAGATAATACTATTATTTAATTCTTACCGAAAAAATACTATTATTTAAGTATTTTTCGCAAAAGTACTTGCACAAGTTTCTTTTAAAAGGGTGTTATTTAAAAAAAAAACACAATTCAATTCCTTTTTTGTGTTTCACTACGTGGTTTTCACTTTCTTTTAAGAAAAATTAACTTCTATGATATCAAGACGGATTTAGGAAGGGGTAAGCATGAATCCAATCACCCCAACTTCTTCCTTCTCACCTTTTAAATAAAAAAATTATATATTAAACTATAACTTTTTTTAAAAAAAATACATAGTTTTATGACCTAATAATTTAAGAATTAAATATGTTTTTAGTCCCTATAAATATGGAGATGTTTGCTTTTAGTCCCTAAAAAATATTATCTCTTTTTAATCCCTCATTTCTAAAAATGTATTATTTAGTCCTTGAGGTTATATATCTTATATCCTATCAGCAAGGGAGGTGTCCATTACATGAGCAATGAGAGATCAATTTAAAGATGTATAAAAACAAAAGAGATCAATCTAAAGAATTAAATTGATGTAGCTGAATAAATTTGGAAAAGAACTTCTATATTTTTTCTCTCTCCGTTTCCTTCATGGGAAAAGAAATGAAACGGATATGATACATATATATAATAAATAGTCATTTATTTTTCCAAAAATATAGTACTAGATGAAAATGATGAAATCTTTTTCCCCTACACCGGAGATAATTCTGTTCGTGATATTGTTGGCACTAAATATTAGCATCTCTCCAAGTGATAATTCAAACCGTGTTCATCACATGTGGGAGACTAACTCCTTCCGCTAGACCAACCTTGGTTAACTTAAACAAGCTTTGAAAGATGATTTCATGTGTGTTTCTAATAACTTCCTAAACGAAATCAGAAAAGCATAAACTGATTCATGAATCATTATATATGCTCAGATTTCTTTTCCGTACAAAAATGTTAAAGCTTGTTCACATAGCAAAGACCAAAGCTTCAAGGTACAAGTGTACTTGTAACAGATAAAATTATTATTGGTAAATATTTGGAGACATTAAAATGAGAAGAATTGTATTTATCTAGTATTCATTTTATTTTCCATTTAATCGTTGGAGCTATGATAAGAACTTCAATTGCGTTATTTTATTTGTATTTTTTTGCAACGGAATAACTTAATTTGAATATCACTAGTATTGGATTGACTAAAACAGATTTCTAAGACAAACAGTTCTATTTGACCAAAAAAAAAGACAAACAGTTCTATACAGGAAGTAATTAATTCCTTGGAACACTAGGGGCTGTTTGGTTTGAGAGACTATTTTCTGTTTTTACTTTTAATTAATTACAAAATTATTATATTGTTTTCAATTTGTTTTCTGTTTTTAAAAATTTGCACAGAAAACAGTAAAAATAATTATTTTTTTGTTTTCATTGTTTCTTGTATAAATATTTAAAAATACAATTTATCGAAAACAATATAACAATTTTATAATTGATTAAAAGTAAGAAAATAGAAAATAAACTGGAAATGATCTCTCAAACCAAAGAGACGCTTGGTTTCTCTTCTTTCCTTTCTTTCTTCCCCCCTCTTGTTTCCTATTCTATATCACTAATCAATCGGTTTCACTTCACAATTACAAAGCTCTCAAATAATTAAACACAACATAACAACTTGGGATAGATAAGGTAATTCTCAGCTTACATGATGGAGCAGCTATCACCACCCCTGTAAAGAAAAATCCATGTGATCAGTTTATCCTACTAAAATTTACACTAAAATAAAATTCAATCATCATCATCATCTTCAAAAATACTAGTACAGTGTTCTGTGAGAGAAAGGCAGGGTTGTCTACTTGTCTTTAGACAAGCACACATCAACAAGTCCTGCACAAAAGCTACTTGTGTCTATCTACATTCCTATTAAAAATGGGAGGATCCAAAAATTGTACCTTTTTCTTTCTTCTTCATATTTGCTGAGAGCTTCCTCGAATTTTAGCCAGAGTGTACTTGTATCCTCATGGTTCACATGTTTTGGCCCTACAAAATATGCTTGAACAAAAAACTCTGGAGTTCTTTCCCTGAGTTACAATCATTGAATTGAACATGAATTAGTCAAGACAAACAGTCAAGATAGTAATGTTTAAAATTTTGATCTGTTTTCTATTGAGTAAAGACATATTTCAGTCCTCCAAAGATGCATGTCATCAGTTTAGCACTCTAATAATATAACAACTGAAGAATAAATTAGTATTTGACCCTGTAACATTGAAATTCCTAGCTCCATCCCCTGCTGAACAAAGCATAAGTCAAAGGTTTGGAAAATACCTATAGACATGGATTGTCATATGCAACTAATTGATTAAAAGAAGAAAATATTTGTAGTTAAGGGTAACTTTTATGCAGAAAGAAGAATCTTTAGTGGTGGTCAGATCAGACGTACCTTCCTTCATATTCTGATAACCATGCCACATAGGCAGCACCAAAGTACATGGACACAAATGGTTTGTATAGATCATCAACAGATTCAAGTTTATAAGCCCTGTAGCCCAATTCCCTGAACAAAACACAACATTGCACACACACACACATAGTATTAAGGGAAGAAAAAGAAAAAATCATTGCTTGAACACTGGTATATCCATTTTTCACAAAATTAAGATGGGAGGCTTTCTTTATAATTGCAAACCAAAGGTAGTTGCAGACTTGCAGTATCAGAAAAGCTTTCTAAACGGTGGAGTTTTACGGTATGAAACCGAAAACTGAATTTTAGAATTTGACAAAGTCGATGAATAATTGTTAAATAAGAATGGCATCATAGTACTTTATGGAATTGATGATAATGGATATAGTCTAATCTCAAAATTAAACAAATTTCCAAAATTGACAAAATATATTACACATACACAGGCATATACTTTTCTCAATATGTTCTAAAAGTATGATAATGGATGTGTCTGATACGTACAAGTAAAGCCAGAACGCGGTGGAATAGTCAATCCCCATTATTCCAGGTCGATCTTCAACTCCATGTACAAGGCGCATGCTAGAAACCTCTGCAATGGCACAAAGTACTGTCTGTGCCCCAACAATATTCAGGAAAAATTGGAAGGTATTAACATTTTATATATTAAAAACAAATGCATGTAATATATATATATATATCATGTTTTCTAGTCTTCCTTAAGTCATATTGCCTGCTGAAAATGCACATTTAGAATTTGATATGTGAGGGAAAGATGGGAAATGAACAAATCCTCCAGGAATTGCAGTCTATGAGCAGATGCACTTAGGAGAAACAAAAGATTAATCAAGCTGTTGCATAGCACAGATGCAATGACAAACCTTTGTATTGTGAAAAATTCTGCTTTAATAGTACTTACTACTTAGCAAATATTATGAAAACCAGTCATTTAGTTGGGACTTATGGCGCCTAAAGAATTCACACTCGTCTATGGTGCTAGTACTCCTTGTAAAGATAATGTAAAACATACGCATGGAGACATGGAAGAAGCAAACTCCTAAGATGCTGAAGCTATGTACTCTCCAGAAGAAATGTAACTCATCAAAATCATAATCTAATCTCATGTCTAATCTTTTTAAAACACCCTTAAACAGGGAAATTTAACCAAGAATATATATGGAGAGTTGGAGACTAAAGGGGGATAAATATTACCACAGTGAATTCAAAGATTATGGGTTTCATTTTCTGATGATATCTGTTGGGATTTCACATTGACTAGAGATACGACAAAAAGTAGTCCTTATAATGTTTGAGCAATCCTCACCTCTTAAGCTAGCTTTTAGGGTTAAGTCTTAGCCAAAATTCTAACATGTTATCATAGCCTATCATAGGTTTGTTATTGGGCCGAGGTGTGTTTGAGATTCCACATTTACTAGAGATACAATCAAAAGTCCAAAAGTAGTCCTTATAATGAGGTAGCTTTAGGGTTGAGTTAGGCCTAGCCTAATTCTAAGAATATCATTCTAGGTATACACATTCTTCACTACCAAAGGGTTTTTCAACTTTGTAACCTATTCAACGTGTGTTGTAGGCATGCCTACATTGAATGTATCCTAATCATTTCCAATTGATGGTAAAATCAAACTCCACCAGTTTTGTATACTTACAGATCTAAGTTTTGTTCCGTTGAGGTGCTTGATTAGAACTATATCTGCAACTGCCTGCAAGAAAAGATTAATATGATAAGGATATGCAATTTATTTCTTAAACACTAAAAATAAGAATGATATAATACTATAAAGCTCCTACCATATTGGGGTAAAGCGAAGGTTTCTATTTTTGTTTTTCATTTTTATTTTTTGTTTTTATTTTTAATTAGAAAAATGTCACAATGTTTTCACTGTTTCCTGTACAAATCTTTAAAAGTAGAAAACAAATTAAAAACAAAGTGGTACTATTGTATTTAAAAGTGAAAACAAAAAACCAAAAGTAGAAAATAAGCCCTTAGTTCCCCTATTGTAAGAGATTTTCATTATATTTTTTAGACTACTAAATTGATATTTGAATAACATGGTCTTATAAAAAAGTACAAGTTTCATTCTAAGCATCTTTCTATTTAGGATTAAGTAACAAATTTTAATTATATTTCTGCATTGTAAATAAGTTCCAAATAAGAACTTCTTCAAATTTCAAAGAATTCTTAATAGAAAGAGAGTGGAGAAAAATCAAAGGATAAAATATCATCTTTTATGCGAATTAACAAAAAATAACAAGGAATGAGGTACTAAATATAAAAGTCATCTCATAAAATCTGTCAAAAGATCCCACTAAAAGAATGAATAATTACAAAGATGCCAAACATTGCAAAAGAATCATATGTTTTGAAGTTGTCAGACAACTCCAGAAATTTATAATACTAATAAGCAATATCATTTTCAATCAGAATTATAAACTCTTTCATAATGTGCAATAGAAGGGAAAGGGAAAGAGAAGAAGAAACCAAGTAGCAAAATAATTTATTCATTGCTAGTACACCTGATTAATAGTTACTCAAGGTAATAGATTCATACCTTCACTTCCACCCGGGAAAGATATGGTCTCTTTTTTTCATCTCGAGTAAAATGCACCTTTCCCTGTATTTGTCTGGATTTATTCCATTCTCTCCTGACTGCAGGATGATTCCACATAGCTTCCATATCTTCTGGAGATGCTTTGGAATCCCAATATGTGCCACTGCCAACACTTGCATCTTCATTAAAAACATAGCAAAAAAACACTTGTCAACCAATATAGCTATATGAGTAAAGGTTAATTGTAAGAATCTTTTAGAAGTAAAGGTACAATCCAAGAAAGAACCATCAACATTACCTTTGCAACTGTCATGGTACAATCTATATAATTTAATGCAGATTACTTTTTCTTTGAGCAAAGTGACAATATTGTACAATTACTTCAGCAGATAAGAATAATTGCCTAACTTCTTAAAACTACGCTATTTTCTTCATAGTTTAATCAACTTCTAGAAAGGGAGTGTTAGAGGGGAAAGGAAGTGACCTCTTGAATTTTCTGATGCAGGTACAATATGAGAATGAGTAGGATCTGGAGGACTTCTCGGTGGAGAACCATCGTCAACAGATTTTCTGCACAAGGATGAAGTATTAGCAATAAGACATTGTGAACAACGCACTTCAATTTAAGCTTCCCTTGTGAGTTCTAACTTCTAACCCAGAAAATAGACTAAATTCATAATTTAGTACACTGCTGTTAGAACTTAAAACTATATGCCTCCCACATTACTTCTAGCTGAGATTCAGTAATCATGTGATTGGGCGTAATCAAATTAAACACTAGCTATAACCACGACTTCTCACCTGATACGCTCCCTATATATATATATATGAAGTGATGAGGTTATTTTTATGCCAGAGGTGAGAGGAGCCTCTCACAGCCCTTAGATAAAATCGAAGGCCTTCAAGAATAAACATACAAAATCGGTGGCTCTTGCGATGCTCTTCCCTCTCTCTCTCTCAGAGCTTTCACTTAATTTTCTTTACTCTATTTGGTTTCCCTGTGGAACACGGTGACAATCCCCTCTCAATCACAGCATAGCCTGTACTACAGAGTTGCATATCATAGATGTTCCAATTGATTACAATTGCTATGACTTGAAAATTGACACATATTCTCTCACAGATGACAGGTAGCAGAAGTTATAAGTGGAGTTTTTTGCTTTTGGTCTTTACAAAATTAGTGATACTGTGATAGGATGAGAAATCTTAACATCATTTACCATCTCTTATTTTGTTTGTATAGACTGGTGCTAACTCAAGAAATTACAACGTGGAAAGTTGCGGAAAAAACTAACACAAAAGGGAATTCAAACGAACATATACACAATTTATCAATAAGAAAAAATAAGGAACCACCTGGATGGAAAACTTTCTTTGACTGAGAGATAGCTTTTCCAATAGCGCAAAGTTGATTTGTGAGTTGCCTTCTTTATACCACCTTTATATGCCCTTACAATAAACTCTTCACTTCTTTCTCTGCAAGAAATGTCCCTCAATGTGATAAATTCTTAGAATTTGTTGGGTGGCTTGACAATGGATCTAGGATAGGCTCTCAGAGATTTAGTGAGCCTAACTCAACCCCACAAATTGGCTTTCACTATTGGGCTTGGTGTTAGGAGATATGGCCAATGTAGTCCTTATAGGGCAAGAGAAGTTCTTATCTTACAAGTCGGTTTTGTGATAACGAGTTAAGCCCGCTAATTCTAAGATAAATGTTTCAGAACAAACACTCTTGGTAACCATTAGGCAACATTCATTGCCAGAGCATACTGTATACATGAATCGCGTGAAATATATGTAACTTACTTGTTATCATAGTTTGACAACCATTTAATATAGGCAGCACCGAAATACACATTAGTGAAGGGTTTGAATAGGAATCCTGTATTCTCTTCTGCTGCATATGAATGATAACCTAATTCACTGTAAGCTGCATTAACCTTGGTGAACCATAATCATATAACAACAGTGAAATAAGGAACTTTTGCTGCTGTTTGGTGCACAAAATAAACTATCAACGTTTAGACAGTACCTCATCAACCACATAGCAGTTTTTGGTAGGAGTTGCATAAGCCCCACAGTAGGCTCTTTAGATTTGTGGCCAGAGTGAATAACAAGTAGTTGCCTATCACTTTCAAGTTCAGCAATAGCACAAACCATGCGCTGCAGCAAAGATAGAATGCGCATCTTACAAACTATAGTGACAGTGACAGTTCTTAATAATTAAAACAAAACAAAAATAGTTCTGTGTTATGCCCCCAAATTATTTGTGTCACAGAATAAAATCTATTGCTGTAGACCTCTGCCCTATGTACTTACCTTAAAGGAACTTAAAATTTTATCAAAGGAATGGGTCCTATCATTATGTTTTCAATATAGTATCAATAAATCTTATTCAGGACTCACAAAACAAAATGATGAAATAATATGACAAAATACTTGAACTAAAAGAAGACATACAGGATCTATCTCTGACTTAAAGTGCCTGCCAATAACAATGTCAGCTACAGCCTGAAAATACATAAAATGATGCAGAATGAAAAAACAATGAAGGGAATACACAATCATCATCTAGCAACATAATTTTAATCTATCATAAACATTTTGCTTCAATTAAAAAGCTTTCATGACTTCCATTATTAATTGAAAGCACTTGTTAATACTTACAAATACCTAAATGGAGATGCAAATGGTAAAAGTTTTGCAACTTGCAACAAATACATATTTCATCTCTATCTTCTGAGCATGCTTAGCTATTTAAAAGTTTTGAAAATTATATGTACCAGTGGTGGGGAGAGTGTTTGGGAGAGCTTATGAAAATATCTTATTATTGACTCATAAGCTGTTTTGGACTTACTTTCATAAGCTCTCCATAATAGCGTATCAAAACAACTTACAGCTTATATGAAATCAGTTTAATCACATTCTCTTCGATTATAAAAATAGTTTATACATAAGCGCTTAAATAAATTGTTTATCCAAATACGCCCTCGGTCAAATCCTTAAGGTAGAGTGGTGTATTTTACCCTCATTTCAATTTGTGTTAAATATGGCTGCCCATCAGGATCACGTGAGAGGTGAACCTTTTGACATCTTGCCTCTCCAGCTTTAAACCACTCAGCAGTCACTTCAGGTACATTCCACATTGCCTCTAAATCCTGGGGTTCAACACAATCATCCCAATAGCTGAAGCTGGAAGCCATCCTGACATATGAAATTACCAAATGAATCAAGTGCTGAGACCTAAAAGAAATTTATAAACACTAGAAAAATAAAGATAATAACATAGTGACTTGTAAACAAGATCCATGACTCCGTGAGCTAATTTGAAGACACCATGAACTACCAGAAGAAAAACAGATAAATAAATAATAGAAAGCTTCTTCATGAACTTGAAAGCTCAAATTTGCTCAGAAAAATTTGAACTTTATCTGACATCTGTCATAGACAAGCAAAATTGAAAGTTAGAGCAAATGTTTGACATATTTTATCATCCATTTTCATATAAGGAACCGAACAAAGCCATGAATCAGCTGCACTTATTATTACAAGTCCAACACTAAAAAATATTAACATGTTTACTATTAAATAATTCAGGACATGAACACCAATATTGTACAATTCCTAAAAATGCCACATTATTTTTATGATTAAGGATTTAGCCAAATCCCATGATTAAATAAAAACAAATTGGAAAGTCAGAAACAAATAAGAAATGCAGCTCAATGGAAGTCAGAAATAAGAAGAGAGCTTTTGTCAAGCCTCATTTAACCGTTACATTGATAAACAAACAATGAGACGATTGATTGAATCTTGACATTGGAGACCCCATTTAGGAAATCATATAAACATCCATAAATTTGTAACACAACTCATAATTCAAAGACCCTCAAGTCCAAATTCCACCAAAAAAATGATCAAAATGACATATCTATGTTATTTTCATATTTCACATGGATCCCATTTCTAAAGAATGAACACCCATTTGCCACAAGCCTAATGCAACATTTTTCAATCCAACCTTTCCTGTATTAAATTAATTACTTAATTAATTAATAATGAAAAAAAGTCACATGAATGAATGAATACCTAGAAGACAATGGCAATGTGATAGAGAGAGGAGAAGGGTTGGTGGGTTTGCGAAGGAGATGGGGATGAATTTCCCTCCAAAAGCGTTAACAACAATGGAAGAATTGACAATTAGATGGGAATGAGGTATTTGAATGAATCAATTTCATTAGGCCATTGCCAATTTGCCAACATTGTTGTCTTTAGTATGTTTGAGAATTGCAAGAGATGCCTAACTTTTTATGGCAAGGATCATTTCAGATAAGAACACCTGGCATGCCACGGTGTCCAGCAAGAACACTTCGTGCCATTTTATTATTTGAAAAATTAAAAAAAAAGTTTTTAAGATTTAGCTTTTTTTTATGAAGTTTAAGATTTAGCTAGTAAATATCCGTTTATTTATTTTCACTATAAATAAAAATATATGAAATATAAATTAAAAAAATTAAATAAAAGATTAAGTTGATGGATATAATGCTTCAAAAAAAAAGTTGATGGATATAAAGTTATTTTAATTTTGAAACATTTAAAATATAGTTTAATTGATAAAAAAATATTTTATTAATAATTTATAAATAGTTTATGTGTTCCTAGTTAAAGTTAATTTAAAGAATATTTAATAAAAGATTTATTTGATGGATATAAAATTATTTTAATTTTGAAACATTTAAAATGTTGTTTAATTGATAAAAATATATTTTATTAATATGTTTATAAAGAATTTATAAATATTTTAGTAGTAGGCTGATGATACTTGAAAATAACATATTACAAATTCACAATCCTTACAACCATGAGGTTAAGCGTAAGTGATTGATACCCTCTATTTGAAGGATAGACTCGACTGGTACCTGAGTTATATAAGTTTGATCCATATATAGTTAGGGGTGGGCATGGGGCAAGTCAAGAGGAAAAATTGAACAGAACCAAACTGAATTATTTTACAATAATTGGATGAACCGAACGGAACTGATTTTGATTCATGGCAAACCAAACCGAACCATTTTTTAGGTTCAGTGCACCGGGTTCAAAGTTCCCGAACCAAACTGTTTTTCCAAACTGTTTTAAATTGGTTTTCCAAACTGTTTGTTCTTATTTTTTTTCGAACTTTTTTTCTGTTTCCAAATATGATTTAAAGTTGAAACTTTTTTTTATAATTTATCTGTTTTGTTTCAAATGATTATAATTATGATTTGATGGACGGCATAAAAAATCAAGCAGGTGAGAAATTCATCGGAGAACAAAAATGGCGAGTGATTTTCCATCGGCTGAGATTGAGCACAAGATACATCCATGTAATTAAAACGGTGTTGTAATTACTCTCACAAGCACGTATTAACCATTAAAAAGGCATTCACGCATACAAGGCGGTGCACATTCTCCAAGTTAATTGCCTCCTTACAATGATGATGTTGATGATGATTCACAGTCATCATTCATCATATATATTGCTAAGTTAATTACCTACCCTTTTCCTCTTTAATCGCGAATATTGAATCCAATCCCGAATGTTCCCATGCTGATAGTGATTTTCTCAACCGTTCATTTCCTCCTTTCGAACTTTTAAAAATTTTATCTGCAAGTTAGGTTAACAAGGTTCACTGAATGCAATTTTAAAAGTTGTTCGGTTAGTTGAATCGTCTTTTTAGGGGTGTATCAGTTTCTGAACTGCTTTGGCGGTGCGGGTTTTTTGGGTGTAGTTCAGTGCGGTTCACGGTTCAGTGCAGTTCATGGTTCAATTTTAAACATCCCTAATATAGTGATAGAATAATCCGTGCTCATCATGCTTTACATTTCGGTCGAGCACATATTAGTCCAACGAGGCAATGAACCATTCTTCCTAGGACACGATTGAAGTGTAAAAATATCAACATGCAAAACATGTACATTAGAAGACAACAGACGGTTGGAAGAGGCAAATTAAGGTGTATGAAGAAAAAGGATTCCCATCATCCATCTAAAAACATTCTCAGACCTTTGCTAAACAAAGACTGAAAAGGACCTTTTGTTAGCTCTCATCAATGTTGTCCTTTTCGGAGATACATTTTATCATACTGCTTTGACATTTCATACAACTTGTTTTTCTTGATCCACCAGGCATTGGCGCCAATAGCCAGAAGCCATTTTTCCACTTTCTTCAACATTTAGATTCAAAAATAAAAATGTGTCAAACAAATTCTTGAAGGCTAGATCTATAAAACTTATTTGTTCAATCCGATACACATTGATTGTACACTCGAGTCTCGGCCTTGTGAGAATTGTGTCTTGATTTTATCTGTGTAATCCACTTATTGAGTACTAGACTCAATCCTAGGAAGTTTACTTTTATAAGAAATGCTATATTCTCTTACAAATCTTTCTATATATCCTCCTATTATTTTATAAAGTAAAAAAGAGAATGCAGCTATGAAAATATAAAAAATATTTAATACTTTTTCTATTTAGTAATTAGAAAAATATAGAAATAAAAAGTAAAAAGATTTAGAATTATTCTACTTTTATATATAGCCCGGAGAGACTAGGCGAAAACATTTGTAATTATAACTTTTTTGTTCTAAAGTTGTCGTTTGCAAAAATTTGTTTGGAACATAATTTAACTCTCCTTGTATTTCTCTTGGTCATTTCAATTATGAGGTGGCTTTAAGATATTAAAGAATCAACCTTATTTATGATATTAAGTTTGGTTGTATTGAAAAAATGTTAAATAGTTTATAAAAAAAATGTTAAATAGATATATCAAAAAAAATGTTAAATAGAATTTTCAAATCAGTAAAAGTGATTTGAATTGTTCTTATAAAAAAATGATTTGAATTGAGTTATAATTAACGCGACTATTTAACCTACTTAATTGATTTAGTTTGGTCTTATTAGCTCACTGTATATATCAATTCAACAATTAAATTTACCAAATACTTTAAATTTAATAAACTAACTTTTCAACTATAAAACTATATGCTATCAGCTATTAGATACGTCATCCACTATTCTCAATTTTGATTTCTCTAATATTGAAGGATTTGGATGAGAGATAAAATGAATTTAAAATAGTTTAAATATATTGAATGAAATATCCTTACATAAAAAGAGTTATTTCTCCTTATTTTCTTTTACCCAAAAAAAGAATATATAATTAAATATCTCTCTCTTTCTCTCTCTCAAAATCTCCACCTTATTCCAGTAGAATCCCTCTCACCAAACACTCTGTAGGTTTTGGAATCATGGTTCATATTCCTTTCCTTTTGAACCCCACCTTGACCTTGGCACAACCGCACAAGTGTGTCTCAAACAAAAAAGGTCATGTACCTGTCTCAATCCATATACATCTGCATCTATGGGTCAAATCCAAATTTGCATCCTCATTGTGATCTCAGCTAACCCAGCCACCATGCTAGCCAACAAAGCCAGTCACCACCCAGCTTCATCATATCATATATATATATATATATTATTCTCACTATTGGTTGGTGGGTTGGTGGTAAATCTTTGTGCTAGTAAAGGGAGCATGTGTTTGTGCTACATTTGTCTATGTTGTATGTATCCCTCTCTCCATGTGTTGAATTCTCCATCAGAGCATGTCGCCATCTTGTAGGGACCGTTCTCGCTTTGAACTATATATCCACCCTCTTCTGCGGTTTCCTTTTTACACCTAAGTACAGTTTTTACCTTGCAACTATCCTCACTTTAGATCCATGGGATAAATAATGCGTTGTGTTGCATTAATTAAATTATAAATTATTCGTTCTAAACTTTTAACTCGCATAAAACTATCTATTCAACCCGTGAATTTGGTTTACCAACAAAAATAACCCGTGAATTTGGATACGCTCATTTCTTTTTAATAAAAAACTTGTTAGATATATATATGAAATGAGTTTACATCCGTGAATCCAATATTGACTTGCACAATTCATTTTTGTTTTGTTTAATTTTAAAGGAATTGACTTAAGAGCATCTCCATCCCGAGAACCATTTTTTGGTTCTTAACTCATTTTTTGTGGGTCCATAGTTGCCACCTAGATTTTAAGAACCATTACTCATTTTTACTCCAACCCAAGAACTATGTTTTGGTTCTTAATTTATTTTAAATGGGTCCCACAATGGACACCTCATATTATACTTTTATTTATTTTTATTTTAACTTAAATTATTAAAATATTAAAAATTTAAATATTAAAAATTGAATAATTTTTTTTATTAATCACAAAAAAGTTAAAACGATGAGAAACACATAATATTATATAAAATCATTACAATAATTATAATAAAATGACAACATTAGGCTAGTTTTGTAGCATGCGCCTAATAAATTGACAATACAAATCATGATCTTGGCGTTGACTCTCTGACATCTCGGATGTATCCTTCAAGAGGATTTCATACAACTTCCAAATGTTCTCTATCTCCTTTGCTGCAGCTACTCTATTTGTGACAATATTTTTTTCCTTCATAGCTTCTTCAATGCCGGTTAGATTGATGTTGTTTGAAGATGTTTCAGCTACTTTTTCTTTATTCTCTCTTTTTTGCCGCCTTTTGTCCCATTGGGCGGACCAACGGTGATGCTGGCTCTGGTTCGAAACTTGTTGGTGTGTCTGGGTTAGGAGATGTTGAGTAACACTCAGAATCAGAAATCTTTGTTCTTCTTGAAGAACTGTCAATGGAATCATTTCTCCATTTAGGTTCATTTTTCAAAAGTAGCCATGCATGTTCAAATTTAAATTGCTCACCTTCATCTTCATAATAAATATTATATGCGTCAGCCATGATGTCTTTGTCTGAGGTCCCGCTTTTCTTTCTTTGAATAGCTTGTTGGTAGCACCCGATGAACTTTTGAACACCAGCATTCAACCTATGCCAACGAGATTTTATTTGAGTTATTTCCCGCTTTTCTAAATGTTCACGATAGTTGTTGTAACTTTCTTTGACTCTCCTCCAAAAACTATCTGCTTTTTGGTCAACACCCACAATTGGATCCCTTGAAATGTTGAGCCAGGATTAAATAAGAAGTGTATCCTCCGCAGTTGTGAATCTGGCTCGCAGTTTTTTTCTACCAAAAGATCCTCCTCCTCCATTAATCATAATATTTTCTGGAGCTACTTGTGTGGAAAATTGTGGAACTTCATACTCGAACATGGACCCAATAGGTGATTGAGGAACTTCATTGTTGAACTCCACACTACTATTATCCGTTGGAGGCCTATAAAACATTGTGGGGTTCATTGGTGGTGGTGGATACATAGGAAAAAATGGATGATTTTGAGAATTTTCACTATTAGTAGGAGGTTGAAAATTTGGCCTTTGCACATAATTTTGGTAATAATTATATTGATTTGGATCCATTTGGTAAGAACAAAATAAATTAAAACCCGAGAATGATAGTAATTTTTGAAAGTGTTGGATCTATTATATAGATCACTCCTCAACAGTGACAAACGGTTACCTTGTGACCGATGTACAAATCCAATGTTCAGATTTTTTTATCCAGTTTCTTCAATTTCCCTTGAATTTTCCATTTCAATTTCCAATGGTTTCACTCACGGTTGGGACAAATCCAATGGGCTCACTATTATTTTTCAATTTCCCATTTCTTCAATATCCCATATTTCTCTTTGACCAACAAAAGTTTCCCATTTCTCCACTTCCAACGCCCTTCTCCCAGCCCCCTTCACTTCCCATTTCTTCAGTATCCCATTTCTCCGCCTCACCTCCCCTTCTCCTTCTCCACCTCCCCCCTTTCTGCATGCAAGCTTCCATTTTTCTCCCCCTCCTTGTTGCAAGCTTCCATTTTTTTGTTGCAAGCTTCCATTTTTTTGGAGATCTCTAGTCTGTAATCTTCGGTCCTTCACTTTCCCATTTCCCCACTTTCACAACCCCTTTACTTTTGCACCCCATTTCCCTTCACTTTCCTCAACAAGGTGGCGGCATGGGTTTCTGGGTTTATCCCTTCACTTTCTTCATGTTTATGGGTTTATGGGTTTCTGGCTGTTGTATTTTTTCATGTTTACTCGGTTGGTGTGGCTATTGTGTTTGTATATATTTCTGGTTTCTGGCTATATTGTTCATGTTTATGGTGTGGTTGTTATTATTTCCCTCCAATTTGTGCTTCATTCTGGTGTTGATTACAGATGAGAAATTATTTTTTTAAGTTTAAGAACCCGTTTTTATAGAAGAACGGTTCTCCAGGGTGGCAGACATGTCACTGCTCTCCAACGCATTTTTCTTAAGAACGGGTTCTTAACTTTAAGAACTGATTTTAAGAACAACGATGGAGACGGTCTAAGAGATCAGAAACCTTTTTGTTTTTAAATAAGTTGACCTATTGTAAAATATGACGGGTTAGATTTCTAAATTTATATATTAAAAATTTTATTAATTTACCCTGTCTTTATTTTTGGCCAATCCATACCTAGTCAATAGTAAGTCAAGATATGTTGACCCATATATATATTTTGTAATTCCATTTCAAGATAAAGGATTAAAATGTGATTATAATATACGCAACTTTTTTCAAATTAAAGAAAAAATATATAGTATCATTTTAAAATAGTTCTTATTTAATAGCGTTATAAAAATATTAAAGAATAATCCCAGATTATTTTTTATTTAAAATTAAATGAATTTTTTAATATATTCCATAGATTCATATAAATAAAAATAAAGGGAAGAACACAAAAACTCAAAACATTTAACAATAATCAATATATCTCGTTTTACTTATTTTTTCACCAAATATGTACAAATTATTTTACAGTTCACAATAAATATTTAATTTAGAAAAAGAAAAAAATGGCTTTGCACAAATTAGCCACGTCATCGTTAGAACTTTCATCATAGTTCATTCAAATAATGAATTCAGATTTGTCAGCAAATACTTGGATCAAACCCTAACATTATACTTATTACCCAGTTATTTATCAATATTGGCACACCATATTGTTATAAGTTTTAAATTGTTAATATGTTGTCCGTGCGCTTGTTTTAAACTAGTTAAATTTAATTTGACTTTGAGATATCAAAACTTTTAAAAAATATATAAAACCTAAAATTGTTTAATGACCTTTCGTGTTAGTAAATGGTGAACTTGGCCTTTCGACTAGCAAGACTAATTGTCACAATCACGTTGCGTAGATTATAATTATAAAAATCGTTAATAATCTATTTCTATTTATCTATTTCTATTTATGAAAATCATGTCCTGTATGTGACACGTGTCAGCATTTAAATCATTATTCCTTTAGCTGACACGTGTCAATACCGCATACAATTGAAAAATGCCGATCGGGAGACGCACTATACAGGAATCCGTTCAACATTCACATTTGAGACTTTCTTGGCAGTAGTTGGCGGGTCCTTTGGCTCATACGTTTATGTGAAAAAAATGTGTCATACTAAAAATTCTATAATGTATTACAAATAATAAAATATGTTATATTTCATATTGGAACACAGGTAACCTTTTAAGTTTTTTTTTCTATTAAAATTGTTTTGTTTATTAGATTTTTTTTACTATTTATTAATTTATGTTAGAATTTTTTTAGCAATTTATTTTTTTACTATTTATATTACCAATATTTATTTTGCAATTTATACATTTTTTTATAATTTTAAAATACCACATAAAAATATTTGATCGTTCATAGACAAAACAATGGAATTATATGATAAAAAAAGTTTACAAAAAAGCATAATTTTAAAAAATGTTTAAAAACCAATGCGGCCCTCGCAACAACACGGTTACCATACTAATTTCTTTTTAATTTTAATAAACATTTAAAAAAATAGGGTAAGTGAGATCCTTCATTATAAAAATAATAAATAAAATTAAATAAAAAGCAGAGAAATCTAGGCTACCCAGCAATATAAATATAATTGTATGCAATGCACGTATCGAACTGGTGGCAGTGGCACGTGATTCATCCGAAAAACAAACTTGGTGACATAGAAAAACACTAGACACCTACCCGGTGGTCACGTTGAAAGCAGTAACACTAACCGTAGGACCGCCTACAAATCTAAATACGAGAAAATTCCGAACACAATAATAATAAGAATAATTATAATTATAAATAAATTAAAAAATGAAAAAGGCAAAAGCCCATAAAGCCCAACGTGGCTTTCGAGGAAAGGTGGCAATAGTCTTTCCGTTTATCTGATCTGATAGGCGACAAACGCAACCTTAGGAGAGAACATGTTTCCCTATTATCATCCCCACCCTATTTTCAGCACCCTCAACATCATAACCGTGATTTAAGCAGGATCCATTGACCTAAAGAAATCCTGCCCCGGTAAAGTGAGCAATTCTTTTTAGAGTATAAATTAAGTAATTTTAATTATCGGTGAATAAATTAATAATTGATATTACAACTATATCTATAATAAATCATAAATGTATTAAATTATCAACTTTTAATTTTCTCTTATTAGTGGTTAAAATTACGTACTTTACCCTCTCTTCACTTTGTATGACTCAAATTCTAAAGTAAAAATCCTGATTTTTTTTAAATACTTGAAATTCCCCCTTCCCTTCTTGTTATGTATGATTAGATTGTGCCAATTCATTTCTGAGTGATTTTTTTATTACTAAATTCTTCTTTAAAATCGTAATACACTTTTTTTTATTGGAGGTGGATTTATTGTGCAGTATATAATATTTTACTACATATTTTAACAAGCAGAAGTTTTTTTAGAAATATTATATCTTTTTACAAATCCTTCTATATATTCTTTTACTACTTTATAAAATAAAAAAAAGAATACAACTAATATCTTAAAAACATAAAAAACATTTAATACATTTTTTATTTAGTAATTAGGAAGATTTTATAGAATAAAAGGTGAGAGAATTTAGAATTATTTATTTTTTTCTATGGAGACTCTTACTACTTATAAGAGTCAAACCAAAATCTTATTTAAATTTAAAATAAATTAAAATATACTTCATTTAAGAGGACGAACTTGGCTAGAATCCGTGTTCGATCCCCAGCGAAAGAATAATCCGTGGTTAGACTTTACTTATCTCTCGACCGAACACAAATTAATCCAAAAACCCCTTTTCCTTAAGATATTATAGGTATAAAAAAATAAATTAAATTAAACTCATTACAACTTGTTTAAAAGGGTCACATTCCCGTAATAAAAAAAGGTCAAATACCTTACTTAATAGGTACGTAGAATTCGAAAGCACGTATTATTTTACATTCTCATATTTTTTTTGACAAACATTCTCACATTATATTATATATTATTTGAAAACATATTACATCAGACATTTATAATTATACAACATTATTAACAACATTTAATTAAAATTTTAAATTCATTGTTTTGAGCAATTTTTTTTAAATTCATTGCAATAATTTTTAACATACAATTAATATAATAGCATCTAATAAATAAAATGTAAACAAAACATAAAATAAATTGAACAATGTGATAAATTATAAGTTGAATTGCCTTATATATAATCTAGTTATGTTGACTCTTGTACAAATTATTTTATTTTTCAAACACACAAGTTTTTTATTTCTTTTAAACAAATATTTAGATCGTATTTCATTTACTTTCTTTTGCATTTCTTCATATTAATTTTTGTGTCAAAGAATGTTTTGCTTTGATTCAATGTTTTTAAGAACATTCCTTGACATTTTTGTAGAAAAAAAGAATATTCATTGAAATTGACCTAATGATAACATTTATGAGGATTAATCAGCTTTTTTATTTAATCTTCGAGGCTATTTTTTTGGTCTAGTATGAATGGTAAATACACATATAATGTCTCAACCAAGGTTTCAACCATGTCCAACCTAACAACGGATGATGGTTTTAACCATTTATACTAGATTTTATAGACATCTTCGAGGCCATTTAATTTGTGCCTAACATGCTTACAATGAAAATATATTTCGAAAAGAACTTTTGAGCCAACAACTTTCTTCATGCAAAAAATTGAGTTGATTTAAATGCACTTGTAATAATTCTAAAAAAAAACCTAGTAACGTTGACCAATCTGTCACTGTATGTGTAGGCTCATCCGCAGAGGATAACCACCCTTTCTCCAACTGTGAGTGATACCGATACAGTGATTGTAGAGAGAGAAAGTGCATTTTGGCAGGTTCCATAAGAAGCTCCGCTGGGGAAAAGAGTGCCATTTTCCCATCATTATTTATTATTCCTTTTTTTTTTCTTTGTTCGCAAAGTAGTAGTTGGTGCAAAAACCAGAGAAACACACACACACAGAGTCCTCGTTTTTCTTCTAGGGTTGTTGCTCCGTTCACCTTCTCCAATGGCCGCTTCTTCTCTCCTCAGATCTGCTCTCATCGCTCCCTCACGACCAGACCTCTCAACTACTTCCTCCTCCGATCGCTTCAAGGTCTCTTCTTCGTGTTCCTTCATTGCATCACCGATTCCTATGCGTTCTTCGATTTTCACTTTTTCATTTTCCGTATTTTCATTTTCATGTAAAACATTTGGAATTATGCTGCGCTACTATATGTCTCAGTTCATGCTTTATTGTTGTTGTTGTTTATTATCTAATGCTTGGTTCTAGAAATTTAAACTTGGTTTTGGATTTGGCGAAAAGCTCTGTTTGGTTTCTCAGAAAACAGAGGAGGAGGAAGCGTTACGATATCCTTCTTTTTTTAAACCATTTTTTGTGAGATGTTCGTCTGGATAAATGTGTAGAACTAAGCTTTTTTTAAACGATTAGCGCGTGAGAGAGATGCTGAGGAAATTTTTCTGCTGGATAATCCTTGATTGTTATGAAGAGTTTCCGTCTAATAGTTGAATAGTTGACACGCATGATTTTCTCATCATTTCAGAGCCAGTGCATTTTTTTTGTTTGTCTTTTCTAGAGGTTACTTATTAACGTGTCTGTATGTATGATTCAGGCGCTTTGCAATTCCTCTAGTTGTGATTTGAAATCTAAGAGGTTGCAGAACAGCATATTTGGAACATCAGTTCCATGTGAATCACTAGTCTTACGGTTGGTACACCAAAATTTTTAATCAGTGCCCTTCTTTTCGCTCATGTGCTTGTTTTGTTGCTTTAATGGTATGTGTTTTTATTATTTTTGTGCCTGATGATGTATTGTTATTTGATCAGAAACTGCAATGCCCGGAGCATCCAGCCTATCAAAGCTACAGCAACGGAAATCCCTCTCCCTGTACAAAGTAAGAATAGTACAATTGTTTTTGCGTGGATTCGGGTGATTTACATGCAATTTCTTGATTCTTACTCATGGTTGGTTTTTTCTGTTTAGAAACAAGCAGCACTGGGAAGACAAGGGTTGGAATAAATGGTAACTTTTTTGTTATGACTTATGACATATATTTGGAATTTATAAGAATGGTCTTGAAAGCTGTTGTTTGTTTTTGATGTGGAGTTTGCCTGTAATTTCTGGTTGTTGGATTAGCCCTACTTTTACATTCAAGTTAACTACATCGTTCATGAATGTGACATGTTTAAATTTTTTGTAAAGATTCCTTGGACTGTAGAATTGCTTTATAGCGGATGATCATATTGTGGAATCATATGGTCCAATTGACTAGAATGTGTATGTCTTTAACTTGAGAAAAATGCCAAATGGTATTTCGCTAAATCCTGATTTTATAGGAGGATCTGTGCAAAACTTTTTTCTGGTAGCTTGCATAGTTAAGGGCCCATGTGTTTAAATTAAGAAAAAATGATTCTATGATACAACTCGGCTCTTTTACCGATTTGACTTTTTGAAAGTTTTTCTTAACATTTTGAGAAAACCAGTAAAACAACCTTTTCTGTTTTGAAGTTTTTGCTTTTCTAGAAGACTTGAATAATTATTAGTTTTTAAACACTTCTTTCAATTAAAACACTTTCTTTAAAAAAGTACAAACGGACCCTAATTTATGAATGAAAAGATTGCGAGTTCTTCATTTTCTGTTTTAGTTTGGACTTAGGAACTTGCAAATCAGTTGCCTGAACCTTATATATTTGTTAAAGAGTACCATTAAAAAATGCAGCTATGTAGCAGGTGAAAACTTTGTTTCAATTTTCAAAGCATGAAATATATTCTTAGAAATTTTCATTTGCCTTTAGAAACATAAATATACTTTATGCTGAAATGCGCAGGTTTTGGTAGAATTGGAAGGTTGGTTTTGCGTGTAGCTACTTCCCGGGATGATATTGATGTTGTTGCAATTAATGATCCTTTTATTGATGCTAAATATATGGTATGTATCTGCAATTACCTTAATGGTTTTGCTTATAGAATGTTCACAGTTTGGATGTTGTACTGATTATAGACTATATCAAATCTGTATTGACTGGCATATATTGTTTTCTTATATTCATATGGTGATATATACATCTATCTCTAAATTCCTTTTGTCTTTTTTTCTTCCTGTTGTTTCCACATACCACAAACAGAATTCTTACGTTGATGTTTAAGATTTAGATTTGTATTAGTACAATGCTCTTCTGATCTTTGACATGTTGCCAATCAGCAGTAACATGTTTTTATCTTGTATCTTTTATGCTGAAGCTGATTCAATTGGAATGTCCCGTGACTGTTCTATGTTGTTTCGTGCTTCTTGCCTTTTGAAGTATTGTACTATTGTACATATCTTGGGATTTTGGATTATATTCTTTTCGTCTGAAGCCTGCTCTTACTTTAGAAGACCACAATTTGCAGTCTGTTTATAAGCATATCCCAAACATGCAAAAAAATAATGATTTTTTTAAGTATTTCTACGGTTAACTTTGCTTGCTTCATATGACTGAATTTCAAACGAAACCATAAATCAAGTGGGTTTTTTTTTTTCTTTTTGGGATAAAAGTAAGGGGAATTTATCTGGTTGTCTGACCTCCAATTTTTCTGATTAGGATATGGCATTCAAGAATGATTATCTTTTTTTGGGATTATTGGATTGATTTAAAGAATGAAGAAAGAGTCAGAGACACAATTTTGCTCAAGTTAGGCCATGTGACATTTGTTGTGAAATTGGGAATATTGGGGTGCTAATTTGTTTGGATAGAAGATGGTATAGTCTGGATGTAGATAGTTATGAATGTAATGATGGCTTTGGATTTGGATTACACATGAATAGTAAATCTATGCCTTGACTCCTTTTTTTTGGTTTTTTTTTTGGGTGTTTAGAGTTTAGATGATAAATTTTATTTGCATTGGTTTTTTCTTTTATTGTGGGATGCTTGATTGTTGTTTTCTATTGAATTTATTCTTTTTTGTAATTGTACTTTGTTTGTATTTGTATTTGTATATGTATATTTTGCTTTATCATTGTATCTTTATCTTTCAGGCTTACATGTTCAAGTATGATTCTACTCATGGACCATTCAAGGGAACTATTAAGATTTTGGATGACTCTACTTTGGAAATTAATGGGAAGCAGGTTAAAGTTGTGAGCAAAAGGTATCTTGAGTTGAGCGCTGGTAGTTGAAATGGATGTTACAAGTATGCATTGCTGGTTTATGATATCCGTCGAGGTTGCCAAGAGTTCTATTTTTTTTGGATTAATGTTCATAAGTTTTTATTTCTGTATTCAGAGATCCTGCGGAAATTCCTTGGAGTGACTTTGGGGCTGACTATGTTGTTGAGTCTTCAGGTGTTTTTACGACAATCGAGAAAGCTTCATCACATTTGAAGGTTACTAGTTCAATTACCTGTGTATTTAGTGTTTCTCTATCTTCTCCCCCTTTGTCTTGCTCCCGCCAGCCTGCTTTAAATCTTAATTTGAGCTTTATCTTTTCTGCTGTAGGCTGGTGCCAAGAAAGTCATAATATCAGCTCCATCTGCTGATGCACCAATGTTTGTGGTAGGAGTGAATGAGAAGACATACAAGCCCAACATGGATGTTGTTTCTAATGCAAGCTGTACAACGAATTGTCTTGCTCCTCTTGCCAAGGTTTGATCATAATGCCAAGCGTTATTGAGCACCTCCTCTCCTTAAAGAGCATGAAAAATGATAAGAGCTTAAAAATTCGGAGTGCTTCTGTGACATCTTAAAAGGGGAAGTCTGATAATATCTTTTTAGGGAGTTTCTATTCTACATGAAATATACATTTTCTCTATTCATCAATTTATAGTGCCACAATTTCCCTGTTGATCTATTATTCTTTTCTTTAGGATATATCCAGGAATTAACATTTTCTGGGGAGAGGGTATGCCAATATATAAAATAAAAGAACTAATAGGATCATAAAATTCATAGTCAATTGATTCATTCTCAAACTTTTAGCAATATCTCTTCCGATGTAAGGAATCAAACTATCAGAGAGAAGTGAACTTAATTGCATTTATGCTGATCTGAATCAATATAAGCCTTTTACACAAGAAATATGTGGTGTGGCCCATTGTGATTTGATTCAACCTGAACCCCACGGGTGGTTTGAATTAATGCTGTGCTGATCTGAATCAATGTAAGCCTTTTACATAAGAAATATGTGGCTCATGTGATTTGATTCAACCTGAGCCATGGGTGGTTGGGGGATATCATTTGGGGTTAAATCTGAGTCTGTGCTCCTCCATTTGTCCCTTATTTCCTTTTGTATTAGAAACTTGCTTAAATGCATCTAATTCTTATATAAACTATTCATCAGGTGGTTCATGAGGAGTTTGGTATAGTTGAAGGTTTGATGACCACTGTGCATGCAACAACAGGTCTCTTGCATATTTGCTAATTATAGCCTCTGATTTCTTTTTCTCTTTTAGAATAAACCATCACTTTATATGTTCATAAGTGGCATTGTTAACATTCGATTGTTTTTTTCTTTCTCAGCAACACAAAAGACTGTAGATGGTCCTTCAATGAAGGATTGGCGAGGGGGAAGAGGAGCAGGTCAAAATATAATTCCAAGTTCAACTGGTGCTGCAAAGGTAAGAGATGGATGACCAAAGAGATTTTGTGCGTATCATATAGATTTATGAAATTGTGTTTTTATGAAATCACAGGCTGTAGGAAAAGTTCTTCCTGATCTAAATGGAAAGCTCACTGGAATGGCATTCCGTGTACCTACTCCTAATGTTTCTGTTGTGGACTTAACATGTCGGCTTAAAAAAAATGCTTCCTATGAAGATGTTAAAGCAGCAATAAAGTATGTCTCCTGCTTTTCTGCTCTGGCTTATTTTCTCTCCTGTTGGATTGTTCTGTACTAACCCTTTGGTTATTTTCTGACCTTGCTACTGAAAAAACTGAAGGTATGCCTCCGAGGGACCACTGAAAGGAATTCTTGGATACACAGATGAGGATGTTGTCTCTAATGACTTCGTTGGTGATTCAAGGTAAAGTACATTTTGCTGTATTTTAAATGAGTAGTGCTAGCAACACACTCTAATACTCTTTCCAATACACTCTTTATGATTGGGTGAAATGCACATGGGTCCCATTAAATCATGTGGGTCCCATTCCCAAAGTAGTGGAACCCACTCCCAAAATAGTAGGACCCACATGCATTTCACCCAATCATAGAGTGTTAGAGAGTGTTCTGCTAGCACTCCCCCATAAAAAAGATCACTATCAACATCTTCAAGAGGACAGACTCTTATGTCTTTCCTCCACTATACGTGCTAAGATGTGGTTTTATGCACATCTTTAGTTTCATATACAGATGAAATGGGTCATATCTTATTTTAGTTGGATAGTGAGACATCATAGAGAATGAGCTGCCCAGTTTTGGTTGATACATATGTGTGCTTCTATGTATGTGCTTAAAACAGATTTTAACTTGCGATAAATGAAACTTACCCTTCATTTATCTCGTGATCCTATAAGTTAGAATTTGTTCGTGATCCTATAGGTTAGAATTTGTTCTGCTGTGTTTGGATTTGTTCGTTTGCCAGTTAAACGGCTCATTTAAAATGTATTTCTTTTGAACAGGTCGAGTATCTTTGATGCTAAGGCCGGGATAGGGCTTAGTAAGTCCTTTATGAAGTTGGTCTCGTGGTATGACAATGAGTGGGGTTACAGGTATGGGTGCTTGCAATTGCATCTACACATGTTTGCATATATAGACTACATACTAGCGCTGACACGGAGGGCATTTTTTAAAAGCTAACTTTTTGTTCACGCTGACCCTTAATCGTATTTTTGAATGGTTTGCATTGCAGCAACCGAGTGTTGGACCTTGTAGGGCACATGGCACTGGTGGGAGCCCACAATTGAACACCAATATTGGGTCTGTTGCTGCTGCTAATGTTGCAATTCTTATCTTGCCTTGAGTTAGGTTAAAAATTAGTAGCTGCTTAGGTTCTCAGATTTTGGTTTTGATATGATTTTTATAAGATGTGAGGTCAATGATCACATCATACACTGAAAAATAAAATGAAAAGGACATGGTCCCAGTTACAAATGTTTGGAATTGATCATCATATACCTACGATGAATTTTACGAACTTCTATGGTGGATTGATCTATATCAGTCTGTTCGGATAGGGTGTATATCGCACAAAAGGACTTTCTTAAGAATTAAGGAAAAAAAATATAAACCTGTCTCCTTGTTCGGATATATATGTTAATAACTTAGGGTCCATTTAATTTGGGAAAATGCAAAACTTTTCCAGCAATGGAAAATTTGATTTTTACCTAGTAGTGGCAATAAACCAGTAAATTGATATTTATACTTTCTTCCACAACAGAATGTATAAATTATAGTAGGTATTTTTATAAAAAAAATAAGAAATAAAATACGTGAGGATTTAATTTAATTGGGTGTGGAAGATTACCTTTTTAGGCCATACAAGATCACCCATGTCCTATCCCTCTTATGACTCGGTTGGCATGTTTCCTCTTCTCCTTGGAAACAATGCCCAATCATTCATTCATGAAATGGAAAGTGAATAGATTGTAACTAGGAAAGTGAATTAATAGTTAAATTCCAAAAAAATGTAGCATTAAAACAAGAACATTGTATGAAAGAAAAAATCACAAAACATTGTATAATATGCTGCTCAAGTGAGGGTTTTATATTCTCCTCCTAATCAATATATGTATGAAAAAAATTCCAAAACACGATGGCGAGGGCCTGCCATTGGTCCAAGACATGGGTCGAAAGTTGTTGTCAAAATCATGAGATGTTGAGTGTGGAAAAGGAGACGGCAACGGTGGAGAAGAATTAGGATTTTTAGGGTTTTTTTAATTTTAATATTTTAATAAGTGGGTATATTTTAAATTTAGTTATTTTTCAGATCTCTTTTAGCAAATAATGTAAAATACGTATGTAATTGGCCGATTAGGTCACTGGTAATGCATCTCAGCCGTTGCTTTAAAAGTCAACCATATCCACGGTTAAAAGGTCACTTTCTCATTACTGGAAAAGTTTTTAGCTTTTCCAAATTAAATGAACCCAATAACTTATATGTCAAAAAATTTAGAAGTTTATATAAAAAAAAAATAGAAGTTCTTAAAAGGATTATTTTAAGAAAACATTCCTTAAACAACGGTTCTACACAGCAGTAGAGACACGGTCGAAGGCATACTGTTTGACTCTTGCTAAATGGTACTTGCCTGTGGGCCTAATACATAATAAAATATATATATATAATAAAAGGTAATTAAAAATATTTTTGGAAAATATTATCATTAAAAATTTGAAAAATGAAATAAAATAATTGTCCTGTGGGCCAACCGTTAGACTAAACTCGGTTAACCGGTTAAATAAACTGAGCTAAAATAAGCCAATATCTAGCGGCCCTATATTTAGTGGTTCATTTAGTGCAACTATTTTAGACATCGATCCAGTTTAGTCTAGTTAGTCTAACTTTGGATTAAAATATGAGTCTGGTTCCTGTGTCGAGGTAAAACACGTAGACAATTTAGCATTAAAATATGAGTTTAATAACTATGCATCGATAGTATAATTTTTTGTAGACATACATCCAATTATATTTCAACAAAGTGTCATTTCATAATATTTCTTAAAATATTTATACAAAAATCTAGATAATTAGATAAGATTGAGTGTCTATAAAAGAATTTTCACCATCAATACATATTAATTAAATTCATTATAAAATTCATATATCATTATAAAATTCTAAATAGTGTGGCTTATTCAGGGGAGAGGGCGGGACAGAGCTGGTATCAGCTTCCCCTTCAAACCAAGTCAAAATCGAGGCATGCCCAGCTCAACACATTTTTAGGTCTAAAGCAAACTTTGTGGTGATTTTTTTAAAACTCATAACATTTTGTTTTATCAAAATCAGGGGCCTTAAAAAAAATTAAATGTGGCTTTTGCTCCTGCAAGAAGCGAAGATCATTCCCCAGGAGAGAACACACCGGTCACTATTGTGTTGTGCCAATTACATATTAAAATTTGTAAGTCCTGTTTGGACGCAAAAGCACTAGCTTTTGACTTATAGAAAAGTTAGTTTTTATTTTGCATCTTATTTTTCTCATATATGCATAAAAGGAAAAGTTGTTAAATAGTCATTTATAGATAGGTGCTTATGGAAAAGTTAAAAAAGATAGTTTTTAAAAAATGTGAAGAGTAAAAGTTAATTTCAACTTATGTGAGAAGTTGTTAGTTAAAAAATACATACCAGAAATGCTTATGGAGAAATTTATCCAAATTGGGTCTTAGTTTTATAAATAAATAGTAAATAAATTTTTAATGGTGGACCTAAAATAAGAGTTTGAGTTACCTTAACCTTGAACCAACCCTTCGAGAAAGGTTTGGGTGGGTACCCATGTGCTCGCTTTCTTTTGCCATGGCAATTCACTTAGGCTTTGTTTGGGAGGGAGTTTTTGGAGGGGAGGGAAATGGAGGGTTTATACAATATTTTAGTTTAATAAAAAGAGAGGAGGGATGTGGAGAGCATTTTAAAACCCTCCAAAAACCTCCAAAACCCTCTCTCTAGTACATTTTTGAAATTCTTCCAAATTGGAGGTTTTTGGAGGTTTTCATTTTTTTCATTAAAAACTAATCATCTATGCAAGATAGGGGATGTCCTCCCATACCTTTCCCTTCATTTTTTCTTTAAAATGTCAAAACCCTCCCCTCCCCTCCAAACTCCCAAACAGACCCTTAAGAGTATCTTTATATGGCGCGACAAACTTGGAATGAAAAAGATGACGAACGATAATTTTGGGGGAGTTTCTACGGTGCTGTTAATAAATCAACGGTTTTTGTACCATTGTTTTATTAATCAATAGAGTAATGCAGTTTCATTTATTAATACCATGTCATATTTTTTTTAAAGATTGCAACTCTTTCTTGTTGCACCTTAGTTTCTATGTATTTAAATTCTTTTTTATTTTAAAATATAAAATATGATTAATTCAATTTTTACGTGAAAATTATACCAAAAATTCAATTTTCAACAATATAGTTACTTTTTTTGTCAAAAAAAATGTAGTTACAATTTGCATAATTTTAATTTTTAAATTAGATAATCATAATTTTAAATAAAAATTAAAAAATAAAATTTAAATATTTAGAGATTAAATTATAATAAATAAACATTTTTCTGCAAAAATTTCATTGGTTAAAAAACCAATTGTTCTTTTTTTTTGTCAAAAAAATCAACGGTTTCAAAATCGTTATTTTTTGAAGGGTACCATAGAAATCTCCAATTTTGGGATGTCCATCAATCATGACTGGATAACTAATAACTATATACAGGAAAGTAGTGGAAATTAATTTCACGCAGTCCTTCGTCCATTTCGTGCGTCAAGTGTAGGGCCAAATATCATTTATCATAGAGGAATAAAGTAAAAAAAACCAATAATAACACAACTAATAAGTCATCCATAACTTAAGCAAATCAAAATTGCAGACACTGCGAGATGTTACATAAGCTGTAGAATTAAGAATCATCTTGCAAAACAGAACTGAACAGAGCAATCGTGCATAGCACAACAGATTTGGAACCAGCAATGTGTCATGCCTAACGTGATAGCAAAACAGAACTGAGAGCAATCATAGCAGAACAGATTTGAAACCAATAATGCCATGCCTAACATGATAGCACATATTGCCCACACTCCTCCAATGTGCATATGTAACAGACAAAATAGACAAAAACACTCATCTCCAACACCACAATCCTCACAGCTTGTGCATAACCATCAAGCCTAATTAGCCAAAATTGCCAAAGCAAAAAACAAAGTATATGGCCGCAGTGTACCCTCCATGAGGTCTCCATCTTCTAAGTAAACAATTTCACCTAATCAATATAAAAGCCACGTACCAACAAGATTGGCGCGCCAATCTGAAAAAGGTGATTTCTACTATATCTAACAAAATTTATGGGTATCGATATTGGACCTCTAGTATTTTTTTATGTGTATTCTTTTTACCATGTCACTTTATTATTTTTATTTCTATCTATTTGCAAATATATCCATTAGTATTATTTTTGATTAAAAGTAAAAAGCCGATGACTCTTCCCCTTCCCCTTCCTGCAGCAAATAGCTAAGGATCCATATCCTTAGCGGTGAAATTTAGAAAAATTGGAACTTGCAAAGAAATTGAGAGAAAAAATTGAAGATAAGAAATTGTTTATTGTTCATAAAAAAGAATGCCTATTAAATAGACTTACATCTAATTTGAAACTTCCTAAAATATCAAAACTACCATATGAATTATTGGGATTGAAACAACTTAACTCAAGATAAAACTAAAACTACTAACAAAATCAAATCTACAACAATAATTAAAACTTTATCTAAAATTATTCAAAACTTAAATTTCAAACGAGGCAAAATCTTATTAGATTTAATATTCTTCCTTGAGATTTGAAGTGAACATGCAAAACTTTAGCTTCAGGAACTCCAAATCGCGGAAGCGCTTTAGTCATTATCAAAATAGCCATTAAGCTTAACTCCCCCTGTCTTTAAATACCATATACCAAAATTTGTCATCTCAAATTCATCTTCCATTGATTTCAATGACTTCAAATCAAGGTAGTTAAAACCAGACCGGTTATTAAACTGGTGAAGACATTGGTTCAACGTTCAATGGTTCAACCGGATTATAATAAAATAATATTATTTTAATTTGAAATATTAATATTAATATAATTAATATAATATATAGAACAATATTATATTACCTTTTATGTGTTTTTTTTTATAAAAAACTCATCCTTTGAAGTTAGAATTGGCAAACGTACCATGGGGGAGTGCGCAGCACTAATTGTTATTTGTTGGATTTATTTAATTTTCCATGGGGGCCTGCCATTGGTCGAAGACATGGGTCGAAAGTTGTTGTCAAAATCATGAGATGTTGAGGGTGGAAAAGGAGACGGCAACGGTGGAGAAGAATTAGGATTTTTTAGGGTTTTTTTTTATTTTAATATTTTAATAAGTGGGTATATTTTAAATTTAAATATTTTTTAGATCCCTTTTAGCAAATAATGTAAAATATGTATGTAATTGGCTGATCAGGTCACCGGTAATGCATCTCAGTTGGTGCTTTAAAAGTCATCCATATCCACAGTTAAAAGGTCACTTTCCCATTACTGGAAATTTTTTTAGCTTTCTCAAATTAAATGAACCTAATAACTTATATGTAAAAAAAAATAGAAGTTTATATAAAAAAAATAGAAGTTCTTAAAAGGATTATTTTAAGAAAACATTCCTTAAACAACGGTTCTATAATGTGTCTGCACGTGCACAGCGGCAAAGACACGGTCGAAGGCATACTGTTCGACTCTTGCTAAATGGTACTTGCCCATGGGCCTAATACATAATAAAAAATTAATATAATAAAAGATAATTAAAAATATTTTTGAAAAATATTATCATTAAAAATTTGAAAAATGAAATAAAATAATTGTCCGGTGGGCCAACCGTTAGACTAAACTTGGTTAACCCGTGGGTTAAATAAACTGAGCTAAAATAAGCCAATATCTAGAGGGCCTGTATTTAGTGGTTCATTTAGTGCAACTATTTTAGACATCCATCCAATTTAGTCTAGTTAGTCTAACTATGGATTAAAATATGAGTCTGGTCCTACACGTAGACAATTTGACATTAAAATATGAGTTTAATAACTATGCATCGATAGTGTAATTTTTTGTAGACATACATTTAATTATATTTCATCAAACTGCCATTTTATAACATTTCTTAAAATATTTGCACAAAAATCTAGACAATGAGATAAGATTGGGGATCTATATAAAAGAATTTTCACCGTCAGTACATATTAATTAAATTCATAGTAAAATTCATATATCATAATAAAATTCATACTAAATTATATTATTGGCTAAATTGTTATAAAATTCTAAATAGTGTGGCATATTCAGGGGAGAGAGCAGGACAGAGTTGGTATCAACTTCCCCTTCAAACCTAGTCAAAATCGAGGCAGCCCAGCTCAACATATTTTTAGGCCTAAAGCAAACTTTGCTGTGATTTTTTAAAAACTCATAACATTTTTTTTTACCGAAATCAAGGGCCTTAAAAAATATTAAATGTGGCTTTTGCTCGTGTCACATTCGCAAGGTTGTCGGTCACCCATTCTCAGTTCCCCAAATGGAAAAGGATTTTGGACATGCTTACCCCACTACTAGAAAAACATATTTTTAGTGACCGAAAAATCAGTCATTAAATGGCTAAAATCGATCATTAATATTAGTTGTGATTGAATTAGAGACAAAAAAAATCGATCACTAAAATACTGATCGCTGATTTGTAGTGATTGATTTTTTTAGTGACTAATTTAGCGACTGATTTTCAGTGACTGATTTAGCGACCGATTTTCAGTGACCGATTTAGTGACCAATTTTCGGTGATCGATTTAGTGACTAATTTTTTTAATTCTGTCACTAAATCGGTCACTAATTTTCTCACTAGATTAAAAAAAATTAAATTTATTTTTATAATTCCATTCCCAAACACATCTACTCTTTCAAAATTAATTCTTTATGAATCAATTGTTCCAAAAAAAATAGGCATAGTATTGCGGTACCAACTTTGCATTGGCCATGGTATTGGAAAGAACTATTTAACCCAAACCAATATCTTCCTCTCTTAATGGAATGTCTCATCACTCATAAATTCATAATAAACACCATGATTGAATGAAAACCATAATGGTCTATTTTGGTACAATATATTTACAAAATATCTGATATAGCTAACAATATCATGTTAACTCAATAAATACAAAATCTAATAATCAATAAATGACTGCAGCAGCACAAGATGTGCACACTGCAGCAAAGCTTACAAAATTATACCGAAGTCTAGCTGGATCGCCAACCTCGTTGAATGTCTCAGAATGTTGGAGTGTTATCTCTGTTATGGATTAAGTGGGAAACACATGTTTGCAACAGGTTCTGGTTTATATTTTTCTGATAAGGGGCACACCAAAATAACGGATTGTCATAGTTTGGGTGCTTTATAGATTAGGACTCACATATATATTTGATCATGGACTAATAGGTCCTTTATTGTATTAGATCAAGGCTTTTATTGACTAAATGCACTGCAGGGAGGGGTGCTGATTTAATGTCAGGAGTTGTTAAATTAGATATCAATGTTCTTATGATCACATTGTAAGAATGCACTTTCTAGTTTTTTTTTTTGATGATATGAGTGCACTTTCTAGTTGCCATTATTTATTCAAAATTTGTGTCTTTTTTACTTTTTTCCATGTTATACTTATCCTCTGCGCGCCTAGCCATGTGTTCTTTGTGTTTGCGGGGCTTGCAAACTTGTATGGTAGAACAACTAATTAATATTTGGTTTAAATACCATTTTTGTCCCTGCAAAATGACCGAGTTTCATTTTTTGTCCCTATAAAAAAAATTTGTTTATAATCCTTGCAAAATAAAAAGTTTTACTTTTAGTCCTCGCAAATTTGTTTTAGTCCCTATAATATTTAGATCATGTTGAATTTGCCCCTATAATATTTATATAATCCTCAAATTGGTCCCTGTAAAATAAAGTAAAATAAAATTATCCACATATTACAAGGACTAATTTAACATGAATTGAATATTACAGGGACAAAAATAAATTTGCGAGGACTAAAAGTAAAACTTTTTATTTTTAGGGATCATAAACAATTTTTTTTACAGGGACGAAAAATGAAACTCGGTCATTTTACAGGGACGAAAAAGGTATTTAAACCTTAATATTTTATTGCTGTATTTTGTCTTTTATGTTCATTGTTCAGTCTCTTTTGTATGAAACTTTGTTTTGATAAATTTTTTATTGTGAAATTTTGTGAAGGTAATAAGGCCAAATATGTTCTAAATTTTATCTTTGAATTTTTTGTGCAGTTTGAAATTCTTTGAGTAATATAAGTGAGAGGATAAAAACAAAGTGTTGGGTGAAAAGATATGCTTTTACTTATTTTTCAGATCTTTGATTTTTCTTAGTAATTTATGGGTTTTTTAGTATAGATCTCAAGAGTGAACTATGTTTGTACTTGTTGAAGTTTCGTAGTAATTATCTTGCTATTCTCTGTTATTGAACCATATTCTTAATTTTGTTTGTGTTTTAGACCCACTATAAGTTATTGTGTTTCATTGTCTAATATATTGGAAAACTTATAATCATTGCCAAAGTTATTCTGTTTCATATAGCTTATTTAATTATTTTATTTGAATGTTTTTTTTTATGATTTAGAGTTAGAAACCTAAAATTGTAGATGTGTAAAAATTAGATAGGGATAATTATTGCCTAAATTGACTTTTACCTACGGATTACTGACATTTAGTGATAGAATTGGTCCATTGGTAAAAGTAACAACTTGACTTTTTAAGTCGGTTATGTCCATAATGGACTTAGAAAGTCGATTTTTTAAGTCGGTTCTTGGTTTTACGGTCCCGACTTAAAAAGTCAATTCCAATAGGTTTTTTTAACAAAAAAGTTTACTTTTTATATCGGTAGTCTCAACTTTCTATGTTGCCTGAATCTAAGTCACCTCGATAACTGACTTAAAAAGTCATTTTTGCACAAGTGATTATAAGTTAAATTATTTTAAACAATCCTTATATTCTTGAGGAGAGATCTGTTTACTCCAAGAGTAACTTTGGTTAGAGTTACTCCACTTAATAACTCATCATAGATATTAAATTTTATCAATCCAACCGTCAAATTAAAAGTTCTTATCGAGTAGATCAAATCTGTAAACATTCATAAAGTTTAAACAATGTTATAGATATAATACTCTCATGACCATGGGCGAAAATTCACTCTCAATGCAAGAAAAAGATCTTGTTGATCGCACTAAGAAGAAGGTGAAGGGTGGTGATCACTCATTCTCCAGTGAGTCTACTCCTATCTCATATGTTATTCTTCACTCTCATGAAGGTGTGCTGCAGCGTGCAAAGCCTTCTTTTAAGAATGTGGTGGATGGAAAGTCACAGAGTGATGAGTCTGATGGTGAGTTCTATGACTCAATGGATGACACTGAAGGGGAAGGCACAGACAAGGTGGAGCAGGAGTCCGTCCCAACACCCTGTGAAATAGATATCGAGGAAAAGAAAGTTGGCTCTTATGATTGTCCGTCCTTTGTGTTATCTTCAACAAAGGAAACACGCATCAGGGAACCATGGAAATTTGGGGTTATAGTGAAGCTTCTTGGCCACCGAATTGGGTTCAAAACTCTTGAAACGCAGCTGAAAGGATTATGGGTCAAGAAGGGGATCATCACTGTTATCGATCTTGGTAACGACTATTTTCTTGTTAATTTCTCCCACAAGGATGATCAAATTTATGCGCTCACGGAAGCTCCATGGCTCATTTACGATCATGATCTGATTGTTTGAGAATGGACTCCAACTTTCCATCTGGATAATGAGACGATTGATAAAGTGGCTGTTTGGGTTCGGTTTGCGGGTCTTCCAATCGAGTATTGTGACGAGAAAATTCTGGACTTCATTGGTGACAGAATTGGACGTACGATCAAAGTTGACAAGAATACGTTATCTGTGGAAAGGGGAAAATATGCTAGATTGTGTGTGGAGGTAGATCTTTCAAAGCCTTTGCTAGCTATGTTCGAGATTAAAGAGAGGCAGTATAAAATTGAATATGAAGGACTTCACTTTCTTTGCCTGACATGTGGTCGATTTGGCCATTATACGGAAGGATGTCCTGACAAGGATAAGGTGACGAAGGCTGCTCCTTAACTAGCTGAGACAGGTGTGCTCGAAAAGGAACTCCCGGGTGAACAAAGTAATGTTGCAGGCCCTTGGGTTGTGGTCCAGAAGTCGCGTCGTCCACGCAAATTGGTACAAACCGAGGGCCAAGGACAAGAGAGACGTGTTGCTACTATGGGTCAAACTGGTTCTAGTTTTCAAGTGTTGAATCACAAGACACACAAGGATTCAAAAACAATGGGTAATGATGCAGGGACCACACAACCTGGTTCTTCGTCAGGTGCTATTGTCAATATTCCAAATACCCGCAAGTCAAATAGGAATAATTCTAAGGGTAAAGGACAAGTAGGTGTTCAAGAGTCAAACAGGTTAAGGGTAGTGAATAAAGAGGTGACTACGACAGTTTCGGCTGTGGCAGGTCAGCATCAGCCAAGAAGGGTATCGAAGCAAGGCTGTGTCGATTCCAGAGGCAACACGAGGTACAAGCTTGGAGAAAACTCTGAGTGGGGCTCACTCAAGTGGGCCAATATCGCACCAAAAAGGTGCTGGGGCTAAGGCCCAAGTACCTATAGTAGGAGAGCCGGTTGTGCATAACAGGCATGGGCCGACCTCTCCCTATTTCACGCGTCCACCGGATAATATGTGTGTTGACGACACATGTATGAGTGAGAATCAGACCCATGTGGTGCCTTCGGGATCTTATCAATCTCTAGATGGTCCAAAGGGTGCTTCAAAGAAACACGAGATGTACAGTGCGCGTGAAGCAGTGTCATCCACTGTTTTGAGAGATGCCGATGACCTCATGCAATTGGATTAGTCTCACCGTGGTTTTTTTTCCTTCTGCTTTGTGTTCTTATGGCTGGACGACATTACAGTATCTTCCTCTGGAATTGCAGGGGGACCGCGAGCTCTGCGTTCTTTCGTGTCTATAAGTAATATCTTGATAATTATCATCCTGATATACTTGTTATTTTGGAACCCCACATTGATCCTGAGAAACTTAGGCACACATTCAATTGGATGGGGTTTGATGGTTTACTATTTTCTGAAGTTATAGGATTTTCGGGAGGTATTATCACAGGTTGGAAATCTGATGCCATGGCTATTACTCTTCTTAATCAGCATTTCTAGTTTCTCCATTTAAGAGTGGCTTCAGCAGGGGTGAGTGATTGGCTTTTCACCCCTGTTTATGCTAGCCCCAATGCGGATCAAAAGAGAATCCTTTGGTTGGAGCTGCAGCAGCTTGCTGGATTAGTCTCAGAGCAGTGGATTGTGGCAGGTGACTTCAATGATATTTCCTGCTCTGTTGAAAAGAAAAGAGGCACCCCTGCTTCTATCAGGCGATGTAATCTGTTTGCAGAGCATATTGATGGATGCCATTTAATGGACATGGGTGCCATATGGCCTAAGTTCAGTTGGAGGGGTCGCTTATTCAATGGCCACAACAGAGTGTTTGAGCGTTTGGACAGAGCACCGTGCAATGATAGTGTGCGAATTAATTATCCCGAGGGGTTTGTTAAAGTACTCTCTCGGGTTGATTTCTCCGATCACCATCCTCTTATGATCTATCCATGTGGTCAGCCTTATGCTAGGAGTGACCCCCAGTTTTGTTTTGAAAGTGCATGGCTTACTCATCCTACTTATTTCAATGTTTGTGCAAGAACAGTGGCGGCCTCATGAAGATCTTGTTTTCAATTTGGCTGAGTTGGAAGAAAAGCTTCAAGAATAGAAAGGCTCCACGTTTGGTAATATTAAAACACGGAAACGCATGCTCTTGGCTCGCATTGGAGGCATTCAATGGAAGCAAGAGGTGGGAAGGGAAAGTCGCTATCTTGCTAGACTTGAGCATACCCTTCAACATGATCTTTCGATGGTGTTGCATCAAGAGGAGCTGGTTTGGTTTCAGAGGTCAAGGGCAAAGTGGTTGCGAGTAGTGATAGAAATACACGATATTATCATCTCAAAACCATTAATCGTTGTCGACGCAACACCATTCTAATGCTAAGGAACAATGAAGGTAATTGGGTGGAGGAGGTAAAAGAGCTTAAGGTAATGGCTAATAATTTTTACAAAGATTTATTCTCTGATAATGTTAGGGAGCGGCCTATGCTTGTTACTAATACGGGTTTTCCGAGGCTGGAGAATACTGTACTTCTGGATTTGTATGCTCCAGTTACTAGTGTGGAAGTTCACAAGGCTATATGTAGTATGGACCCCTAGAAGGCGCTGGGGCCTGATAGGTTTGTTACAGGTTTTTTCCAACAATCTTGGGATGTGGTGGGGGACTCTGTGACTAGTTTTGTGCAGCATGTTTGGTTGCAGCCTGCTGCAATTGATTCAGTAAACAAGACGGATATTTGCTTAATTCCGAAGGTGGGGCATCCAGAGTTTATTTCTCAATTCTGACCTATATCCCTTTGCAACACCATATACAAGGTGGTTACAAAGGTTATTGTTAATCGCTTGAAAGGTATTATCCCTGACATTATTTCTCCTTTTTAAACCGGGTTTGTGCCTGGTCGTAATATATATGAGAACATCGTTGTTGCGCAGGAAATGATTCATTCTATGAGACGTATGCGAGGTAAGACAGGATATTTTGCTATAAAAGTTGATTTAGCAAAAGCCTTTGATAGGCTTAGTTGGTCTTTTATTTCTCATGCCCTTCATGAAGTGGGTTTACCGCTTGGGCTTATTAATCTCATTATGGAATGTGTTACTATTGTGGATACTAATGTTTTATGGAATGGGAGTAAATCAGATTACTTTAGTCCTGAATGTGGTGTTAGGCAAGGTGATCCAATTTCTCCTTATTTATTTGTGATGTGTCTTGATAAATTGTCCCATATAATCTCAGATGCTGTTGATAGGGGAGAGTGGAGACCGTTAAAAGCTGGTAGGCTTGGGCCTTCTATCTCCTTCCTTATGTTTGCTGACGATTTGCTTCTTTTTGGGCAGGCAAACTCTAAGCAGTTGTAATGTGTGTTACAGGTCCTAAATGACTTTTGTGACGCTTTGGGACAAAGAGTGAGTCGGGACAAGACTTCCATCTATTTTTCCAGGAATGTCACGGCCTCGGAAAGAAGAAGATTGTCTCAGTAAGCCGGTTTTCGGGAAGTTAACTCCTTGGGAAAGTACCTAGGGGTACCGTTAACAGGGAGAGTGCCGCGGAGAAGCGATTTTAATTATTTAGTTGAGAAGGTTCGTGCTAAATTGGCCTCTTTGAAAGCCAAGCAATTATCCTTGGCGGGGAGGATTACTTTAGCTAAGTCCGTCATTGAGGCCATCCCAACGTATCCTATAATGTCTTGTCATTTGCCGATCAACTATTTGGATGAGATACAGAAGATGCAATGTGCCTTTATTTCGGGAGGTAAGATTGGGGCTAGGAAACTACATCATGTAGGTTGGCACACTATACTGCACCCTATTAGAATATAAGGAAATATATTATAATATCTTAATATTATGTTAAGAGGATCATAGTTTATCCCTTAGGATTAATTTCTTATCTTAGAATATCTTAGAGTATCTCTTAGGATTAGTTTCCCTATTTCTTAGTTATTATCATGATTTGTTACTCTATTTGATTAGGATTAGAATTCTTGTATCCCTATATATAAGGGTTAGTGGCCAGTTGTTTGAATTAAGTTATCAAGTAATCATATTATCATATTCGTATATTATATTTGCTCTCCTCCCTCTCTACTTGATACCCTATAACTTCAACATGGTATCAAAGCGGTATCATCCTCCGTGACCTATGCGGTCCACCATCCTCCGCTGTCGGCCATTGTTACAATCATTTGGCCACCTCTACAATCTCCGACAGCCGACAACCACCATTCTTCGTTACTGTCTCTTTGTTGCTTCCGCATTAAAATATTAGCCACCTTCATCGTGGCCCTTTTGCACATTCAGTGTGCCCTTTCACTACTTTTGATCAGAGCCCTTTATAGCTGCCTTTGGCCATCGTCTGCCACCGCGCCTCCGCCGTTCACCGCCGCCGAAAAAATTTCTAGCGACTCTTTCGGCGATTGCAGCGCCATCAGAAGCAAATTTTTCTGATCTATCCAACCGTCAAAGTTTCAGGTTCACCCTCCCTTTTAAGCGCTCCCACACGCCGGTTGAATTTCCTTCGTCTGTTTACAACACGCCACCGTCTGCACGTGAAGGGGCGCGTCCGACCAGTTTTTCCTCTTTGAAGACAGATTTGAGTTGTTTTGGTTTTTTTGTCCATGGTGGTTAAGTATTGATGCGAGCTTCTGCCATGGATGATTAACCAGTAAAATCATGTTTGCTTCTATTAAGTGGTTAAGTCTTGAGCTGTGACTTCTGCTTAATGGTTAAGCTTTGATATATGGTTTCAACTGCCACATTGAATGGTGGTTAAACATTGAGACTTTGTTTTTGGCTTCTGTTTAGAGTGGTTAAGCAATGGCTTCTGCTCTTGATGGAGCTTTGATAGCTTCTGCCTTTATGGTGGTTAAGCATTCTTCATTGGTTTTCTGCTTCTACCTTTATGGTGGTTAAGCATTTTACATTGGTTGCTATTTTTCTCTTTTAATTAAAAGGGTATAATTGTAACAAGCTTAAAGCTTTAGTAAGCTTTAGCTTGAGGCGGAGTATTAGAATATAAGGAAATATATTATAATATCTTAATATTATGTTAAGAGGATCATAGTTTATCCCTTAGGATTAGTTTCTTATCTTAGAATATCTTAGAGTATCTCTTAGGATTAGTTTCCCTATTTCTTAGTTATTATCATGATTTGTTACTCTATTTGATTAGGATTAGAATTCTTGTATCCGTATATATAAGGGTTAGTGGCCAGTTGTTTGAATTAAGTTATCAAGTAATCATATTATCATATTCGTATATTATATTTTCTCTCCTCCCTCTCTACTTGATACCCTATAACTTCAACACACCCCAAAGAGCAGGGAGGTGTGGCCTTGCGTGATTTAGTTGCCATGAATGATGCGTGTTTGATGAAGAGTTGCTGGGAAGTCAGGCATGGTTCTCAGGGCCTTTGGATTGATGTGCTGAAAGGAAAATATGGTGGAAGTCAGAGAGGCTGTGAAGGCACTATTGCAAAGAGTTTTGACTCTAGCTTTTGGAAGCAAGTGGTCCGGTTATGGCACCAAACTGATGATCATGAGTTTTGGGTGTTGGGAAATGGTGAACGTGTCCTGTGTGGTATGATGCTTGGATTGCACCAGGTCTTAGGCTTTGTAATATATATGGTTATCCATGTTCCTCAAGACTTGAAGGCGATGAGGGTTTGTGACATGGTTTTAGCTGAGAACACTTGGGACATTTATGTGCTTCAGCCACATCTTCCTGATAGTGTGCTTTCCAAGATTTTTTATATTCTTACCCCATCTAAGGATTGTGGTCTAGATAATTGTCTTTGGGCTACAACTAAGGATGGTATGTTTTCTGTTTCTTTTGCTTATTTGTTTTTGCAGGGAGTCCAGCAGTCAAGGACAGATACCATTTGGAGTAAAATTTGGCATTTGGAGGTTCCGAAACGCATGGGAAGTTTTCTATGGCTGTTGAAGCATGACAGACTTCTCACTAATAAGCGGAAGCATAGGCTTGGGCTTGGACAACCTTACTGTCATCACTGTTGCTCGGTGATTGAAACCACTTTGCATATGCTAAGAGATTGTCTTTATGCTATTATGGTGTGGCAGCATTTACTTGGGATAAGTGATCGTAGTGCTTTTTTCTTTAGTGATCTTCACCAATGGGTGGAACAAAACCTGTCTCAAAATTTTGCGAGAGGCGATGGTTATGAGTGGAGAATTATTTGGGGAATTACTTGTCACCTTCTTTGGAAGTGGCGCAACAATAAGCAGCATGATAGCTCTTTTGTTCGACCTCTGTGATCAAAGGAGGTGATTGAGTACTATGTGGAGTCGTATGTTTCTGCTACTAACAGAGATATTATTGCAGGTATAAAGGAAAAGTGTTGGCTGGACATCAAATGAAGGCCGCCGCCGGATGGATTGGTGGTGCTCAATACGAATGGAGCTGCGAACTTGGATGACATCATTGCATGTTGTGGCGAACTGTTACGCAATAGTGAAGGCTCTTGGTTGTGTGATTTTTCTAAGTCCCTGGGCTGCTGTAACCTTTTATTGCAGAGCTTTGGGGAGTCCTCACGGGGCTTGAGTTGGGTATTTCTCGTAGCATGCTCAATTTGGAGATACAAGTTGATTCTCAAGTTGTGGTGGCTTTGCTGCATGGTTAAAAGCAAACTGTTAGTGCTGGTTGGAGCATCTTGACCAGGATTCGCACTCTTTTGCATGAGCTTCGTGATTTTCGTGTAATTCATGTTTACCGCCAGAGTAATATGTGTACGGATATTCTAGCAGGTTTAGGATATGGCTCTGGGAGTCAATTGATCATATATGAGCAAGACCCTGCCCCTATTGGGCAAGCTTTGCGCAATGACAAGATGGGTCTTAGTACCCCGTGTCTCATTCCTTTGTAGTTCATGTTTGTACTTTGGGTTTATCCTCCTTTCTATCAACAAAAAAAACAATGTTTAATACTTTATCCATTAGTCGATATTTTACTTGTATTTTAAAATAAATATTATACGTTGAATCGAACTTATTATATTTACTAAATATTAACAATAGTAGTAATTATACATAATGAATTGGATATAATAAATATTTTGTATGGTACTTTATATTACATTACATATAATAAATGTAGTATTTAATAATATTATATATTTCAATTTTATATTTAAGAAATATTTAACGTTTAAAATTTAATTAAGTGTAATACAAATTTTTATAATATTTAATATATTATAATAAATTGTAACTAAATATTTTTATATGTGATGAATTGTAACATAATTGTAGCATGTATTATTAATTTAAGGGTTAAATATGTTTTTGGTTCTTCATATTTGGGAAAAGTTCGGTTTTGGTCTTTTTTCTTTAAAATTGATCTTTTTAGTCCCTCGTTTTTAGAAATGTACCATTTATAGTCTTTAGGGCCATTTTATAAATTCAAAAAATATTTTTTAATATTTTATTTCCACCCCTCCTAGTTTCTAATTTCCACTAAGCCCCCACCCACCATTTTGCGCAGAGATGGACCGCCGCGCTTGACTCACCGCCGTCTCCACCGTCTCGGTTGCCTCCACCATAAGCCCCACCGTCAAGGTCTCTCTCTCTCTCTCTCTCTCTCTCTCTCTCTCTCTCACTTTGTATCTGGAGGGGGCTACGGTGAGAGGGAACGGATCGATCGAGGGGGCTAGGGAAAGAAGACTTCACGGTTGGGGGCTAGGGGACGATGGGGCGTCGTGGTGGAAGCAACCGAGACGGTGGAGACGGCGGTGAGTCGCTCGCGGCGGTCCTTCTCTATGCAAAATGGTGGGTGGGAGCTTAGTGGAAATTAGAAATTAGGAGGGATGAAAATAAAATATTAAAAAATATTTTTTGAATTTATAAAATGACCCTAAAAACTATAAATGAGACATTTCCAAAAACGAGGAACTAAAAAGATCAATTTTAAAGAAAAAAAGACCAAAACTGAATTTTTTCCAAATATGAAAGACCAAAAACATATTTAACACTTAATTTAATATTACTTAATTGAATAATATTTATTAGTAATGAGGCAAGGGGTTCTCCCTCCATTGTCTGGAGAAGTATTCTTAAAGCCTTAGATTCACTTCAGCAAGGATTTCATATGCGCATTAATTCGGGGAATACTTCCTTTTGGTATTCGGACTGGACTGGTCAGGGTCGTCTCTGCGAGTCTGTGGATTTTGTGCACATTTCTGATACTGATTTAAGCCTGAACCAGGTTTGGCAGGCTGATAGGTGGGCGTTGGAGAGGTTAGCAACTAGTTTATCTCAAGAGTTGACTGACATCATAAATGAAATTTCAGGGCCACCTTTGTTCAATCCTGATATGAATGATCGCTGGGTTTGGTCTGCTCACCATACAGGCCAATATACTGTGGCAAGTGGTTATCTTTGGTTGCTGAGTTCTCAGAGAAACTTCAGTAATTCTCAAGATTGGAAGTGGGTTTGGAAGATTAGTGCTCCTGCCAAAGTGCATGCAATTTCTAGTTTGGCTAGTTGCTCATGATGCGCTGGCTACTAATGAATTGAGGCATCACAGAGGGCTTGCTCCATCTCCTAGTTGCCAACGTTGCTCAAGCCATGTGGAGAACATCATCCATGTGCTGCGTGACTGTCCCCATGCAAGGGAAGTGCGGTACAATAGTGGTATGCCACTCTCCCCACCTTTTTTTGCGCAACAAGGACCTGTCCAATGGATCACTACAAATATTCAGGGGGATATGGAGTGCTTATTCCTTGCTGGCGTGTGGTGGTTATGGTGTTGGAGAAATCAAGCTGTTTGGGAGATGGGGATTGGGATGTACGCCATATGTCATTAGTCGAGTCCTGCACTCGGCACAAGACCATGCCCAGTTTCTTAACCCAAGAAAATTGCTGGATGATTTTGGATTGCCAGTGTACAGATGGAGGCGGCCTCCTGCAGGGGTGCTAAAGTTAAATGTGGATGGGAGTTGTAATCTCACATCCAACCATTTGGCTACTGGGGGACTCTTGCGGAATAGCCAGGGAGGGTGGCAATCGGGTTTTTCAACCAAAGAGGAGGATGGTGACTCATTACTAGCAGAACTTCTTGCTACTAGGAATGGCCTCACTCATGCGTGGGATAAGGGCGCAAGGAATATTATTTGTGAATCTGATTCTGCAGATGCAATCAACCTCGTGAATGCGGATGGTGACCACTCCTTTCATATGTATGGTGCTCTGCTGCAAGATATTGCCCAGCTAACTAGGCGATAGTGGCATTTGAAGTTCAATCATGTAATGCGGGAAGCAAATAGGTGTGCAGATTTTTTGGCCAAAGCTGCGGATCAGGTGCGTAACAGATGGAACAATTGGAATGAACCTCCTGTTCAGCTGGACGGACACTCTTCTCTTGGGTGACACTTTGATGGATCCTCTTTAGTTTCTTGTGTTTTGGTTTGCTTTTGCCTTCTTTTCAGTCTTGTACCAAAAAAAAAAAGTAAATTTTGATTTTAATATCATATTTAACACTATTGTTTAATTGAATTTCAATACACGCAGATAGATTAAGAATTTAGCAACCAACTTAGATTGAGGTGAGTAGTTAAAGTCTCTCGCCCCTTAACCAAGGTCTCGGGTTTGTCGTACCGGCAGTGGGATATTCCTCGAACTACAATAAAAAAAAGATTAAGAATTTAGCAAAATGTAGTTAATATTTCTCTTAAATTTAATATGCTATATTTAATAAATATTAATTGTAGTATTTGACATATTAATAAATTTGTATTTAATAGTAGTATTGTATAAATATTTGTATAATATTAAAGATATCATGCATATTTTAACCAACGCCTGTTGGTTCTCCTAAAGTAAGGTCTCATGTTCGAGTCTTGTGAATTGAGAAAATATGTGTTGGGAGAGTTTTGCCCCCTTATATGGTACACCCGGCTCGACTTGGATTTTTTTTTTGTCTACACTATCGTATCCCCCGTGCGCGTGTGGAAACTAATCTCTTCGAGCCAGGTAGAACCATATAGGTGGCAAAACTTTACCATGCGAGATTTAATGATGCTTTATTTCTATGGCCTAGATTTGAACACAAAACCTCTGATTAAACTGGTAGAGACTACTTTACTTGTATTAAACCAATGATTAATACCAAAAAAAAGATATCATATTTTATAATTATAAAATTAAATGACTGTAATAGTTATATATATTGAATGAATTATAAGGAAAAATTTTATATCATTCAATATAAAATAATTAATTAGTTAATATTAATTCCATATTAATATAAAATAATATTAATTAATCCTAAAAAAAATATAAAATAATTAATTAAGTGGTGTAAATTTTTTCTTGTGAGTGGCTCTGGTTTGGAAGTTTGCATTTCTATGGTTGGGTCTGACAGTTTCACATTATGGATGTGAATTTTGTAATAGGTGTGAACGGCTCTGGAGTGGAAGCTCTATGTGCCTGACAGTTTCACATGAGGGGTGTGAAATTTCACAGTTGTGAAAACGCTAGCTTACATCCATTTATAGCTTTGTTCATATATAAATCTTTCGGACTGTTGGGGTGCTTCTTAATAATTGGTTCATGTTCTTCCTTGAATATATCGGTCTTGATTATGGGTTTGGATCCAAATTTCATTTCTTGTGGCATCCATAGGTGACATTTATCTTTAGGATCTCTTTAGTAAAAGATTTTGCTAAATGAGGGCACATCTTACGCTCTCCTTTGGTTAAAGCACTCATTAATAAATTTTTAGCTTATAAAAAAGGTAACAGGCTTGTGGGCTTAGAATTAATGATCGAGAACAAGGAAGAAATAGAAGAAAAAAGCACAATAAAAATAACAGTGCGAACTTTGATGTTTCTTTGTATCTATTTACTAGTGTACTGACCCTGTGCAATGCACGGGATATATAAGGTGCTTTATAAAAAAAATTATGAGAAAAGATATTTGAATAGTTATAAAGAATTTGAGTTTTTTTTTGAAATTACGGTTCATAAATTATAAAATTTTCTTATGTATTAAAAATAGTTAGTTAATTATTTGACTAATTCAACACTTTAAAGTAGAGTACAACGAAAAAATATATAAATTATGACTAAATCAGTAAAATAATTTAGATAGTTATTATTAGTAGACATACTAAAATAACCCCAAGTCCATGTGTACCCACTTGAATTTGCTGCGACTTTAACAGCGACAACCTGCTTTGATGGGGTTTTGCGTTGGTTTTATACATTTTTCAAAGGCAGAGACGTGAATAAACACGAATATTACCAACCATCTCCATATTTGTCAAAAGTTTGAATTCAAATATAGTATGACTTGGGCATTCAGGTTTATATACAACAGGATACAAAGGTTAATGAATTTGCATCCAACTTCCTTTTTCATATATTGAATTGAAATTAAAAGACAACCTTTTTCGGATTGGATTGAAATTATTTTCTGAATCAAGTACAAATTCGAGATTTGGTAATTTTGATAGTTCTATTATAAAGCTTTAACACAAACACAGTACAGAGTATAGAATTATAATGAATTGACCCATTATTGTAGGTTCAAAATTTTACATTGCTTGCTAAATTTCTTTGTACTTCGTAAAAGTATTTCTAATTGGAATTCTATGCCCAACTTTACTAATATGAATTGCAACCTAAAATCGATATTTTAAAGACATAGTTCTTTAACCACCTAAATGAAACATATGGCTGAGCAATGTCAATTCTCGAGAAGTCCTTTATAAAAATGACTTATTAAATAAAAATATTTTAAAGAGAATAACTAAACAGATATACGCTTTTTATAAACTCTTTCTTCAATACATGTTATACACATGGGCACAACATCACTGGATCATAATTATAGTTTCGTATTAACTTCTTAGATGCCCAGACTTTAATTTTGCGCTACGTAGGATGAGATGTAATATCATGTCTCGGAGTCCAATTTTGAACGCTTCTAACAGAGGTTAAAACACAAACATTAGCTGTTGGAACCAAATTGTTTAAAAGCATTTTTCAATGCATGTTTCCCTAAGTGGTTTTGATGATAACAATGATTATTAAGGGTTTTACAAAGTCTGCTAACAAGCTCTTGTAGGTACAACAAAGATAAGTACTTCGTCCAATGTGACTATGGTAAACATAAGTACAGTCCAAGAGTAGATCGTCTAATGGACTCTGATACTTAAGTAAGTATCGTCCAATGGACTCTGGATGTCATGCGTCCAGATGAGCAGAAAGACATAAGTCAATAATCTGTAATGCAATACGTCCAAAGAGAAGCAAAGCTATGATTCCATATGGTAAGCATAGTTATGCGTCCATATAACCAGAGAAGCCTTGCGTCCAAATGGTAAGCAAAGGTATGCGTCCATTTGGCAAGTGAACAGAAAGTTAATTCTGGTCACAAAGTGAGCATTTAATATGAAACATATTTAGTATGAGACAAAGTGCTCTTGCATTTAATATGAGACATATTTAGTGAGCAAATTATTTGAAATAAATACTTGTACACAATACTTTTTCTGTGCAACATTGTCAACGTCTTTGAACATGCATTAAATGAAAAACAAAAAGCACTGTGGAAAGTGTACTTAGAGAGAGAATTTACTTTGATTATTTCGGTACCTCTCTGAACGCACATTTTTCCTTACACAGTGTATTCTCTTTGTCTCAATAGAATATTGCTATTAACCTTTGTGTAATTGAGACTTTGAGTACAGATTGCTTTTGATATAAGAAACGCAGGAAAAAATGCTGAAATAGAACTCCTCAGAACAACGGGAAAATAGCATTTAAGGCTATTAGAGAACGGCTACATTTATGAAGGCTGAAGCTGAGCTATTCGAAGAACAAGTCTGAAGCTTCATCAAAGCCTATAAATACCCTAAACAAGAAGAAGAATACAAGTAGCTTGAACTAGAAAAAGAAAGTCGAAACGCTGTGCAAATATTGTCATACTCCGTAAATCTAAGAAAGTCTTGTATATTTTTTTTTCTTCTTGTAAAAGAGAGTTTGCTTAACTCTCAAAGTGCTTTAGAGTTCATATTCTCACTTGTGTGAGTTGATAGCACTTTTGTCAAAAATACTCTTCTGAGTTGTTTGAGTCTGGAGAGGCTTGGTTAGTAAAGAATAATTGTTTAAGCCTGAAGAGACTTGTCTGTAAAAGAATAATTGGGTTTGAGCCTGGAGAGGCTTGTTTGTTAAACAATACTTAGGTGGAGCCTGGAGAGGTTAGATGTGCAAAGAATACTTGTTGTAAGGCCTGAAGCGGCTACTGAAGAATACTTGTATTCTATCTGGATTGATAGTGAAATCTCTCTAGTTTGAGGGGATTGGATGTAGCTCTCAGGAAAGGGTGAACCAGGATAAATACTTGTGCAATCTCTCTATCTCTTAACTCTTTTATCTTTAGTTTATTTACTAACTGAGGTGATTGAATTGAATTTTTTTTTAACAAGTTGTTTAAACGTTTTAATCGCACCAAAACTTGTTTTAAATTAAGTGGAGGTTTCTACGTCCATTTTAACTGTGCGTCCAATACTCATATACGCTGTGCGTCCAACCTTTTATCAGCAGCGTCCAACGTTTTGCGAAAAGTTTTTAAAAGCTAAGAAACACAATTCAACCCCCTTCTTGTGTTTCACCTTGTTACCTACATTAGTATCACTTTTGCAAGATTTGAATATACTCATCTGCTGCAAAAATAGCAGAATTAATTGCTCCAATAAGAGATTTTTCCTAGAGTAGCTAATATCGGGAAAGTAGAGGTGAGTTTAGGAATTTTTTAGGAATAAATTGGGATTTGGAATGGATTCAATTTTGGATATTTTATTCAATTCAAGTGAATTCATTAATCGAAAATCAAATTTAAAAAAAAATCTATATTATTAGTAAATGAGATAGCAATTCAAGATTAAATTATGATTTGAAATGGATTCAATTTAGAAAATTTGATTCAATTATGATGATTGAAACACAAATAGGAGAGAGAGAAAAATTATGGCTCTCAAATGGATTAAAAAAATTGGAGAGGGTATGAGAACGTGACATGTGTAATAATATTGGCGAAAAAGTAAAGCAGAGAGACATGTTATCCCTTAAAATACTCTAAAAACGACATGTGTAAAAGAGGGTGGCATTTAGCCTACACAAATTTATCAATTTGTGTATGTAAACAAATCGAATCTGGACCATCGATAAATTACTATTAAATCGTAAGGGTCTGGATTCATTCAAGGTTACTTGCTGCATAGGTTTTGCTTATTAATTACAATAAACCCCAATAGTTCAAATAATTACATTTTAGCCACAAAAATATCTATATTTACAAAAAATTGTAAAAGGTCGTAATTTCATAATTTTTTACCTTTTTTTTTGTAAATAAAAAAAATTTCTATGGGGTAGAATAAATATTTTAAAAGCTAATGAGAGAGAGAGAATGAGAGAGAGGGGAGATGGAGAGTGAGAGAGAGCAAGAGAGGGGGAAAGGGTGGGAGAAAGCGAGAGGTGGGGGAGAGTGAGAGAGCAAGAGAGAGGGAGAGATTAGGAGAGAGCGGGAGTGAAGTATAGAGAGAGTGAGCGGGGGAGGGAGAGAGAGGGAGAGAATGAGAGAGAAGGGGATGAGCGAGAGAGAGAGAGAGAAGGAGCGGGGGATTGAGAGCGAGAGAGAGGGAGAGAGCGAGATCATGGAGAGAGATTGGGAGAGAGAGCGAGAGATAGGGAGAGAGATAGAGAGTGAGAGACGGAGGGAGAGAGAGCAAAAGAGAAAGCAGGAGAGGGGGAGAGAGAAAGTGTGTGAGAGAGAGCGAGGGAGAGAGGGGATAGTGAGGGAGGGAGCAAGAGAGAGGCGGGGGAAAGAGAGAGAGAGAGCAAGAGAGGGGGAGAGACCGAGAGAGAGAGAGGGGGGGGAGAGAGAGAGGTATAATCTTGATATCAATTTTTAATATCAATTTTTAAAATGATAATTTTGATATTTGGTGGGGTATTTTCGTAATTAATATAAAATTAGTGACCACCTGCTATTGCAAGTCAGATTCGATTTGTGTACATACACAAATTTAACGATTTGTGTATTCTAAGTGCCACCGTAAAAGAGTTCTTGGAAGATGATTCTACTTTGTTTATAGTATAGATTTATTATTATTTATTTTAGATTTTGGTAGAATTAGATTTCGATAGAAAAGATGTCAAAAGAATTTATTTGTGTTTGGTAATGATATTTTAAAAATAGAATCAGAAAAATTGATTTCGTTTTTATGATAAAAATAGAGTCACTATTGATATTTAAATATAAAAAAATTTATGTGCACACTCAGAATTGATTTTATTCAATACAAAAACTAAGAATTTTTGTTTTTATCCTAATCGATTTTACCCATTACCCAAAGTCAATTTTATCGACTGTGATTTTGTCACCCAAAAAACTTTCAATTCCATTAACCTTGTTTTTTCCCTACAAAATTGATTCCACACTCTCCAAAATCTAAAACAAAGAGGCACTATATTATAAGTTATATATATGTTCTCTCTCGTTCCTATAGCTCTATTAGTTTTTTTTTTGAAAGAACAAAGGAATATAATTGGTAGCAACAGAAAATAGTACAAGATGCATGTACCATTCTCTATCTGTGCATCTTTATCTCATTCTCTCTCTTTCATTTCTGGTGGCTTATAGGTGGTGAAGTAATAAGACTTTACCATAATGGTGAAGTGGACCCATTACCTACTATAATAAGTAATTCGGTCTTTTTTAAATTAGAATTTCCTCCTCATAAGTTGTTATAATAGGTTAATATGCCTAAAACTCTATCAATTACAAAAATTAACGTGACATAATACAAAAATCGCAAATGGTCCCTTTTTCCTTTTAATTTTATTTTTGATAAATAAATATCATTTTAATTTTTTAGTAATATTTTTTTGACTTAAATATCTTTTTCATCCCAATAAATATATCAATTTTTGCTTTTAGTCCCAACAAATATTTTTTTGGCTTGCCACGTGGAATTAGTTACCATAATCAAGTAATTACTTGTGCTAATGCAAAGTCACCATTTATTGATTCGAATTTAATTATTTTTGTTAAATAAAAATTAAAACAATTCCAAATTTATTTTATATATTCAAATTATGATTATTTTATTACTGTATTGAAAACTTCTTCCATTCCCTGTAATTATAGATATTTTTGTTTTTTCCTCATTTTTAAATCTTTTTGTTTGAATAGACTAATTAAACTTCTCTATTCTTAGAATTCTTTGTTTGGATATAATAATTAAAAAATTTCATAATTTGCGTGAGTCATTTTTTGTTAACTCTCTAACTATCTTTGAAAAAATCTCCATCTCTCTCCCCCCTCTCCCTCTTTCTCCCTTTGTCTTTCTCTCTTCCCACTCTTCTCTCTCTTCACTCCCTCACTCTCAACCCTCTCTCTGAAAAATCTCTCCCCTACTCCCTCTCCCACTCTCCTGTCTTTCACTCTCTATCTCTCTCCCCTCTCTCTCCCTCCTTCTCTCTCGCTCTCTCTATCTCTCTCCCCTCTCTCTCGCTGTCTCTCTATCTCTCGCTCTCTCTCCCCCTCTTCTTTCTCTCGCTCCCTCTCGCCCTAGATCTCTCTCGCTCCCTCTCCACCCTCTCTCTCTGAAAAATATCTCCCTCTAACCCACTCTCCCTCTCTCTCCCTCACTCTCTTTCGCTCTCTCTCTCTCATGCTTTATCTCTCCCCCTATCTTTTGCTCTTGCTCGCTTTCCCAACTCCCTCCCTCTCTCTCTCTCTCATTGTCTGTCTCTCTCCCCCTCTCTCGCTCTTTCTTCTCCTCTCTCCCTATCTCTCGTTCTCCCTCCCTCTCTCCGTCCCTTTCGCTCCCTCTCTAGAGAGAGGGAGACAAAGGGAGAGAGAGTGATAGAGAACAATAGCAAGGGAAAGGGAGAGAGAGAGTGGGGAGCGAGAGAAAGAATAAGAGAGAGCAGAGGGAGAGAATGACAGAGAGAGAGGAGGAGAGAGAGAGAGATAGGGAGAGAGAGGGAAAAAGAGATAGAAAGTGAGGGGGAGGGAGGGAGGGGGAGAGAATAAGAGATAGGAGGGATAAAGAGAGAAAGTGAGAGGGAGAGAGGGTGACAACGAGAGAGACAGGGAAAGGGAAAGAGAGGTTGGAGAGACAGCAAGATAGAGCGGGAGAGAGACTGAGAGAGAGGGAGAGAGAGGGAGAGAGCAAGAAAGAGGGGGAGATAGAGCAGGGGAGCAGGGGAGCGAGAGGGAGGGAGAGAACAAGCAGGGGGAGAGCGAGAGAGAGAGAGGATAGAGAGAGCAGGGTATCAAGAGTGAGAGGGAGAGAGAAAGAGTGAGAGGTTTTTTGAATTTTGAACGGAGCTGCAGTGCAAGAGTCAGAGTGAGAGTGAAAAAATGATTTAGAATTCTCTACTTTTAGGTGTTATTTCAAATTCGTCAAATTTGGTTATAAAAAAATATCCCATAAAAATTGTTTCATTTTAAATTTCTACACACTTAATAACTAAACAAAATAATTTAGATTAATGTATTTTAGTTACCCTCTAAAAATACATTACCCCCTCAAATTACCACATCCAAACAACCTTATAGTATCACAAAATGACTGTAATGCTCAAACCTTTTGTTATTGGTCCTCCCCATTAGTTTGTTACTAAAATGATTATCCCCCTCTCTCTTCACTCTCTCCCTTTCTCTCCCTCTCCCTCTCTCTATCTCTTTTTCTCTCGCTCCATTTCACCCTAGCTCTCTCTCTTCCCCTCTCTCTGAAAAATCTCTCACTCTAACTCACTCTCCCACTCTTTCTATCTCTCCCTCCCTCTCTCTCGCTCACATTCTATCTCATTCCCCTCTCTCTCGTCCCCCTCCCCTATCTCTCCTCTTGCTCCCTCGCCTTTTCTCTCGCTCGCTCACTCTCCCTCCCTTTTGCTCTCTCTCTCACTCTCTATCTCCCCCTCTATTTCACTCTCCCCCGCTTTCTCGCTCTTTCTCCCTCTCTCTCTCCCTCCCTCCCTCTCGCTCCCCTCTCTACATAGAGAGAGACAGAGGGAGAGAGTGAGAGAAATAGCAAGAGGGAGGGAGAGGGAGAGAGGGGGCGAGAAAGTGAGAAAAATAGAGCGAGGGAGAGAATGAGATAGAGAGGGAGAAAGACGAGGAGAATAAGAGAGAGGAGAGAGTGAGATATAGGGAGGGAGAGCAAGAGAGAGGGGAGGGAGATGGAAAGGGAAGGAGAAAGGGAGGGGAGAGATGGGGGTAGAACGAGAGAGAGGGAAAGAGAGGTTGGAGAGAGGGGGAGAGAGATCGAGGGAGAGGGAGAGGGAGAGAGCAAGACAGAGGGGGAGGGGGAAACGGAGACAGTAAGAGAGAAGGAAAGAGAGACCAATAGAGAGGGAGAGATAGAGCGGGGTATTGAGAGCGAGAAGGGGAGAGTGAGAGAGAGAGAGATGGAGAGAACAGAGAGGGGAGAGATATAGACGAGAGAATTTTCGGATTTTGAACATTCTCATATTTCAAACAGAGTTTCAGTGCAAGGGTTAGACTGGGAGTAAAAAAAGGGATTTAAAGTACTCTACTTTTTGGTGTTATTTAAAATTCCTCAAATTTGGCTATAAAAAAATATTCGATAAAAATCGTGTCATTTTAAATTCCTGCACACTTAATATCCGAACAAAGTAATTTAGATTGATGTATTTTAATTACCCTCTAAAAATAAATTAATGCATTAAATTATCTCATCCAAATACAACCTTATAATATCACAAAAGGACAAAATTGGGCGATCTCACAAATTTTTTAAAACAAATGGGCCAAATTCATCAAAAGACAAACTTTTCAGAAATATTGTGATTACTAAATAGTTGCTGACCTCTATTGCAAATACATTAACCTTCCATCTTTATCTATTCTCTACTTTTCAGATAATTCATCATACCCATACAAATATAAAACTATTAAATCAATGGTCATCATTATTCACGGTCCCACTTTACTTTGGTGGTGAAGGATTCCTACTTCACCACCCTAGACAACACCCAAGATGTACCATTCTCTATTAGTATCGGTATCTCATTCTCTCTCTTTCATTACATACATATGTAAAACTTTTTTCACATGCTTTATTTTAGATACATGCACGATATCATAGATCATAGATATATTAAAATATCAATTATTAATTTTTTTATCAATAATTGAAATGTTTTATTTTATTTTTTAAAACAAGAGTTTGTAATAAAATTATATATGAAGGGTGATTTTGATGCTTCGTCTTTGGTCAAAAGATTCAACGGTCAAGAATATAACACTCTCAATCATTGGATTAATCCAACGACTGCTCGATCTCTTTTTTAGAGACTGCACTGCAATAGAGGATCCAGGTCCGTTAGCTGTGAGACCAAATGTTCTACACAGTCAGCCACAATTGATGGATCTAATTCATGTGTTTATTTTTATTTTGATGCATATTAATTTACTATAACAACAATTTGGTTGTTCGAGTGATGATGGACTCAGGTCTCTTAAGCAATGTGTATAAAAAAATATTAATTTACTCTTATTCTTCTTTATTGTTGTTTTTGTTAATTTTTCCTACATGTTTATTCAAAAAAGACTGCCGCACTATCAGCTGATTGAGTATTTTATTTCCAAAAGTTTCACACTAAACATGAGGAAAATATTAATTATTTCCAAGAAATGAATGAGGAGCATGGTAATTGTGCTCTCATGATGCTTTATATAAAGCTTGATTTGGTTTTCATATTCGCATAACAAAATCCACGATTAGCCAACAAAACTTTCCCAAAGATTACCTTTTTTTTCCCCTATCAAGCAAATATGGCTTTACCCCACCAACTTATTGCATCATCCCCATTTGCCTTCACAAAAATAATGCTTCTTCCTCTGGGAAAAAAGCCTTCATCTCTTGCAATATGGAACTCCAATGTCCCTCATCCAACCCAATGCAGGGCATCATATAAAGTGACAAATGATAGTCCTAAATCTCTTCGTCAATCTTCATATTTCCAACCTTCAATTTGGACCAATGATTATATCCAGTCACTAAGCAGTGAATATAATGTATGATTTAAATACTTCATGTTTCATATTTGTCCTTATAATTAATTAATGTATATAACACCTTGTGGTTATATTATCTTGCAGGAAGGAATGTATGCAGAGCAAGTCAGGGTGCTAAGGGAAGAAGTAAGGATGATGCTTTGCAAAGTGGAAGATGAGATTGAACAACTTGAGGTTATTGATGTTTTGCAAAGGCTTGGAGTGGCTTATCATTTTGACAATGAAATAAGGAACATATTGGACAACATTTACAACACACAAGAAACATCATCCAAGAGGAGGAAGAATTTATATGCCACATCACTTGAGTTCAGACTCTTAAGACAACATGGTTATGATATATCTACAGGTTATTGAGCTCACAGGACAAGAATTAAGAGACAAATTTTATTTTTTCTATTTCTAATTTTCGTCAGTAATTCAACTTTTTCTAATAGTTGATATATTTATATATGTGATTGTTTGGTTGTTGTTATTGCAGATGTTTTTGTTTGCTTTCAAGATGAAGTGGGTAAATTCAAGAAATGCCAGTGTGATGATGTTGAGGGAATGTTGTCACTGTATGAAGCCTCATTTCATTCATTGGAAGATGAAACCATATTGGATGAAGCAAGAGATTTCACCTCAAAAATTCTCAGAGAGTGTTTGGACCAGAATAAGAGTGGTGACCACATATCACTTTTAGTCCGTCATGCTTTGGAGCTTCCATTACATTGGAGGATTTCTCGATGGGAGGCACAGTGGTTCATTAATGCATATGAAACAAAGCAAAATATGAGTCTTGCTTTACTTCAGTTTGCTAAATTGGATTTCAACATTGTTCAAAGCATCTACCAAGAAGAACTGAAGTATACATCAAGGTAAAATATATATATATAGTAGTTCTTGTGTTGAGAGAGAGAGAGAGAGTTTTTTGTACACTGTCATTGCATTGTTGTTAAACTATACATATTATTATAAACTTTTTAAACATGTATTTTAATTAAAAATTGCTATTTTCATTAAAAAAAGCACAAACGTTGTAATTATTAATTTTTTTTTAGGGAGATGTAAGTATTACTTTAAATAACATTATATTGGAAGCTATATTTTTTTAGAAATACTAATTTAATAAATGAATTAAACAAACAAATAAATAGCAAATGATTAAATTTGATGTTCCCCTATTAGGTGAAATTTACATCTAAAAAGTGTAAAACTCAAATATTTTTTATTTGTTGTATTTGTAGTGTTATTTAATATATATATATATATTGAACACCCCTTAGAGAGGTCAGTATTTTTCTTTTGTAACAATGATATTAATGTAAAACATTCCCGGGCATTATCGATGATTCATTTTCATCGAAACCTGGTTGGTCAGCTTTAGTGTGATCTTCTCTCCCAATCATGTTTTGTTTCATCCATAAGACTCGAATCTGAGACCTTACTTAAGGGATTCGAGTTCAGGTTTACTCAGATTAACATAATGATTAAGTGTCCGTTTGTTTTAGATTTTGGTAGAATTGTGTTTGATAGAATTGTGTTTGAAGAATTTATTTTAAAAAAATTGTGTTGAGAAGAATTGATTTGTGTTTAGTAATGATATTTTAAAAGTGTATTCAGAAGAATTGATTGTGTTTGGATAAAATAAAGTAAAATCACTTTTGTGAGATAAAATTACCAAAAACTGATGGGCAATAAAGAGGGAGTAAAGAGGGAAATAATTGATGGGCAATAAATGAAGGGTAATTTGGTAAAGAGTCAAGTCGCGTTACAATACCTGAACGGAAAAGGAACTGGATGTGAGTTTTCACCAAAATCGATTTCAGGCCATCCTAAACACACTTTTATCCAACGGAAAAACATCCAAGCAGAAATGAAATTTGTACAATCGATTTGTACCTCTGCAAACGGACGTTTAGATCCTCCAAAATCTAAAACAAACACTCACTAAACTTTGAACTAATGCTTAAATTTTTATTCCTTTTTCAAGATGGTGGAGAAGAACAGGCCTTGGAGAAAAGCTGAGCTTTGCTAGGGATAGGTTGGTTGAGAGCTATGTTTGGACCATGGGAACAAATTTTAAGCCAGAGTCTGAATATTATAGAAAAGTTATGACAAAGTTCTATGTCTTTATTACCATAATTGACGATGTTTATGATGTGCATGGTACCTTGGAAGAACTAGAGCTCTTCACGGATGCAATTGACAGGTTAGCATTATTCCTATTCCACAATAGTGATTTTCATTAATTTGTCCATTTTATTTGAAAATTGTCCTTGTTAATGAACAGTTATCAATATTTTGCTTGTGATTGTAGATGGGATCTAAATGCCATGGATAGTCTCCCAGACTACATGAAAATATGTTTTCATGCACTCTATAACTCTGTCAATGAAATAGCTTATGAAACCTTGAAAAATAGTGGGCACTATATCACTCCATATCTAAAGAAAGCGGTAATTAATTAAGCAATTATTTGTTTCCTTATCCCTCTTAATTATCACTATTAATTGGTATAAATATTTATGCATATAATAATGTTAAGCTTTAATTAATCAAGATCATTGTCACTCATTTTAATTTTAATTCGAAATAGTGGACAGATTTATGTAAATCATTTCTCATTGAAGCAAAGTGGTACCATAGTGGATATAAACCAAGCCTTGGAGAATATACAGAGAATGCGTGGATTTCCATAACTGTTCCTGTTTTGCTTGCTCATGCTTACTTTTTGATTCCACATAATTCATTCAAAATGGAAGATTTGGTTCATTTAGAAGAAAAATACTCCAACATTATTTGGTCTTCAGCAATGATTTTTCGCCTTGCTAATGACCTTGCATCATATAAAGTACTCCCTCAATCTCATTCTTGTTCATTATAGCAAAGTACTCTTTTTTGTTTTCTTTTCTTCACTAATATTTTTTTTCCTTTCCTCTTTCATTTTTAGCGTGAAAATGAGACGGGCGATGTTCCTAAGTCAATTCAATGTTATATGAATGAAGTAGGAGCTTCTGAAGCAGAGGCTTGTGAGTATGTAAAATCCATGATATGTGCAATGTGGAAGAAGATGAACAAAGAGGCTCATAGTTCATCTTTCTCTCAAAGTTTCATAGATACTATTGTAAACCAGGCTAGACTGGCGTTGTTCATATACCAGCATGGAGATGGCCTTACTATTCAAGATCTTGAAATGAAGAATCACATAATATCACTAATGTTTCAACCCATTCCTGTTATACATTCACAAGAATACTAGTTAAACTTTTCTTGTTAGTTTATGGTTTGTAATTTTAAATGCAATATTGATGTTAGTTTATTGGTTGTGTTCAATATGTAATATGTGTTAGTTTACTAGTATGTTAACCAGTGCGTCGCACGGGGACATATTTGGAGTGAAAATAATAAAATTCACTTATAGTAAGTTAGTTCATGTAAAATATTTAAAACAAATTATATAACGATATAATGTGTAGGCTTTTGCTACGCACAGTGTTTTCTAAAAAAATATGAATGTAAAAATTTATACAAAACAATATGAATATAAAATTTTATATTAATAAATTGATAAAGTAAAAGGTGATACATGTATTCTGTTTAAATATAGGTAAAAGGCTGCCATAGAAGAGTGCTCTAATGTTGATGTGGTTGGAAGGGGGTAGCAGTTTTTGATAGAATTGGCTGTGTTAGTGTTGATTGATGTAGTTATAAAATATTCGTTGCCTATTCTTTGGTGCAATGGAACCAAACCATGGCTCAATTATGGATTGCAAGTATGCCTATTGGAAAACTTTCATGGAAAAGAAAAATTTTCTGGTATGTATATATGTTTGGGGAATATGCAGTCTCGAGGAATGCTTATTTGATGGGTGAATATTTGAGGATATTTACCTCCTGCACTTCCATGTAGCAGATTCCAAGGGAGTTTTTTCAATGTACGTACAAGCTAAGCTGGAATTCTAGAAGTTTAGTCAGCTTAGATACATGGGCTTATCTATCTATAGTATATAATTTCTGAAGCACACGTTCATATGTTGCCACTTCAACAATAATAATTAATCAAAATTGTGTCTTTTCACCATTAACGCTGATGTGATAATTTAGGCATCATTTCCACGTTACAAACAATCTTCACACTAAACCACGTACACCTCTCTTACAACGAGCCCTATAAAATCTTCGACCACTCAGATTCTCACGCAGTAGCCTTGTATTGTATTGCCTCTACGATGCCATTTTCCCCTCCGTCCTCATCCCTCCCACCGCCTCCACGATGGACTCTTCTGCCACCCCTTACTCCCTCCTACCTTCCAATGTCTTCCCCACCTCTTTTTCTCTCCAAATGCCCCCATTTTTCACCTTCTTTAGCCCATCAGCTCTTTCCTCTCATTCCCTTTGTCCCTCCTTTAAAAATTGCTTCGATGCTTCCCATCTTCCCGATGCAATCCTGAAATTGTCAAAAGGAATTCCAATCCCAAGGCAAGGACACAACTTAAATTCAATCTGCAACACCCTTTCTCCAAAAAGGATATTACACCATAGTAACCAAAAGTTTCGCAAAGATTTAGAAAATATTTGCCCAATGTTTGTAAAGCTCTTCAGAAAATGCGGGTAAATTTTTTTTTCCTTTTTCATAAAAGAAGATGAGAAGGATGGGGAGTATTATCCCTTGTTTTCTTTGTAAATATTTGAATGCTAAGTGAATCATCATGTGCAGAAAAATACCGCTCTTTCTCATATATATATAATATGATATTTTACAAAGGAGTTTGTTCTAAGACAAACTTTGTTTTTACACTGCAAAAGAAAAAGAAGTGAAAACTACTCTAAACCAAAAAGTACAAAAGTGGTAAAAGAAAAACATATGCTACTATGTACAGTCGAGCCATGATCTCATCATCTATACCAAAAGAGATCTATTGCGCTAAAATCCTAACTCCAACACATCTATGGACAAGACCATGTGGATCCTCCTATCCCAGGCAAGCTAGATTGTAAGTGCGGGACTCGAGACACTAGAACCCAATCAAAGTTAAACTTGCCGAAGTCTGGTCTAGGAAAAGACTCTCTAGTAAGGTCAGAAGTAGCCCAAGAGTATATGGATTCTTCGGGTTCTTCTTCGGGGACTTCTTCGATTTCATCATCCGACAAGGATTCAGACAACCAAATGATGTCTTTTGATTCCGACTCAGATGGACGTAGTAAAGGAGAATAGGTAGGAGTATTCGCTTCTCCCAGAGGCGAAACTGGTATCTGACCTACAGAACCCTCAATCCTAGTAGGTGCGGCTGTAGAGGTATCTTCTGAGGTTTTGTCTTGATTTTCATATGAGGTTTTATCTTTTGACTTAGGAGTTACATGATCAGAACCATTCCCGTCATGTCCTGAAGGATGTGAACTACCACCTCCACTGTCACCACTATCAATACTACCGAAGGTAAGGTCATCTGAGATATATGCTAGGGCCTTGTCTGACGCCGGGGTAACTTAACATCTAATATCATTTGTTCCTCAATGGGTAGTGGGTTTGGGGGTGCTCCACCTCCAGTATCTAATGTCTCAACCCTCCCTACAAACCTTCCCCATTGTGTACTACGACATATGTTCCACCATACACTGTCTCCTCCCAGAGGTTCTATGGTTAAGTGTCGAACGGTTCTCAGTCCTTTGTCATTTGGGTCCATCTACTTAGTCATGCATCAACACAACAAAGCAGGCAGGGTGAATCTCTAACTTAAGTTAATAGAAGTAGTACAATCATATTATCAAACATAGATTACCCAGCACTCAACTCAACATCAAGAACAGATTAATATCATAGACACTCAAGTCATTCCAATCACATGACAATGTAGTAAAGCATTGAAAATACACAATCAAATCTCAATAGAGCAGGTCTTACCTTGTACTGCAATCCTACAAAATAACTCATTCACAAAATACAATCTCATAACCAAGCATATTTATGCATGTCACTTCAATCTCTTTCTAATCACACCGGTGTATTGCTCCAAGGAGACTTATCCAACCTCACATCATAGAGCGATCGGCTGCAGTAAACTTAACAGTATAAACAGGGAATCCCGTCTTTAGACCCCTGAGAATACTTCAGAAATACTGCATTTAAAATGTAATACCAAATCATAAATAGATCTGTCAGTCAGATTTATCCAAGTCGGGTATACGATTCGTCTCGGCTCAGGGGGATTCACCGACAAGGCCATTGAGACTTTCAAAACCTGGATAATCCCAGTAGACAATTGTAGTCCAATAGAACCTATTTCCAACCCCGTTCTCATAGGTTGTATGTTCATCATCTATAATGCAAATGATCGTCAAAATTTCTTCGCGGACACACTAATGATCCCTCTTGAATTTTGATTTTAAGCACTCACTGATCACTAAAAATTCATTTCTGACCAGAAATCCTCGTTTTCCGTGCTTTACAGGGATAAAAAAAAGTAGCTTTTGCTCTGCGGATGTCCACGAGCCACGTGTCCCCCATCGACGGTCTGGAGGTTTAATATATATTGCATCCATTGCCACTCTCTCTCGTTTTATCACTACGATCCATCCCTTTCGCCCAGTTTCGTCTCTGCAGACCGCTCTCTGATAGGGTGTTGATGGGTCTCTACGGCCGCGCAGCGGCCAAAAGTGCCTTCAAAGGCTTCGTCAATAAGTTTTGGGGCGCCACGTCATCAAGGTGTCCCATCAGATAATTATGACGCCCTCAGAAGGGGCCCACATCGTCTCCCCCAGCCGCGATCTCCTAAATAATATATTTGTTTGTTGAACAATTGTTCAGGGTACAACAAGCCTTGAGGGGCCATTCAGAAGGATGAAAATACAGTGTCCGCAATAGCAGTAACGTGGTTCTTCATAGGTCCTCTTCCTGGGTTTTTTATACCTCTTCGACCAGGCGTGGAGGAATTTCTGGTCACGGGAAGGAGTGCAGCTTTTCATGGACGAAAATAAACTGGGCGTTCTGGAGTGTCCAAATCTTTAATGCTTTATTTTCGTCTCGGTCGAAGAACTCCTTAAAAGACGACTCAGGACCGGGATTGCAGAGCACGATTGATGGGATCTCCCCTTTAATTCGTATTGGTGTGGAATAGTTGCAGTTGCTCTGCCAGTTGTGTTGGGCGGCCAAAAGTGCCTTCAAAGGCTTCGTCAATAAGTTTTGGGGCGCCACGTCATCAAGGTGTCCCATCAGATAATTATGACGCCCTCAGAAGGGGCCCACATCGTCTCCCCCAGCCGCGATTCGCCCTCTGCGAGCCACGTGTCCCCCATCGACGGTCTGGAGGTTTAATATATATTGCATCCATTGCATCCGGGTACTATAGAGGAGTTTTGAGAGCCCCTTACTATTCAAAGAGATGCAAGCCTCTTATTTACGACAATGCCACTCTCTCTCGTTTTATCACTACGATCCATCCCTTTCGCCCAGTTTCGTCTCTGCAGACCGCTCTCTGATAGGGTTTCGTCCAAATGGATTTCCCCAATTCAAAGGACGAAATTCGGAAAATCGATCTCAATCGCCATGGATTCCGACCCGACGAATCTCGATCAAATCATAAGTTCTCTGACTTAAATCTATTCAGTCCAGGCCTGAATCACCGTCTCATATGCAATCGTCCCAAATTCCCTGTACGTCGGACCTCCATCCCGATGACGACTACCGTTCCCTTGGGGGCAACACCACTGGGAATTTACAGTTCACTCCAACAACAGTCTCCTCTTTAATTATGACGCCCTCAGAAGGGGCCCACATCGTCTCCCCCAGCCGCGATTCGCCCTCTGCGACGATGTTGATGGGTCTCTACGGCCGCGCAGCGGCATTCTCAACGACAGTAGCAGCTGCCCAGGTTTAGTTATGACGGAAATTGACAAATATATTGTACGGATGGGCAGTCCAACAGAAACGTGCGTTTCGGATGCGTATTTAAACATCATGAAGTTTAAATACACATCGTCGGGTGTATTTAAACTTCATGGACGGTACAGGAGACTGTCCCATCGACGCTGCCACATCGTCTCCCCCATTGAACTGTATGATACAGACGTCTCCACCGTCTCGGTTGCCCTCCACCATAAGCCCCACCGTCAAGGTCTCTCTCTCTCTCTCTCTCTCTCTCTCTCTCTCTCTCTCACTTTGTATCTGGAGGGGGCTACGGTGAGAGGGAACAGATCGATCGAGGGGGCTAGGGAAAGAAGACTTCACGGTTGGGGGCTAGGGGACGATGGGGCGTCGTGGTGGAAGCAACCGAGACGGCGGTGAGTCGCTCGCGGCGGTCCTTCTCTACGCAAAATGGTGGGTGGGAGCTTAGTGGAAATTAGAAATTAGGAGGGGTGAAAATAAAATATTAAAAAATATTTTTTGAATTTATAAAATGACCCTAAGGACTATAAATGGGACATTTCCAAAAACGAGGGACTAAAAAGATCAATTTTAAAGAAAAAAAGACCAAAACTGAATTTTTTCCAAATATGAAAGACCAAAAACATATTTAACACTTAATTTAATATTACTTAATTGAATAATATTTATTAGTAATGAGGCAAGGGGTTCTCCCTCCATTGTCTGGAGAAGTATTCTTAAAGCCTTAGATTCACTTCAGCAAGGATTTCATATGCGCATTAATTCGGGGAATACTTCCTTTCGGTATTCGGACTGGACTGGTCAGGGTCGTCTCTGCGAGTCTGTGGATTTTGTGCACATTTCTGATACTGATTTAAGCCTGAACCAGGTTTGGCAGGCTGATAGGTGGGCGTTGGAGAGGTTAGCAACTAGTTTATCTCAAGAGTTGACTGACATCATAAATGAAATTTCAGGGCCACCTTTGTTCAATCCTGATATGAATGATCGCTGGGTTTGGTCTGCTCACCATACAGGCCAATATACTGTGGCAAGTGGTTATCTTTGGTTGCTGAGTTCTCAGAGAAACTTCAGTAATTCTCAAGATTGGAAGTGGGTTTGGAAGATTAGTGCTCCTGCCAAAGTGCATGCAATTTCTAGTTTGGCTAATTGCTCATGATGCGCTGGCTACTAATGAATTGAGGCATCACAGAGGGCTTGCTCCATCTCCTAGTTGCCAACGTTGCTCAAGCCATGTGGAGAACATCATCCATGTGCTGCGTGACTGTCCCCATGCAAGGGAAGTGCGGTACAATAGTGGTATGCCACTCTCCCCACCTTTTTTTGCGCAACAAGGACCTGTCCAATGGATCACTACAAATATTCAGGGGGATATGGAGTGCTTATTCCTTGCTGGCGTGTGGTGGTTATGGTGTTGGAGAAATCAAGCTGTTTGGGAGATGGGGATTGGGATGTACGCCATATGTCATTAGTCGAGTCCTGCACTCGGCACAAGACCATGCCCAGTTTCTTAACCCAAGAAAATTGCTGGATGATTTTGGATTGCCAGTGTACAAATGGAGGCGGCCTCCTGCAGGGGTGCTAAAGTTAAATGTGGATGGGAGTTGTAATCTCACATCCAACCATTTGGCTACTGGGGGACTCTTGCGGAATAGCCAGGGAGGGTGGCAATCGGGTTTTTCAACCAAAGAGGAGGATGGTGACTCATTACTAGCAGAACTTCTTGCTATTAGGAATGGCCTCACTCATGCGTGGGATAAGGGCGCAAGGAATATTATTTGTGAATCTGATTCTGCAGATGCAATCAGCCTCGTGAATGCGGATGGTGACCACTCCTTTCATATGTATGGTGCTCTGCTGCAAGATATTGCCCAGCTAGCTAGGCGACAGTGGCATTTGAAGTTCAATCATGTAATGCGGGAAGCAAATAGGTGTGCAGACTTTTTGGCCAAAGCTGCGGATCAGGTGCATAACAGATGGAAGAATTGGAATGAACCTCCTGTTCAGCTGGACACTTCTCTTAAATTTAATATGCTATATTTAATAAATATTAATTGTAGTATTTGACATATTAATAAACTTGTATTTAATAGTAGTATTGTATAAATATTTGTATAATATTAAAGATATCATGCATATTTTAACCACCGCCTGTTGGTTCCCCTAAAGTAAAGTCTCATGTTCGAGTCTTGTAAATGGAGAAAATACGTGTTGGGAGAGTTTTGCCCCCTTATATGATACACCCGGCTTGACTTGGATTTTTTTTTGTCTACACTATTGTATCTCCCGTGTGCGTGTGGAAACTAATCTCTTCGAGCCAGGTAGAACCATATAGGTTGCAAAACTTTACCATGCGAGTTAATGATGCTTTATTTCTATGGCCTGGATTTGAACATAGAACCTCTGATTAAACTGGGAGAAACTACTTTACTTGTATTAAACCAATGATTAATACCAAAAAAAAGATATGATATTTTATAATTATAAAATTAAATGACTGTAATAGTTATATATATTGAATGAATTATAAGGAAAAATTTTATATCATTCAATATAAAATAATTAATAAGTTAATATTAATTCAATATTAATATAAAATAATATTAATAAATCCTTAAAAAATAAAATAATTAATTAATTTAATATTTAATTTTAATGTTTAATAGGGGTGTGAATTTTATCGTAGTTGGGTCTGAAGGTGGTGTAAATTTTTTCGTGTGAGTGGCTCTGGTTTGGAAGTTTGCATTTCTATGGTTGGGTCTGACAGTTTCACATTATGGATGTGAATTTTGTCATAGGTGTGAACGGCTCTGGAGTGGAAGCCCTATGTGCCTGACAGTTTCACATGAGGGGTGTGAAATTTCACAGTTGTGAAAACGCTAGCTTACATTCATTTATAGCTTTGTTCATATATAAATCTTTCGGACTGTTAGGGTGCTTCTTAATAATTGGTTCATGTTCTTCCTTGAATATATCGATCTTGATTATGGGTTTGGATCCAAATTTCATTTCTTGTGGAATCCCTAGGTGACATTTATCTTTAGGATATCTTTAGTAAAAGATTTTGCTAAATGAGGGCACATCTTACGCTCTCCTTTGGTTAAAGCACCTCACTAATAAATTTTTAGCTTATAAAAAAGGTAACAGGCTTGTGGGCTTAGAATTAATGATCGAGAACAAGGAAGAAATAGAAGAAAAAAGCACAATAAAAATAACAGTGCGAACTTTGATGTTTCTTTGTATCTATTTACTAGTGTATTGACCCCATGATATGCACGGGATATATAAGGTGCTTTATAAAAAAATTATAAGAAAATATATTTGAATAGTTATAAAGAATTTGAGTTTTTTTTTTTTGAAATTATGGTTTATAAATTATAAAATTTTCTTATGTATTAAAAATAATTGGTTAATTATTTGACTAATTCAACACTTTAAAGTAGAGTACAACGAAAAAATATATAAATTATGACTAAATCAGTAAAATAGTTTAGATAGTTATTATTATTAGACATACTAAAATAACCCCAAGTCCATGCGTACCCACTTGAATCTGCTACGACTTTAACAACGACAACCTGCTTTGATGGGGTTTTGCGTTAGTTTTATACATTTTTCAAAGGCAGAGACGTGAATAAACACGAATATTACCAAAAATCTCCATATTTGTCAAAAGCTTGAATTCAAATATAGTATGACTTGGGCATTCAGGTTTATATGCAACGGGATACAAAGGTTAATGAATTTGCATCCAACTTCCTTTTTCATATATTGAATTGAAATTAAAAGACAACCTTTTTCGGATTGGATTGAAATTATTTTCTGAATCAAGTACAAATTCGAGATTTGGTAATTTTGATAGTTCTATTATAAAGCTTTAACACAAACACAATACAGAGTATAGAATTATAATGAATTGACCCATTATTGTAGGTTCAAAATTTTACATAGCTTGCTAAATTTCTTTGTACTTCGTAAAAGTATTTCTAATTGGAATTCTATGCCCAACTTTACTAATATCTATTGCAACCTAAAATCGATATTTTAAAGACATAGTTCTTTAACCACCTAAATGAAACATATGGCTGAGCAATGTCAATTCTCGAGAAATCCTTTATAAAAATGACTTATTAAATAAAAATATTTTAAAGAGAATAACTAAACAGATATACGCTTTTTATAAACTCTTTCTTCAGTACATGTTATACACATGGGCACAACATCACTGGATCATAATTATAGTTTCGCATTAACTTCTTAGATGCCCAGACTTTAATTTTGCGCTACGTAGGATGAGATGTAATATCATGTCTCGGAGTCCAATTTTGAACGCTTCTAACAGAGGTTAAAACACAAACATTAGCTGTTGGAACCAAATTGTTTAAAAGCATTTTTCAATGCATGTTTCCCTAAGTGATTTTGATGATAACAATGATTATTAAGGGTTTTACAAAGTCTGCTAACAAGCTCTTGTAGGTACAACAAAGATAAGTACATCGTCCAATGTGACTATGGTAAACATAAGTACAGTCCAAGAGTAGATCGTCTAATGGACTCTGATACTTAAGTAAGTATCGTCCAATGGACTCTGGATGTCATGCGTCCAGATGAGCAGAAAGACATAAGTCAATAATCTGTAATGCAATACGTCCAAAGAGAAGCAAAGCTATGAATCCATATGGTAAGCATAGTTATGCGTCCATATGACCAGAGAAGCCTTGCGTCCAAATGGTAAGCACATGTATGCATCCATTTGGCAAGTGAACAGAAAGTTCATTCTGTGTCACAAAGTGAGCATTTAATATGAAACATATTTAGTATGAGACAAAGTGCTCTTGCATTTAATATGAGACATATTTAGTGAGTAAATTATTTGAAATAAATAGTTGTACACAATACTTTTTCTGTGCAACATTGTCAACGTCTTTGAGCATGCATTAAATGAAAAGCAAAAAGCACTGTGGAAAGTGTACTTAGAAAGAATTTACTCTGATTATTTCGGTACCTCTCTGAACGCACATTTTTCTTTACACAGTGTATTCTCTTTGTCTCAATAGAATATTGCTATTAACCTTTGTGTAATTGAGACTTTGAGTACAGGTTGCTTTTGATATAGGAGAAAGAAACGCAGGAAAAAATGATGAAATAGAACTCCTCAGAACAATGGGAAAATAGCATTTAAGGCTATTAGAGAACGACTACATTTATGAAGGCTGAAGCTGAGCTATTCGAAGAACAAGTCTGAAGCTTCATCAAAGCCTATAAATACCCTGAACAAGAAGAAGAATACAAGTAGCTTGAACTAGAAAAAGAAAGTCGAAATGCTGTGCAAATATTGTCATACTCCATAAATCTAAGAAAGTCTTGTATATTTTTTTTCTTCTTATAAAAGAGAGTTTGCTTAACTCTTAAAGTGCTTTAGAGTCCATATTCTCACTTGTGTGAGTTGATAGCACTTTTGTCAAAAATACTCTTCTGAGTTGTTTGAGTCTGGAGAGGCTTGGTTAGTAAAAAATACTTGTTTGAACCAGAAGAGGTTTGTCTGTAAAAGAATAATTGGGTTTGAGCCTGGAGAGACTTGTTTGTTAAACAATACTTAGGTGGAGCCTGGAGAGGGTAGATGTGCAAAGAATACTTGTTGTAAGGCCTGAAGCGGCTGCTGAAGAATACTTGTATTCTATCTGGATTGATAGTGAAATCTCTCTAGTTTGAGGGGATTGGACGTAGCTCTCAGGAAAGGGTGAACCAGGATAAATACTTGTGCAATCTCTCTATCTCTTAACTCTTTTATCTTTAGTTTATTTACTAACTGAGGTGATTGAATTGAAATTTTTTTTAACAAGTTGTTTAAACGTTTTAATCGCACCAAAACTTGTTTTAAATTAAGTGGACGTTTCTGCATCCATTTTAACTGTGCGTCCAATACTCATATACGCTGTGCGTCCAACCTTTTATCAGCAGCGTCCAACGTTTTGCGAAAAGTTTTTAAAAGCTAAGAAACACAATTCAACCCCCTTCTTGTGTTTCACCTTGTTACCTACATTAGCATAACTTTTGCAAGCTGCAGCAAAAATAGGAGAATTAATTGCTCCAATAAGAGATTTTTCCTAGAGCAGCTAGAATTGGGAAAGTAGAGGTGAGTTTAGGAATTTTTTAGGAATAAATTGGGATTTGGAATGGATTCAATTTTGGATATTTTATTCAATTCAAGTGAATTGATTAATCGAAAATCAAATTTTAAAAAAAAATCTATATTATTAGTAAATGAGATAGCAATTCAGGATTAAATTCTGATTTGAAATGGATTCAATTTAGAAAATTTGATTCAATTATGATGATTGAAACACAAATAGGAGAGAGAGAAAAATTATGGCTCTCAAATGGATTAGAAAAATTGAAGAGGGTATGAGAACGTGACATGTGTAATAATATTGGCGATAAAGTAAAGCAGAGAGACGTGTTATCCCTTAAAATACTCTAAGAACGACATGTGTAAAAGAGGGTGGCACTTAGCCTACACAAATTGATAAATTTGTGTATGTACACAAATCGAATCTGGATCATCGATAAAGTACTATTAAATCGTAAGGGTCTGGATTCATTCAAGGTTACTTGCTGCATAGGTTTTGCTTATTAATTGCAATAAACCCCAATAGTTCAAATAATTACATTTCAGCCCCAAGAAATATCTATATTTACAAAAAATTGTAAAAGGTCGTAATTTCATAATTTTTTACCTTTTTGTTTTTTGTAAATAAAAAAATTTCCTTTGGGGTAGAATAAATATTTTAAAAGCTAACGAGAGAGAGAGAATGAGAGAGAAAGGGGAGATAGAGAGTGAGAGAGAGCAAATGAGGGGGAAAGGGTGGGAGAAAGCAAGAGGTGGGGGAGAGAGAGAGGGGGGGAGAGTGAGAGAGCAAGAGAGAGGGAGAGATTAGGAGAGAGCGGGAGTGAAGTATAGAGAGAGTGAGCGGGGGAGGGAGAGAGAGGGAGAGAATGAGAGAGAAGGGGAAAAGCAAGAGAGAGAGAGAAGGAGCGGGGGATTGAGAGTGAGAGAGAGGGAGAGAGCGAGATCATGGAGAGAAATTTGGAGAGAGAGCGAGAGATGGGGAGAGAGATAGAGAGTGAGAGATGGAGGGAGAGAGCGAAAGAGAAAGCAGGAGAGGGGGAGAGACCGAGAGAGAGAGAGGTATAATCTTGATATCAATTTTTAATATCAACTTTTAAAATGATAATTTTGATATTTGGTGGGGTATTTTCTTAATTAATATAAAATTAGTGACCACCTGCTATTGCAGGTCAGATTTGATTTGTGTACATACACAAATTTAACGATTTGTGTATGCTAAGTGCCATCGTAAAAGAGTTCTTAGAAGATGATTCTACTTTGTTTATAGTATAGATTTATTATTATTTATTTTAGATTTTGGTAGAATTAGATTTCGATAGAAAAGATGTCAAAACAATTTATTTGTGTTTGGTAATGATATTTTAAAAATAGAATTAGAAAAATTGATTTCGTTTTTATGATAAAAATAGAGTCACTATTGATATTTAAATATAAAAAAATTTATGTGCACACTCAGAATTGATTTTATTCAATGTAAAAACTAAAAATTTTTGTTTTTATCATAATCAATTCTACCCATTACCCCAAAGTCAATTTTATCGACTGTGATTATGTCACTCAAAAAACTTTCAATTCCATTAACCTTGTTTTTTTCCTACAAAATTGATTCCACACTCTCCAAAATCTAAAACAAAGAGGCACTATATTATAAGTTATATATTTTTTTTTTTTATCAGAAGGAAATAAAAGCAACAGAACACAAACAAAAAGAAAACAACAGAACTAGTTCCTCAAGTGCACAACCCCCATTGCATCCGCCAGGACAATGGAAGCTAACTGAGCCGGGCAAGAGTGCCAAGTGAGCAAGGTAGCGTCAGATGAAGCGCCCTTCTTTGCTAGCCAATCCGCGCAGGAGTTGGCTTCCCTAAGAGTGTGAACAAAACTGACATGCCAATCCCTTGAGATAAACGATCTAATGGTGTCTAAGATGGCAGCGTGAGGGTGGAACATGGAAACACCTTCATTGATCAAAGACAAGGCTAGTTGCGAATCAGACTCACACACGAGCTTATTGTAGCCAGCTGACCAGGCAACCTTCAAGCCACAAACAATTGCAAATAATTCAGCCGTCAAGTTCGTTGTATGACCACAACTACCAGAGAACCCAAGCATCCATTCACCAAGAGAATTCCTTAGCACCCCACCAAAGCCGGAGCGACCAGGATTCCCAAAAGAACTACCGTCGACATTCAACTTAACAGTATCAACCTCTGGTGGCCGCCACTGTACCATACGAATTGGGCGAGATATGCTGGAGTGACAATACACAGTTGCAATGGTGTCATGGTGAGCACGAACTTTATTAAGGATATCCCACACAGACCAGTTAGTATCCTCAAACACAGCTTCATTCCTTGCGCGCCAGATGGTCCAACAAGTGACCACGAAAACAGTGCCTCGCACATGCATGGCAAAGGTTTCCAACCACTCTCTAAATTCCATGTTAAGGAAGTCAGGCAATTGTGTGAAGCCTAGTGTTTCCCACGTAGACCTGATTGTAGGACAATCACGTAAAGTGTGAAGTAAATTTTCTTGAGGAGCACCACACTTTTGGCATGAAGCATCATGGGATAGATGACGTTGTACCCGGAAGAAGTTACAAGGGAGACTGATATGAGCTGTTTGCCAAAGAAAGTGCTAAAGATTTTCCGGTAACTTAAGCTTCCATATCCAAGACCAAGAGTAGTTAGAGTCATGGATAGATGAGTCCAATTTTACAAGCCATTGGTAACCACTCTTGGAGGTATATTGACTCGACATTGAAGCACCCCAAATGAAAACATCATCAGTATCATCCGAGATCACCATACTGCGCATAATCATTTGAATATCTAAAGGAATCTGAGTGAACATCCTCTCAAATAACCACTGCCCCTCATGGAAGACGTCCCTCACCCGCATGGAAGTATCATGGATGTCCACATAAGGTAGTAGGTCGCATAGATGACCCCTCTCTAGCCATTTGTCATACCAAAAAGAGAGCTCACCACGCCCAATCCTCCATAAGAAACCATCCTTTAAGACTGTTGCAGCACGAAGAATAGATCTCCATGAGTATGAAGCATTAGGTGGGGATTGACAAATAAAGACAGATTGCCCCTGCAAATATCTAGAAGTGAGAAGTTGGACCCAAAGCTTATTTGTGTCATGAAGCACCTCCCAAACATGTTTGCCCAAAAGAGCCACATTACATTCCCTTGCTCTTCGAAGACCAAGGCCACCATTTTGCTTAGATTTAGTGGTTGTACTCCAACGCACCCAGTGGTTGTGGTCTCCCCCCCAAATAAAGCGCCTCATGCAAGAGTCTATTTGGTCACAAACCCCAGTAGGAAGCCACAAATTTTGCATACTATAAATTGGCATGGAGGAAATAACTGATTTTGCCAAAGTCACACGCCCAGCTCTGCTCAGAAGCTTACTCTTCCACCCTGCCAACCTCATATTGATTTTATCCAAGAGGAAAGAGAAATCATTTTTGGTCACCCTCCCCGCCAAAAGAGGGAATCCAAGATATCTGCCAATATAATTGATAGCAACAAAAAATAGTACAAGATGCATGTACCTTCTCTATCTGTGCATCGTTATCTCATTCTCTCTCTTTTCATTTCAGGTGGCTTTTAGGGTGGTGAAGTAATAAAACTTTACCATAATGGTGAAGTGGACCCATTACCTACTATAATAAGTAATTCAGTCTTTTTTAAATTAGAATTTCCTCCTCATAAGTTGTTATAATAGGTTAATATGCCCAAAACTCCATCAATTACAAAAATTAACGTGACATAATACAAAAATCGCAAATGGTCCCTTTTTCCTTTTAATTTTATTTTTGATAAATAAATATCATTTTAATTTTTTAGTAATATTTTCTTGGCTTAAATATCTTTTTCATCCCAATAAATATATCAATTTTTGCTTTTAGTCCCAACAAATATTTTTTTGGCTTGCCACGTGGAATTAGTTACCATAATCAAGTAATTACTTGTCCTAATGCAAAGTCACCATTTATTGATTCGAATTTAATTATTTTTGTTAAATAAAAATTAAAACAATTCCAAATTTATTTTATATATTCAAATTATGATTATTTTATTACTGTATTGAAAACCTCTTCCATTCCCTGTAATTATAGATATTTTTGTTTTTCCCTCATTTTTAAATATTTTTGTTTGAATAGACTAATTAAACTTCTCTATTCTTAGAATTCTTTGTTCCGATATAATAATTAAAAAATTTCATAATTTACGTGAGTCATTTTTTGTTAACTCTGTAACTATCTTTGAAAAAATCTCCATCTCTCTCCCCCGCTCTCCCTCTTTCTCCCTTTGTCTCTCTCTCTTCCCACTCTTCTCTCTCTTGCACTCCCTCACTCTCAACCCTCTCTCTGAAAAATCTCTCCCCTACTCCCTCTCCCACTCTCCTGTCTTTCATTCTCTATCTCTCTCTCCTCTCTCTCCCTCCTTCTCTCTCTCTCTCTATCTCTCTCCCCTCTCCCTCGCTGTCTCTCTATCTCGCGCTCTCTCTCCCTCTCTTCTTTCTCTCGCTCCCTCTCACCCTAGATCTCTCTCGCTCCCTCTCCACCCTCTCTCTCTGAAAAATATCTCCGTCTAACCCACTCTCCCTCACTCTCTTTCGCTCTCTCTCTCATGCTTTATCTCTCCCCCTATCTTTTGCTCTCGCTTGCTTTCCCAACTCCCTCCCTCTCGCTCTCTCTCTCATTGTCTGTCTCTCTCCCCCTCTCTCGCTCTTTCTTCTCCTCTCTCCCATCTCTCGTTCTCCCTCCCTCTCTCTGTCCCTTTCGCTCCCTCTTTAGAGAGAGGGAGACAAAGAGAGAGAGAGTGATAGAGAACAATAGCAAGGGAAAGGGAGAGAGAGAGCGGGGAGCGAGAGAAAGAATAAGAGAGAGGAGAGGGAGAGAAAGAGGGGAGGGAAAGAATGACAGAGAGAGAGGGAGAGAGAGAGATAGGGAAGAGAGGGAAAAAGAGATAGAAAGTGAGGGAGAGAGAGGGAGGGAGGGAGGGGGAGAGAATAAGAGATAGGAGGGATAAAGAGAGAAAGTGAGAGGGAGAGATGGTGACAATGAGAGAGACAGGGAAAGGGAAAGAGAGGTGGGAGAGAGAGCAAGATAGAGGGGGAGAGAGGCTGAGAGAGAGGTAGAGAGCAAGAAAGAGGGGGAGACAGAGCAGGGGAGCAGGGGAGCGAGAGGGAGGGAGAGAACAAGTAGGGGAGAGCGAGAGAGAGGATAGAGAGAGCAGGGTATCAAGAGTGAGAGGGAGAGAGAAAGAGCGAGAGGTTTTTTGAATTTTGAACGGAGCTGCAGTGCAAGGGTCAGAGTGAGAGTGAAAAAATGATTTAAAATTCTCTACTTTTAGGTGTTATTTCAAATTCGTCAAATTTGGTTATAAAAAAATATCCCATAAAAATTGTTTCATTTTAAATTTCTACGCTCTTTATAACTAAACAAAATAATTTAGATTAATGTATTTTAATTACCCTGTAAAAATAGATTACCCCCTCAAATTACCACTCCAAACAACCTTATAGTATCACAAAATGACTGTAATGCTCAAACCTTTTGTTGTTGGTCCTCCCCATTAATTTGTTACTAAAATGATTATCCCCCTCTCTCTTCACTCTCTCCCTTTCTCTCCCTCTCCCTCTCTCTATCTCTTTCTCTCTCGCTCCATCTCATCCTAGATCTCTCTCTTCCCCTCTCTTTGAAAAATCTCTCACTCTAACTCACTCTCCCACTCTTTCTATCTCTCCCTCCCTCTCTCTCTCGCTCACATGCTATCTCGTTCCCCTCTCTCTCGCTCCCACTCCCCTATCTCTTCTCTTGCTCTCTCGCCCTTTCTCTCGCTCGCTCACTCTCCCTCCCTTTTGCTCTCTCTCTCTCACTCTCTATCACCCCCTCTATTTCACTCTCCCCCTCTTTCTCGCTCTTTCTCCCTCTCTCTCTCCCTCCCTCCCTCCCTCTCGCTCCCCTCTCTAGTTAGAGAGAGACAGAGGGAGAGAGTGAGAGAAATAGCAAGAGGGAGGGAGAGGGAGAGAGGGGGCGAGAAAGTGAGAAAAATAGAGCGAGGGAGAGAATGAGAGAGAGAGAGGGAGAAAGACAAGGAGAACAAGAGAGAGGAGAGAGCGAGATATAGGGAGGGAGAGCAAGAGAGAGGGGAGGAAGATGGAAAGGGAAGGAGAGAGGGAGGGGAGAGATGGGGGTAGAACGAGAGAGAGGGAAAGAGAGGTTGGAGAGAGGGGGAGAGAGATCGAGGGAGAGGGAGAGGGAGAGAGCAAGACAGAGGGGGCGGGGGAAACGGAGACAGTAAGAGAGAAGGAAAGAGAGACCGATAGAGAGGGAGAGATAGAGCGGGGTATTGAGAGCGAGAGAGAGTGAGGGAGGGAGGGAGAGAACAAAGAGGGGAGAGATATAGACGAGAGAATTTTTGGATTTTGAACATTCTCATATTTCAAACAGAGTTTCAGTGCAAGGGTTAGACTAGGAGTAAAAAAAGGATTTAAAGTACTATACTTTTTGGTGTTATTTAAAATTCCTCAAATTTGGCTATAAAAAAATATTCGGTAAAAATCGTTTCATTTTAAATTCCTGCACACTTAATATCCGAACAAAGTAATTTAGATTGATGTATTTTAATTACCCTCTAAAAATAAATTAATGCATTAAATTATCCCATCCAAATACAACCTTATAATATCACAAAAGGACAAAATTGGGTGATCTCACAAATTTTTTAAAACAAACGGGTCAAATTCATCAAAAGACAAACTTTTCAGAAATATTGTGATTACTAAATAGTTGTTGACCTCTATTGCAAATACATTAACCTTCCACCTTTACCTTTTCTCTACTTTTCATGTAATTCATCCTATCCATACAAATATAAAACTATTAAATCAATGACCATCATTATTCGCAGTCCCACTTTACTTTGGTGGTGAAGGATTCCTACTTCACCACCCTAGACAGCACCCAAGATGTACCATTCTCTATTAGTCCATCGGTATCTCATTCTCTCTCTTTCATTACATACATATGTAAAACTTTTTTCACATGCTTTATTTTAGATACATGCACGATATCATAGATCATAGATATATTAAAATATCAATTATTAATTTTTTATCAATAATTGAAATGTTTTATTTTATTTTTTAAAACAAGAGTTCGTAATAAAATTATATACGAAGGGTGATTTTGATGCTTCGTCTTTTGTCAAAAGATTCAACGGTCAAGAATATAACACTCTCAATCATTGGATTAATCCAACGACTGCTCGATCTCTTTTTTAGAGACTGCACTGCAATAGAGGATCCAGGTCCGTTAGCTGTGAGACCAAATGTTCTACACAGTCAGCCACAATTGATGGATCAAATTCATGTGTTTATTTTTATTTTGATGCATATTAATTTACTATAACAACAATTTGGTTGTTCGAGTGACGATGGACTCACGTCTCTTAAGCAATGTGTATAAAAAAATATTAATTTACTCTTATTCTTCTTTATTGTTGTTTTTGTTAATTTTTCCTACATGTTTATTCAAAAAAGACTGCCGCACTATCAGCTGATTGAGTATTTTATTTCCAAAAGTTTCACACTAAACATGAGGAAAATATTAATTATTTCCAAGAAATGAATGAGGAGCATGGTAATTGTGCTCTCATGATGCTTTATATAAAGCTTGATTTGGTTTTCATATTCGCATAACAAAATCCACGATTAGCCAACAAAACTTTCCCAAAGATTACCTTTTTTTTCCCCTATCAAGCAAATATGGCTTTACCCCACCAACTTATTGCATCATCCCCACTTACCTTCACAAAAATAATGCTTCTTCCTCTGGGAAAAAAGCCTTCATCTCTTGCAATATGGAACTCCAATGTCCCTCATCCAACCCAATGCAGGGCATCATATAAAGTGACAAATGATAGTCCTAAATCTCTTCGTCAATCTTCATATTTCCAACCTTCAATTTGGACCAATGATTATATCCAGTCACTAAGCAGTGAATATAATGTATGATTTAAATACTTCATGTTTCATATTTGTCCTTATAATTAATTAATGTATATAACACCTTGTGGTTATATTATCTTGCAGGAAGGAATGTATGCAGAGCAAGTCAGGGTGCTAAGGGAAAAAGTAAGGATGATGCTTTGCAAAGTGGAAGATGAGATTGAACAACTTGAGGTTATTGATGTTTTGCAAAGGCTTGGAGTGGCTTATCATTTTGACAATGAAATAAGGAACATATTGGACAACATTTACAACACACAAGAAACATCATCCAAGAGGAGGAAGAATTTATATGCCACATCACTTGAGTTCAGACTCTTAAGACAACATGGTTATGATATATCTACAGGTTATTAAGCTCACAGGACAAGAATTAAGAGACAAATTTTATTTTTTCTATCTCTAATTTTCGTCAGTAATTTAACTTTTTCTAATAGTTGATATATTTATATATGTGATTGTTTGGTTGTTGTTATTGCAGATGTTTTTGTTTGCTTTCAAGATGAAGTGGGTAAATTCAAGAAATGCCAGTGTGATGATGTTGAGGGAATGTTGTCACTGTATGAAGCCTCATTTCATTCATTGGAAGATGAAACCATATTGGATGAAGCAAGAGATTTCACCACAAAATTTCTTAGAGAGTATTTGGACCAGAATAGTGGTGACCACATATCACTTTTAATCAATCATGCTTTGGAGCTTCCATTACATTGGAGGATTCCTCGATGGGAAGCACAGTGGTTCATTGATGCATATGAAACGAAGCCAAATATGAGCCTTGCTTTACTTCAGTTTGCTAAATTGGATTTCAACATTGTTCAAAGCATCTACCAAGAAGAACTGAAGTATACGTCAAGGTATATATATAGTAGTTCTTGTGTTGAGTGGCTTCAGTAATAGTTTCTTGATTTTAGCATAAAATAATCTTAATTTTATTGAAATCGATAGTTACATATTAGTTCAAAAGTTTATACAAAACTCATTATTAAAATCAGTTTTAAACTAGTTTCTAATCAAATTTAGATATCTAAATAATTAATTTACATTTCTTTATTTATATATGGAATTGTCGTCAAGTTTTTTTTTTATAAATGGAGTTATGTAATTTTTTCATCTCATACTGTTTTAAACTATTTTAGGAAGTAGACAAATACCCTTTAAAAGCTTGGATTTGATGTGTTGAAAGTTTGCTAGTATACTATTTTACTTTTTCTCCTCTACCTTGGTGCTTTCACTTCTGAAGCAATCAGCAACTTTAAAAAATAATTATGTGATATAGCTTTGTTTAAAAATCTTGTTTAAAAGCTATTATTTTTAGCTTCTTAAAAAAATAATAAAATATTTCGTTATTAGATTTTTCTCTTAAAAAATAGAGTTCAACTATTATGCACAGATATCTAATTATATCTTATCATAGTGCCGTCATCTTATAACAATAATTTTTAAAATATCTACACAAAGATCTAAATGTTGAGATATGACTAGACGTCTGTGTAAAACTTTTTTACACTATCAGTGGATACTAATTAAATTCTAAAAAATATATACATATTAAAATTTACTTATTATGCATTGCTAATGTAAAATAATTTTACATGGATATTCAATCATATCTCACAAAGTAAAGTAGATATTTGTACAAATATTTTAAGAAATTATATTAAAGAAATTATATTATCCAATGGTACTATGATAAGATATGATTGAATATTGTGTAAAAGTATTTTTACACCGTCATTGCATAGTTATTAAAATCTTCATATTATTATAAACTTTTAAAACACGCGTCTTTTAGTTAAAATTGCTTTTTCATTCAAAAAGCACAAATGTTATAGTTAGCAAATTAAATAACATTATACTGGAAGCTAATTTTTTTTAGAAATATTAATTAAATAAATTTGAATTAAACAAATAAATAGTAAATAAATAAATTAGTTGTTCCGCTAATAATGGGTGAAATTCACATATAAAAAAGTGTGAAACTCAAGTATTTTTATTTTCCGTATTTGTAGTGTAATTTAGTAGTTACTATAGACTTATTTTGAACACCCCTAAGAGAGATCAGAATTTGAACTAATGCTTAAAATTTTTGTCCTTCTACAAGATGGTGGAAAAGAACTGGCCTTGGAGAAAAGCTGAGCTTTGCTAGAGATAGGATGGTTGAGAACTATTTTTGGACCATGGGAACAAATTTCAAGCCAGAGTTTGAATATTTCAGAAAAGTTATACCAAAAGTCAATGCCTTTATTACCACAATTGACGATGTTTATGATGTGTTTGGTACCTTAGAAGAATTAGAGCTCTTCACAGATGCAATTGACAGGTTAGCATTGTACTCCTGCTCCATAATGATTTTCATTAATTTTTGTCCCTTTTTATTTGAAAATTGTTCCTCTTAGTAAATAGTTATCAAATTTTGCTTGTGATTGTAGATGGGATCTAAATGGCGCCATGGATAGTCTCCCAGACTACATGAAAATATGTTTTCATGCACTCTATAACTTTGTCGATGAAATGGCTTATGAAACCCTGAAAAATACGGGGCACTATATCACTCCATACCTAAAGAAAGCGGTAATTAAGCAATTATTTGTTTCTTATCCCTCTTAATTATCACTATTAATTGGTATAAATAGTTATGCATATAATATTATGCTTAATATAATCAAGAGTATTGTCACTATAGTGGCGAGGGTGTGCAACGAAACCCTTGACTTTGATAAAATTATAAGTAAAGTCTTGAGTTTTTGTATTTTGTCTCTATTTTTATATATTTGAACCTTTGTAACATTGGGAGTTTCATTTATGTGGTTATATATATATATAAATATATATATATAAATATATATATATATATAAATTTTTTATAATTTTAGTATTTATGTCTTTATCTGTATGCTAATTGTTATTATTAATCATATTATTTTTAAATAGATTTAATCAAGAGTACTGTCACTAACTTTAATTTTAATTCGAAATAGTGGACAGATATATGTAAATCATATCTCATTGAAGCAAAGTGGTACCATAGTGGATATACACCAAGCCTGGGAGAATACATAGAGAATGCGTGGATTTCCATAAGTGCACCTGTTATACTCATTCATGCTTACTTTTTGATGCCAAATAATTCATTCAAAATGGAAGACTTAGTTCATTTAGAAGAGTACTCCGACATAATTCAATCTTCAGCAATGATATTACGCCTTGCTAATGACCTTGGAACATATAAAGTACTCTCTTAATCTCATTAATTGTTGTTCATTAATCATTATATATATATATAGCAAAATTTTTTTTGTTTTATTTTCTTCACTAATTTTTTTTCTTTTCCTCTTTCTTTTTTAGCGTGAAAATGAGACAGGTGATGTTCCTAAGTCAATTCAATGCTACATGACTGAAACCGAAGCTTGTGAAGCGGAGGCTCGTGAGTATGTAAAATCCATGATGTGTAGAGTATGGAAGAAGATGAACAAAGAGGCTCATAGTTCATCTTTCTCTCAAAGTTTCATAGATACTGCCGTAAACCTTGCTAGAATGGCATTGTGCATGTACCAGCATGGAGATGGACATACTATTCAAGATCCTAAAATCAAGAATCGCATACTATCATTAACGTTTCAACCCATTCCTGTTATACATACACAACCAAGGTTTTAAACTGTGGCTACAGTTATGTCGCAATATTTTATTTTGAATAAAATTCCAGACAAATGTGGTCGTAATTGTGGTTGCAATACGGTTTCAGAGAGAATTAACTGAAGTTAAACTTCTTATTAATTAGTTTATGATTTGTTTTAAATACTATATGATGTTAGTTTCTTGGTTGTGTTAAATATGTAATGTGTGTTGGTTTATTGGCTGTTTTAAATAAAATATGTGAGTTTTTGTTTTAAATACATTTTCCTTCTTAGCCTCTTAGCTTTCAACTAATTAAGACATTGTTCGATTATTTATTTCAATTTTCTGGTTGATTCATTCCTAGTCAAAACAACCCACAACGATTATTTTTGCTGTGTTGTGAATTTCGATTTTTCTATGCAAGAAAGGAACCTACCACAACATTTACAAGTAGAATTGGCAACAAGGCGATTTAAGGTGGATTTTACCTTCCTCATCCCCGACTCCAATTTCTTAAACCATTCTGGACCCGCACCCGCGTCCTTCCCAAATTATTAAAATTTTTACTCATTAACAAAAATATTTATAGATCTAACAAATTAAATAAAAATTGTAGAATTATTAAATAAATTAATCAAAATTTTATTAAAATTATAATTAATCAAATAATTATTTGCAATATACAATTTTATATTTGTATTGAATTCTATTATATTATAATCAAATTGATATATTATAATAAAACTCATACAAAAATCAAACCTCAATCCAAACCTAGTCAAAATTGAGGTAGCTAAAGACAGGTACCAACAGGTTCACATTTTCTTGCTATGCCTATTAAGAAGGTCCGCAGTTGCATCATCGGCTAGTCTCACATCACCAAATTTTTTTAGAAAAATACTAGTACGGTACCGTGCATGCACGGGTTGTATTGATTTTTATGTATTTTTTTAAACTACAATTTTTATAAAAAATTTTATCATATAATTTATCCATATAAGAGTATATATCATTATATGCAATTTTAAAATTTAAGAAATAAATTATTTAAAATTATAAAAAATGAATAACTTATGAAAAAATAAATTGTACAAAAAATATTATTAAAATTTATAAAAAATGAATAAATTATGAAAAGAGTAAATTGCAAAAAATATATTTCTAACATAATTTTTTTTTATAGTGATATAATAATGATGTATGCCATACAATCCCTGAGCCCTACTGGCTGCTTTGCGATGCATCCCTGCAATAACCAATGTGCTGCCCCTTTCAATTTTCATTTTTTCTTAAAGAACCGCTTTTCATTTTTTTCAGTTTTGCGTGTACGACCCATGAGCCATAAAGATATGCATCCATCCAATTGCCACATGGCTCTTTTTCATTCCCCTTGCACTGTGCCTTACGTCTTTACGGAATGGTAGCGTCTTTTTTCATTCCCTGTGCGCCTGTGCCCAATTCATTCATGTGATATACATTGGTTTATTTACCTAAATGGTGGAACTTAGTGCATGTTTGGAAGCACGTTTGCCACCCTCCAACGCACGTCAATCTCGATCAAACGTGATTTGTTTGTGTTTGGCTTTCTAAAATGAAAGCAATTTTACTATCTAAACTCAATTCTAGTCGAAGCTGGAATTCTTAGCTTCTACGGTGGCTTCAAATCGATTCTTAGATACATCTTTTCTCTATCCCTTAATTGCCCTTAATAGCCATCTTCCTTTTTGGGTGCAACTGCTGGTCTCAGACACGGCTGCTGGCGAAGAGTTCGTAAGCTCCATAACCGGGCGAAGCCACTGTTTTTCTTTCTCCCTGTTTTATGGTCTTTTTCCCTGTTTTCCTTCAGGTTGCGCCCACCTCCTCCTCCAATGGGGATAATGATGCATCAGGATTAGGGACAGTGGATTTTTATTTGGATTTGGACTAGTTTTCGTAAATTCATTTTTGACCGGTGGTGCTCTGTTTATTTTTTTTGTCATTCGGTGGTGCTCTGTTTTTTTGGTCAATTCGGTGGTGCTCTCTTGTTATGGGGAATAATAAGGGTGCTGGGATTATCCTGCCCTCTGCCCAAGTAGTAAATGTATGTGTGGATACATTTTGGTAATTATATACCAAAAAGCAATTTTAATCTTAACTATCCAAACGATATAAATTGATAAAAATCAATTTTTCATAAAGATATCCAAACATAAATCACGTTACATTCAACTCACTTTTAACTAAAATCAATTTTGCAAAATTAATTCAGTCAAAATCAATTTTCACCACCGCAGAACTAAACACACACTTAGCTTGGTGAACCTTTTAAGTTCACCATGGTGGCGAAGGGACCTTTTTATCCATCGATATATAAATAAAAATATTCAATGGCTAGGATTGGATATTGGAAACCTGAGCTATAGGTTTTGTAAAAGGTAAAACAAAATTGCAACGAGGTCCTTAAAGTGTATTTCAATTATAGGAGTAAAAGCTAACAATGATAATTACATAATTGCCCAAAGTTTTTATAAATATGAGAAACCTTTTTTTTTTTGCTTTAAAAATATGAAAATTCTTAATAGGCAATATTTTCGACTGAAATTATAAGTTATATATACATGGTATGTAATAACGTATTTATACTTATATATATTTACATTTATATTTACTTATGCAGTTTTATATTTGTAGTTAGTTATATATATATAATTTTATATGTAAATAATTAAAAATGATATATTTAGTTGAGAAATAATAATACCGTAATTTTAATTGTAACAATTGTTAAAAATTAAATCATAAACACGTGCAACTAAGTGCAAATTATGAAGAAAAAATGGAAAATGTAGGATTTTACCGCTCCTTAACCAAGCAGATAATAATATAGTTATAATTAAATATTATCATAAGTACTAGTTAAGTGCAAATAATAATATAGTAATAGCACAAATTAAGCAAAAGAAATGTCGAGATTAAAGCCAAAAGACTAATGTTTAGAGAAGGGCAAGAAAATCAAAAGACAAAAATCCTCCTTGTCCTCCTTTGAAATAGAAACATGAATCCACACAGCCACTATCGTCATTTGTCGTGGACTTTGACATGCACAACCCCAGCATGAGAAGTTTGGTAGAATTGGACAAAGTGATCAGGTTTGTGACGATGAGTCTTGTCAAAGCCAGACCAACCACGACCGATGTGACATTCAGACCTAAACAATAAAGCATAGTGTGAGTAATGATGGAAAAATAGTAATTTGGGAGGAGTACAATCAGTGTTGCTGGTAGATTTAAAAACAATCTCCAATTGTGAAAAGTGAAGCGAAAGCAGAGGACAAACAGTGGCGGTAGGCGGAGGAAACCATTGTGCTTAAAGAAGTGGTTTTTGTGAATTGTGAATGCAGAATTGAATTGAAAATTCAATAAGACGTAACATTTATGCTGCATTGAGAAGAGAATTCGGTTGCTATTCCTAGTGGGTATGGGAAACCGATTTGATGTGCATCTTCTCAACTGTTGCCCGTAATTATTACTTGCAAATAATAATAATAATATTTTTAAAATTAAGTATTAATAAATAGTGAGTAAAATATTAGTAATAAATATATTATTATTATTATTTAGTTATGATTATGATTATTTATAGTTATTACTTTTTTTGAACTTAAAAGTCCTTAATTAGTTATTACTTGTAAATGGTTAGTAATATAAAAATTAAATTACGTTATTTGTGTTTATAAAAAATATTGAATAACGTAATAATATAATAAATTGAAATTAATATTAATTATTAATTAAGCTTATAAATTACTATATATCTATAGTTTTATTTATTATTTACTATAAAAAATTTAAGTAAAGATAAATACAAAAAGAAGTGAATGCTAGCCTAGAAAACTATGTCTGACTAAAAAAAAGGAAAAAAAATAAATACAGAAGAAGTGAATGAGATATATTTAAAAAATCAATCGGAGCTGATCGAAAAAAAGATATGGAGAAGGTTTCATCTTTACCACAAAGCAGATTTGAAACAGTTATGGGGAAAATATGCTAAGCAACAAAAATAATTTTACAAGTTTTGGAGAAAATTTGATAATAAACATAAAACAGGTAAAACTTACAATAGCAGGTCAAAAGGTCCCTTTACCATGGTGGTGAACTTAAGAGGTTCACCAAGCTAAGTTCCACCTACCTAAATGGTGCAATGTGCACCTGATATTACCGCAATGGGGTAGGACCGAAAGTTATTACCAATTTGGTGCAAGTCGCTTCCTTCTGCATTTTTTTTTAAATAATAAGAGGTCGCCAAGCCTAATAGCGACTCCAGTTTTTTTATTTTATTTTAATGAAGTCGCCATTTCAAGTGACGACTTTGCCATTTTTTAATTTTTTTTAATGAAGTCGCCATTTCAGGTACCGACTTTGCTATTTTTTTTTATTTTTTTAATGAATTAGTCACCATTAACAAATGCGACTTTCACCTTTTTCTTTTTCTTTTTAAATAAATATTTATGAAGTTTCCAATAGTAACTGCGACTTCTGTCGCCTATATATCACACACTCCGGGCATCCATAATTCTTGTTGCAAATATTAGATTTTTTATAGCAATTGTGAAATACACCTACCTTAGAGGTCATGTCCTGTAATTTCCACTCTAGTTTTGAGATTTGTGATACAAATCCACTAATTAGAGATAATGTGAGTGAGTTTAGTGAAGAGGAAGATGAATGTGATGAAGGCAATAAAGGAAGCACTGGAGGTATTCCAGAATCCATCAATACAGAAGAGACTGCTACTCCATCGTTCTTTACATCTAGCATCAATTTTCAATGAATGCACAATCCAAATTACCCCGATGGTTACGGAGAAGGAAGAGGAAGCAGTAGTGCAAACACAGACAACACCCTCTATATTAGTATGCAATTTGATTCTAAACAAGCAACAATCAGTGCAATTAAACAATGGCACATACGCAATGCATTTGATTACATAGTGGAAGAGTCCAAACCAGATAGATATGTTGGCAAGTGCGTGAATTTTGAGAGTGGGTGTGAATGGAGGATCAGAGCATCTTTCATTAAAAGTCATGATAAATGGGAGATCAGGAAGATTAACGGTGTTCACACATGTACATCGTCAAATAAGCCATGTATTGATGACATCGTCACACATTATAGATGGTGTGGAAGACTCTTCTAGGTTGATTCTTGACTGCGTGTTTTGGTCATTTAAGCCATGTATTGAAGGATTTCCATATGCAAACCAATCATACAAGTTGATGGGACATTTTTTACTGGTAAATATCGTGGCACACTATTCGTTGCCATTGCTCAAGATGGGAATCGGAACATTGTACCGATTACTTTTGTAATTGTGGAAGGAGAGTCAAAAGAAGCATGATCATGGTTTTTGAATAATCTCCAAACATATGTGATGCCACAACCAAACTTGTGCATAATTTCAGATAGAGGAAAAGGTTTGCTAGCAGCTGTGCATGACCGACGATGTGGGTGGGTCCCAAATGCTCACTTTGTATTTTGCATCAGGCATATTGCAAGCAATTTTAATAGGGAGTTTTGGAACATTGAATTAAAGAGACGAGTTATCAACATGGGTAAGAAATTGATTTTAATTTAAAAATATTTACTCTCTATTTTTTTATAGCTCCAAATTAATTTATTTTATTTTGGTAGCATATGAGCTTAGACAATCGTGATTTGAGGCAAAGCTTCTTGCACTAAGGTCAGAGTTTCGACAGGCTGCAGAATGGTTGGACAATATTCCTAAAGATAAATGGACTCAAGCTTATGATGGAGGACGACGTTATGGACATATGACGACTAATCTTGCTAAGTGAATTAATTCAGTTATGAAAGGGGCTTGGTCATTGCCTATTACTGCCTTAGTAAAATCTACATCTTATAGATTGAGTACATTGGTTTTAGATAAGGGCACTAAAGTTGTTACTACGATGAGAGCAGGTCACGTGTATTGTGAAGAGCTAACAAAGGTAATGCAGGAAAATCGACGCCAAGCTAGTTCTCACATTATTTGCAGATTCACGAGAGATTCATGTGAGTTTGAGGTTAGAAGAGATCGCAAATCCTCAAGTTGGCCGATGTGCCATGGCCTGTGCTGTTAAATTGAAGGAGTGGTGTTGTGATTGTGGAGAATTTCAGGCATTGAGATTGCCATGTTCTCATGTGATTACAGCCTGCGCATTTTGCAACTTAGATTGTAGTCTGTTTATTGACCCGGTATATAGATTATATTATATTTCTAAAGTCTATGAGTATGAATTTCACCCCTTTGGAAATGAAGAATATTGGCCTCCATATTCAGGTCCAATATTTTGCACGAATCCTACCATGCGTCGGAGTACTTCAGGAAGGCCAACAACTTCTCGCATACTTAATGAGATGGATGTGCCAAGTCCCAACAAGATTAAAAAATGTGGATATTGTCGATTAGAAGGACATATTCGAAGTCAGTGCCCTTACAAGGAGTTTGATGTGTAATCATATATGTCATTTGTATTCTACTATATTGTTATTGTGTTTAATTATGTTGAATGAGCATGGTTCATTTATGTAATCGTGTTGGCATGAAATAAGGCGATTGAATATCCCTAATGTGTCTGAGGTTGCACTGGCAGTAGTGCCATTGATATGTTACGCTATTGTGGAGTGGCACCTAATTGATAGGTGTAGGTAACAGGATGAAACACAAGAAGGGGGGTTGAATTGTGTTTCTAAGCTTTTAAATCTTTTCGCAAATGTTGGACGCTCGCTTATTTCAAATATTGGACGCACATCGTTTTCTGAAATATTGGACGCACAATAGTTTTAAAACACTGGACGCACAGAGTTGTGTAATATTGGACGCACAGCGTTTTCAGAAATATTGGACGCACAATAGTTTTAAAACACTGGACGCACAGAGTTGTGTAATATTGGACGCACAAAAAGATTGGACGCAGAGGCTTCTGCTAAATTAAAAACTTGTTTTCTTTGTGCGATTTAAAGTGTATGAAAAACTTGTTGAATAAAAATCAATTCAATCCCCTTGGTTAGTAATAAGCAAAGATATAAAAAGAGTTAAGGGAAAGAAGAAATAACACAAGTTTTTATCCTGGTTCACCCTTTCCTAAGAGCTACGTCCAGTCCCCTCAAACTAGAGAGATTTCACTATCAATCCAGATAGGTACAAGTATTATTTGCACGCAGCCTCTTCAGGCTATAACCCAAGTATTCTTTGCACTCAGCCTCTCCAGGCTAAAACCCAAGTATTCTTTTACAGACAAGTCTTTCCAGGCTCAACCAAGTATTCTTTTACAGTCAAGCCTCTCCAGGCTCAAACAAGTATTCTTTTACAGTCAAGCCTCTCCAGGCTCAAACAACTCAGCAGAGTGTTTTTGATTTAAGTGCTGTCTAACTCACACAAGTGAGGATATGAAAAACTTAAGCACTTCGAGAGTTAAGCAAACTCTCTTTTACAAGAAGATAGAAAATATACAAGACTTTCTATACAGAGTATAACAAATTGCACAACATTTTTGCTCTTTCTTTTTCATTGTTCAGTCTCTTGTATTCTTCTTCTTGTTCACGGTATTTATAGGCTTTGATGAAGCTTCAGACTTGTTCTTCGAATAGCTCAACTCCAGCCTTCATTAATATGACCGTTCTCTAATAGCATTAAATGCTATTTTCCCGTTGCTCTGAGGAGATCTACTTCAGTGAGTATGTTTGCGTTTCTTTCTCCTTAATCAGAAGCAACCTGTACTAAAAGTCTCAATTGTACAGTGGTTAATAGTAATATCTTATTGAGACAGAGAGAATACACTGTGTAAAGCAGAAAGATGTGTTCAGAGATATAAGAGTACATTCTCTCTCTTAGTACACTTTCCACAGTGCTTTATGCTTTTCAAAAGTACGTTCGAAAACGTTGACAAAGTTGTACAGAAAAGCATTGTATACAGCTATTTATTTCAAATCATTTGCTCAATAAATATGTTCCATATTAAATGCAAGAGCAATAAATAGCAAGTTATGGACTCTGCGTATTGGACGCAGCATATAGAATGTATTGGACGCAGCATGTAGAATATATTGGACTTTCAGTCCTTTTAACAAATGGACGCATACCTTGTACTTACCATTTGCACTTATGATATTCATTCATCCATTGGACGCATCCTCGTGCTTACCATTCTATTCCATTGGACGCAGAGCAGTTGATTGTTGGCCTTTTGTCCTTCTGCTTCATTGGACGCAGGCAATGTTGTGCATATTGCCTTATGCTGATCATTGGACTTTTGTCCTTCTGATACATTGGACGCATACTCACTGGTTCTGCTTCTTTGGAAATCATTGGACGCAGAGAGTAGTATTGTCTCCATGAGTGATTCCTTGTACTTCTGCGATTCTGCTTCTTTAGAAAACACTGGACGCAGACAGTAGCATTGCCTCCTACTGATTATTGGACGCAGAACATCATTGCCTCATATTGTTTATTGGACGCAGAGAATCATTGGACGATGAACAGTATTTCCCTTATACTGATCATTGGACGCAAAGCTCTCAGACTGCGTATTGCATTGGACGCAGAACAGTATTGCCTTATACTGTTTATTGGACGCAGAGAATCATTGGACGATGAACAGTATTCGCCAATATCGGACGATGACTTTAACATTGGACGCAAGGCTTCTCAGACTTTGTATATGAGCCAATGTCATGATGAACTAATTATTGGACGCAGACTGCAACATCTTTCAATAAACTTAGTTAGGCAGCTTTGTTATACATTGTAAAAGCTTAATACATTTTGTTTATCCTTTGTAAAAACCTTAATACATTTTGTTATCATCAAAACCATAAAATCACTTAGGGAGTTTTTGTATTAAAAATACCTTTAACCAATTTGGTTCCAACAATAGGGTGATGCGGCAATTTGGAATGCATCAAGGTATTCCACAACAGCCACCAAATTTTGACAACCTTCATAAAATTGACATGCGAGGCAAAACAGATGTGTATTGGCCTGATCTTCATCGAAAATGGATTGAGGCATGGGATGACAGAATAATAGAATAGTCAGAGCTGACTTGTATACTGACTTCATGCATGATAACTCTGACTATATGCAATGGTATATTTGTCACACAAGACGTTATATGACGCATGAGGGAGCCTGTACTGTTGGAATGGTATTCTCATATACAAAATTTTATAAAGCTTAACATTCATATTATGTTACTTTCACTTATTGCTAACATGAGCTTTAAATATTTTTTTTCAGTATTCTTTTGTGCATTCAGTCCATAACTACTTTCACTCTCCCGCTGTTGTTGAGAATCTGATGGGAGCAATTTATCACGTTGATTGGGCAATGATTGACATGATGAGAGTTTTAGATGAGATACATCCGTCACCTTTTTCAGCACAACGTGAAGAAGCAAGGCCTACCCAACATTTTACCGTGCCTAATGAACTGCCTCCGTCACAAGCACAAGAGGCCTCCCATGTACAAACACCTCAACTTCAGCCCTTCACAACATATATTCCACAACATTCCAGCTTTCATGACAACCCTTCTAGTTCTCAATTTTTTGAAGGAAATTCATCAATGTTTGGAACTAGTTATTCCACACCATTTTCAGCATACCATCAATCACCCGTGGAATATTATTAGCCTCCGATGCTACAAGAAATAAGGGAAGAAAATGAAGATGACATCAATAATGGTGGTGGTGGTGGTGATGGTGACGATGATGACAATGATGAACACGAGCCCTTACCTCTTAGACAATGGACAAGAGGCGACGACGTCAGGACAAGAGGTGGTTGAGCACAACAACTACAGCAACCATGAAGGGTTCAACCGCCACGCATAAAACGACGTCCCCATTGTGGAACATCATCACACCATTAAAATGAAGTTATAAAAAATGTATTTGTGTTTCTATTTTATGTTGTTTTCTTCTCGGTGTTTCTGTTTTATGTAATGTGACTTTTTATTGTAATATATATGTTATTAAGACTGAGAAAATTAAATTATAATATAATTATTGGAGTCGTACACCGTATACGTGACTTATAAAAAATGGTTGAAAAATGGAGGATTATAAAGAAGTCGCAAATAGCAAGGGCGACTTCTGATTTTTTTTTAAAACGACATGTACTAGCGAATTACTCTATTTTAAAAAAAAAGTCGCCAATGCTAGTGGCGACTTCTAATAAAAAAATAGAAGTCGCCAATGCTAGTTGCGACTTCCAATAAAAAAATAAAAAAAATAAAAGTCGCCAATGCTAGTTACGACTTATCCCAATTTGATAATTACTTTTCCATCTGCACCATTTTGGTAAAATATGGACAATATTACACTATTTTTGTGCTTTCGCTGATAGACATTCATTCATGTGATATACATCCGTTGCCTCCCGTGCGTCACGTGTCCAATTAAGGACATATCATTTTAAATTGCAACACGTGTCCAATAAAAGGCATAATTTTTTTAAGTAGAAATAGATTGAACTTCGTAACTAAAATTAAAACTGGACTTTAGCACAAAATATGCCAAAGTCCAGCACTCAAGAGTTTAATAGAAGAAGTTTCCATAACAATTAATAAAGGAATAAAGTAAAAAGCCCCAATTTTTTGTTTTCTTTTTCTTCACTAATCTTTTTCTTTTACTCTTCTATATACTTTTAGCGTGAAAATGAGACAGGTGGTGTTCCTAAGTCAATTCAATGCTACATGAATGAAACTGGAGCTTCTGGAGCTGAGGCTCGTGAGTATATAAAATCCATGATGTGTACAATGTCGAACAAGATGAACAAAGAGGCTCATAGTTCATCTTTCTCTCAAAGTTTCATAGATACTACCGTAAACCTTGTTAGAATGGCATTGTGCATGTACCAACATGGAGATGGCCATACTATTCAAGATCCTAAAATCAAGAATAGCATACAATCATTATTCATTAATGTTTCAACCTATTCCTGTAATACACAACAATACTAGTTAAACTTTTCTTGTTAGTTTATGGTTTGTAATTTTAAATGCAATATTGATGCTAGTTTATGATTTGTAATTTTAAATGCAATATTGATGTTAGTTTATTGGTTGTGTTCAATATGTAATATGTGTAAGTTTATTGGTCGTTTTAAATGCAATAATACATGTATTCTGTTTAAAAATACGTAAAAGGCTGGTGGGGATAAAAGACTGCTCTGATGTTGGTGTGGTTGGAAGGGGGTAGTAGTTTTTTTATAGAATTGGTTGTGTTAGTGTTGATTGATCTAGTTTTGGATTAATATTCGCTACCTCGGGGCACCTTACATCAATAAGAATTGCTCTAATATGAACCAAACCATGGCTCAGTTATGCATTGCAAGTTTGGCTATTGGATAACTTTCATGTAAAAGACAAGTTTTCTAGTATATATGTTTGGGGAATATGCGGTCAAGAGGAGTGCTTATTTGATGGGTAGTTGAGGATATTTATCTCCTGTTTTTCCATGTAGCTGATTACAAGGGAGTTTTTTAGATGTACAAGCTAGGCTAGAATTCTAGAGTTTAGTAAGCTGAGATACATGAACTTATCTATTTATCTATAACAATAATAAAGGCAATACCCACTTTTGGTGTAGCCTTTCTTATTGCCAAATATACCCTTAAACTAACTAGAGGTAACCGCCGCAATATACCATAGATAATAACCGCTGCATGGCTTCAATTCAAAAAAAGTTAACTGCTTATATTAATACATATATCGTAATAAATTGAACTTATATGTTATTATATAATTTTATATTTAACCCAAAAAAAAGTGGACTGATGGGCACAGTAGTGCCCGTTTGGCCGCCAGTAGTATATAATTTATGAAATGCGTGTTCATATGCTGCCACTTCAGCAATAATAATTAATCAAAATTGTGCCATTTCACCGTTAATATTGATGTGTCAATTTAGGCATCATTTCCACATTACAAGCAATCTTCACACTAAACCACACCTCTCTTACAACGAGCCCTATGAGATGGACTCCGCCTCTGCGAAGGACTCTTCTGCCACCCCGCACTCCTTCCTCCCTTCCAACGTCTTCCCCACCTTTCTTCCTCACTCCAAATGCCCCCATTTCCCACCCTTTTTAGCCCATCTCCTTCCTCTCATTCCGAGTAAACTATCACTTTGATCCCCAAAAGTGGCAGACGCTGTCACTTTCGTCCTAGAAGTAACCAAATTAAAAAAAAGTGTTTCACTATACAATCTGTTAGTCATTCTAGTCCCTGGTGTCACTACAGTTAGTTAATACCGTGAGTTGACAAATTTATTGACATATAGGACACCACGTGTCAGTCCACGTGTGTTCCTCGTCAAATGGACTAGGCATGAATGTGACGAGGTACACACGTGGACTGACACGTGGTGTCCTACACGTCAATAAACGTGCCAACATAGCCTCTCAAACGGTGTTAAGTGATTGCAGTAAAGTCAGGACTAGATTGACTAATGAATTGCATAGTCAATGACTTTTGTTTTTAATTTTGTTATTTCCAGGTACCAAAGTGACAGTTTACTTCTCTCATTCTCTTTGCTCCTCCGTTAAAATTAATTTGCTTCGGTACTTCCCACCTTCCCGATCGATGCAATTAGCATAGATCGATGCGTCTAGTTTTTTGTGTTTTATTTTTCTTAAATATGCACTTCACACCATATATATGTTCATTCTTATACAAAGCACTAGTAGTAGTTGCCGTTGTGCTAGTTGAGGCATAGTTTCAGTAGAAGTTTACATCATTCTATGTATTATGTAGAGGAGTAGCTAGCCATCAACTGTAGCAGCACTAGAAGTAGTTTATAATATCCAATGTTATGCAAAAGCCAAAAGCATAGCGATCAAGTTAACTTACCTGGTTATGCTAACATGTGACTCGAATTGAGTAACTAACTCTGACCCTCAATTTTTTCTATCCACAAATTTGTTTCCCTAACGTGTAAAATTTATGTATGGTGGCCGATGGGTTGTGCCTTTTGTAACATCCCAAATTTTTACTCTATGAGAAAGAGTGTTAATTTTGAAGAATTAGAATTATCCTTAAGTTTTTCAAATGATAAGTAATGGTTTAGAACTGACGTAGAAGTCAAAACGGTATTCTATGGACGTCTTTGTCTGTCAGAATAAGTTTATAAAGATATAAAAATTTCAAATTGGATTCAGAAGAGGTATTTGAGGATTGAAATAGTAACTTGATGATATATGAGGATTTTAGAAATTAAGTTTGGAATTTTAGAGAAAAGCATAAGAAATATTACTGTTTTAGTCCCTCTAAAATGAATCATGTGATACGTAAATTACGGAACGAATAAATACCCGGAGACTAGGAAATGATCGAGATGAAAACTAGAGTGACAAATAGAGTTTTATTTAGCATAGAACTTAGAAGTTTTTTTTTGGTATTGTAATTCAAACGAAAAACCAATTTAAGTTACATAATTTCCGTCTGTATCATTTCTGTCTATATTATGTTTTATTTGAATATTATGAGTTATGTGTGTTTATTGATTTATTTTTATCTTAAAAAATGGGTTTAATATACATATTCATTCTCTATATTGAAACAGATAGTTTTCGTTTGACGTTGAGTTTTAAACAGAAAACGGTTTACGTCATAACTGACGAAATAAGTTTTAATATTGGATATATGCAAAAAAAAAATCAGAAAATTATCTTCCTTCACAAAAGTTGTTTCTTTTAATATTTGTGATTTATGAAAAATTTTATGGAATTTTTGGAAAAAGTTCAAAAATTGACCTGCCGTTGGCAAATGACTAAAATACCCCTGAAATTATACTGTTTAACTCAGTATTCAAAACACAAAATTTTACTTTTTCATTTTTAATTTATTGATTGGGGATTTTAGAAATTATTTTCATACAAGGTTTTGCAAATTTACTGTATTGCCCTTAAGCGTATAAGTAAAACGGTGTATACCGAGGATCTTACCAAATTCTCAAAATTTTTCTAAAAAGTTTTTATGGCTGACACATGGCATTTTCAAGCAATCTCAATGATCCTCACTTTTTAAATAAATTATTTGAATTTTTGATTTATTAAAAGACTATTTTACCCTTGATTTTCCATCTTTTTCACTTAAGCCCTAAAGGGTAAAATTGTCAATTACACCCTCCTCTCACAAGGCCTCTTGGCCGCCCTTCTCATGCAAGTGGGAGAGGATATTTTTGCTTCTTGACCCTTGTGAATTGGTTTGAACCAATTAGGATTTAGTTGATTAGTTTTTATTTATTTTCATTTTCTTTTTCCTAAACCATGGTTAATTTTCATGGCCGCCCCTCCTCCCTATAAATAGAGGGGAGGGGTCTTCATAATTTTCTACACCAAAATCTTGAAGGAATTCCAAGATTTTTCTCTCTCTCTCTTTATAGTTTTTCTTAGTTTTCTTCAAAGTGGTCTTGCTTTAGTTCTTGAGTTTTGAAACTTTGATCTTCAAAAATTATCTTTCTTCAAGTTTCAAGGTAAGGGGAAAATTCTTCAAAGTTATTAGAGATTTCATAAGTTTGATCTTTGTTTGTTATTCACTTTGGTCATTTATGTGTTATAGCTTTGTTATTTAAATTATAAGCTTTCTTATTTAATTGTTTTATGAATCTCTTATTAATTGTTTATGAGCTTTATTATTTGTAATGTTATAATGGCCAAATTATTTATGAGTTTTAGTGATAATAATGTTATAACGGCAAAATTAGTTTTTAACTTTAATAATTATACTCTTATATGGCTAATTTTAGACTATCACAGTATAATTAAACCGTAAAATTATGGTAATCTATTTCTTTATGAAAAACCCTAAAATTTGTCCGCCAATGATATATAGAAAGATGGTTGGGATGAACGATTTATTGGTACTGTTCTGGCTAGCAGTTAAAGTCAATCGATACGTATCGTAGAAAAACTAAAAATGATTTAAAGCATAATGAAGATATTGTTAGTAAAAAGCCCGTTGGAAGTTTTTCTCTATTAATTTTTCTGTTGCCCAAGAATATGTACAAAACCTAAGCCAGGAAGAAAAGTACATCAGAAATGCACTATCTAACCCAACCAACTTTTATATACACAGATGGTCAATGAAATTATAGAGATTTTGAACGCAAAAGAATTATATTAGTGTTTCTCTAATAATCTTGCCCACTAATATATACAAACCCTAAATCATGAAGTAGAGTTCCTAGGAAAGAGAGGTGAGTCAAAGACCACTTAAATACCAAGTCTTTCCTTGCTAAACTTTCCCAAAATGCACTAACTAAGCCAATCAATCTTTGTATATTTGGATGGCCAATTTATAGAGATTTAAACACAAAGAAAATTAGATTCGGTTTTGGTATTGGATCATCAAACTTTCGTTCAAAAACACGTTTTAACACAATAATTATTCTCAACCACTTTCTTTAAAATTTGACAGAATAACAATACCATTATCAACGCTATTAAATAAATATGAATATAGCAACACCAAACACAACATAATCAAGACATTCTCAAAAAGCATGTTAAAGCTTATAAACACATAAACCACGTAAGTGGTTGATCATTCAAAATCAAACATATCGAAAACTTACGTAAACTCTAATAACTTTGAAGAATTTTTCCCTTGCCTCTAAACTTTGAATAAAAGAAGAACTTGAAGATCAAAGCTTCAATAACACAAGAACAAAGAAAGAAAACTCAATAAACTAAAAACTCAAAGAGAGAAAACTTGGAGGAGGAAAGAAATCCAAGACTTTGTGCCTTAAGGATGGTGCAAGGATTGATGAAGCCACTCCCTCCTATTTATAGGGAGAGGGGGCGGCCATGGAGAGGACAAGGGAGGAATTCTTCATTTGTTTGATGTCATGCATGATGATTTTAATAAGGCAATTAAGTAATTAAGTAAATAAGATATTTCCTAATTGGTTCAAAATTGTGACTCAAGGCTTCAAGAATGATCACTCTTCTTCTCTCGGGCAAGGGGCGGTTTTGAGGGCTGAGTGAGGAGATAGCGAAATTACATTTTTACCCTTTTAGGTTTTAGGTGGAAAAGATAGAAAATGAAAGGGTAAAATGGACTTTTCATAAATAAAATTCTAAATAATTAACTTAATTTATGAGAGCCAATGGGAATGCTTGAAAAAGACATATGACAATTCCTAATAGCTTCATGAAAGAGTTTTGGGAGATTACAGAAAGGGTAACCTCTTCGGTTTTTACAGTTTATCGCCTATAAGCCCAAAAGGGCAAAATAGTAATTTCACAAGCCTATAAAGAAATCATTTCTAAAATCCACAAACAATAAATTAAAAATAAAAAAGAACATTTTCGTTTTTATGAATAGTAACTTAAAGGGTTTAATATAGGGGTATTGTCAACGACACAACATTTTTTAGAAATTTTCCAAAAATTCCAGAAAACTTTTCATAAATCGCAAATAATGTAAAACTACTATTTTCACAAGTAAAATAATTTTCTGACTTCATATAGGATTTATAAGCTATTTAAAACCTATATTGTCAGTTAAGACGTAAATTGTTTTCCATCTAACTCTCAATGTTAAAAGAAAACTACCAATTTCTATGCTAAGAATAACTATATATATTAAATTCATTTTTCTAAGACAAAATAATTTGGTAATCACGCATATCACAAAATACTTAATTAAAACAGAATAAGGACAAAAATGAAAAATAGATATTACATAAGAAATAAACCGGTTTCCGTTTGAATTACAACGTCAAACGAAAACTACTAATTTTTATACTAGGTAAAACTCTATTTGTCCTTGTAATTTTTCATCTCGATCATTCCCTAGTCTTCGGTTATTTATCCGTGGCCCCAATTAAAAATGTGTCACGTGATTCATCTTAGAGGGACTAAAACAATAACATTTCTTATTCGTATCTTTGAAAATTCTCAAATAAATTCCTAAAATCCACAAATAATATCAAATCACTGTTTGAATCCTTAAATTTCTTTTCTAAGCCAAATGGAAATTTTTATATCATTATAAACTTATTCTGACAGTCAAAATGTTTACATAATACGATTTTGACTTCTATGTCTGCTTTAAACCATTATTCATTATGAAAAATTCTAAGAATAATTCTAATCCTCTAAAATTAATACTCTGTCTCAAAGAGTGAAAATTTGAAATGTTACACAGGTCAGCATTTAAATGAGATTACTTTTCTTAGGGTCTAAAATAAAAAAAATATATTAAAGTGACCAAGAACATTTGACTTTTATTATATTTGGACTAAAATGACAACACTCTATATTATAGGGATCAGAAATATATTTAAGCCAAAAAAATAATTATATGATATAATTTTGTTTAAGACTCTTGTTTGAAAGTTATTATTTTCTTTTGTAGGAGAGATAAGGTGGTTTGGGGAGACACATAGGGGTTGGAGTGAAAAAGAGGTTATGGGTGCAAACCTCTCTCACTACTAATTTACTAACATTTGTTTATCCAAAAACAGTTATTATTTTTAGCTTCCTAAAAAAAATACTAAAACGGTTCTTTATGATATTTTTGCATGAAAAAATATATACATATTAAAATTTAGTTATTATGCACCGTTAGTGTAAATTTTTTTACACAGATATCTAATCGAACCAAGTGGACATTTATGCATATATTTTAAGAAGTAATTTTACTAGCTGTACGATTGTAGAATATGATTGGATATCTGCGAAAAAAATTTTGTACACCGTCATTGCATTATTGTTAAACTATAGATATTATTATAAACTTTTTAAACATGTATTATAATTAAAAATTGTTATTTTCATTAAAAAAGCACAAACGTTGTAATTATTAATTTAAATAACATTATATTGGAAGCTATATTTTTTTAGAAATACTAATTTAATAAATATGAATTAAAAAAACAAATAGATATTAAATGATTAAATTTGATGTTCCTCTATTAGGTGAAATTTACATCTAAAAAAGTGTGAAACTCAAATATTTTTATTTGTCGTATTTGTAGTGTTATTTAATATAGACATATATTGAACACCCTTTAGAGAGGTCATAATTTTTCTTTTGTAACAATGATATTAATATGAAGTAACCATTGGCTTCATCGATGATTAATCTCCCTCGGAACCTGGTTGGCCACCTTTAGTGTGGTCTTCTCTCCCAACCGTGTTTTGTTTCATCCATAAGATTCAAACCCAAAACCCTACTTAAGGGATTCGAGTTCAATTCCATTCAGACTAACATAATGATTAAACTTTGAACTAATGCTTAAATTTCTATTCCTTTTTCAAGATGGTGGAGAAGAACTGGCCTTGGAGAAAAGCTGAGCTTTGCTAGGGATAGGTTGGTTGAGAACTTTGTTTCGACCATGGGAACAAATTTTAAGCCAGAGTCTGAATATTATAGAAAATTTATGACAAAGATCTATATCTTTATTACCACAATTGACGATGTTTATGATGTGCATGGTACCTTGAAAGAACTAGAGCTCTTCACGGATGCAATTGACAGGTTAGCATTATTCCTGTTCCACAATAATGATTTCATTAATTTGTCCATTTTATTTGAAAATTGTCCTTATTAATGAACAGTTATCAATATTTTGCTTGTGATTGTAGATGGGATCGAAATGCCATGGATAATCTCCCAGACTACATGAAAATTTGTTTTCATGCACTCTATAACTTTGTCAATGAAATGGCCTATGAAACCTTGAAAAATAGTGGGCACTATATCACTCCATCTCTAAAGAAAGCGGTAATTAAGCAATTCTTTGTTTCCTTATCCCACTTAATTATCACTATTAATTAATGGTATAAATATTTATGCATATAATAATGTTAAGCTTAATTAATCAAGATCATTGTCACTCATTTTAATTTTAATTCGAAATAGTGGGTAGATCAATGTAAATCATTTCTCATTCAAGCAAAGTGGTACATAGTGGATATAAACCAAGCCTTGAATTTCCATAAGTGCACCTGTTATACTTATTCATGCTTACTTTTTGATGCCACATAATTCATTCAAAATGGAAGAGTTGGCTCACTTAGAAGAAAAGTACTCCAACGTTATTTGGTCTTCAACAATAATTTTTCGCCTTGCTAATGACCTTGGAACATATCAAGTACTCTCTTAATCTCATTAATTCTTGTTCATTATAGCAAAAGTACTCTTTTTTGTTTTCATCTCTGCACTAATATTTTTTTTTCCTTTCCTCTTTCATTTTTAGCGTGAAAATGAGACTGACGATGTTCCTAAGTTAATTCAATGCTACATGAATGAAGAAGGAGCTTCTGAAGCATAGGCTTGTGAGTATGTAAAATCCATGACATGTGCAATGTGGAAGAAGATGAACAAAGAGGCTCATAGTTCATCTTTCTCTCAAAGTTTCATAGATACTGCTGTAAACCTTGCAAGAATGGCATTGTGCATGTAGCAACATGGAGATGGCCTTACTATTCAAGATCTTGAAATGAAGAATCTAATAATATCACTAATGTTTCAACCCATTCCTGTTATACATTCACTAGAATACTAGTTAAACTTTTCTTGTTAGTTTATGGTTTGTAATTTTAAATGCAATATTGATGTTAGTTTATTGGTTGTGTTCAATATATAATATGTGTTAGTTTACTAGTATGTTAACTCGTGCGTCGCACAGGGACATATTTGGAGTGCAAATAATAAAATTCACTTATAGTAAGTTAGTTCATGTAAAATATTTAAAACGAATTATATAACGATATAATGTGTAGGCTTTTGCTACGCACAGTGTTTGCTAAAAATATATGAATGTAAAAATTTATACTAAAAAATATGAATATAAAATTTTATATTAATAAATTGATAAAGTAAAAGGTGATACATGTATTTTGTTTAAAAATAGGTAAAAGTATGCCATAGAAGAGTGCTATGATGTTAGAGTGGTTGGAAGGGGGTAGCAGTTTTTGATAAAATTGGTTGTGTTAGTGTTGATTGATCTAGTTATAAAATATTCGTTGCCTGTTCTTTGGTGCACTGGAACCAAACCATGGCTCAGTTATGCATTGCAAGTTTGGCTATTGGAAAACTTTCATGAAAAAGAAAAGTTTTCTGGTATGTATGTTTGGGGAATATGCAGTCAAGAGGAATGCTTATATGGGTGAATAGTTAAGGATATTTACCTCCTGTTCTTCAATGTAGCTGATTCCAAGGGAATTTTTTCAATGTACAAGCTAAGCTGGAATTCTAGAAGTTTAGTCAGCTGAGATACATGGGCTTATCTATCTATCTATAGTATATAATTTCTGAAGCGCATGTTCATATGTTGCCACTTCAGCAATAATAATTAATCAAGATTGTGCCTTTTCACCATTAATGCTGATGTGTCAATTTAGGCATCATTTCCACATTACAAACAATCTCCACATTACAAACCACACCTCTCTTACAACAAGCCCTATGAGATCTTCAACCACTCAGATTCTCACACAGACACAGTAGCCTTGTATTGTATTGCCTCTACGGCGCCATTTGCCCCTCCGTTCTCATCCTCCCACCGCCTCCGCGAAGGACTCTTCTGCCACCCCTCACTCCCTCCTCCCTTCCACGTCTTCCCCACCTTTTTTTTCTCTCTCCAAATGCCCCCATTTTTTGCCCTCTTTAGCCCATCAGCTCCTTCCTCTCATTCCCTTTGCCCTTCCTTTAAAAATTGCTTCAGTGCTTCACATCTTCCCGATGCAATCCTGAAATCGGCAAAAGGAATTCCAATCCCAGGGCAAGGACACAACTTAAATTCAATCAGCATAGATGTGACTAGTCTTTTGTGGTTTATTTTTCTTAAATATGCACTTTGCATCGTATGTTCATGCTTATGCAAAGCACTATAAGTTGCCATTGTGCTGGTTGTGGTTGAAGCATTGTATAAGTAGAAGTTTACATCATCCTGTATTATGTAGAGGAGTAGACATCAATTGTAGCAGCACTAGAAGTACTCTCTCCGTTCCATTTTGATTGACGTTTAAAGGTGTGACATAGGAACTAAGAAATGTAATTAATAGTTTGGAATTCATAAACAATATTTTATACTTTCCTAATATGTCTTTGTTGGAATTACGAATGTCATTAATAGCAAATGACTTGGGAAAGAGAAATGAGTAAAATGGCAATTTTGGTCCCCCTATTGTAGTGTTTGAGTGATTTTGGTCCCCTTATTTTTAATTGCTCAATTTTAGTCCCTATATTTTCAAAATTGACTTGCTGAGCTGGCTATGGGCAGATGATGTAGGACATGACACATGGCAGCCAACTGACTTAGCAAGTTTCTGCCAATACAAAGCTGACTTGACAAATACTGCCAATGTCTCCCGTGGGGCTCGAACTCACAACACAAAGCCACATAT